>CM042836.1:52069537-52743787 GCA_023653725.1 Bungarus multicinctus | reverse complement strand
ATATACTGTCATTGTTATGTACAAATGGGAAAAGCCTATAATCTCTGTTGGAAAATAGAACAAATTAAAATCTAGCTCCACTAAGGTGTGAAATAAATATGTAAATCTAAAGGCAGTCTTGCAATTGAAGCTTATAGTTGCTTATAAATTGGAACACCTTCTTCATCCCACTTCCAGGTTTTGGTCTCTCCATCATCCCATATCTGCAAGTCACTAGTTTTCCATTCCCTTTTCAAATTGATCAGAAGGACTGGTTTTAGCTTATTCTCACAATGACTGCGCAGGTTTTCCTTAGCAAAACCCTTAACGACAACAACAATAAAAACCCCATTGGATAAAGGGCTTTAAAAGTGATTACCAACATTTTAAATAGAAAATAGGAGCCAGTACGTCCAACAGAACAGTGGTGTTACAAAGATGTACCTTTATCCGTCTGTGATGCTATATTGAGGACCATTTGCAGTTCCCACGTGGCCTTCAAGGACAGTCCTATGCAGAGTGCATCGCAATAATTTATTAGGGAGGTGACCAATCTATGAGTGACTGAAAATGGTGCCTCCCTGTACAGGAAAGGACTTAATTGGCACACAAGATGAATTTATGAAAATTTATGATCGTGGTTACTCTCTGCTCTTTGAATAGGAACTGCAATCCCGGAAAACCCTCAAATTTCATACTAATTCTCTCTGGATCATTGCAATCCAGCTGAGAACTAAGGACAGAAAATCCCTGGATCCAGAGGCAACTTCATCCCAATCCATACGCCCATAACATCCTGGCACTTAGAGATTCTCTCTTGAATGGCTTGGGATAAATGTGTATAATTGAATATCACCAGTGTATTGACGATGCTTAACTCTGTGCTGGCAGATGATCTTATAGGCTTCATATAGATATTAAACAGGAACAGGAAAAGAAAAATGCCCTGAGGGAAAAGAGAAGAGATCTTGGGCCAGATTTATCCACACCTACTGTATCAATATGCATGGAACTGTGCCTGGGGTAAGGACTAGAACACTATGTGTCCTAATTCCCTGAGTTGGCCCAGTATTTCAATCAACAGTATTCGAAACCACTGAGATCGAGGAGAGCTAGTATGGACACATCACACACATCCCATGTTTGTCAGAGATTATCCACATGTGTAATCAATGCCATTTTGATCTTTCAATTTGCCAGAGAGATCTTTGTGCAGCTATGCTGGTTTCTTCTTGGATTTCTTGTTGTTTTTTTTCTCAGTGGTATTGTGCTGGTCTGGGCTTCTGTGATCGTACTTTTCAGAGTTTCCCAAGATTCTTGAGTTGTTTAACCTGGAAATAAGGAGAAACTTTCTGACAGTGAGAACAATCAACCAATGGAGCAGCTTGCCCTCGGAAGTTGTGGGAGCACCATCACTTGAGACTTTCAAGAAGAGATTGGACTGCCATTTGTCAGAAATGGGGTAGGATCTCCTGCTTGGGCGGGTGGTTGGACTAGATGACCTATAAGGTCCCTTCCAACTCTGATTATCTGTTATCTGATCTAATTCCCAGACCTGACATTCCAATTGGAAGGGTCTAGAATATTATCCATGTTCTCTAGGGCTCTCTGAAGTTGCTATATAACCTTCTTCTCATAATCTTCTCTAAGAAAGGAGATTGAGACACAACATTTGTTCAACATCATTAGGACCAAAGATGACTTAAGGAGAAGATAGACCACCTTGTCTCAGGGATAAATTCACCATAGCAAATGCTCACTAAAGCCTCATTAGCCAACAAACAGACAGTATGCTACTATTCTTTACCCTTAATATTTTCAGATATTAGAGATTATTATTATAGTGCATTAGTAACACTAACATATAAATCTGTGTATTTGGAAACCCAGATCAAGGGAAATGATAGCCCTCCCAATGAACACCCAGAGATTTAAGAATATTTGAAAGAAGAGAACTGAGGTCAGGCTTCATTAATAAGCAGACAAGAGAGAGCATTCACCTATGGGAGGATGCTCATTAATTGAAACAAAAGAAAACAAATTGTTTCAAAGCTAAATTCAGTAGGAATTCTGCCAGGAAGGATAAAATAGTCAAATCCTATTAAGTCCATGTAAATTGAGGTGCAAAATCATATAGACCTACTTTAAAGGATCTTCCAACATTTTTCCAATACAGGAAATACAGCATCGCTATGAAATGCAGGTAGGACTAAAGAATTTATGAGAAGATGATTCTGATAAAAAGTAAGAAAACCCATTACCCCAAGAGAATCTTTCTTCTTCCATCTCTGTTCAGTTTCTACAAAGCATAGCTTTGTACAAAGCTTGGCTTTCTACAAAACAAGCCAGTTTCTCTTTGTTCAAGCATTGTGCCTGGACCAAGTGATGAAAGATCCTGTTGAGTCTTGTATCATCCCTTTTCTACATAGATTCAGGAGATGTATTATTTTCATTTCTTTTATCTTCCAGTTGTCTCTATTTAAGCAGAAATTTCCCCATTAGGTAGAAATTTAGTTATATATTTCTGTCCCTTTTTAAGTCCTTTTGAACCTATTTTTCATGTCTAAGCATTATGGCTGCAAGTTTTTGAAATGTTTAACTCTGATTGCCAATTCAATGCCACTTGAATAAGGTTTTTCCACTTCCTGAATGCCTTGATCAATTGTAGATATTGTCTCAGCCCCCTTTTGCTTTATTTTGTTTTCTCTTGCTCCTTTTTGCTTGCCCAGCCTACATCATCAAGTTGCCTTAAAAAGTGGTTTTCCCATTTTGGCAACAAGATGGAGCATGGTCTGTTTACAAAATAAAGCATATACAATTCATAAATATCCATATGAAATCAAACTTCCCCTAATTTTGAAGCAACATAGTTTCATAACATAAAGTTTAGTTTATATTTCTGACTTCATGTTTTATACCAATTCTAAAACAAAACTGCTGAAACATTTGAAACTGCCATTTCAGTTTTTAGATTTTGAGCACAATATCTTTTATGTCTGTGTATGGATGTGCATATACATACACACATGTATGTACATCCCACTGATGGAAATATTGCAGTATATGAAAGTAGAACAGTGGTCCCCAACCTTTATCAATCATTTGGTACGTTTTTAATTTTTGAGAGCATATTATAGGCATTGTCAAAAAATGGACTGATTGATGTGCTTCTTCAATTATCCTTTTTTTTCTAACTGATAAGTTTGTTCTTTTCAGTTCCTTCCATCCTCCCAAGATGCTACTCATAAACTTACCTTTGACTTTTGTTTTCCAGGCAAGGAGGATACAATAGCTGGCTGCAGCAAATCACCATTTTAATTTTTAAAACTATTTCTAGGTTAAATGTAAGATCCGAAGGTATTCTGGTACATAGATATGAATCTTAAGAACAGTGCTTTAATTGAATCAGGTCAACTCTTCATTTATTTAGTTTTTAATCAAATATTATAAAATAAAAACAAAAATAAAAAATGTGTCTCATGCCAAGAGATATACTGACATTCCTGAATAATATGAATCCAGAAATCCAAAGTTTTCCCAACCCTTTTTCATATTTCTTCTTTAATACAATAATGCTTCACAGAAAGCAAGCTGGAGATAGTTAAGGAATCATGCAGGCAAACATTTCCAAGCACATGCACATACATACAAAACAAAATGTTTTTTAAAAACCCTTCTTCCTTGGGCCAAACATACCCCCGCTCTACAAAACCCAGACCAAAAACTGCACATCGTAATAAAAAAGTCAGCTTATGTCAAATGCGCCCCTTCAGGATAGAGTATTTGAAGTGTTGGGATCTGACCATTTGATATTGCCATTGTACTTTATATCATTTCCTGTTTGTTCTGTTTTAATCCTTATTTTGCTATATTCAGAACTGTTTGAAGTAGACTGGTGCTAGTAATAAAAGTAACATAAATGACCCATGCATAAGGTGTTTCTTGTTACCCTATTTTAAAATTCTCAAGATGTTCTGTCATGTCAGATATTTCTTTTTTCCTTTTCCAGGGGAGCTGGGGGTCACTTGAAAAAATCTGTGGACTGCAGTCTCCCAACAATGTGATTTTTGAAGAACACATACATAGTGGACATGTAGGTTATCATAATATCAATATTTTATGTCAAGACAGTAGCTAACATGATGTGTAGTTTGAATGAGTAAAACGTATTTCAGGTATTCTCTTAATTGTACCCTCAGGAAAATTAATTTTTTCTGATGATCAGTCTATTATTAAGGGAGTATTGTAAAGATAAATCAAGTGAGTATTACAAAGCCTGTGCTACAAAATATCTTATAAAATATTCCAAATTTTATTTACCTTAGTAATACAGCATTTAAAATATTCAAAGATATGGCTTAAATTGTGTGGGAAAAAGGATTTATAAATGCATCCATTCATGTAACAAATATATTTGAGATTTGGAAATAGTGTATGGCAATATGATGATTGGTTTTCCAACTCAGGAGGATAGCAGGTCTTATCAAGGTCAAGAGGTTGGAGACAATAACAGTAAAAGTTTAATGCTGGGGAGTAATCTTACTTTTGTCTTTCACTTTTACTTCAGAGATGTTCTGTTTATTCTTTACTAAAAACTATCAAAATATTATAGCATCTATTTCTTCTTTAAAAAATCAAAGTTATTTAGAAAGATAACATCTTGACTATCCCGTTGCAACAAAAACATGATGGTGTTTGCAAGACAGCTTTACTCAATGTTAATAAATCCACTTTTCTTGATTTGAAATACACTGACTCATACACTAATTACATACAGTCTGGGTTCATACAAGAAGGCAGGCTAATATGTACTTGGCTAATTTGTGGCTCAGTATATTGTAGAGCAGGGCTGTCAAACTCCCGGCCCATGGGCCAGATTCGTCACGCACTGGCCATGCCCAGTTTAGAAGACCAATATATCATGACGCCACCATAACGACATGAGTTTGACACCCATGCTGTAAAGTCTTAAAACTCTTATAATAAAGACTTATAGCACAATCCTCCACAAATCTACTCAAAAATAACTCTACTGAATCCAGCGTATTATTCCCAAGTAAAGGATTATGATCCTAAATACACCAGGAAGCAAATCCTATAAATTATAAAGGCACTTATTACTCAATATAGTTGACTCCACTTTAGCCTACAACATAAGCTTTCTGTAGCTGATGTAGATGTTGATCTATAAAAGCACTTAACACTAAACTAACATTTATTGTCTCTGGATTCTTGACAAATATACTATCTATTTCTTCTTTACATGTATTTATTGGTGGAAAAGAGGTAGATGCAAATCAGTGCCGGTAAAAATAGGAGTCTTTATGAACAAGTCTCTCCATATGAAGCTAATCGTAATTTAAATCTATCAAAATAAAATAGAATGTCTTTTAAAAAATAAATCCTGAGCCTTTTGCATTTAATATTCCTCTTGGTGATGGAAAGAATCCAGTTTATAAACCAGTGCCTTTTAATCTCCTGGTCTCCTTAGATATCCTCTTGCTTTTAAAGACTTTGTTTATGCTGGGGCAACTGTAGCCTTAAATGCATCAAACCAGCCTTCCTAGCTGGCTTGATGCAGTCATAGTAGAGTAGTAAGAAGTGAGGTTTAAAAATAGAAGAATTCCTGTGGGAAGATATCCCACTACAGCTCAATGTGCCAGCTTCCTTCTATTGTCAGGGAATGTGAATTTTCTTTCCCCCTTTACAGCCTTCGCGGGGATGCCTCTATTCGAGTTTCCCGCAGCCACATCTCTTCAATTTGCAGGCCCCTCATTTCCTCCCCTTGGTTGACCTCTGCAACGAAAGCTGTCCAAAGCTCCTGGAACAGTCTTTCCCGACTGCCAGGCAGCCAGTCATTCAGCAGAAAAACCTGCCCCACATTAAGAGCACAGCGAGCCTATGACGTCACCCGAGGGGGGTTTACTTTCCATATTAGGACATCGCCCTGGGCGGAGCTTTTCATTCCGTAAGTTGCTCCAGCATTTGGCGCAGGCGCTTGGAAGCCTCTGCGGCGCACGTTTATGCCTGCCTCAACAGAGGGGAAAAAAGCGATCTCTGACAGGCTCAGAGGAAGTAATACAGCCTCTGTTTATCCTTGAATTCCTGTTGAAAAACCGTGGCGTACACGCTGAATACAGTCGTTACTTTTCCGACATTCCGGGTTTGCCGGAGATGGAAAAGAACAACTAAAATATTTCAGCAGTAATTCTAATCAAAGTATGATTAAAAAAACAAGTAAGCCCCCTTTCTATCTCAGATCTCTGAAGTTCCACTTCACAGAAAGGGAATGTCTCCATATTGCTGTTGAAAGCTTCTTCTGCCTCATTCCTTGAATCATTGAGGGGAAAAAGACTTGTATGTTTCTGACCTATACCAGAAGTGTCAGCCATTCTAGCTAGCTCTGCCAGAAACGGGAACGAACGGCTGCTGGCTCCAGATGCACAGAGCTGATTGTAAGGGAAGGTATTTAGTACTGCAGGAAAAATAATCCCACGTGATGCTGGAATAAACATGGAAAAAAAAAAACCCCACACCGAGCATGAATGTAAAAACTGAACACAGAAAGGATAGTTGCAGTCTGGTCTTGCACAAACTCAATTCAAACAACTTATTTTCATCTAAGGATGTATAGGTAGAGTTAATGTGGTATAGTGATAGGGAGATAATTAGCCATTTTAAGCATATCTAATCTCACAAGGGATCTGCAATTGAACTCCATCTGAAAATTAGATATAGTACATTTATTCTTGAGAAGAGAAGGTTAAGGGGGAATGTGACTCTGGTTCTCAGCTACTGAAAAGAATTTCAGACAGACACTATTCAGTATCATCCAAGAGCAGGATTCTAAGTTTTTGGGTTATAGAAAAGCACATTCTGTTTGAATGATGGGGAAAATTTCCAAGCAGTTGATGCTTTAATCTGCACTCCTGCATTGAATAGTAACTTGGACTTTGTGGCCTAAATGATCTCTTCCTGTCCTATGATTCTGTGATAGACGTGCCTCCTCCATACTATACCAAAATATAATTAGACTTATCCAATAACTTTTTCAGACATACACAGTTGTATTTATATTGACTGTTTCCTAGTATGATTTGATTGTTGATTGTACCCTATGACTATCATTAAGTGTTGTACATTATGATTCTTGATTATTAACGAATGTACCTTTTCTTTCATGTATACTGAGAATATTTACACCAAGACAAATTCCTTGTGTCCAATCACACTTGGCCAATAAAGTATTCTATTCTATTCTATTCTATTCTATTCTACTCTATTCTATTCTGAGAAGAATACCTGTAACACTGGAATGAGTTCTAGAAAATGCAGCTGCACTCTTAGAAAATGTAGAGATTCAAATGTTGAGTTCAGAAACTCAAGGCGAAAGAAGATTGAACTGTAAGTTGTATCAATGAACCTATGGTTTAGGTACCATACAGATGATGTGAAGTTAAGAAACACTGAAAAGATTGGAAAAATGGAAAGCCATTAAAAAAGAGACCAACAAGATAACAAGACAACCCTTGCTATCCAGGGATGGGCTTCAAATTTTTTAGCAAGGGGGTCTCTGTCCTAATGACTGGCTGGGTGGGCATGGCTGGGTGGTCATGTGACTGGCTGGGTGTGGCCAACTAATATCACTCACATCGTGGCACGCATCTCCTTGCCTGGTCTCTCAAGACTGTGGGGATGCTACAACAGTCTTAAGTGTGAAAAATGATCATAAGTCACTTTTTCAGTGCCATTGTAACTTTGAATGGTCACTCCACACAAGCAAAGTACCAGCAAAGGAGGGGAGAAAAACTCCAGAGAAGTTCCAGAGACAGGAAGTCTAGTCCTGCCAAGAACGTAATAAGAGTTAACAGAGAGGCAGTTTCTGTAAGCAACACCAGAATGTTTCCTTCTTGCCTTCCTTACAGGATTAGGCCAGTAATTTCTTCTAACAACCGGTTCTCTGAACTGTTTAGAATGTTAACAATCGGTTCTATCAAATAGGTGCGAACTGGTAGAATCCCATCCCTGAAGGTAGGATTATGTCCAACCGTTTTATACTTCTATGAAGTTGATATTTACCAAACCTTTTCACATATAATTCCATATATGGAAATTATTTGCACATTGAGAATTGTATGTCTCCAATTTCTGTGTAAAAGGTGCTATCTTGTAGTCCTCGCTTAATTACTGTTCAAAATTACAATAGCTTTGGAAGGAGTGCTTTTTAATATATAAACCACCTTACTAGTCTTTTTTGCCGTCATTACAATTTTTGTTATGTTACAATATAATATATTCTTATAGTATATTATACAGCATATGTAGTAGTACTTAAGCCAAAACTAGCTTATTACCAGAATGCTATGTAAGATAGGATCTACTTAAATTTTGGATGAGAAACCATTAGAAAATCATAGGTTTATTAAGCTAAGGTTGAGAAATCAGAAAAAAAACTTCTTTGAAGAGGACAATAGTAAACCTCTTGTACCGCTGCCAAGAACACTGAACATGACTTGAGAAACGTTTCAATTATAATTTCATAAGTTTTAGTTGCGTTATTTTGCTGTTTATGACAAATTATTGGCAGAGGGCTTTCTAACAATCTATTTTACTTTTCTTACTTGCAATACTGGCCAAAGACTGTAAAAATAAAGAAATCAAAATTTTCTAAGCTTGTATCATAGGAGTGTATTCTGTATATACATGCACATTAGTCCCAATCAATCCATTGAAATTGAAGATTATTAATAATAATACTAATATTTCTGCTTAATATTACCATTTTAAACTATAACTTTTTTCTAAAAATACTTTGTTAGTATTTTCATTTCTCAACTTGTTTTTATGCTGAAATGCATATGAAAGATTGACTGGTTATCATCTCATCTAGGCTAGTAGGAGTTTTGTAATTCTAGCAATCATGGGGAAATTCCACTTCAAAGGGTCCAGATACTGAAAGAGTAAAGGAAAATTAATTGACTTGTCCATCCAGGCTTGCTTGCTCATTCACTCATACAACCCACTCCAGTCCCAAAGGACTATACACAACAACAACAGAAGCAAAATGTAAGAAGGATATAATATTAAGGGGGAAAAAGGCCTCCATGTTGCTTTTGTCCTTTTAGTCTTGTATTTTTCTTTCCTGTGAGGTTGGCAAAAAGCAAGAAAAAAACCAGGGTTAAAAGCACAGGTGGTATTCAGCAGGCTCTGACCAGTTCTGGAGAACTGGTAGCAGAAATTTTGAATAGTTCAGAGAACCGGCAAATACCACTGGCCCCTCCCCCACCTATTCTCTTCCTCCCAAGTCCCAGCTGATTGGCTGGGTCGTCTTTTGTTGCCCTGCATAGGAGAATGGAGCTGGAAAGCAGGTTAGTGGGCTGGGCAAGAGAATGGGGATTTTACATTATCCTTACACTGCCACGCCCATCAATCCACACCTACCAATCCACACCATGCCCACAGAACCGGTAGTAAAAAAATTTGAAGCCCACCACTGGTTATAAGTCATGAATTTGGGCAAAAAACTAAAATGACTTACTGTGGTATCCATTCCATTTTTATTGATATATTGAAATATGGGCCTGTAATTCTGTTTTGGCAAAGAGGGAAAGAACTAAGGGCTAATGAAACAATAGTCTTTGAGCTAAAAGTGAAATTAACTTTATCAGATGGTAATTGATTATTCCTTGTTTTTATTTTCAAATTTCTTCTGAGTGTCTGACTATATTATTTATAATTAAGATGTAAATTCTTAATGAACCAGTGGTGTTCATTCTGGGAGAGGGATCTAACCTATAGCTTGTACCTTCCTGCAGGATCAGGCTATTAAAAGAAAAGAAGGGGTCACTTACCTTTTCCCTAGTAAAGTGGAAGTGATTATTTATTTGAAGTAGTGATCGGTAGAAGTTTATTAGCCAGTTCTGCTCAGGAGTTGCAGGAAGGGAACAGCAGGATTGTAGGAAGATTTGGAGACAGGAAATGCAAGACTCCAGGTCATATCCAATCCATCTGCATACTGTGTTATAATAACATTATTAAAAAATGATTCTGCGTTTAAAAAAGTCAATGTTGTATTCAGATATGCTGAACAACCAAGGAGATGATGAGTCGGAAGCAGGTAACAAACTATTGCTACCAACAAATACAAGTGAGCCTGTTGCAAAGGTTTGGCTGCCTGGAAATGGATAATAGGCTGAAAGAAAGTTGGCAATTGATGTGGGAAGGAAATCAAGTCCTCCCACCACATAAGTTTTCCTGCCTCAAACAGGAGAAGATTAAAATCACAAATTAGAGTAAGTCTAGAAAAAGATTTAAAAATGCAACAGGAAATACCAATGTAATCAGGTGAATATTCATCTTTCTGATCTTAATCTGAGATTTCTTTGATCAAATAAGAAAAAAGGCATTTCCTCAAAGTGATTACAGCTTTCAGTTGACAAATGCTAAAAAACCGCAATTCAACAGGGTGCCTGATTACAGAGTGCCACCTCTGAGAAAGCTGGCTAAGTGCACTCTTGTGGAATTCCTAGAGTGTGCTTTTACACACTTTTGAGGAATAAAGGCAGGTTGTCTATATACTATTCAAACTCTCGTGTTCATACAATCTTTAACTGGGCAAAAGAAGCAAAACATTTGCAACTAAGGTACTTCAAACAAGCTAACTTACAGAATGCTGAGACCCATTACAGCTGTGGGAATGAAATTCTGGAAAGTTCTTGCCATTTCAGTCTCAACAATGTGCTGCCATGATCACACGATCCTCGTTTACAACATTCCCTGATACCTTCCCACAAGTCAATGGGGAAACCTAGGAAGCTTGCAGGGAGAAAGTCAATGGGGATCACATCATTGTAGCTGTTGGCAGGGGCACAATGGTGAGTTTGGAATAAGAAATATATCTAAAAGAATGACCAAATGGGTTATGCGTTTGTTGGAAGAATTATCCTTCTGGGTTCAGTTCCAAGTGGGGAAATAGACACTGAAAACATGGAGGCTGTTTGGGAAGATGGTTTAATGGTGGACAGGACCACATGGCTTGGAGCTCCAAAGGAGGATGATCACATGTTTCAAGGTGAAAGAAAAAAGAAGGAAGGGCTGAGATGCTGAGAGTGCCTGGTTTTATACCCTCTGTTGAGATTTGAATTTGAGCTTGTATTCTGATTGCTTGTCAGACTCCCATGGGGCCATGTAGGGGCAACTCTGTAGGCTGTCCTGAGTTCCAGGCTTGGTTGAGCTTTGCTGGATGATGTAATGAAAGGACTTTGGGCAATTGCTATAGCTTTACCTGGAGATCTTTGTTATGTAAAATATTCTGGCCCAGGCCTTAATGGCCCACTCATTAACAAAAGTGGGTGTGAGCCTCTACTTCTGAGGTGAGTTTCTGCTTCTGAGTTTCTACTCTTTTTAGGGGAAATATTCTGCCTTTTTAATATTTCCTAGGATATTTCAATTTTCTAGGAGAGGAGTGGGTGCTAACTTCCTACAGGTTTATAGGTGATCATAGTCCTATGTAAAGGGCTTATGGGAGACAACTTGTCACAGCCACCTCCAATAGCTAATTGTATATTGCAGTCTCAAAATAAACTTCACCTCTGATTCAAGTAACTGCCTGCATTCTTTATTTCCAGCTTGAAAATGAACCCGGTAAGATTTCTTTCTAACATTGTGTCATGGCTATCTCAAGACTCACAAGATGAAGAGGATCCTCAGCCTGAAGAGATTCAGCTGGAAAAGTTGCCTAGCAACCAGGAGAGGCAGCTATTGCTGGGCTCAGAAGACCAAGAGGCGGAGCTAATATTTTCTCCAATGCAAGGGCCCACTGATAGGAGGGCTGAACAAAGGTGCTCAGCAAGACTATTGGCCAAAAAGAACTCTGTAAATCAGGGTCACATCTCCCCTATATAAGGGGAGCTGTATGCCTCACAGATCCATTGGTGACAATCTGTCAACTTCTTAGCTGCTTTCTTGTTTGTTCAAACTTTGTGCCATTAGAGTTCTGTTTGAAAGCCTTTGAAATAAAGATAAAAGACCTCTGTCTATGGTTTCTATGGACCAGGACAGGACACACTGGAATCAGATTGTGTTAACATATAATTGTTGAAGCACAGTTTATTGAATATATTGTAATTTAAAAACCTTGTTTCAAGTTCAGAATTCAATCATCTTGAATTCAAGATGCTTCTGAAAGGATGGAAACTGCATCAGAATATTTTAGTAAGGCTAAGACTATTTAATCTCCAAAGATCTATTTCAAGCAATTTATTTTGAACACCTGATAGTATACTAACCATAATGATTTAGCTCATGTAATATACTTGGCTCTTAGGAAACAATATGATAGAATCAAGTAGTTGCAAGAGGCCATTTTGGTTATCAAGTTTAATTCCACTTCAGGAAACTAAATTAGGCCCTAACCCTAACCCCTATGCTAGCTGGGATAATCATTATTACTGTAGTATATCATATGAATCTGCCACCTGTTGAATTCAGCAGTCTTTCCAACTTCTGTACTACATTCATCTAAAAATAAACATTGAACTCTTATTTATGAATAACCTACTTTATTTAGGTATCAAATCTCTAAGAATGAATATAGTGCTATTAGATGCATGCCCAATTTCTCCCTTCATAAAAGTGGCGCTTCTTCAGTTTACAAGACAATGAAGAACACTTTTTAAAATTTTAACCCCCAACGTAGAAAATCTTTGATAGTCAAACAAGTCCAACTATGTTTAATGGGACTTACTCTCAGATAGGTAAACAATTCCAGGTAAACATTCCTTTTTCATAACTTGAATGTAGATGAGTTTTTTACATCATACAGTTTTTGATTTTTTTGGATTTTGGGTTACATTTCATTAGTAAATTATAAATTATGCTTAACAAATATACAATATTTTACAGAAGTTTCAAATTCAATCACATTTATCAATGTTCCACCTTTTGCAGCTATGCTGTGTAAATACTGGAATCATTAAGTATAGAACACTGTGTCAAAAAAACTTGATATTTGTCTCATTAACAATAAAATTTTGCATGCTAAGTAATTGTCTCTTTGCCTGGTATATTGCTGCTTAATCTTTATAAAGATAATTCAAAAGCAAAGCAAGAAGGAAGAGATCTAAACCTTTCATGTGATCTTGGTTATAGAGAATAATTGGGATTGGCAATTCCGTTAAGTGCTGCAGTCACTAAGCAAAAAAAATAATATGACTGCATTGTATTATTTTTTTTCTGTTAATGAATCACTGCAGTTGTTAATCAAGACAGCACATCAGAGGTGCTATTCAAGCAGGTTCTGACCAGTTCTGGAGAACTGGTAGCGGAAACTTTGAGTAGTTCAGAATACCACCTATGGCTGGCCCTACCTCATCTATTCTCTGCCTCCTGAGTCCCAGCTAATTAGCTGGGTCTTCTTTTGTTGCCCTGCATAGGAGAACAGAGCTGGAAAACAAGTTAGTGGGGTGGGAATGGGATTTTGCAATAACCTTCCCCCAGGAATAGGGAGGGAATGGAGATTTTGCAGTATCCTGGAGTGGGGTGGGAATGAAGATTTTGCAGTATCCTTCCTCTGCCCTGCCCACCAAGCCACGGCCACAGAACAAGTAGTAAAAAAATTTGAATCCCACCACTGCATCACCTGACTAGCAATTTGTGATTTCATTTTTGTGTTCTCCATGAATTTGTCATCCAGTCACTTTATAAGAATAATGAGTGGCACAAAATTAATAAATTAATAATAAATTAATAAATAAATAATTCTGTTTTTGGAAGTCAGTTGTGAAGATTGCAAATGGTAATCGCATGATGGTGGAATGCTGTGATGGCCACAATGATAAGCTGGAAAGATTTTATTTTCCTTCATTATTTCAGAAAATAATTGAACAAGACAGTTGGTAAACAAGGACTAGAAGCATTTATCCCAAGCAATAGATTACTAAATATTATTTAACTTTCTTACAAATTGTTTTTAGGTGTATGAACACAAATGGATGTATGCAGCCCTTCTGACAAACAGTCCCAAAGGTGCTTTTTCAAGAGGCAATTGGACCTTTTGATATATATTTTTGCTCTTTCCACAGAAGTAATGGAACATAAGGAAATATAATCCATTCTGAAATTCATGTTAGGCAGTGAGTATAGTTCCACAGGTGCTTTTTCAAGAGGCAACTGGACTTCTCATCCAAGGATGAGAAGCAAAACATCTGCAAAGAAAAACCAGTAAGTCCAGTTGCCTCTTGAAAAAGCACCTTTGGGATAACCATGACCTGGATAACTGAGAATCTCCATAGACATTTAGCCAGTTGGATAGTACATCTAAAGTTCAGAGCTGCTAGATCATGATTTGAATCCTGCAAATTATTGAATTTGACCCTTGACCTTTTAGTGGATCATATATAATTCCTTCCTTGTTTATGCCAGTTCATTGTGATGAATTTTAAAAGGTTTCATTTACTTATTAGTGGAGACAAGCTGACAAAAAAACCTCATAAATGAAGACACATAGTGAGCAATTACAACATTTCGGCAGTTATATACTGTAATTACTTTCTCCACATCAAACTTACAGGAAACCAGTTGGTAAAGTTTGTAGATGAAACTCCTTAGTACAATAGTGTTCATGGGCCATTGTATTAATGTACGTATAAACTTTCATGCATAAGCACATACTTCTTGGGGCAGTTTTTCAAGAAAAGGTGAAAAGTTTTAAATGTTTTAAACAGACTAACCCAAAACTCTAATTTATTTCTTAAATTTATATGCTGCCCTTTTCATTAATAAGGCAATTCTGGATTGCTTACAAACAGTATAGTAAAAAGATAAATATTGAATCAATTAAAATTACACTTACAATACTATATAAAAACAAGAACCAGGGAGATGTTGGCATGGGGATGAGATCTTAACCCATCAATCCCTTCCACCCTTGGGGCCAACTGGCAAAACAAATTTTGATACAATCCTGGAAAACCAGAATGATGGGAGCAGTTTTCCGTTCTGGTGGTAGAATGTTCCACAGGGCTGGTGCCAAGGGGTGGCATTCTACCAATTCACACCTATTCTCTAGAACCGGTTGTTAACATTCTAAGCAGTTTGGAGAACCGGTTGTTAGAAGAAATTACTGGCCTAATCCTGTAAGGAAGGCAAGAAGGAAACATTCTGGTGTTGCTTACAGAAACTGCTTCTCTGTTAACTCTTATTACATTCTTGGCAGGACTAGACTTCCTGTCTCAGGAACATCTCTGGAGTTTTTTTCCCCTCCTTTGCTGGTACTTTGCTTGTGTGGAGTGACCATTCAAAGTTACAATGGCACTGAACAAAGTGACTTATGACCATTTTTCACACTTACGACTGTTGCAGCATCCCTAGTCTTGAGAGGCCAGGCGAGGAGATATGTGCCTCGATGTGAGTGATATTGAGTTGGCCACACCCAGCCAATAACATGACCACCAAGCCAGGTCCACCCGGTCACATGACCACCAAGCCACGCCTACCATCTAAGCCACACCCACAGAACTGGTTGTTAAAAATTTTGAATCCCACACCTGCTGGTGCCACAGTGGAAAAGACTCTTCTCCTTGATCCTGCTAGCAGGAATTCCTTGCCCAACAGGATCCACAGCAGATCCCATCTGCTTGAGTGAGTGGAGCAGACTAATCTCATTGGGGTGTTATGGGCTTCTCAGATACACCATTTAAGAAAGATTAATAAAACTGTATCTCCATTAAATGATTCCTCATTTTGGAGATTTCTAAGTGCAGGGAAGGAAAGATGGTAAGATAGCCCACATGTTTATGTATGATCTTCTCTCATATAACTTTTCATAATAACTAAGAAGTTATACCACTTTTTTTTGATTCAGAGGGGATGAGGTTTAGTTATTGTCAGACCTTATGAATATGACACTGATTACTTTTGCAAGTCATTCAGCTGGAAGGAACACAGTTGACTCCTGGTAATCTCTACATGTACTCAGCATTTGAAGGCTGGGAGCAATTATTACATCAACTTCAAACAGTAACTTTAAACTGTGGATTTCAACTCCCAGAATTCCCCAGCCAGCATGAAGTTTAGCAACATTGTCTTACTCAGTAGTCAAATTAATGTAACATTATCTATAATCTCTCTCTCCCATTAATTCTTGTTAAAAGGCAGTTGTGAAGCTTGCAAATGATGATGTGACATAGGATGCTGCAACAGTCATAAATGTAAGGATTAATTGCAAAGCTTTTTTGCATGATCGCCATTTGTAAGCTTCATAACTAGCTTCCAACAAGAATTAATGGGTTTCTCTATATGCATGACGGCAAACCTATGGCACACGTGCTGGAAGTGGCATGCAGAGAGGTCATGTGAGAGGTCACCTGGAAGAGCCCCACTGTGCATGTGTGTGCGCCACCTGCCAGCTGATTGTCGGATATCTGGCATGCATGCGTGGGGGTGTGGAGCACGGGAGACGCACACGCATGTGCAGATTATGTGGCGATCTCCCATGGGGAGATTGCACGCACATGCACAGTTGTGCAACGCACAGGGGGATCGCATGCACAGACAGGGTGCATGGGGGTCGCACACACATGTGCGCATTGCCTTCTGGGTGCTGGCATGCGAGCGCGCATGTGAGTGTACACACAATTTTTGGCACGGGAGCCCAAAAGGTTTAGCCACCACTGCTCTATATAATAGAAAAAGGTAAGGTAAAGGAGTCCCTGTGGATTTTACTGTTAGTAATTGCCAACTATAGGGGCAGTGCTTGCCTCCATTTCAAAGCCACTGAGCCAGCGTTGTCCAAGGACATTTCCACGGTCATGTTCCCAGCATGATGTCACAGAACACTATTACCTTCCCACCGAAGTGGTACCTATTTAACTACTTGCATATGTATGCTTTCAATCAGCTAGGTTGGCAGGAACTGGGACAAGGATAGGACCTCATCCCGTTGCGTGGAATTCGGGTCTTGAACCTGGTTGCCAGCTTTCCAAATGGCAAGCCCAGCATTTTAACCACTGAGCCACTGCACTGCCCTATAATATATAAAGAATATATAAAGAATGCACTTCGGTGGGCATGTGCTCTGCATGAATGAGTGATGCCCAGCAAAGACCACAATCAATTGGATACCACCTGGCAGCTACACGTATTTACAATGGTTGTAGAATCCCAGGGTTAGGTGATCATTTGTGACTTCCCAATCAGCCTCCAACAAGCAAAATCAATGAGAAGCTGAATTTGCTTAACAATATGATTTATCTAACTGTGGTAGCAGTGATTCACTTAACAACTGTGGTTAAAAAAAATCTTAAAATCAGGTGTGACTCACTTAAATGCCTTGCTTAGCAACTGAAATTTTGGTTCCAATTGGCCCAGGACTACCTATACAATTAACCGACAACTGGAAGCTAGACATAAAATTGAATTTGGGACGTTCTAAGGCAATGCTGTCAAACTCCCAGCTCACGGGCCAGATGAGTCACATGCTAGCCTCACTCACATCCGGTTTAGTGAAGGGAAAAAAGTCCTGATATGTTACGTGATGCCACCGTGATGACAAGAGTTTGACACCACTGTTCTAAGGCATGTTTCTCAGTTCTTTTAATTTATAAATAAATGACTGGTTACATGTTCTGAATCTTAATGTTGATTGCCAAGAATTGCACTTTGTAAACAAGAATTAATGTAAATAAATAAATAAAATCATGGCTTGAATCTAAATCATCTAGCTTACCTAGCTAAAGCATGAAATCATGCATTTTATAAACCACAACTGAGTTTACACGTTGTACTAAGTCAAAATCAAACCATTTTACAGTTTTGGATGTCAGCTAAAACTGTTTCCTTTTAGGAATTCAAATTCAAAGCATATCTACTTTGCAACTGTTTTCACTAGGCATGCAATATTTAATTATTAAATATTGTAAGCAACAGTAATACGAATAGCAGGTCGAGATCTTCAGTCTTTGTGTACACTCATAGCATTTATTTTATATATGTTTATTGTTTACTCTTGATTAGATTTGGAAGGATTAATTCTAAAATGATGTTTTCAGCATTAGAACTTCAATCTTTCCTATATTTGGCAACTAGACTGGCTGTTTTGAATAAGTGCATCATTGTTTCTTCCTACACAGTACTCAGCAATATAGTAAGTCGTCATTATGTTAAGATCAACTTTTAACTGCAGAGAGGGCACCCGGTCACACCTCGCTAAAAGTAATCATTAGCAAGTTAATCTTTTATCTGCATATTGTTCCACTGTCTTGTGAAACTGCATACTATCTGTGCCGTGCTTCACTGTTTTAAAACCCGAATGGCCAGGCTTTACGTGCTCGGGATTTGCAAAGAGAAAAAATGACTGGATGAAGGAGACTCATCTTGGCGAGCGCCGCTGTGTAATTCGAGTTGTACACTTTCGTTACTTCTTCATGCCTTGGCGTTTAAACTGCCTCCAGGAAAGGCGGTTAGTTAACACATGCCGACAACTTCGAGTCAGCACACCATATGCATGGCCTCCGAGACGAATTCCTCCTGTCGCCGTTGCAACTGGCAGAGTGACACGAACAGCCTCATTCGTTATGCTACTACCGCCTGAAGAGACCGAGAGGCTGCTCCCAAGCTGACATTGGCAGAAAATATGGCGTTTGCAAACCAACACAACACAATGAAGTATGTGGGCGCAAGGGCGGTGGGGAGGGAGGAACAGAGCGCTCTACTGCTGGTTTATAAATATCACAACTGCCCTAATTTTCTGCGCCTGAAACTAGGCGGAAAAAATTATAAATGTCGCTACACTGGGTTGCATTTTTAATTCAGCCTCAGCTTAAGAAGCAAAACGTCAATGATGATAACGCCACCGAGGGATTTTCCCGCCTTCTGGCTCATTAAGCAATTTCCCTGCGCTTTAGAGCAATGGAAGGGGTGACAGGAATGTAAACAGAGAAGGTTGATGAGCCGAATCTGCCAGGAAAAACCAAGCGGATAACAGCCTGTTCTGATCTCAGAAGGGCAATAACTTGAAGCGGAACGATGGGGCAAAAAAAGCGGTCGCTCCAGACGCTCAGCAGCGCCATTAACTCCCCCCATACCCATTTTAGCATTCCCAACCCCCACCATCTTTATTACTCTCCTTAAGGCAGGATCCACAGAAAGTCCCTACGCATGCGCACGCACCCCCAACGCGCTCTGTCACGTGGCTTGAGAACCTGGAAAGGAACTCTTCTGTTGGCAACATTCTAATGCCCGACTTCCTGTTTACTTCGTTGATGTCACCGAGCTTTTTCCTTTCTTGCGTCTTGCCGAAAAGCACGGACTTTGCTTGTGTCGTTACAGGAAGTCAGAAAATGGTGGTGTTGGTGAGGAATCCGTTGTCCTCGGAGCTGCAATGTCTGATGTTGCCGGCTGACGACTGGTCGGTTGGGGATTTTCTCCGTTCCTGGTGCCAAGCGCAGGTAAATAATGAGTGTTCATATGAAAGAAGTGGATGGCGTGGGCTCCCCACTATACAAGAAGTGTGCGTGTCTGGGTTCTTATATTGACATCTTTAGAATAAACAAGTTGGGAGGAGGAGTTTTGTTTTCTCCTTCGCAGGTGAAGCGCATACATAAATCACCTTTCCCGAGCCTAGTATTTATATATTTGTTTAGTAAATGAATATAGATATCCTCGATACGTGGCGACAGTGATTGTTGTTGGGACACTGATTTCTATGGATTGTATGCATAAACTCAGACGTTTTCTAGTGAGGTCTTTTGCCTATCTTTTTGTGATTTGTGAATAAATGTATCGTTCATGCTGTCCTAGGTTTGGTACGATTACCTTTCACTGTTTAAGTGATTTGCCAATGTGCTGTTTAAATAAGCTGTTTGAAATTAATGCAGTTTCTCTTTCCTATATATTAAATAGGTCCTGAGATAAATATTCTAATATTTAGTATCTCTTTTCCTTTTTAAAAAATAATTGTTTTAGGGGCTTCCTCAAGATCACTTTTATGTAAAGTGTAATGGTCGATGTATTAATTCTGAAGGTGTACTACAAGATGGAGCTCTTTACAGCGTGGAACCAAGATTATGTGGTGGAAAAGGAGGTTGGTTCACTGCTACTTTTGCATACTAAATAATTTAGTGTGTTTATTTGTTAGATGACTATCTCATCTTTCTTATAAATGACAGATAAAACAACTCCAACAACTCCTCATCAAATAATTATGTGAAATAGGCTTGGCTGAAAGATAGTGCCTGACTCTAAATTATCCAGTGAAATTCCATGATTGAGATTGAATTTGTTCATTTTAATTGTAATGCACATGGCCCTGAAAAATATAGTAGTGGAGCCAGATTGTGGATCCACAATTAATGGCTACAGAATTGGAAACAATCCAGAACCACCAATATATGATATATTGTACAATACATAAAGGGTGGAAGATAAAACGTATCAATGAAATGATGGAAAAAGAAAATAAGTTAAAAGGGAGAGAGGGAAATATATTAACTGGCCATATGTGGTATGCTGGATGCTCTGTAGTGGATAAGATGATGCAAATCATCGGTTGCTCTCTTTCTTCTTTGGAAGAGATTGCGAAGACCAGACTCCTCTCTGGAGCACAAAAAATCTCCACAGACCGTTCTCATCCTGGTCATTCATATTTTGAATTGTTACCGTCAGGGCGATGTTATAGGTGTCTTAAAATGAGGACTAATAGACTGAGAAACAATTTCTTTTCCAAGACAATAATTGTCTTGAATCAAACAGTACATTTGTGATTTAGTTCTATGTATAAAGTGGCATTTTTAAACTGTCTAACTTAATATATGTTTTAAATAGGTTTTAGAATAGATTTTTAATTATTACTTTAATTATTTTACTTTTTAAATACTGTGTAGTGTGATTGTGATGTGTTTGGGGCACTGTGCTGGAGTAGCTTTCAAATTTCATTGTATTTTGAATGCAATGACAATACAGGTATTCGATATTTTTATGATCTTAACAAAAAAACAGTAATCTGAGAGAATGTGACAGTAAGAAAACAAGATGACAGTCCTGTACTGGCTATCTTGCCATTATAACTTCCCATTGTTGATTATTTTCTAGTAATTATGCACAGTTCTGAAATGTTTGCAATCATCTGAATTGGCACTCTGGAATAGGGTTAAAAGCTTTTCTTTTGTATCTTTGATTTTGTCTAATGAAGGATTTTTGAATCTAGTTAAAACAGACTAACAACATGAAAAGGATTTATTATTGTGTTGCATCATGTTCTGATTCTTGGAGAGTCAATGTTTCTTACATTTAGATTCCTGTAACTGACCTATTTTAATTACTTCTCAGGTTTTGGATCTATGCTCCGAGCACTTGGCGCTCAAATTGAGAAGACAACAAACCGAGAGGCTTGCAGAGATCTCAGTGGAAGGAGACTTCGAGATGTTAACCATGAAAAAGCGTGAGACATTTAACTAAGTAGAAACACATGTGTTTCGCTGTTACTAATGCATAGATTTATCAAAAATATTTGTATAATTTATCCATCCATAGATACCCATCATGCTATTATTTGTTGGAGTAAGCAACCTTATGCAGATATAAAAAATGGAATAAAATACATTGAATCAAAGAAATTAAAGCACTGAGATAAGTAATGTAAATGAGATAACTCATTTACACCAATATTATTCACTAATCAGCTTCATAACTCCCTGTCCTTGCAGACTATAATTCCTTTCAACATATTGATACAATACAGTGTTTCATGCATTATATTTTGTTCTTTCAACCACTAATAATGGATTTCTTTTTGAGAATCTCAGCTTAATGTAATCACAGATTTTTCCTTTTCATGATTTTCTCTTTTTTTCAGCCCATTCACTTTTTCTTCCTATTCTTTTCAGTTCTCATTTATTCTATCTCTATGACCAAAGCAATTTAAAGCACTTTTGTATTCAATTCACATTTATTCGGCATCTATTCTGTCATGATCCTATCTTGCCACATCATTCCCACTACATTCAACTTACTTTTGTGTCTCCTAACATAATCAAGTTTCCATATAACAAAATCGGCAGAAGCATATTCTTACATATTGGCATTTTTACTTTTTATGACAGATGTTCATTGTTCACATACCAAGTGCTAGACTTTCTATTAGTATTAGCATATATTACATAATCTTCACTTGATTTTCCCTATTACTAAAGTATACATATTCATTTATTTGCTGTTTTTACTATTTATGTATAACTTTAAGAACCAGGTCATATCTCAGATACATGAATTTTCATATCAGTTCTAGTTTTCAATTAACAGCATGGAATTTACCATTTTCTATTTCTATACTTGTCTATTTCAGGTTTAGCTATTTCTTTTTGTGATATTTTTACAATTATCTCTCTATGGTTGTTGTGTTATGAAGATGGTGTTGACTTTTCATAGCCATTTAGATAAAACTTTTTCTCTGTGTACATTAAATAGTATGTCATTTTTGTAATAATCATTCTTCAAAAAATTTTTAGCATGCCTTTTTCTGAAAATATTACCATACATATGAGGCATAGGATTTAACTATGCCTCATACATACTTGTGTAGTTAAATAAGATAATACTATAAAGTAAAATAATTATTACAAATCAAATAAAAAATAACAATGAAGTGAATTAAAAGTATTAATGTGCAGAGCAAGAGAACCCTGCATATTTCTTTTCAATGCATAGATAAATAATCTGGCACCGAATTATATTCATATTGTCTCTTGTCAAGCTTCAGCAGCAAGGATTTTCCAAAGATAGATGATCTCACTCATTGTACTGTACTGTTTGGGGTTCTTTGTTTTAGGCTTTATAGTTGAATTCACCCATTGAAATAGATTCAGTATGATATGGCTCCTCCTTTCTTACAGGATGGCCGAATGGGTGAAACAACAAGCAGAACGGGAAGCAGACAAGGAACAAAGGCGTTTAGAAAGACTGAAGCGCAAATTGGTGGAACCGAAGCATTTTTTTACTAACCCAGATTACCAGCAGCAGTGCCATGAAATGGCAGAAAGACTTGAAGATTCTGTCTTGAAAGGTAGCGCCAAAGTAGTTTACACTCTGTCTTGCATTGCACTTTGGGATAGTTGGGCCCTTAGATATTTTAATTAAATGCCCTATGAATAAGATATCCCTAGACATTGAATATCTTCTGTATTTTTTTCCTTTTGTTTTCAGGCTCTGACCTCTTTTTTTTTTTTTCTGCCTTTGATTACTTGCCTGTTTCAATATCATCCTCTTGCATATTAAAGCAATTTGTCCAGTCTGGTGTTCTCCATAGATAGTGGATTTTAACTGACCTTTGCCATGAAAAAAGCAGTTATTAGAAAATTCAAGGGATAATAATATAATGGAAGACTGTCCACCACTCCCCATCCCTCAATCATGTTTGCGTTATGCAGTCAGCTGAGTGGATGATTAATAATAAATTAAGCAAACATTGAGAAGTGACAGATAACCTTAATTTGAGGAATGAAGCAAAAAAATTAAACGTTCATATTTCCTTAAATTCCTGATTTAATGATTTAATGTCTGTATGTCATTTAACATGCTGAAGGCTGATTGCTTTTATTGTTTTTAGGTATGCAAGCTTCTTCTAGCACAGTAGTTTCCCCAGAAAGCAGTGAGAGTCGAAAAGGGATGGCTGATTCTGGAACCGGACCACCATCAGAGAAGAAAAAATGTTTATGGTAAGCACCACATTTTAAAAAAGTATAACCGTATGATAAAAATGGCAAGAAAAAAAAGTTGCTTTCTTTAAAGTTGGCGGCTCTCATTTTAAAAATTATAAATGATGATCTACGTGTGGAATGGGATTTTCTTGTTTCCTCTCCTTGCTAGTGTATGTTATTGAAATTGAGGCAACAACTACTCTAAAGCTGTCTTCTATAGCTGTCTAGCTATAGCAATGTATAGTACATTGAATTTTTCTGTTGATGTAATGTATTGCAGTGAAACTAGAAGCTGGTTGTGTTCAGGAGTATTTTACTGATATATTCATTTTCAATATTGGAATTCTCAATTCAGTATTGGAATTATTGGAAAGAGTCTTTGGCATTCTTTTACCTGGCGGAATGCTTTATCCTGATCATTTCAAAAAATATTTTAAAATTTCATATAATTTAAAAATTTACCACCATTGTACTTAAATAGATTTTTGGTGTTAGAATGTCTGCCCCTTACATAATCATGGGGCAGATTTGTTCTTTTATATCACAGATTTTGTTTCATGCTGAAATTATATTCATGTTTTAAAATTGAATGTGACAGGTTAGGTATAGAAGAGTTGGACGATCCTAACAGTTCAGAGAATAATAGCGATGAAGAAGATGAATCTCCTGGGACGTCAGGAAGATGCTCCACATTACCTGGTAGCCATATCAGTGTGACTGACAATTTAAATGAGTTTCCCAGGATTTCAGAGGACTCTGTAAATTGCAGTTCAGGTTCCGATGAGAAGTCAGAAGATCAAACAAAGAATGCTAAAAAAGATCTACCAGAAGATCCAACTTCTAGTAAAATTGTAGCCAATGAGAAACATAAAACAGCACAGATTCTGAAAGAAGAAAAGCCTACAAATGCCTCTTGTAGTGAAGAAGCTGCAAGTCAGCTTCAACATGCAGTAAGTATGGTTGTTTTTTATTAAATATATAATTCTTTTTTTCCTGAATCCATTAGATACCGTTAGAAATAGTGCATTTTGAAAACTTCATTCCATTCTGGCAATTCCTTATCCATGTCATTTTACAATATTATATCAAAGACAGTAGCATTAAAGACAAATCAAAGTACAAGTAATGTCGTTCAAAATTTAAACAATCCCATTTTCTCTTCTTCCCACAGACTTCTCTTTTTCTTTAACAGTTAGACAATATTTTGTAGCCATTGAGCATATACATTCCTCACTCGAAGGGTTCCCCCACCCCCCGTCTAAAATGGAGACATAAATTGACTACTTTATCAGTATCAGAATTAAGTTAATTATATTTGCTGTTTATGTATGCAAGAATATTCTAATTCACAAACTTTTAAAAAATAAGGCATATACAAGGCATCAAAGCCATCTTGTTGCAGAAGTGGACAATGCAGAATCACTTAACATTTAATTTAGCATTTGTTCTAAAGACCACTTTCCTCTTCTGAGATATATATTTAAAATGTTGTGTTTCTGATTCTTAGGATACTGCAAGAATCAATCTGTTGGAATTCAATTCTGTTGCGGAACTGGAAGCCATAGGACTAGACAAACTAAAGTTTGAACTATTGGCCTTGGGACTAAAATGTGGAGGTACTTTACAGGAAAGAGCAGAACGACTTTTTTCAGTGAGAGGTTTGGCTAGAGATCAAATTGATCCTGCTTTGTTTGCTAAGCCTTCCAAAGGGAAGAAAAAATAAAAATGGCGGTATGGTTTGTTTTTATACACCAGGTTTTATAACATTCTCCTCATTCTGCTGCTTTATATAATATTATCTTTCAAAAGCCAATACAATGTAGGTTTGTATACTCCTTAATGCTTTAAGAATAACTTTTGTGATAATGTGAAAGTTGGTGGACGTCTGTTTTTTTCAATTTGTTAGTGTTCAGTGAAAGATTAGTATATTTTATATTCATGTTTAAGTGAGAAACGGAATAGTGTACATTTATTGAAAAAGTCAAAATATTTTATGAAGAACATTTTTGCCAGGCTTAAAAATTAATAAATTATAATTGTGTTTGATAAAAATTAAATACAATATTTTAATACAGATAATCAAAATCAAACATGGACACTGTTGAATGTATTCCAATCAAGAGTTAACTTTGTAACTGCTACAAGAATTCAGATGAACAAGAAAGAGTGATTGCTATCAGTCTGGGCAATTGTCCATCAGACAGCTTCTATAGTAATAACATTCAGACCTTGGAATTTCAGGCCTTCTTAAACAGTCAAAACTGGATTGTTCTTTTAATAAACTAAATTAGAATTATATATAAGCTCTTCTGTTTTTGTCAAACGTTAATTAGTTTGCTCATAACAAAGACTGGGCGCTTTTGAATTATTCAAGGGTGATTTGCTCATAACCATATAAATGTGGATTGAATTCAGATAAAAAATACATAAACATCTCTCTTCTATTATCTGGTACCACATCTAAAAAACCAAAACAATGCGATTAAGGTCTTGAACTAAAACTAGGGATATCCCCCTTCAACGCTGACTTCAGACCAGTCACTCACTATAAGCCCAAAGTATCTTACAGGATAATTGTTTGGAGAAAAGTGCAGGAGAGAATGTTTTATGTGGTCCATGAGCTCCTAGAAGACAGGAGGGACATAAATAAACAGGATTAAATTGTATAGAACAGACAGGACAAAGTTTATTGATCTCCTCTTGCATCCTATTTTCTAATATAATCATATTGGTTTACAGGGGTTCTCAAATAGTTTTGTATCCAGGCATAGAACAGCTGCATCCTGATGAGGATTTTGTGCCTCAAGTTGTCAATTTGTAGTAGCCATATCAATAGTTTTTCTTCATAATAATATGTCCATAAATGCCTTCATGCTTTAATTGGGCACCTGGGATGACCTTTATGCCTTGTGTGATCCTTTTGGGAACATTTTTGGCATAGACTCCCTCATTTTTTTCCTTCACCTCAGAACAGTGAGGCAATATAGCAGGAGGGTGGGGGATGGAGAGGGTGGGATGCTCCATGTAGTTATGTATGTATATATGCATGTATAGAATTCTGTTTTACATTTGCCTCTAATCAACAGTGATAAATGCGTGCAATTAAGTTTCTATATGTTTTGAGAACTGGCTGTGCAAACAACATGTGTTTCTGAAAGTAATGTCTGGAAAGCTGCAGTCAGAAGGGGCCCATATGCATGTACCGTAGATAAACTTCCCAAGAAGAAACCAGCAATGCTTAAAAGAGGCAAATAACCACTTGTTTTATAAGAGAAACATTAAATGCTGCTTTCTTTGAACAAAACTGATTTCCTCACAAGCTGCTAAAAATGTGAATTGACCAAAATACTGCTAGCAGTCTCACTCTAAAAAATGGTTTGGCACTGGAATAGTCCAGATATGGCAATTTATAAAGGCTGTTTGGGAGCTGGATGTCACACCCTTCTCTATCCCTCATCAAAGGACAAGGTGAAGAGCCAGATCTTCATGGCTCTTCTAAACAGCAACAGAACAGGGGCAATCCAGATCTTAGGTGGTAGGAGGAGAGGAAACCTCATTCCAGACACCAGGTGCTGCTACAGAGAAGGTATGCTTCCAGGGTTTCGAGAGTGGTGATTAAAGAACCCAGAGCACACCAACCATGTGGGATCAAGTTGACTAGAATGATGTTATGGGAGACAGGTGGATCTTCAAGTAACTGGGCCTTATGCTATATAAGTAATGCTTTATAGGTAACAGTTGGCACCTTGAATTGCATCAAGAAGCAAATTGGCAACCAAGGCAGCTTGTGAAAGCAGAGATGTTACATGGCATACCTCTAGATGAGAAAGGCAGAATATAAGTTTAATGCATACATTCCAAGCCATGATCATTCTGGATCAGTTGAAACTACTGGGTGGTTTTCAAACACAGCTCCAAGTAGAAAACATTGCAGTAGTCTAGGGTGTGAACAGCTGTCTAAACATTCTCCCATTTTGAAAAGGATCAATTGCCATACCAGATGGAGTTGTACAAAAAACTTCCTTGCCGCAGCTAACACCTGCTTTTGAAGACAATCACCCACCCACCCAGATTGAAGAGAGAAGTACAACCCAATCCTGGATAGAAAGGTGGAATATCTCCTTATCTGAAACTTTCAAACACCCACAGCCACTCATTCTTGGTAAGATTGAGTTGAAAATTATTTCTCCCCATCCAAAACAATACAGCTTCCAGACAGAACTATTATACCACTTGTGATAAAAGGTAGATCTAAAAACAATTAGAAACAGTGGAAAATATTCTTTTTCAGCAGCTTGTGCTTACTTATATGTGCATTTTGATACTTTTACTTTCTATACATAAATTCAGTACACACTTGTAGGTCTGGGAAAATCCACTCATAGTAAAAAGAGATTGGCAATTGCTTTTCTGGAATGGAAGGTGGGAGTGCCCAGCTGTAGGAGAATTTACAGATAGTCCTTGACCTACAACAATTCATTTAATAGGCATTCAAGATTACGACAGCACTGGAAAAAAATAACATGACCAATTCTTACCCAACCATCACATCATCCCTGCAGTCACATGAACAAAATCCAGGCACTTGGCAACTGACATACATTTGCAACAGTTCCAATGTTCTAGGGTCATATATTGTCATTTGGGAACTTCCCAGGGCACTTCTAACAAGAAAAGTCAACAAGAAAAGTTGGATTCACTTGACAACCATGGCAAAATAATTGTATAATTTAGCAATCAATCGCATCACTTAGCAGAAGAAGTTCTGGTCTCAATTGTGATACGTTGAGAAGGATAAAGTGATTGGTGAAGGATAAAGAAAGGGAAGGTACAAGGCAAAGTAGCTGAAAGGAATAAAAACTGCAAATAAAGACTTTGGAATCACTGCATGAAAAACATAGAAGTAATAGAGTGACTGTGGTGACTCACAATAGTCAAGTATTAATGGAAGAAATTGTGATCTAAACACATCCAACTATGGACTGTGGCAAGGAAAAGACCAGTCTCCTCTCACCCGTATTTAGCTCATTTATCAAATTATTGTAACCATTACAATTTCTCTTAATGTTCAGTCAGGATCTACCCTCCTATGCTTTAACTGCATTAGATCAAGCTCTTTTTTAAAAATTTACCTGCCATGTGAAAGCCATTCCAACAATCTTTGAAAACGTTACCATATTCCCATTCAATCTGACCTTGTCTTTCTTTAGGAGGGTTGTGAATCTATAAATTTATTAGTTTGATTATGAAAATCTGGGGTTTTTTTTTGTTAAAAACAAATATTAACTCGAGTATCAATGATTCAGCTGATAGTTTTTTATTTTCACCTGCATCCTAGTAATGTACACAGGTCTTAGATCTCACTTTTAAATGTGATAGCAGTTTTCTGCCATTAGAGGGCACTCAGCACCTACTGAAGCAATGAGCTGATATTTGGCTAACAATAGCTTAATCTTAATTTATTTTCAGGTATAGTTTGAAAGAGTTTGTCACTTTTCCGTGACAGGGGCTGGCTATATTATGTATTTATTAACTTCCAAGTATCCCAGTGTATTATGTGATTTACTTGCCAGTCAATCAAATAAAATAACTAAATAAATTCAAACATCCTACTATTACTTACTCAGAGCTAAACATTTGAACTGTCTGATGAATTAACTTTCCCCCTTTCCTTATAGAATTAAATTTTATACAGTGTAAGACCAGACTATTGCAGGTTAAGACCTATTTATTTATTTACTGCACATTTGTACTTTCATATTTCACAAAGAAGCTTAGAGGCAAACAAAAATATTCAAAGCAGAAAAATAATGTCAAATAAAAGAAAAATATTTGACAACTTGATAAATCTCATTATTATCAGGTTAGATATGAGTCATTAAAAAGCAAACAAATTGATGCCCTAAAAACTAGACACATAATTTACACAGTGTAAAGAAACATGAAATTCAACATTTCAGTCTAATGAGATCTGAAGATTAAAAGGATTTATATTCCTCATACAGTTTCTGTTCAATGCTCTTAAGAATGTTATAGCTGGACACTGAAAAATCTAGTAACTATAGTGGCATTTCAATTGCTAATTTTAACAATGTGTTTATTGATTATAATTTCTTTTTTGAGTGTTTTTAAGATTGATGTACCAATTCAGCTGCTACACATTTAAATATCAGATCTACACAAAGAAGTAAGGCCATTCAGTAATAAATGTTATGTCTTCTACCTACTGCTAACTTCATATATACCTTAGAAACCCAGCAAGAATGTAGAAGGGATGGCTGCATTGGATGCTCCATGCAAGCACAATACAGTGGGGACAAGTATCCTGCAATGCAAAGATTCACAAGGATTCCACATTTTTTAGGTTCCCACTCTTTGCCTTTACCAGTTTTGAGACCGCATCCTTCTTTTGAACTGTTAGGTGAAGGAAAGACGTTTTGTTTATTTGATATATTGGCCACTTCATGGTTGAGTTCCTACTTAGGCTGATGGTCTCAGATGTGGTGGTGTTCTCATAATTTCTTAACTTCAATAATGGCAATAGCACTTAGCCTTATATACTGCTTCACAGTGCTTTACAACCCTCTCTAAGCAGTTTACAGAGTCAGCATATTGCCCCCACAATCTGGGTCCTCATCTTATTGACCTCAGAAGGATGGAAGGCTCAGTCAACTTTGAGCCTGGTGAGATTTGAACTGCCAAACTGCAGGCAGCTGGCAGTGAGCAGAAGTAGTCTGCAATACTGCACTGTAAGTTCACTGGAATGAAAGCACTCCCCAGAAATTAAGGTTTCCAATTGGCTTCAGGTGGTCTGAAGAATGTTATTTTGAATTTGACTTTACACTCTTATCAGTACTCTGACTGAGATGTATAGTACCAAGACTGGTTACAGTCAGAGGTGGTATTCAGCAAGTTCTGACCAATTTTGAAGAACCGATAGTGGAAATTTTGTAGTTTTATTTGATTGAGTAGTTCAGAGAACCGGCAAACACCACCTCTGACTGGCCCTGCCCCCCATTTATTCTCTGCCTCCCAAGTCCCAGCTGATCGGCTGGTCTTTTGTTGTGCTGCACAGGAGAACGGAGCTGGAAAGCAGGTTAGTGGGGTGGAGAGGGAATGGGATTTTACAGTAACCTCCCAGGAGTGGGGTAAGAATGGAGATTTTACAGTATCCTTCCCCTGCCACTCCCACCAAGCCACACCCACAGAACCAGTAGTAAAAAAATTTAAATCTGGTTACAGTGGCTTCCAAGTACTGCATGTTTGGAATCAGAACCCTTATGACCCTATGATACAGTGTAGTTTGGGGTAATGAAATGGGGATGAATCTGATCAAACTTTTTGTGGGTGCTTATTATTTTGCCTATATTCCAGTGATTAGGTAGGAAAACAAGATATTGGTTTTCTTCTTGATTACATTTGAAGATATCTGGTAGCTTTGTGAGCAGATTGCATGGTTCTTCATAGAAGAAATCACTTGGATGCATGCCAAGATGATGCCCCTCTGGGTAATTCTGTATATTAAATATTGTATCGTATTGTTATGTTAGAAGCCTAAAATCTTACCCGTTTCATAACCTGTCTCGCGAAGTATATATTGCCTCAAGACAAGGAACACATTACCTGGATTCTTTGGCAAACAGCTTGAGTCATTCAGATGGATAATATGTACTAAAAGAGAGATAAGAGAAGTACAATCCCCGAAAACTTGATATATGATTGTTATAAATGAGCCTGGTAGATTATGGGAGCACTTCAAAGCCTGAAGATGAGGACCATCACTTTATGGTGATGCTACTCTTCCCTGTCTAAGAACACTCAGAGAATGGTATTGGGAGACCAATCCTACAGTTGCTGAGAAGAATTTTAAGTGGTTTGGGAGCTAGTTGCCATCCGAATGCTATATTTTTAGGTACTAGTTGCCATCAGCTACATTTTTTCTTTTCTTATGAGTCCAGGAATCGTATATTTGAAAAGTCTCCATATGATAGTAAAATAACATGAATCTAAACAAAATATAGTTGTTGCTAACTCTGGGACTGGAATTCATAATTTGGAAGCTATGCCTATTTTATTTATTTATTAATTAAATTTATTGATTGCCCATTTTACCATCGGGTCTATTCTAGAAAGAATAATCTATTTCCTTAAGGGACAGCTTAAACTGCCATTTCATAATGGATCGGTGCAACCCCACTTCTTATTATACTTTAAGTTACAAAATCATTACTTTTTCAAAACTTTTTTGACAGTTCTGAATTATTTAAGGAAGTTATTGATGTTTAATCAGTATACATTTTTGTAAACTGCTTAGAGCAGTGGTGGCTAACCACCTGTGGTACGTGTGCCATAGGTTCGCCATCATGGGCCTAGAGCCATTGAGATGATTCTTAGATTAGTGTGTCCCAACCTGGGCAATTTTCAGATCACTGAACTCTTTCAGATTATGTGTAATGGCTAAACTAATTGGGGAATTCTTGGAGCTGAAGTTGACACAACTGGTCATTGTCCAGGTTGGGAAAAAATTTCTTAAACAAATAAATGGTCATTTGATAACCCTAATCTGTATAAGTTACACAGTGAAATGATATTGTTAGAATTGTGCAGCATTTCAAATTCCATTCCCCAGAGATTTAGAAATGTGTTTTTGAGCACATCGGGCATGACTATAGTCTTTTTGCAGACTCACATGGCATACTTCGCAGCTCCTATGAGATTCTGGGAAAAGACAGAGTGGCTTTAAAATGTTGCAGACATTGCGGTTTTTGCATACTCTAAATCTTTTTGAAATCCAACACATTGCACAACTTTAGTAACTATGTGGTTTAGTCAAAGCAACAGCAGAAAAATAAAAATTCCTAACCTGTACAATTATCAGTTATATCAATTAATACATACTTGATTTCTCAACGTGTGTGTGTACAATACATAAGAGACATGGAGGTCTCTTTCAGGGAAAAACATGTTTTGTGTATTTTAAAGCTCAACCTATTTATTTTGTTACTGATTATAGCAAAATAATGTTAATTTATTCACTGAACACAGCATAGAACATTACTGATTGAAAGGCACAGCTTCCAAATGAGATAGTGTAGAGTTTCAGCAATTTCATCTTTGAAGAATTTCATCTTTCTCTGATACATGTGTGAATGACAGAATCCACCCGTCAAGGATATGGCATGGCTGAATTAACTATGTTGACTTTATTGGAACAAATCACATTATGACTTAATATGATATAGGCATGTCAGAGCTATGTGCTTTTCTTTCTTGCTAGCGAAGAACATTTATTTATTTTCATTAATTCATCCATTCTATTTATATAGCTGCCTAACTCAAACCAGTGATCTGAACAGCAAACAACAATAAAATCAATTAAAACATGATATAAAAAAATTAAATATAAATAGCAACCAAAAGGGATTTTGGTGTCAGCACAACCAGGAAATTGGGTCCTTCGCACATTCAGGGTCCCAAGTGAGGGCATATAGCCTGGTCTTCAAGGCCTTCCAAAAGGCCAGCAGGTGAAAGCCATCTTAATCACAGGAGAAAGAAAGTTTCAGAGGGCAGACTCTATAGGAGAAAAGGCACCCCTCCTAGTGTCCACCAGCTGACATTCCTTGGTTGATAGGATCTACTAGTATATTAATTCCTAATTTGTTCTAGAGCTTAAACAACAGATTTAGGGATCAAAATCTGATCAACTGTTGACCTTTATTTGGACAAGATTCTTTTTCAAAGCCTGGATTTGCACATTCTTGCTAAACTTTATATAAGCATAATTTATTAAATAAGCCATGTGTTCTTCTAAAACAAAAAGCAATAAACTATGGTTGACCAGGTATAACAATTGGCTTCATATAATCTACTAAGCTCCAAACAATGGGATGATTCAGAGCCCAGAAAATTGAACAGAGGTCAGTTCAGGCTTGCTGGAGCAACAATTGTCTGCCCCTCTTTGAAGAACTTTACCACGTTCCCAGTGCTTGGAGGATTCTTGAAATCTTCCATTTAACAGCATCATCATATGCAGGCTTTCTTGCAAATACACGTTACTATATTCAGTGGCACTCACTCAGTGGTGAATGACTGCAGTCTTAATGTGTATGTGAAAACTGAAAGTGACAAATGTCAATAAAGAACCCTAAAGAGAAGGAAATGCTGTTTGATGTGCAAAAGCTCAATTAAAAAAGAAAATTGTTCTTTGCAATTCATGACATCCCAGTCAAATGAAAAAGAGACGTGTAGGAATTCTTACTAAACTCTAATAATCTTTTACTAATTGCTTTATTAGTCTGTTCACTACGGCATTATACATCACTGGAACAATAATAGTTCTCCAAGCAAATCTCAATGTGCAACTGAAGGATAATAGGAATTGTAGCCCAAACAATCTGAAGGGCAAAGAATGGGTAAAACTTATTTCGGACTACTTTTATGTATGCTCATAATGCATTTTTAAAAAAGTACTTATTGAAGGACTACAATATAATCCCCCTTTTTAACTGTTTGAAAGATAATAGTGTTTCAACTTGACAGCAAAAGATTTTCTAATCCTGAATTAAACTACGTATAAAATTTGCATATTTTAATTAGAGGAACATTTTAGCTAGAACAACCATTTCTTAAATGCAAAAAAAAGGGGTAATTATTGAATAGGAACAAGTTATTTATTTTTGAATATCTTTGCTTCCATTTAATGCTTGCCTAGATTTTTGCAGCCCAGATCTTACAGCCCTATTTAGCAGAAATAGCAGATTGATTATCTCAGTTATGTTAAACCATGACTTTTGGCTTAACATACAGGAATCCAAATATTTGTTTGTAAAATATGGTTTAACATGATTTCTAAATCATGGTATTATACTTTATCCAACTACAATAATTTTAAAAATTAATCCTGATTTAGTATATCAACTTGACCCATGAAAACAAAATAGATTAACAATGGATATTCAATTAGGAGTATTTCCAATGGGAATCCTTAAATACATGGAGCCAGCTGATAATTTGCTTTTTTGAGGTCTTTTATCTTCTGATAACACCATAACATATTACTCAACTAGAAAAAAATTGAGCAAGAAAAATATAGTTTTCTCTGTGTAATTTGTAATAGAAAAACACTGTCTCTTTTGATCAAAGCAATACCAGCATACATACCTTTCAGACATGTTCAGGTAGGAATGTTGTAATTATTTTTCTTCCATAAGGGTGTTCTAGCTACTTCTAAGATATATTTCAAGACAGTATTTTGAAAAATCTAATAACATTCCTTTAAAAATAAATGCAGAAACTGAAATGGGTCCAATCACACATCTTTTGTTTGCCCTGTTCTTTTGCCAGAACCCCAGCTGGTTTAAACAGAAGCCAAATGGAGCCACCCTGATTTCCATGTTTGTTGGATGTGGATTCAGCATTTGTTTTGTGCTCAAACTACTTATTAGAGCCACTGCTGGAAAGCAGGATGCCAGACGGGGCTGGAAGGCTTTGTCAAAGGAAGAGAAATGGGTTGGGACAACTTTGATAGGAAAAAACTGACGTCCACCTCCTTAAAGAAAGACTAAGGCTTTTGGCAGAAGGGTGAGAACTTTGAAAAGATAAATTAGCAATCTACCTCACAATTGGAGGTAACTCAAGGACAGCAATATGCTTCATACCCTTCATTCCCATTTCTTCATTATATCGAAGAAGAAAAAAGAATAGAGAATCATAAGGCAAAGGCCAGAAACAAATAACTATGGCAGTCCTAAAGGATGTTAAGCAGTTGAAAAATATATATGGCCTTGTTGCTTTTGTTGTGTTGTTATTTAGTATTGTAACAATGATGTGAAAAGAAACTCTTATTCCATCCAATCCTGATACTGTTTCCTAAAATGCTCACAGTGCTATAAATCATTGGTTGTATAAATGGAAAGACTTATTTTTTTTAAATACATATAGTTTTAGAACTAGATGGTTTGCTAACCTGCTATACTCTTAGACATAATGAGTAATAACTCCATATATCTCATCATTGTAGGAGATGTAGGTCAGGCTAGCTGCCTGGTACCCTCTAAATGTGTATGGACTACAATTCTGAGAATTACAAACTTGCAATATCTTTATTTTATTTTATTTATTTATTTGGTTTGTCAATTGCTTACAAGATAATAGGTATAAGTAAAAACATAGTTATGAATACATGGATACACATAAGAAAAATAAAAGAAACAATAGGACAGGGACAGTAGGCACGTTGGTGCACTTATGCACACCCCCTCCAGACCTCTTAGGAAAGGGGTGAGGTCAATAGTAGAAAGTCTAAGGTTAAAGTTTTTGGGGTTTGGGGAAGAAACCACAGAGTCAGGTAGAGTATTCCAGACATTGACCACTCTGTTGCTGAAGTCGTATTTCCTGCAATCAAGTTTGGTGTGGTTAATCTTGAGTTTGTATCTATTGTGTGCTCTTGTGTTGTTATGGTTGAAGTTGAAGTATTCATTGACAGGTAAGTCATTGCAATATATGATTTTATATACTATACTTAGATCGGACTAAAGGCGGTGTAGTTCTAGGTTTTCTAGTTTAAGAATTGTAGTTTCGAAACTGTAGGATATATTTATATACATTGATTACCTTTACTAGTATTACCCTCAGTTCCCTGGAATGTTAATCCATATAGTCAAAATAGTTTTTTCTTTACATAGAAAGGAATAAACAGTAGGAAGGAGTAAGAATAGGATGGAATATTCTGAAAAGGAGCTCTATGGGCTATAGCAGTTCTACAGTTCCCTGTGCCAGTTTTTGATATCAAACCCCAGAGTTTATTTCTAGAAAGTTCCCTTTCCTTCAGAAATTCAGAACAGTATACAAGGTTTCTTTCGCACATTTCACTCTCATAGTCACCTTATTAAGAGAGTGTGACTGAATTCAAAACAACTGGTTGAGTGGGCAGTTGGTGACATTAGTTTCTGGAGATTTACTCCTGGATTTTAAACTGCTGCTATATTGGCTGGAGTGCCATATTTTTTAAAGTTATAGAGGTAATTTGCTAGAATTCAAGGCAATTTTCTGATTAGGAGATCACAACTTAGGGCCTAGTGCATTATTTGAATGAAGTCAATTGTGACTTATTCAAGAAACTATGGTTAACAAACTAAATTTGTCAACCTGCCCAATATGGATCAGATTTCTCCAGTTGCCTGCTCCCCAGTTGGTAATATGCTGTGAATTTTGGGAATAGTAACCCTGGCACATTTCCATCACTCCTTCCTATGTATAGAAGGAATTAGTCTGACCATATGGATTAACATTCAAGGGAACTGAGGCTGGAGAACATCAAATTGAGGTCAAGCATACTATGAATGTCGAAGCTTTATTATCTTGTTCATTATTTGTCATACTCAGCTGTATTCAGATAGCCATAGTAAAAATATGGTAGGTTATGAATCAGTCCCAAACAGGAGTTTAATAGTGTCCTTCGCAGTCCCAATTTTTACATTATATAATTTTCACTAAAGGGAAAAGCCTCATAATTATCTCTAAGTTCAGTCATAAAATGAACAGCAATTCAGCAAATGCTCAGTTCCATTTTCACTGTAACCAAATTTGGAACCTAATATTTCAGATGGGTGAGGATATATATCTCTAGTCCAGCTTTTTAAAAATATCTTAATGTTGGAACTTCAGTTATACAGATTAATTTTTGAGTCAAACTGAAAATGCAGTTGAATTTTAGACATATAAATAAAGCAAGACAATCCCCAAATATATCATGTCCCTTCACTTCTGATTGTGGTAATTGATGTTGGCTTTAAAGGACAAGAGCACTCAATACTACTCATAGACTATTCAAATATCAACTACCTCTTCTTCCCATTTCCTCCAAAGCTGTCTTGACTGATGAAAAGATTTTGAAATTCTATTTCTATTGTCATAATAAACAGATTGTTTCAGTAAGGATCTTTTGTCTGATGATCAACATAGTTACATGTTTTCATGGTTTTTATAGTTTTGATTACTGATACTCTGGGCATGCTGCCCAAAGTTATACTTGAATTGAATGGCCATATAAATACTTTAAATAAACATACAAAGCTATTGTTCTTGAGATATTTTCATGTGACTCTGTTTACTTCCTGAGTTGCTTTTCTGCTAGAACTTGCTATAATGATCTACCATTGTAAAATTGCTTTATTAAATAGTAATTCTTTAGATGCTTATGAAAGATTGAAATAAAAAGCTCCATTGTGTTGATTTTATAATTTTATTTTATATCATCTCACATATGTACAAATTAAGAAAAAATCATCAAGCATAATTTGTATATTAAAATTAATACTACCATCAAAAGCAAATATTTTTTTCACACAAGTTTCACTTATAGGATTTATGGTTCTATGCTTAGTTATTAAGCATCTGGGCTGTGCAGTCCAACAATAATTCAGAAATACTAAAGATCTCAAGAGAGCATAGCTCTGCTATTCATTAAAGTAGCATAGCTGTTTCAACCTTCTGTGCAAGCCTTAAAAAAGGCACCGCTACTATAATGAGTTCTGTCTTACTATAATGACTTGTCTCTTAAAATCATCTGCACATTTATTTTCAGACTTACAGAAAAAAGTTGGGCTGCTTTAATGAGTAGCAGAGAGGCAGTGTGCTTTTGCAAAACTGGAGACAATTTTCTTTTTAAAGAAATGCTTTGCCAACATAACACATATTAGTTTCTAAGACACATAAGTGAATTCTGCATTATTTACAGATAAGTGCTTTTTATTATAGATACGGATTGTGAATCAGATAGAAAAGTCAGCTCTCTGTTCAACCATGATTTGTAGTTAATTATATCTCATACTGAGCATATCTTTGTCCTCACTTAGCCAACATTGAGTAGTGTTGTCTCATTGACTATAGCCAGAAAAAGGTAATCAAAGATTTAACCCTTCCTATAAAATCAGTTGGACTTTAAATACTAGATGCTGCAACTATTGAAGTCTGTCTATGACATTTATTTAATTAAAGAAATTTATATGGATATACAATAAAAAATATAAAACAAAGACTATTAAAGTGAATAATGATAATAATAATAAAAATAAACATCTATTTAAAGAGAGATGTTTCTTAATGAAGAGGACATTATGGGATGCTACCCAATGAAACTGAGTAGCCTAATGTAGGTAGTCTCTTCAGATTACCTTAGTGAGTGTGGAAGAGATAATCTCACAAGCAGTGTTCTTTTCTGCATTATAAACACAAATTATCTCCAGCTTTAAAGATAATAAATAGCATTGCAGATATCAGATGATAACAAACTGACAGCCAACATAAACCCTCAGAACAAACTTAAGGTGGTCAGTTTTAGTATATCTGATGATAAAAAGATCTTATCTTATAGAAGGCAATAAAATTCTAGATCAATTTTTAAACATGATAGAAAATCATGTTAAGGATAAGAGATGAAAGGAAGGAAGCTATATGAGTGATATCTGTCCATTGTTAATATAGATTCCAACATCTACTCTTCTGGTATTCTTGACACACTCCTTTACTTTTCTTATAGGAAATGAATAGCTGCCATTCATATTAATGGGATAAAATCATACTGTATATAGGATACTCTTGTGACACAGGTAAATTTGTCTTCTGGTACTTAGGATCTAATCTTTTCTAACCAAGATCCTTTAGGAGATTAAAAAATGAGTCTGGTGGGAGAGTATACACTTGCACTTGTTAATGCAAATGCAAAAACTATAAAGTAAAAGATCCATCTGTCTTCCAATTTTGTCCCAATACCATCAGTTTTATGTTAGCAATAATAATCTGCTCTGCAACAGGGCAGCAGTTCTCCCTAGAAAACTGTAGCCCCTGTCAAAATTCAGTTAAAATTTACCTTCTTCTGAATACTGTTATTTGGTGGATTTAAACCAAGTGAAGTTGAACCAATTTTGATAGCAGCTGCAACTGTATTTACTGTACACCTTGTTTGCTTCTTTGTACCAGCCATCTAAGGGGCAATTCTGAAGGAGCCTAAAGATCAATAACTTAGGAAGAGCTCAGCTTGAATATTTCCATCTTTTACATTCCATTACACTCTGATCAGGCAAAGCTTTTGTTTAATTTTCCTTCTCCCCAGTTCCATTCACTTTTTATAGCATCTTGCCTCATGAAGAAATTTGGAGATCTTAGAAGGGTTTATCTTTTTGAATTTGCCTAATCCAAATGTTGCCCCCCCCCCAAAGATTTTGGAATTGTGCAATGAATGTGTCCACAAAATTAGCATCTAGATTCAATATGCCACACGTGGTTTGGATTCTGAGCAATACGTATTGTGGTTCCAGTTCCTGTGCTGAAGCAGAAAAATATTTCCTTGTAACGGACCAGTTGTGAACATTTATTAGATCACCGCTATATTGTCCATTATACAGCCACATTTTTCTACAATCATATTAGGAAACTCTGCCACTTCAATTTCTGTGTAGTTTCCCTTTTTGACAAGATACATCATGGGAAGAGGAGAACTCTCCACTACAGCACAGGATCTCTCTCCATAGCCAAAACGATGCAGCAAATTCTTTGGCTGCCAGCAGTTGCCCATACAATGGTAAGCTTGATAGCCAGCTGGCTCAATAATCCAGTACTGAGTCCAAGTCAACTCACGGAAATTGATATAATGTTCTTCCCGGCAGCAGGTAGACCTCTCTATCATGCTTTCTTCTCCACAGTCCCCAGGTCCTCTGTTAAAAAAACAGAATATTGATTCATCTAAGATGTAGGGTGAGAACTGGACCCATGTGCTGAAAGTTTTCAGTAAGAAACAGACTGACACATACAAAACTTTAGGCAAGAATAAAAATATGTCTTTGATTGTTTTAATGATGCTGTCTATTGATTACATGCTCAACTCTCTTGGCTTTTCTCTCACACACTACTTCAACATCTTCCATTTTTTGCCTCTAACAATTGTCCCAAAGATACTTTTTCAGGGGACAACTGGACGTTCTTGTTTTTTTCTTTGAAGATGCTTTTTTCTTTGAAGATCCATCCATTCCCCACTGTCCTGTCAGAGCTGAAGAAGTTTCTTGGATGAGAAATGAAACATCTTAAAAAAAAAAAAAACCAAGAAAGTCTAGTTGCCTCCTGAAAAAGCACCTTTGGATCTCAGTCATCCAAGTCATGACTGAGAGGACAGCACCTCCTCAGTCATGACTTGGATGACTGAGACTACAGACTTTTTTTAATCATGAAAGACAGAAATGAAACATTGTCACTATGCAGAAATATGATGATACTTACCCATATTCTTCCAAATTAAGAGTGTAAAGGACCAACTCTGGTTTGCCTAGTGTCTTATCTGAAGGATCCTGTGATGTAAAACGCACAACTTTGGCCATTTCAGAGGCATAGCTGCCCAATCTTTCTCCTTCAATCCAAATCTCCAGGAACATTGGTCCAGAGGCTTTTGTTTTCAGCCAGAAATGTACAGCCTGAGTAACATCAAAATTCCTCCAGCCAGACTCCATAATGGGAACTAATCTAAAGTTTAAAAAGCATGAAATACTTAGCTTAACTGAGCTTAGATTTTTTTTGGTTAATCCATGCTTACTATGAATAGAAGAAGAATAATGAAAATACTAACAACAATAGCTTCTAACATAGACTTTTACTTTAATTTCCTTTTTCTAGAAAATATAAAAAATAACATTTGGACAGAATAAAAATATACTATATTCAAACAAATTAAGGGCAAAATGCATAAATGGCACAGAAATAAACAAACGAATGAAAAGTAGAAGAGTTATTAAATTAATGCTACAATACATAAAATAGTATAAAACAAAGAAGAATCTGGTTCCTATTGTTTCCTGCTACCAATTAAATACAATAGATAAATCCAAAATGTAAGGTATATTGATTTAGACTGGGAATAAAGTATTTCTGTGATCCTAAATTTTCATGTTTTTAGAAATCACGTGAGACTATCTGAAAACCATTGACATATCTACATGGGCAAATACCTTACTTTATGGTGTTTATATCCAAACTGCAAAACCTGGATGACCCTTAGATGGCACCAAGGAGACACAGAAAATTTTAACTCTTTGCTACCACTGAGTAGTTATTTTGATCTCTGAAATCCAGAAATAGTAGCTATGCCCTATTTAGAATCTATTTTGTGTGGCTAGCCCAATATTGTGGATGCTGTCCTGATGCTGTTTGAGACTGAGACCCCAGCATAATCTATGTTTCAATGTTTATCATCATTTCTCAGGAGAACAAGTGGCTGCATTCAAATATCAGATTGAATCATAGTATTATGACTTACACAACATAGATGCATACATTGCTACAAACTGTAAACCATTATTTATTAACATCAGTGACAGAATTCACACACACTTAACATTAAGCCAAACATAACATTTGAACAGGGTTATATATTATTAAGTTCTTAGAAAGTACTAAAAAAAATGAATTGCAGAAACATTGTTTAAGTTATATAATGTTGATTATACAATTTTAAACTGGCTATATTGGAGACAAAATAACCTTCCCATGCTGCAAAATACTCTTTGAGACCATGGACTCTCCTTCATACCTGGAATCAATTAAAGAGGTCCGGTTAGTGCCATTATCTTGAGGCTGCACCCAGTACACTGTCACCCTTGCATTCATGACTGGTCTTTGTGCCTGCCTGCTGGGCAGGTGTTTCTTCTCCAAGGGCTTTTTGAAAAGCTTTAGTTCAGCCATGGTGACTTCACTGTTTTCTGGAATCCTGCCCTCCATGTCAAAGATCAGATTCTGACGGGTGGTATCTGAATAGAGAATGTCTCCTGAGATATCTTTGTGGGTGGAAACAGAAGGAACATTTTAAATCATTATTTTCAACTGCCATGTCCTACATACAAGAATTATACAGGACATGCAAGACATTCTTTATTTCTCAGGAAGAGTAATGTTTCAATTATCTGGTAGAGATTGTACTGTATAATCCAGCATATCTGGAAGACATAAGATTATCAAAGGCTGTTTTAAATAATAACATGAAATAGAACACTTATTGAAATCCTAGAAGACAGACATCCAATTTTATTTTTTATATATTTTATAACTTGTACTTGTCAAACCTTCCTTACATAAACACAGTATAATAATTTGAAATAATGATTAGTAAGATGTACCTTAACTACACATATTTAATTCAATGAAAAGCTTTATGGTATTTGCTCATGACAATGCTTTCTACTACTAACATCTCACATAAACAACAAATAGAGGTCATATATTGTTATCTGCTAGGCATATATTTAGAGAAGATAAATGTACTCACAAATTTCTTTCCACAACCTGGTACCCTCCAGATATGTTGGGGAAAGAATTTCCAGGCAGCATAATTGTTTTAAAAATTGCTTTAATGATCAATAGCTTTCCCCCCAAAATGCATCATGTATTTTCAATGCTTTAAAAATAATACATGTATAACTTTCATAGACAATTTAAAATGTTTATCTCTTTTCCTTTATCTACATTTCTCATTGTTTGAGTCACCCAAAAATTATTTATGTAGTGACAGCCATAACATGGAACTTCCCTTCATTTGTTTTGAAATAACAATTACATAGTTTGCTATAATGTTTTTATATTCAACATGTTCTTAAAAGCAGCTATCTGTCTCATTTAGAGAAAATGTGCTTAAGTAGCAAATATTTTTTCTCAGTAATCACATTTAAGATTGTGTTACAGAAAACAGATGCAGTGTATTCAGTATTTGCAAGGAAAGTAACATAACTTTATGAACAATACTACAGTATAATAATATTTACGTTATCATCTTTAAAACTGGCTAAAAACTACCTCATCTCTCCTTTATGAGAAATGAATTGGATTTCCAGAGAAATCCTGAACTTAAATTTCATTGTTGCAGATATATTTAGCTTAAAATATTTTAGAAATCCTGTCTTCCTGTGTTTTGGGTTAAATCTGTTAAGCAGTTGGCATTAATGAATGTTTTAGATTTCAAATGAGGATGGAGAATTAGCTTTTAGCTTCATGTAAATATGAGACCCAAGTTTACCTGCGTTGCCTGGAACTCCTCTCAAGATTCCAGCTAAACTTGGCAATGCTCTTCGTTTCACTCGGTGCCGCTTCAACATGGACATGTATTTATTCCTTATATTCTCTGGAATCACTAGATTTTCCAGGTCAGTCATCTGGAGAGCAGGGACATCGGGAAGTTTCAGCTTCTCCAGCAATATTTGCTTGAGTCCTTTCTCACTAAATCCAGCAGAGGTGGCCGCTAGGAACAGGGCAGAGGTTAAGGCCCAGCTAAGACTCACAGCCATCCTTTGCTAATCAATCAAACGGGGGGGTGGGGGGGGGAAGATTCTCTAAATCTCTCCTTTCTCAGCACAAGTTTTGCTTGGTAGAGAAGAGATTGTGCTCTGAAGCTGCAGGCTGCCTGAGTGGGAAGGAGAACTCATAGGATGCCTTTTATATAGTGAGTGAGATATCGCTGGCATAACAAATTCCACAAGGTGAAGTGAGGCAGAGGAAATGGAAGTGTTATATCCCCTTGGATACATCCAAGCCATGGTCACACTTCCCAAGTTTAAGTAATAAGATGAGAATATTGAGAAGCTTAGTGTTCTTACTTCATTTATATTTTCCTTCTTAGGTAGCCCCATTCCAGAAAATATATCTATACGATGGGAGTTACGTTACTCGAAGAGCCTTTTGTTTTTGGAATAAACACACGGATTTGCAGGATGGCAGTGGAAGTATAATTTAGCCACCATGCAGAGGAACAGCATACTAATTATATATCTTATATAATTATTATGTCTATTATTAGATCCTATTCCATCAACTGCAGATTGTTGTGAAATCAAATGGAAATGCAAATTCCATATCTATTAAACTTTGGGCATAATCTATGGCATATATATATAGAAAAGAGATATGTATTAAAATAAAGTTTTCCAAAGTAATCTCTTTGATACTAGGGTGTCATTATAGGCTGTTATTTTGTTGTTAGGTGTGTGAATTGTAAATAACGTACTTAATTGTGCCCTAGCATAATACTTTTTAATTTCTAAAACCTAAAAATATATAGACCAAACCTTTTGGATGTGTATTTGAATTTTTATTACACTTTCCTCTAACTTTAAGTATATTATATATACTTAAAAGCATGTTTGTTCTGTTTTGCAGATGTAATTCGTTGTTTCACAAAACTCAAGCTTGTAAAATTTTATTATTGCAGTAAGACCAAGCACTACAGAATTACAAATACAAAAAGTAGAGGCCTCCCCTCTCTACTTTTTCAATTTAAGAAAACTTATCTTTTTGTCTTTGTTTTGAAATATCTAAAGTTATTTGCTGTCTCCAACTTTAATGCATTGAAAAATAATAAGAACAATTTCACATGAAAAGCTACTACAACATTTTGTTCCTGCACATGTACTATAGATCAAAAGTCATCAAGCATGCCTAGGGTAACTGTTATCTCTCCATATTTTTTTTCCAATAACCAGAGATTACCTTAAGTACAACAAATTTCTCTACTCCTTTTTTAAAATCACCCAACTTTGTGACCATCTTATCTTGCATCTAATTGTGTAAAAAGGCATGGCCACTTTAAAGTTTCAGAAAACGATTACATTTGATATTTGATCCTTGGATAGCCTACTGTAGATACAATGATTGTTGTGACTTATGATAGACCAGAAGCCATTGTGGACTTTCTGCAAGTGAAATACAATAAATAGATTGCTAACAAGGGGTTTAGAAGTTTAATTTACAGTAGTTGCTGGTTTTACCTGTTAACTATGTTTTCATAGACTAGATAGATATCAGGCTAAGTGGCTTGGGTAAATAGCGTTATAGAAATTTACAAATTGTGTGCCTGGAGTTATCTTTGAAATTTATTTATCAGTATTCAGTTAGGAGGGAAATGTATGTATGTGTCCATTTTGTTTTGTTTATGCACTTTTTGATATAGTCTTGTTTAGCTTTGTTTTGTTTTTATATTTTTTTTCTTTCTGAAGTTTGTATTTTAATGCTTTGAATAAAATAAAAAATGGTGGTTTTTTTTAAAAAAGAAACAATTACATTTACTCTCATTCCAAAACAGTTAAGATTGGGAAATATGCTGGATTGGCATATTGTTCCACAATGGTCAGTCACATGCCTAAGAAAAGCTCTCATCCAGGACATGAGTACAATAGACAATCCCAATGGCTGGCATTCGGAGATAATTGTAAATCCTGAAACAGCACAAGGCCATCATGCCTAATAGCTATTAATCCCCTATTAATTCATTTAATCTTTTCTTAATCCCTACATCTTTGCACAGAAAATTAAGTCATTAGCATGCTGAATCTGCCACCATTCAGTGGGTGGTCCAGCTTGTGCAGTCACAAAAAAGAAAATCTTCCTATAGAGTTTCTATAAAGAATACAGTCTCCAAGTTGCATTCAGCTCCTGGAGACATCACAAAGACATCAATGTAATTTTCCTGGTAATAAGAAGAGATTTGCTTCCTTGTAGAAGGGATTTGTTCCTGCTTTTTTTTCCAGAACACTGGCTTGACTTCCTGGTCTAGTCTGCTATCCTGATATTCCTTGATGGTCTCTGGTCAATTTACTAACCAGACCCAACCCTGCTTAGGAGCCAAGTCCTAGTTGCCATTTGCTGAGATTGGTTTTACCTTTATTGTGCAGGATTCCAGAAGCTGATATTCATACCTTTCTATCAAAATAACCTGACAGGTGCTCCTTTCCCAACCTTTTTCCAGTTCTTTTTCTTTGACTCTGGTTTATCCTAGTACAGCAGTATCAATAAATTGTATGCTTCGATGGTATTATTATTGTTGTTGTTGTTGTTGTTATGTATTACTAAGGTAGTATTACATTTTCTTCTAATTATCCTAGCATATGCTTTGTATAGAATCCAAGAATATCACAATCCGTATTTCAAAAAGTAAATTTCAGTTATCATTTCACTTGCATTTGAGAATTACTATAAGGTGATTTGAATCAATTATCCAACACTTTGAAACATAAGAGAAGCATTTAATACAAAATTGGTATCTATTCTGAGAAAAAAAGATGTTTGTGAATTCTAACATTTATAAACACAAGCATTTAAGAGGAAGAATAGTACTTTATATCAATAAAAATTATAAACAAACCTATTTTATTACTGATAATTAAACGGCAATTACAGCCATTCCAACTTCCCTTTCAGAACAGATTTTGTTAAGGAACACAGAAGTAACTGAAAAAAGAAAGCAGAAAGACAATAATATCTGCATAATCTCTTGTAAAATATTGCATTTACTGAGAGACAATTGCACAATAGAAGCATTTTCAGAAAATATGCAAAACATAGACCATGTTGTATTATGAGCTGAATTCAGCAGTTATTACTGAGAAAAGCTGGTATCTGCTTAAATTACTGTTACTAATATACTTCTTTCCTGGAATGCAAATACAGTTCTAAATTATCTTTTTCCCCCATTGGCTTGAACAGTAAGTAAAATCAAACCTTTGGCGAATGATTGTTGCAGCTGGAGTCTCTAGATTAGAGATTGTTTTCTCCTCTGTGTGGTGTCCAGTCTAATAGACTGAAATCTCTTTAAGTTAAATGTGTATTGGAAGCAGGTTTATGACCACCACAGGTGAAATAAAATTATTAAACAGACAGCTGAACTCAATTAGAACAAATAAAATGTGGATTGAAGAGGATTTCACACAATGGTGATTATCTGCTCCAATTGCTGGATTTACTATTCCTTTTTTGTCATGCAAACAAGAAAAGGCAAGCATTATGTAGGTGAGCTTTCTGAGCAATGTGTATTGGAACCTACATGGTGGATTTAAAATGTCAGACAAGGGATTTAAAGTGTCTGCTTAGAATGAAATATGAGAGAGAAAACAAGAATCTCATTTTCAACCAAAAGTGCAGGTAAAGTTTGCATTGGTCATGCCTGTAAATAAAAGATTATTCTTTGACTGTATAACTGACACTTATAAAACTCATAAGTATTATGTGTTTGCTGCATAATTAACATGCTCCTTTATCAATAAACGTAGGTGTTAATAAGGAATTGTGATTGGTTTAAATCTAATTTGTAAAGATGTTGCAAGGTAAGCATGGTGAATATTTTACATACATTTAAAACAATAAATTATCAGATCCCATTTGTAAAATAATATCATATTGTGGAACGCAGGAAAGGAGGCTATTTGTCTTTTAGAACCAGTGTTTTAAAGGTCAGCTTTGACTTGCTGGTTTCTGGTATAACTCTCAAGATATGGATGTGTTCCCAGGCATGGCAGTCAATGAAACCCATTAATTATTTAAATTTTGTTTGATTCCTTGACTTGTTTGTATTTCCTGTGATGTTATGGTATTATTTGTAAATGATGTGAACTGCCTAGTTTCTATTGTTATTATATTGGCTTCTGTCGAAATTGAAGAAATTAAATAAACAATTGAATAATCGTGCAATTTTTTATTTATTGTGTATTTCAGTTTTAGCTTGCTTTTGCTGAAGATTGAGTTAACCCACTCTTTCTGTTTTTACAATTTTAAAATAGATTAGACTAAAAGAATTGGTTAACTCCACAAATTTTTTAAAAGTGATGATTCATTGAACAATGATCTGGATTGCATATAAGGTTAAGCTTTAATAGGTGGAATCACACATCACACTAAGCTAAAAACACTCATGAAATTGAATCTTGGTCGAATTTTAAGTGTGAATCAGATCATACCACTTGGTACCAAAGCTTTCAGTAATCCTCCCATCTGAGTAGGAATAAATTCCTCCTGCCCACACTTGACAATCCCTTGTACCTTAAAAATATATAAAAGCAACATGAAGTTTCTTAAATAAAAGGAGAACATTTTATTTCACATAGATTCAAGGTATCCCATGTATTTATTTAATAAACAAAGAATTTACATTTTATGTTATACTCTTCTATCAACCCCCAAAAAGTTAACAATTAGAGAACAGAGATAATTTCCATTAAGTGCCTTTTCATATTTATGCAGTACAGATATAATAACCCTATTTTAAGAGTTCTCAATATGGTAACAAAAAATAGCAAAGAATGTAAAAGTGACTTGGAATCATAGACTTGGAAGAAACCAATGAGACAATTTACTCCTCCTGCTTCCTATAGGAAGACAATCAAATAATTCATGATAAATTGTTTTCAGCCTTCTTACTTCCTCCAGTCACTGTTGCCTCCATCTTTATATGGTCTGATAAATAACACTTTGCCAGGATTACATCTCAGCAACTTTATTTTGGGGGTGCATGGGGTGAAAATTCATGGTTGTGAAACTATCTAGACACATTTTTTTTCAGCCTCTTACATACATTCTTCTTTAGGCATTTAAAATTGCCCACATGGCTGCATTTTGTACCAACTGAAGCTTCTGGATACTATGTAGAGTGCTTTGCAATAGGTTGGAGATAACCAGGGCATGAATGTTTGGGTAGAAAGCCTATCCAGGAAAAGGAATTACTGTGTACAACACTAAGCTGAGCAAAGGCCCTCCTAGCCACAGCTGCCACCTGCTTTTCGAACAAGAGCTGTTAGGTCCGGGAGGCGCCCTGGATTATGCATTGGGTTTGTCTGGGGTAGTGCAACCCCATCCAAGACCAAAGGTGATAAACTCCTGGATATAGAGGCCACTTATAGCTGGAGTTCAGCTGAAATCTGTTGTTCCCCATCCAGGCCTCTGCAGCTTCCAAGCACTGCAAACATCTTATTACTAAGATTAAGCCATATTTAACTTTAAATAGAAAAAATAATCCTTTCTTTCTCATCACTTCATTCTATAGCATGTAGAGATTGACTGTGCTTTGAAACAATATAACTGTCAAGATCTCTCCTGGATGCCAAAGGAAGATTGGAAATATAGTTCAATTCCTTAGAAATCAAATGTTTTTGACTTCCTTTGAATATTGTTTGGCTCATGTCAGGAGCCAGTTTGGTCTAGTCAGTGGTTAAGGCACCAGGCTAGAAAGTGGGAGGGTTTGAATTCTGGTTACCTTTAGCCATGAAAATCAGCTGGGTGACCTTGGGCCAGCCCAACTCACCTCACTAGGTGGTTGTCATGAGGAAAATAGGAGGAGGAAGGTTTGTTGGATACATTTGCTGTCTTGAGTTATTTGTAAGAATAATAAAGGTGGGATATAAATACATACATACATACATACATACATAAATATACACAATTTTATGACTCGGACTGCACAATTAAACTACATAAGAATATAGGAGGGCAAACATGCAAACTACAATGTAGAATCTTAACATATTATTAAAACAATAATATGAGACAATATTAAAAGAGGCTTGGGTATATCCCCTCCTAAACTGTAGAAAGAAAGTGGCTTGCTTCAGCTCCAATGGTGCTTTTCTCCATAGCATGGGGTCCTGTAAAATTAATGGCAGATATCAATGACTCTGAAGAGAGATTCACAAAAGATGTCCACTGGTGATCTAATTATGTGGAGTGGCATACACAAGAGCAGTCAGTCTTGCAATTATTTATTTATTGAATTTGTATCACCACCTATTCACACATGGTGACTCAGGGCAGCTTACAGAATATAAAACCTCATTTAAAACAATAAAACTAATTAAAAAAAGAATCAAATGAATTAATATAATAAAATCACCCCACCCTCCTGGCCCGGAGACAGCACATCACACAAGCCATTTAAAGGACTCCATCCTGCTCTGGGTTCCCCAGGCCCTCTGGCAGAACCAGGTCTTCAGAAGATTGTTAAGAATAGGGGGCATTCTAATCTCTGGGGGAATTATGTTCCAGAGAGAGGGAGCCACCACAGAGACGGCCCTTCTTCTTGGTCCCACCAGGTGTATCTCCCTAGGTGGTGGGACCTGCACATTCTCTGCTTCCCTGCTCTGATGGGTCAGGTAAGAGATGGTCCCTCAGATAACTTGATCCCAAGCCATGAAGAGCTTTAAAGGTGACAACCAGCACCTTGAATTGCACCCGGAAGTAAATCGGCAGCCAATGCAGCTCCCGCAGAAGGGGCAATACATGTGCATACCGGGGTCTGCACAAACTATGTGGGCTACTGCATTTTGCACCAAATGGAGCTTCCGCATGCTCCAAGGGCAGCCCCATGTACAATGTATTGCAATAGTCAAGATGGGAAGTGACTAAGGCATGAGTGACTGTGAATAGGGATTGTTGACCCAGATAAGGGCATAATTGGCACACAATCCTCCTAGCCACGACCGCCACCTGCTCCATGCTGTCATGCAAAGACCCTCCTAGCCACGACCGCCACCTGCTCTTCAAGGAGTCATGAATCCAGGCGAACCTCCAGATGACGCACAGGGTCTGTTTGGGGTAGTGCCACCCCATCCAAGACCAAAGGTGGCAATTCTCCCTGAGCCAATGAACCCCAAACTCAGGGCCATTTGGTCTTGCCAGAGTTTAGTTTCAACCTGTTTCTCCCCATCCAGCCTCCAGGCACTGCAAGAGGGAGGACACAGCAGTAGGAACCATGATAACAGAAATATTTGTATCTCCTTTCATAGATCTGCCTCTTATCTATCACAGCAGGCTCTATCCTCCACAATAGGAATTGAGATGCCACCATGCATTTATGCTAATGTATTTTAGAATTTCTAGCTCAATCATAGATCTAATGAACTACTGAAATTTTAAAAGAGGGAATAACACAACAAAATAAAACACCCATCAAGAAAAAAGGCAAAATAGTTTTATTTAAATTCCACTACAATCTGGAGGTTTGTTATGCTTCTAATGATCTATATTCAATCTTCGATGGAAGCCAAGAACTTTTTCTTCTATTGTACCAATTTGACTCTCTTAGTTTGTTATTGCATTTTGTAGTTTCAATTTGCACAACTAATTATGCAGTGTTCTGAAAAACAACAGCTTTGCCCTATAATTCCAGCTCTGTTGACATTTTATTTCCCCCCCATTAATTTTATTAATTTAACAATGGGACAGTAGAGTCTGCTATACTTTAAAGCTCTTGCAAATAGAACAGAAGCTTCTACGAGGTGCTATATAAATGCGTTAATGAAGAACTTTAAAGAAAATTGTTACAAGTGGCCTGCTAATAAAAGACAAGTAATTTGCAATCTCTAGAAAGTGTTTTCTCAGTCAACCTTGAGAAAAAGTTCATTCAGAAGAAGCATGGCAGAAAATGTTCCCTGCTAAAGATCTGTGAAGTATTATTGCAAAACCAGCTTAGCTTCCCTTCAAAGTCTGAAATTAGAGGTAATACTTGTAGTTATCTGGGTGAAAATCAATGGCAGAAGAACATCTACTGCAAAAATAACAGTAGTATTTATACTATGTTATTACAATTATCAGTAATATCTGTTTATATATGAAAAAATATACTTACTGATCTATTCTAAGTTGCTGTAAGTAAATGGATTTTACTTTCCACTGGATGCAATGAACTAATTGTAAACTCCTACCATATGACATGAAAACATGCAAACAATACAACTTATATAGGTGGCATTTTACAGTGCAAACACTAAGCTGCATCATTTGCACAGCAATGTAATGATGCACCAGTTATTATCTTGACACCATTGTGGTTGGTTATAAGGATCAGTGTAGATACTCCACATATCAAGAATGCTGGTATCAGATTTTTCTGTTTCTTAATGGCTGCATTAGCCACTTAGATACTGACGGAGCGGGGGAGGGAAGGAGGAGAGGAAAAAGTAGGAAAATCTACATTAAATGTGTATATGTTTGTTATTTGATATAATGAGTTCAAATGTTAAGATAATGCTAGGATTTAAAAGAAATACAATAGAAAAGATAATCAATTCATCTGATCACACTCATAAAATGGCTAAAAGGGCACTTTTCTCTATAATATAGGACACATGGCCATCTTGGAGGCAGATTTAATTGGATGGATGCAGGAACATCCATTCAATTAAACCACTTAAGTATACATGTTCAAGGGTCATTGCCTATGGATTCCACATTTTAAAAAATACATACAAAAAACTTTGCACATGGCCAATGGAACTGAGTCCAATGTGCCAGAATTTTTATAAATAAAACTTGGCCACAAAGCAAATGATCAGAGTAGTGAATAATCTCTTAAATGATTTAAACAAAAAGGTTTTTATACCATAAAAAGTTACTGTTGTTAATTCATCTGAAAACAAATAGTTCAAATATCTGAATATGTTGCTCATGTATTAAGGCATAAATTGTTGATTGCAAAATGTTTATATTTCTTCTTCCCATCCTTATGGCTGAAGTCTAAACACAGATGACCCAACACAACCAATCTATTTATACCATGTTATGATTAAAGATATGAATAAATTCTAAGAATTAAGGGCTTGGAAACACCACAGCAAAAGGAAGAGAAAAACAAATGAATTATTTGAAGAAGACGGAGGAAGTAATAGCAAAAAAGGGAACTTTTCTATACTTTATCAATATAATTCATATATCAACTTTTGAAACACACAGATGAGTAAGGCTTCCTTATTTATTTCAAATCTTCTTTCTTTCCCTTCTTTTTTCACATGAAAATCTAGAATAAGATCCCAGTGATAATTTCTTTGAACCCTGTATCTCAGGAGGTTTTGGGGGAGCAGAGACCAGGGGGTGGAGGGGAAGCAACAGAACAAAACCCTTTTACACTATACTACAAAAGTATTTCCAATCCTGTGCACAAAGAAAGCACTGTAGAGTTCTGGCATGTGTCTGTGTATAGCTAGGCTTCCAAAAATTGTATATCTGCTCAGTGGAGAATCAGACTTCTGCTTGTTTAAAATGCACTACAAAGATGAGTTCCTATTAAGTGATCTGGGCAGTATAGATAATTAATATCTGTCTTACTTTGGAATATAAAAGGAATTCTGTAGATAAATTACAGTTTAAAGTGATTTAACATGTTTGAAAAGAAAAATTAAAAATAGGAAAAAACATTTTCAAACCATAATTTTAAAAAATAGACCCTGTAAAAAATTGTACAGATTATTTAATTCTAAAAAGCATAACATGTGAAATAATTTTCAGAGGAAAAAGATTTAAAAGGCAGGCACTGTTAGGAGAGTGAATTAATTGTAACGACTAGAATTTCAACAGAGGCATTTAACAGATAATCTAATCTTTATTTCACTTTTACCACTGGGGAGAAGAAAATCTGTAATGGAAATAATACACACACACAGAGATGCTATGGGACAACACCTCATACCACCCACTGTGTAAAATCTAAGGATATATGTGTTCCTCAGGGGAAGATTATCCATAAAGGAAAATCCTGCTGGGAAGCATAATAAGAAGCTGAGTTTACTCTGAAGTAGGAGTGTACTGTGGATTATTAATTGAAGTCATGTGGATAGAATCACACATGTAAATGTAAGCAATTGTACACAGGCCTTGTGGTGTTAAGATTACTCAAGTGATAAGTGGATTATCCAACATATAATGAAAGATTTGAATATTTTATCAGTATAATTAGATTTTGCTTTTAGGTTTCCATTTATCTCTAGGACTGAAAAAATAAATGTTTGTTAACCACTGAACCATCTATGTGGCACCACCAAGCTGACTTTGGCTAACTCTGGAAAGGTATACAGGGCCATATCTAGTTATACTTAGATGGCAGACAGATACTTTAGCTATTCTACACTTATAGTCTATACCAAGGAATTGAGGAAATGGGAATATATCAAACCATTTCCAAATCATGCTTATAGGACTGCAAGGACATGAATATGAAGTCACTGATTCAGACTGGAGAGAGATTTTATCTTTTCACTATGAACAGATACTGAATTTGCCAATAATGTAACAAACCATTCAGTTCAGTTTATAAGGTCAGGAATGGAGAAAGACAGATGTATTCATAGAATTGCTTTAAAAGCACATTAATGGGAAAAATTCAAAACCAATCCTAACCAAAGTGTTACTTTTACCTTAATAAATAGCTAATAAACTAATGCAACATTACAATAGCCAAGTAGATCTTTACAAGTTCTCTTAGAATTACCATGGTAGGCTTATATTTCTATGTGCTGTTAAGCTTTGAGCTAATACATCAACATATTCAGTGTTCATTATGGTTTTTCAATTTTTCTGCATAAGCATGAACCTACAAGTGATACAGAAGCCAATTAAAGAAATGAAAGAAGTATACTTGTTCATTAAAGAAAATATGTGGGAAAACAAATTAATTAACATTACAATCAGAACATATCATCTGACCCACAATCCTAGTTTCCATCCTCACTGCCAATAAGTTAGTCAGGTAATAGTAGTAGGTAAAAAGATTATTACATTGCTTGTTAGTAATAATACCTTTTAAAAACTGTAATGTAAAAAGATAAAGACCAGTTTCTGTAGAACCTTGATGTTGCGGCAAATACCAGTACTGTTAATAACTACATGAAGAGGGCAGCAAATTGGAAGATGTCTCTAGGTATTACCACAGTTTCTGACAAGTGATTTATAGCATCACTTTGCTATTCCGGGCTTAAAATAGGCTTTATGTTGCCACGGAAATGGCTGGATAACACAATAAATCATTGTAGACAGCTCAAAATGAGTGGGCAGACAAGAAATATTTAAAAATTCTAATATGCAAATACAATATACACACAAAAAAAATACCTTTTAGTTATTTTTAAAGGCGGCCTCAGAGGAGAAAATCCAATGCTGTATGTTAATCTCTTAACAAACTGGTGATAAATTGTTCATGTTATAGGGAGAAAATGCTTTTTTGAAAGAAACTACATATCAGATGAAGGTGTCTTTATAAAAACCTATGTCAGAGAAAATGATTAATTTTTGGCATGGGACAAATTTCTTTAAATATTTGATTTGTTAAATTTGCATACTCACAATCTCTTTATCCTTCTAATATCTCTCTCTAATCTATTGGTGCTGTTTCTGCTCATTTATTACTTTTAGGAAAAACGCTATTACATTATTGTAACATCATAGCCTTTTAGGTTAAGTCTTACCATAAGGAGAGATTGTGGGAAGGAACCTCTCCAGTCTTTGCTTAACGGTGTTTCTCCACCCAAGGTGCTTTTTCAAGAGGCAACTGGACTTTCTCGTTTTTCTTTGAAGACATTTATCATCCAACAAGCTGAAGAAGAAAGTCCAGTTGCCCCTTGAAACAGGATCTTTGGGACAACCATGATCTGGACGACCAAGAATCTCCATAAACAGGAGTTTCTCAATTTTAGTCATTTTAAGCCTTATAGATTTCAAGTCCCTCTCGCCTTCGACTGGGGACTTCTGGGGAGTTGATGTCCATGGGTCTTAAAGTAGCCAAGGTTGAGAAGCGCTAGCTAAACAATTTTTCTATCTAACCAAGCATAGCCAAATAGGAAAGCTGGGAATTTAGAAAAACCCGTGTCCTCCACCTTTGCCCTAGTAAAATCGCCATCTGTCCATTTTTCCCTCATCGCTAACCGATCGCACCCCGCTGATCCGTGCCATATTAAAAGAAGCTGTCTATAACCGGGCTTCTCACGCCGTAACTGAACTCGAGTGTCCTAAAATTTTGCTATCCCCTGTGAACGGTTCTAAATATTTTAGGATTCAAAGAGAGCTAACGCCTCCTCCTCTGAAGGCTGCTTGAAGAACGTTAACTTTACGGATTAATCTTCCACATACGTCGGGGAGGACAGTAGGGGAAGAAAATATCCCCCACGTGGCAAGCAAGTTGCACCACCGCGGAAACGCCGTCCGCCGCACCTAATCTTAAAGGGAAGAAGGCAGTTCCATGTACTCGCTCCCCCGGAACGGCGGCGCATGCGCAGCTTTCCGAGTCGCCTCCTGTTTTCTTTAAAGAGCGAAGCGGCTGCGCTGTTCCTATTGGTTTTCCGTAGAACGGTAGGTAGCGGGGCTGGGCTGCTAGTGGGAGAAGCCGGGGTGAGCGAGAAATACTCTCGTTCAGGCTCTGGTTGACCGCTCTGGCCAACCTTGGGGAACGGGAGAGCCAAGAGTACCCAGCAATTAGGATTGCGGGAGGCAAAGCGGAAGCTGAACGTCTTTGAAAAAGCTGAGAGAGAACATCGAGCAGCTGTTGTTGTCGTTCCCGCTTGGCTGCCGCATCTCTCCGCCGACCAGCTGCTTCGGGAGAAGGGAGCGGACGGAGGGAGCGACTGGCTTGGTACTGGATCTTCGAGACCTCCCCGCCTCCTTAAGCAACTCCCGTAGTCTTCCCAACCTGCCACCTGTTGTCATTATTTTGTTCCGAGGGGATTTGTCGTGTATCAGTCGCCCTCCTGCTTGTCATCTTGCCCTGGTCTAAGGGTTAAGAGCTTAATTTATAGAGTGTTCCCCGATCGGGGCTGCAAAATCCGGATGGCCATTAGATGGCAGCAAAAAAGAAAATCCTGCCTCTTCTCTATCGCTTTAATAGTCTGCCGGGTTTTTGCATCTTACATCTGATAGGACCCTGCACCTTCTCCTGCTGCTCCGTGTTCTCCAAGATCAGTTTTGACAGTTGCTTGAAATTCAGAAAGGAGAATTACTGATGCAGAAGAGCACATCTCTTGAACTTCCGTTTAGTGAAAAATGATATTGAGGAAAGAGAAAGTGCAAAGCAAGGTTAGGTCTCTATTTTACATAGTAAGGGAGAATAACGTTCTATTCAATATTCAGATATTTTATGCAATGATCTTGAGGGTTTTTTTTAGTTTGTCCAAATGAGCACAGGCATTACCAAAACTTTAGAAAGTTATCTGTAAATACATACACATACATATTCTAAGACCGGAAATATTTGCCAATTATTGATGGCAAATGAAAATGACTCCATTCTGCCATCTGCAGGAATTTTTGAAATTTGTTTTTTGAGAAACAATTTGAAATTTCAGAAAGGAGAAGTATTAAGCTGTTTTCTCTCTTATGGAATTGTAATGACTAAATTATTTTGCTTTATGGAGTCTGATTTCCTGATGGAGCAGTTGGAATCTTATGTTTCTATTACAGGAAGAACTGCATTTTCTAATCATATCACTGAGCTATTTGCCTATCATTTATTTTGGGCAAATAGCCTTGTTTTAACCTGATTTTATACACTCTTTCAGAATTCACTGCATAAATGTCTGGAAAAATAAATGACTGAATTGGAGATAAATAAATTGTAATTGCAACTGTAAAGTTGGGTTAAAGGAATGATACTTTGTACAGCTTAGAAATATTTATTAATTTATTTTACTGGGCTTATAGACCAATCTAATTATAGTGTACATCTGCAATAGTATACATACCAGCTGGTCTAAAAACAATATACACAAAGCAAATAATATCTGTATTTCTCTATCTTCAACAGCAAATAATAAAACCAAAAAGAGTCCAAAGCCTCCTAAAATGACCATGCTTTAATGATCCTGAAACTCCGTAGGGAAGGTCCCATTTGCCTATGCAGGATGCTGTTTTACATGGCAGCAACAAGAAGATTCACTTCTAAGATCCCTGGAGATAATATTCTCTAAATGAAGGGTCACAGAGAGAGCACGCTTGGACAAATTGACAGGATTGTCAAGGGATTGACAGAAACTATTGGGAATAAGTCCTCCAGTTAATCTGCTCCTGAACCATAAAGGACTTTAAATGTGACAAACAGGACCTTTCTAATATATCAAAGAGCAAATAGGAAATCAGTATAGCATTTGAAGCAGTGTATTATATAACAAAGCATATCTTTCAAATCTCTGCATTCTGGATCAGATGTAGGTTCTGATTCTCTTCAAGGATAGTCTCACATAGATTATGTTGTAGCAATCCAGTCAGATGATGTCAAAGACATAAATGACTGGAAGTAAACATTTCTGTTCCAAGAGGTGCCATACAAAATGGACCTGCATAAAGGTTCCCCTAGCACAGCTGCCCCTGCTTATGAAGCATAATTTTGAAAATGTTAAGTGAACTGCTCTTTTTCTGGAAGCGGTCTTTTATAGCTTTAAGGACAATACTTGTAGATGGCTGGAAATTAGCAAGTTTCTTCCATGCTTGAGAGGCTATGAAAACTGACTACAAATAGGCAAAAGCTATTCTGTCAAGATTTTTAGCCCTTCACTTAAATAGATTAGGTAATTACATCACCTAAGCGTCAGAAAATACACTGGATTAAAGGTGTAGGGCTGGTTGTATTATCTAGTCTGTTTCATCATGAGTGTTATATATCTTTGATATTGTTAAAAATAAAATAGATTCTGTACTTGAGCCTTCTTCCAGTCATAATTCGTATTAACCCTTATGCAGGAATATTATTAAAAAGTTGCCATGCTAAAGGATGTTTATTTGATTCAAAATACTTAATGAAAACTGATACTTTTAAGTATTGCTTAAAGTTAAATAGTTTTTGCTCAAGTTAATCTTGCTTTCCCTCCCCGAACTGTATAATATAAGATTTACTTCAAAATGAGGCGGGAGGCAAATAAATATAATAAAATAAAATAAATACAGCAAAAATAAATAATCAGTAAAAGTGTATTTTTCCTCTATATAATTTCTTTTTCAAGTAGGACAACATGATTCCATTCCTGACTTTTGATGCTGGTCATTCACATCTGGTTCCCTTGTTAAGTAGAAGAAATGATACTGAATCTCCAAATGAGACCTACTGTTACAGTTCTGCACAAGGAACTACTGTACTTCAAGGAGTAACCTTCGGTGGGGTTCCTACTGTCCTGCTGCTTGATGTAATCTGCTTTTTGGTAGGCTTGATTCATTTTTTGGTTGCTAGCTGATATTTTTTCTTCTACATTGTCGGCTCATGGCAATTTGAAGAGTGAATAAATAGTTTATTTTATTTTGCTGAAATATAGATAGATAGAATACTTTATTGGCCAACTGTGATTGGACACACAAGGAATTTGTCTTGGTGTAAATACTCTCAGTATACATAAAGAAGGAACATTCGTTAAGAATCAAGAATCATAATGTACAACACTTAATGATAGTCATAGGGTACAATCAACATCAAATCATACTAGGAAACAGAGGATACAAGCAACAAAGTTATAGTCACAAGTGGGAGGGGATGGGTGATAAGGAGTGATGAGAAGATTAACAGTAATAATAGTGTACACTTTGTAAATAGTTGAATAGTGTTGAGGGAATTATTTGTTTAGCAGAGTGATGGCTTTCGGGAAAAAACTGTTCTTGTGTCTAGTTGTTCTGGTGTGCAGTGCTCTATAGCGTCGTTTTGAGGGAAGGAGTTGAAACAGTTTATGTCCAGGATATATATATATATATATAGCTTTGAAAAGAAGGGCTGCAATATTCCCCTCTTCCTACTCTACTAGAGAACTGTGCTGGAAAATAGAGCTTGCCATGTTGATAGCAATTCTACTTCATTCTCTTGAATCTGAAAACTTCTGTAGTATCTGCCAAGCTAAAGATAGCAGCTGTTAGAATTTTTTTCTAACACAGTTTAATACTATTCATTATATTTTTATAATATAAATATAATCTATGCAGCTATAATACAGTATTATGTAAAAAGGCATTCTTTTAACCTTTAATGCATCTTCATTACCAAAAATTAGATTACTTTGTGTTGGTGTTCTCCTTGATTTTGAAGCTTTTATATTGTCTAAACTAAAAGCAAAAACAAAGTGGAAGAAACATATAATTCAGCATTAATATTGAACCTTTAATTGATCGCCTTTTTATTTTCTAGATGTTGCTGTTGATATTTGTCTTTATTAGAAGAAGATTTTGGGATTATGGTCGCATTGCATTAGTATCAGAAAGGTAAAAAGAAGTTGGTGCTCTATATCCTAGTGTGTTCTGTAGAACAAGATAACACCATGCTTTTTGATTGTGTAGAAATCGATTAGATACCTTTTTTTTTTTTAAATATTGAGAATATATCTATGTTCACTATAACAAATTTATCCATGCTGAAGTTGTTACTAAAGAATTACATTTGTGAGGGAGGAGAGGTTAATATACCCATAACTGGAATTTATTAAAAAATAAATAGCATCCATATCATTGCATGAATCATGCAGCATTGCCTGCTACTTTAAAAACGTTAATCATTACTGTAGAACATATTTGGCAGGGTAAAAGGCTGAACAGGAAGGGAAGGTCTGCTACCTAGATCCCTTAAGTAACAGTAACAGGAATTTGAGAAATGACAGAGATAAATAATTTCTGGTCACAGGTGGGATTCAACCGGTGTTTTACCAGTTCGGTAATTACATTTTGTGCAGGCATGCGCACTTTGCGCACGTGTAAAATCCCTTAAGCTGTGCCGCCCGGGCAGCTGAAAAATACTGCGTGCAAGTGCTCAGAGTTTGAAAAGCCACTCTTTTCCTGCTTTTTCAACCTCAGCTGTGTCATGCAAAGCAGCTGAGGTTGAAAAAGCAGGAAATAAAGGACAGGTAAGAGTCCGGCTGGGCGGGTGGATGGGCGAAACAGCAGCAAACACAAAACCAGTTCAGTGTCTGCTGCTCTTCAGAGCTATCGGTTCTATAGACGGTTCTGTAGAGCTGGGCAGAACCAGTAGCATCCCACTCCTGTTTCTGGTCCTTTCAGGTACTGTAGAGTGTGTGTGCCTATTGCTTATTTTTATCCTTTTCTGAGCCTTAACATCTTTTATTATAAATATCTTTTTACTTCAGGTATTTTTATAATTAAATGCCTTTTAAAATAAATACTTGAAGTTTTCAACAACTATTAGTATACAATTCTAATATTGAAGTCTGTTGTTTTGTTTTCTACTGAATCTAGGTATTATGAAGTAATTGAGTCCACTTCTGTTCTTGAAGAGCCTCAACCTGAAGAGGTCAGTTGCCTATTGGATTTAGCATATGACATTTTGCTATTCATAAAATATTGCCAGTATTTTAGAAATATTTTAAAATTTAATATTTTATAGCTCCCATCTTATTCCAATACTTTACAGACTAGTTTGTGGAAATATAGAGACTTTCTTTAAACTTTAATATTTTACAGATAAAGAATCGATGTAAAGAAATGTTACTGTGCAATTATGTAATACTTTTAAACTAGGTAAATGTAGAACTCACTATTTTAGGAATGGCATCCTCAGACTGTTCTGTTTGTTCTTATTGTATATCTTTGAGTATCTGTTTATCTCCAGGACAAGTTTATACCCATTCCCAAAATGTGAGAGTCACATTTTGTAACAGGATTACTACTAGTAGTTATTTTTATTTTATTTGTAAAATTTATTGGCCACTCATCTTACCATGGAGTAACTCTGGGTGGCCTACAATATTAAAAAGGTAAAACTGAACTCTAACTAAAAGATGGGGAGGGAGAGAGTAGGATGAGAAGGGAGTGAAGTGGAATCTGTTATTAATACATCAATCACTCCCAATGTGAAACCCCTCCACTGGAGCCTCAAGTCAACTGGCAGAACCAGATTTTTAAGCTTTTGCAGAAGGTCAGGAAGGTTAAAGCTGATCTCGCTCTGGGAGCCAAGATATTCCAAAGGGCAATAGCAATTACAGAGAAGGCTCTTCTCCTGGACCCCACCAGAATATCCCGGCTAATGGAGCATGCAGCATGCCTTCTCTGCTGGCATGGAGGGGGAAGGCAGGACAATCCCAGTGGCGCAGGGCGATCCCTCAAGTAGCCTGGACGGATGCCATGAAGGGTTTTAAAGGTGATTAGCATCACCTTGAATTACATCAGGAAACAAACCTGTAGCCAATGCAATTCACACTCTGCACCAGTTGTTATCTTCTGAATGCTCTTCAAGGATAGCCCCATGCAGGGTGCTTACAATAGTCCAACTGTAAGAGGACTAGGGCTTGAATGATTGAGCACAGGGACTTGGTGTAGCAAAGGTTGTCCTAGCTGTGATTGCCACCTGCTCTTTGAGCAGGTTTCGCAAGTCCAGGAGAACCCACAAGTTTCAAACAGGATCCATCTGGGGTAGCACCACCTTCTCCAGAACTAAAGATGACAAAGTCTCAGATCTTGGGGTTCCGTATGCTCAGAGCCATTTGGTCTTACAGGGGTTCAGCGAAAGCCTGTTGTTCTCCCATCCAGGCCTGCACAACCTCCAAGCACTGTGAGAGGCAGCAACAGCATTACTTGGGTCACCAGGGATAGAAATATAGAGCTGGATATTGTCAACATACTTCAGATACCTCAACCCAGGAGTGGGATTCTACCAGTTCGCACCTATTCAGTAGAACCAGTTGTTAACATTCTAAGCAGTTCGGAGAACTGGTTGTTAGACGAAATTACTGGCCTAATCCTGTACGGAAGGCAGGAAGGAAACATTCTGGTGTTGCTTACAGAAACTGCCTCTCCATAAACCCTTATTACATTCTTGGCAGGACTAGACTTCCTGTCTCAGGAACATCTCTGGAGTTTTTTTCCCCTCCTTTGCTGGTACTTTGCTTGTGTGGAGTGACCATTCAAAGTTACAATGGCACTGAAAAAAGTGACATGATCATTTTTCACACTTACGACTGTTGCAGCATCCCCACAGTCATGAAAGGCCAAGCGAGGAGATGCGTTCCTCGATATTGGCCACACCCAGCCAATAACATGACCACTAAGCCAGGTCCACCCAGTCACATGACCACCAAGCCACCGTCCACCAACTAAGCCACGCCCAAAGAACCAGTTGTTAAAAAATTTGAATCCCACCTCTGCCTCAACCCATGGTGATAGGTAATCTCACCCAGAGATTTCATGTTATATCTAAGACTGGCTTATTTTCAAGAATAACAGTTCTGTAAATATTTATTTCTAGGGATTTTGTTCTTGGATGGTTTCTGCTTTTCGCATGCAGTAAGTATACACTAAAGTTGTGATCTGAACATTTTATTTAATATTGTTAAGAAAATAGAAAACTATTTGCATTTTTCTCAATTTCATTCTCCTGTTTGCTGACTATTTTATGCATTAGTGTTATACATTCAGTAAACAAAAACTATAATTATTAAAGAAACCATATTGCCCTTCATACTATCAACCCATAGTTTTAATGTTAATTTTAAAACACCGTATTTTAGACTCAGGTTTTTCCTTTGAAATATGAATCTGCTATGATTCTTCTCAGGTTAGAACATTATAATAATTTTACAAGGAATGAATAATTAATAATCCAGTAATATACATACACTAAATTACTTGATTAGTATAAAACCTATGTACAACTTTGGATTTTGTAGCAAGAAGTGCTGTTTTATGGTTAAGTACTTTGGTTAATGTTGTTCTACAGAAATGCAATGTGTATTGAGACTCTTTTGTATAACTCTTTTGAATCAGCTGCAAATTAAACGGAAAATTCTGTGATCAGTATTGCTGCGTTTTGCATTAAAGAAAAACAAACATTAAAATGCTATATTCTAAAATTTGAGTGACATTTCGGTTTTTATAGCATCCAATCAGTTCTCTGAATTTACAGGATTAAGCCTAATTGTTCTATTAGGTAGTTCAGTTTTAAATTTGAATTTTATTTTAATTCTGTATGTAAGACTACTTTAACTTAGAATAGCATTTTAAGAAGACTTTCATTTACTATGGAATAATGATTGACAAACTTAATTTAAAAAAAGCAGGAGCAGAATAAGCTCAATTTTTTTATACAGATGCACTTTTACTTATTACTTTTTATGTTATATAATAGTATTACCTTGAGATTCTAAAAAATTTATATTTACAGTGACAACCCTGAAATTTTAAACAAAGATCACTCAGAAATAAAAACCAAAATATTTAAAACTCATGATAAGTAGGAGAAAAGTCTATTAAAATAACATAGTACTTAGAGAAAAATTAATGAAGGCGGGATCTATTGCATTCAGAGGACAAACCATTCCATAAAATGAATACAGCTGTTGAGAATACTTTGTCTATCAAACATGCTTCTAAGTAGCTGGGAAACAGAAGGCATGTAAAATAGAAGATTGTTAAAATAAGGTGTAAGTCATCACTTCAGAAGCAATCATTTGAATAGTATCTGGTGATCATTTATGTTTCCATTGTTTTTATAGTATCATTTTATTAGCTATCACAAGATTTTTGGTTTGTTCCTATGTAGTAATTTTCTTACAGTTAAGCAACTTGCAAATTTGATGGCTGACTTCTTTTTATTTGTGGTGCAGTGATGACGAGATTTACGAGCAATGTGGGCATGATGCCATTACTTACCTCTCCTTTCAACGCCATCTCATCTGTCTCTTGATCGTGGTCAGCATGTTGTCTTTGTGTATTATACTTCCTGCAAACCTATCAGGTGACTTGCTTGGTAAGAAACTGTTTTTATAATTTGAATTGCATGTGTGCAAAACAGAGCAATCTGACTTAACTGTAGCACTTGGAGTATTCTGTATTATCTAAAGTGCCTTGAAGATTAGCACTATGATTCATATGAGACTAGTGAAATAGTTAATGATGTATGTTTTATAATCAAAATTCCTTAGTCTGTAATTTAATTTGCTAGATTTTAATCTGATATACAGTTATTTAAGTACAAAGCATACCTATAGTATATTCTTTATTGAATGATACATTTGTTTTGGTGATGACATGTTACTTTTCTTCCAAGCTGTGGTTAAAGGCAAGTGGACATGTACATTGACATTCAGTAACTAGAATGTTCTCCTGTATTTCAGAAGTTAGCTGCTTGAAATGCTCAGTTCACCATCATCTGGAAGAACAAAACCTAGGCTGTAGGCTAACTATTGATAATTGAAAATAAGTGAATCCTGTCAATTTGTTCATTCCAAATACAGAAACTGTAGCAGATTTTTTATTTTAGAACAATACTAAAATGGAAATTTTTTGAATTTAGAACAGTTCATATTTAGCTTTTTCAGTATATAAACAGGTCTGGAATTAAGGGATGATATTTTCCTGAAATTATTATTCTTGCCATTTTCTAATAGTTTAGGAAACTAAAACTGCCAAAGTTAAAATACATGTTTCTCTTTTTCTGCAATGCATAAGGATTGTCAAGGTTGTAAGAAATCAGTAAGTATAACAAGATAGTATGTTATTAACAATATAATGTTTTAGGTTAGATTTTATGAAATTGTTTCTTCCCCAGTATTTCTGCATACAGTTGCTGAGATAGCATCATAGGAATTGAGATATTTGCAGAATGTTGTATTGTAATATGTCTAGGTGGATGGGCAATTAAATTCTTAATGGATAGAGAAAAAAGATTGTCTTTTTATCCACAGTTTCTGCTCCTCAAAGAAAGCTATAAGATCTTGTGTTTCATCTATTCCTGATACTTTTTTTTTTTTAATTTATATTTATATGCCGCCCTTCTCCAGAGACTCAGGGCGGTTTACAGTCTCTAGAGCACCATGCTAAGTGCTCGGCAATAGCCTTCATTCCATTGTATATGCCTGCTTATTACTAGGGCTTTTTTGGCCCCCCCAAGCGGCATTTTACAAAGTCAGCTTATTGCTCCCAACAATCTTTGGGTCCTCAATTTACCTACCCCGAGAGGATGGAAGGCTGAGTCAACCTTGAGCCTGGTGGGATTCGAACCTGCACTAATTGCAGGCAATTGAGCTAAGTGCTAGATGATTAACAGCCTGCACCACCAAGGCCCAGTTTGGGAACAGAGTGGCAGAATAATGTTGTTTCCAAGTTTCAAAAAGTATTATATAGTTCTTGCAAAATTGTTCAGCTTCATAATAATTTTCACAATTGTTCAGTCGCCATAGAATTTTGCCGAAGTAAGAAGCACAACACTGAGAAAGAGATCCATATTTATTGCAATGACCACTAGATACCTGCTGTACAAGAAAGATGGACCCTGAACAATGGAAAAGCAAAGTTTTTTTTATTGAAGTTGGGGGCCACAAAGCAAGAAATCCTAAGGTTTCCGCCACTTTGGAGAAGCTACACAGGTTTTCATCTCTGTAATTGGAGTTCTCTTGGTAGGCAAAGTGGGCCTTTCAGATAGACAGCAGAGATGAGGAAGTTCATTGTAAGGAAATGGAATGTTGAGGCTGATAAGAAGATGGAAGGCTGGGATTTCTCTAAGTTGCAACTTCTTATTTGTTGGGCTATGCTGTGAGCTGATAGAGAGGCTCTTTGGTCTAGATGAGACTGCACGAGAGCTTTTTTTGGGCTAGAGAGGGTCAATTTAGTCTTGATAAAATTAGGCAAAAAGACCCCACTAGGTTTGATTTTGGTCATATCCAAAAGAAGTGTGGAGATGGGACAGGAAGGAGGGTAGTCACTATTTAATGTGCTGGGTTTATCTTTTCCACAACAGTTATCTTTCCAGTGCCTATAGGGAAGAGCCAGCTGTGTACTCTTTCCAAAGAAAGAACACAGAAATGTAGGGCTAATGACATCTATAAATCTTAAGGGAAAAAATGGTTAGCAAAAAACTCCCTTCTGTTTAATTCTGTGTTCCTTTCAACATGAGCTTCTGTTGGAAGAATCCTTAAACTTTAAAGTGCACATATTAATTGCCAAAAGGACAATTTATATGGAGATGATCCACTATATTAGAATTTTGTTCCATTTTGTTTTCTAGATTTTTACTGATTGTAGAACATTGGCTTAATTTTTGTATTTGTCACTAGACTTTTCTACTGTATATATCAATAATTATAGTTAATCAGTTTCCTTTCCCATTGGGAAGCACTCTATTTGTCTCCTATCAGCAAAAACTATATTGGCATGACATTTCCTGCATTGTTGCCTCTATTCTGCTTAGATTGTCTCTATATAAAGTTATTGAATTCACCAATGTCTCTCCAAAATAATGAGTGTCAAAGTTTAGTATGTTTTCAATAACTTATGGCTGCCCTTGCACAGGAAAGAAATAAGGAGAAAATGCTAGTTTAATGCTGATATTGCTAAGGATGACGTGACTCTGACTTGATCTTGGGCTAAAGATGAGATGAAAATTAATGTAACAGTCATGTATCAGAAAAAAGTAGATAGAAATGCATAACCAAAGAAAAAAATTAACATGCAGAGGAACTAGTATTATTGAAGGAAAGTTGTCATGGATTCTGCAAAGGTTATCCTGCTTTATCAATTTTCTAATACTTTTTTTTACAATGTTAACAGGTACCTGAATGGAAGTTACCCTGTCAGCACATTATACTCTATTTTAATTTTCTAAAAGCTGTTAACAAAATTTCCTCAGAAGTTGGACTAACCTAATGATCATAGGTTAATAGGACCTGTCCTTTTATGAATTACTTACTGGTTAGGGATCAGAAAGGGAAGAATAGCCAGTTTTCTCACTGGAGGGTAGAAAGAAATAGAGTACTTCAGTTATTTGTGTGAGGACCAGTTCTTGATTCTGATCATAAATGGACATAAACAATGAGCTGTCTGAGTGAGTGGATGATACCAAGCCATTCAGAATATTTTGAACCACAATAATTTAGAAAATCTTGTGAAATATCATTTTGAGTGGAGTGAAATATCATTTTAAGTAGAGTGTGTGAACAGCCAAATGGCAGGTTCAAATTGAGGCATACTACAACAAAAAAACCCTAAACTTTGTATATACACTGAGGAACAGAACTACAATTAGTCCTCAATTTATGACCACAATTGAGGCCAAAATTTCTGTTGTTAAGCAAGACAGAAATGAGTTTTGCTGCATTTTACAACCTTCCTTGCCACAGTTGTTAAGTGAATCATTACAGTTGTTAAGTTAGTAACATGGTTGTTAAGTAAATCTGACCTCCCCTTTGACTTTGCTTATCAAAAGGTAACAAAATGTGATCACATGACCCTGGGACACTGCAATTGTCATAAATATTGTTGTCAAGCATCCAGATTTTGATCATGTCACTTTACAGTGCTGTTACAACTTTGAATAGTCAAAATGAATAGGCAGATTTTGAAAGGCAAATTCCATCGTAAGAATCATCACAAAAGGAATTGAAGATAAAACTGCTAACATTATAATCCCATTAAGAAATGTAATGAGCAATTGTGTCTGGAAGATGATCTATAGTTCTCATCACTTTGTTTAAATTAAACAATGCTATAATAGAGCTGGAACAAAATGTAGAAAAGGCCAACCAGTATGTCTGAGAGTTTGAATGCCTTCTTTATGAGTAAAGGCTAGAATATCTAAATATACTTTGCAAAAAAGGTGACAGGTAAGCATTTTGAGCTGCATAAAACTGAGATTCACTTTTGTCTCTCTCTTTAATAACATTAGGACTAGGAATCATCTGATGAAGTTAATTGGAAATAGATTTAGAATAAGCTCATACTATCATGGACTATTTGTCTCTGTATTGGAGGCAAGGGGGCAAGAGCAAAATAAGGGTCTGTATCCGTTTACTCCTTTTAGATGGGTCCTGTTAGCTACTGTACTGGACTAAGATGACTGTTGATTTGATTCAGTGGAACTATTTTATGTTATGTTTATCTTAAAAAGCAGCAGTAATAGGATAACCAAGCTGCTGTATTTGTCTAATACTTAATTATCAGCAAATAAATGAATCAAACATACTTAAAATAGTATTTTCTGCCTCTTAGATAAAGATCCATATAGCTTTGGAAGAACAACTATAGCAAACTTACGAATAGGGTAAGTAATCATAAGATGTTTATATCCTATATGCACAGAATATTTTCCTTGAACATTCTTTACTTTTTTACTTTTGGACAATATTCTTTTTAATAAACTTTATTAATTTTACCATTAAAATAGACAAACAACACACACATAAATGTGAAAAAGAGAAAAGAAATGAAGAAAGAAAATGAAAAAGAAAAGTTTAGAAAACAATTAAAAACCATTTTGTCCTTGACAGTTTGTGGGATCTTTTTTCAACCTTGTTTTTTACTTTTTAAAAAATTATAATTATTTATAATATGAACTTAGGTACCAAATTTGAAAATATTATAACTACTATATATGATACACAATAGGCAAATATTATCATAAACGGGGAACACACCCACCCAATTAAAATAGAGAAAGGAGTCAGACAAGGTTGCCCACTCTCATCCTTGCTCTTCATATTATCATTGGAAATATTACTACCGGTAACATATATTAGACAAAATCCAGACATAAAAGGATTAAAGGTTAAGAAAGAAGAATATAAGCTGCAAGCATTTGCAGATGACATGATTTTTTTTATTGAAGAGCCAATTGAAAGAGGACAAAAACTGATGAATGAGTTAGAACAATTTGGAGTAGTTGCAGGATTAAAAATCAATAGAAACAAAATGAAATTAATGGCTAAAAATTTAAGAGGAAAACAGAAGTTAGAATTAGAAAAGGTAATGGGATTTCAAGTTGATAAAGAAAGTTAAATACTTGGGAATATGGTTGACAGCACATTGTAAAACACTAAAGGAAAATAATTATGACAAACTATTACAAAAAGTAAAGAAGGATCTAGAAACATGGGGTAAACTGCAACTCTCATTACTAGGTAGGATTGCTACGATTAAAATGTCTATTCTCCCAAAATTTCTTTATATATTTCAGACAATACCAATTAAAGTACACAAAAAGTATTTTGAAGAACTTAATAAAATAATCGCAAAATTTATTTGGCAAAAGAAAAAACCAAGAATAAATTTAAAAGCAATGCAAGATATGAGGAGTGGGTGGGGAGGGGGAATGGCCCTTCCAAATTGGGAGTTGTTTTATAGTGCGCCTCCTTAATATGGTTGAAGGAATGGGTGAATCTAACAAATAAAGAGAATACTAGTTTTAGAAGGCCATGACTTACAGAGAGGGTGGCATGCTTTTTTATGGGATATCGGGAAAACCACCCAGAAATATTTCCACAGACATTTAATTAGACGTGCACTATCGACCAAGTAGAAGAAGATAAGGAAAAAACATTATTTAAAAATACCAATCTGGATTTCAACAATGGAAGCGATGGTCCACCCAAACAATTTGGACATGACAAAGATGATTAAATATAAGGATTTATTGGATGCACAAGGAAATCTGAAATCATGGCAAGACCTTCAAGATCAGGGAGTATAAAGTGATAGATGGCATATCTTCAAGTTCTGAGTAGATACAAACAGGATAAGAAAGAATTTGGAATTAATAATAAACTTCAGCAACTAGACAAAATCCTATTAGGCCCAGATAAACAAAATATAACAAAATTTTATAATTATTTATTAGACGCAGAATTAGAGGAAGAAATGGTCAAAGGGAATATGATAGTCTGGAGCAGGAATATAGGACGTAGTATCACTTTAATAGAATGGGAGAAGGTCTGGAGCAGAAACAACAAAATCACAAAATCGGCAGCTTACAAGGAAAACCTATACAAGATGTTTTATAGATGGCACCTCCCCCCCTCATGATTAGTGAAAATATGCCCCAACATGAGTCCGAACTGCTGGAAATGTAAAAAAAAGGAGGGAACTTGCTTTCACATGTGGTGGATGTGCACAGCAGCTCAAAAATACTGGCAGAAAATTAGGAAATGGCTGGAGGAAATGACAACAGAACAGATTGAACTTAAACCAGAATTCTTTTTATTAGGGATCTTAAATAAACAACTCTGAAAAAAAGTGAAGTACGCAATAGTACATATCTTGACAGCGGCCAGACTGGCCTTTGCACAATATTGGAAGCAACCCCATATTCCATCAGAGGAATTGATTATCCAAAAAATAGCAAATTATGCAGAGATGGACAGATTAACTTTGGCATTAAAAGGAAAAAATATATCAATGCATTATGACAGCTGGAACTGCTGGTACAAATGGATAGAACAAAGATTGATTAAATAATAAAGGGCAAAAAAAATGTATTATAATTGTAGTAGTGACTATCTATCTATCTATCTATCTATCTATCTATCTATCTATCTATCTATCTATCTATCTATCTATCTATCTATCTATCTATATATCTTTATTTGTTTTCTGAGGTTTTCGCAGGTATTACCAAAGAACCACATATATATATATATACATACATACATACATACATACATACATACATACATACATATTCGCCAATGGACAATATTTTTTAATCATGTGGTAGAAGAGAATAAGATGTGCTAGACGTGCACTGAGGACAAAAATGGAATAACTACACAATTGTCAATGAATTATCTTTGAGTCCTAGAATGTAACTTAAATATCATGAAACTTGGGAAATGTAATTCCCAAAGCCTAAGAGTAAAATGGAGACATATTTTAATTCCCTCCCAATAGCTGTTTCTATAGGCTATCTATATAGGAAGAGTGTAGCTAAGTGGGCTACCAGTGAAAGAATACTATTTGAATCTGAGCTGTAGCACTTTTGGAGTAAACTAAGAAATCACATATATACAAATAGTTCTTGACTTATTTACCATACTTTGACTTATATCATCACTTATGACTCATCACTCCTTATCACCCATCCCCTCCCACTTGCGACTGTATGACTGTAACTTTGTCGCTTGTATCCTTATGATTTATATTGACTGTTTCCTAGTATGATTTGATTGCTTATTGTACCCTATGACTATTATTAAGTGTTGTACCTTATGATTCTTGACTCTGATGAATGTATCTTTTCTTTCATGTATACTGAGAGTATTTGCACCAAGACAAATTCCTTGTGTGTCCAATTACACTTCGCCAATAAAGAATTCTACTCTAGTACCATTTATTCGATTACTGTTCAAAATTAAAAACATGCTGAAAAAATATAGACTTACAACTCATGCCCAAAATTACAGCCATTAAAGCAGCCACACAATCACACGATCAAAATTTGGCTGCTTGACAGCCTGCCTACACTTAGGAACATAGGGGCACTGCAACTCAGCCTCCCATCTGCCCCACCAGTGGTGGGATTCAAATTTTTTTACTACCGGTTCTGTGAGCGTGGCTTGGTGGGCATGGCAGGGGGAAGAATACTGTAAAATCTCCAGTCAGCGGTGGTATTTGCTGGTTCTCTGAACTACTCATAATTTCCACTACTGGTTCTCCAGAATTGGTCAGAACCTGCTGAATACCACCTCTGAACCATACCCACCAGCATGGCATAAAGCTGTCTTCTCCAAAACCCTTGACTTCAGCCATAGCTCTTCCACCAAAAGTGTAATTGTACAGGGCAGAAAAATTGCATAAATGGGGGGGGGGAATGACATAGATAGATGGAAGGAGTTGCAGTGCTCTTATGGTTGTAAGTGGTAGTGAACTGAATAAGCAGCTGAGGCTTCCCAAGTTGTAGCAACTTTGCACTATGCTGATGGGCTGGCTGGCTGAGTAGTAGTAACCCAGGCAATGACCCTGGAGTCATATGTGCAGGTGGGCTGCCATGTGCCTGAATTTTGATTGTGAAGGCCATTTCTAATTTTCTGAAATATTCTACTTCACAGGAGTGATCTTCTCTGGCTACATACAATTTTTGCTGTGATTTACTTGATTTTGACAGCTCTCTTTATGAAACATCATGTGGGTTCCATCAGATACAAAAAAGAAAGCATAGTAAGTTTCTATGAATTAAAAAAACCTTAACACTTGAAGAGTTAAATTAAAACCAGGAAGAGACTGCATTGTGAAAATTGCTTCTTGGCAGATTGTATTTATGTACCTGCTTCTTCATTGAGAGTGTAATGGGAGAAGGGGGTCTCCACTATGGAACAAACTTAATTGCCAAATCCATGATTCAGCTTTGTAGAGTCTCAGTGGTGTTAATAGAAGGTCTATTCAAACTGAGAATAATGTTTCTTGCTCTCACTTTGATTTTTCCCTGTTAACAAGTTACCTAGATTTTCTCTGAGACAACTGTTTCATAAAAATGTTATTTTTAAAACAAAATGTAATTGAAAATTTGCAAAACTGTGTATGTGTGGAGGAAAAAAGGTCACAATCCCCATCACCATCCCCCTTTTTATTTAATCTGTGTTTCTGATGAAGGATTAATTTTAAAGTTACAACATAAACTTATTGCCGGTTAACAAAACATAAAAATAACCATAATAAAAGTAAGTTTAGATTGAGGACAGTTTGTTGGATTTTATTTGCATATATGTTAGTATGGAGTTTTAGAGTATTTATGTTTTTGTATTGAATTATGTAAAGACAAGTGAAAACAAGAATTCAAGCTGATTAAAAAAAATCTGAATTTTCAAATATTCCAAATTATTCACTGTTATTGCAAATTTATACATAGTAGATAGATAGATAAGAAATATTTGTAATTTATTTGTTTAACATGAAGTTTACAGCTCAGAAATCACTATTTAAAGGCTTAATCACTTGCTTTCAAGCTTTAAATTGTCAAAAAGAAAATGAAATAAATTGAGTTTTTGTGTTGTTTTTGCTACTGAATATCAATAATTATCAGTAATGTTATCTCTGTGTTCTCAAGGAACTGTAAAAGCGGGTTCAGAGCTGTGAGAGGCTGAAGTACTTCTGAAAAAAAAATTTTTTTTGCATTCATTGTAACTTATTATGTATGTCCCTCCAAAGAACTTCAGGTAGAGTTAGATTCAGATCTGGTCTGCTTAGAAGGAATACTACTTTGATTTACTTATCTCTAGGATCCATATTAGCTTACATAGATATAACATGCAATGAAATCTAATAAATATCTCTTGTGGTAACAATTTAAAAACTAAAGCTAAATTTAATGTAATTCATAAATGTGTCTAGGTTAGAAAGAGAACTGAATTGAAGTCACTCACAGAATCATATAAAGAAGGGGTTTGGAGGGACTTTGGAGATGATCTAGCACTTCAGTTTTCCTTTCAATCTTTCTCTCTGGCCAGTTCATTGAAAAACTCTTGGTTTTTTTTAAACATGTAGGTAAAACGCACATTGTTTATAACCGGCCTCCCCCAAAATGCCAGTGCAACAACCATTGAAAATCACTTCAAGTAAGTTTTTTTTAAAGAAAAACCTTTTTTTTTTAATAAAAAGATTTGCAAATGTACGTTTTCTTAGTTGCAATAGTTCAGTCAGGTATTTTGAGAACTGAGTATTGTAATTCTTCTATTTTCCTTGAAGATATGCTGGTAACTAGATTAGTTCCTCTCTGTGGGCAACAGGCAGGTGCAATCCATGGGAAGGACCAGCTTACGTATCCCAGACTGGACCTCTGTGACATTGGCTCAGAAAATCAGTACATAGCTCTGTGCAGCTGTGTGCTTATTTGAAAAGTAATGTCAGAAACAGAGTTGTGCACATGGAAATAGGGAGGTAATTAACTATTTTAAACCCATCTCTCACTCCTGAGATTGCTTATCTTACTAAAAACTTTTAGTAGACTATATCACTGTATTCTGATCAGAACCCTGTGTCCTAAAATTCTCACAACTTATTTTCTATATTTCATATAGACAGAAGGTCCAGGGTGAAGTGAATTAATCTGGCTGAAGGGAAAGCATTTGATTTACTGATATACTAATTCTCAAAGGCATTTGGGGAGATGTTCATTATGCCAGCAATTAGTACTCTGGTTATAGTTCTCATTCCCATACTCCAATATCAACAAAACATACAATGTTACATTAGAATAGAATAGAATACTTTATTGGCCATGTGTGATTGGACACACAAGGAATTTGTCTTGGTGTAAATACTCTCAGTATACATAAAGAAAAGATAAGAATTGTTAAGAATCAAGAATCATAACGTACAACACTTAATGATAGTCATAGGGTACAATCAACAATCAAATCATACTAGGAAACAGTCAATATAAATAGTAATGATACAAGGGACAAAGTTACAGTCCTACAATCCCAAGTGGGAGGGGATGGGTGATAAGAAGTGATGAGAAGATTAGCAGTAATAGTAGTGCAGACTTTGTAATAGTTGAACAGTGTTGAGGGAATTATTTGTTTAGCAGAGTGATGGCTTTCGGGAAAAAACTGTTCTTGTGTCTAGTTTTTCTGGTATGCAGTGCTCTATAGCATCGTTTTGAGGGAAGGAGTTGAAACAGTTTATGTCCAGGATGTGAGGGGACTGTAAATTTATTTTATTTATTTATTTAATTAAACTTTTATACCGCTCCCTCTCCCAAAAAGGGACTCGGGGCGGTGTACAGCCTACTAAAAATACATAATAAATATACTATAAATAAATACAATTAAAAATATATTAAACAAATTGGTCCGGCTGTGTCCCATCTAAGGGATTCGATTAAAAATTAAAAATATAAAATGACTAATAAAACCCAATTAAATTTAAAACCGGAACACAATTACTGGGCCAGGCCAGCCTGTCTAAAAAATAGGGTTTTCACTGCACGCCGGAAGGTCAGGATATCCGTCATGGCCCGTATCTCGGGGGGGAGATCATTCCATAGGGAGGGCGCTCCCACAGAGAAAGCCCGAACTCTCGGGGCCGTCAGCCGGCAACGGCCGGGCGGCGGTACCCCAAGTAGGGCAACTCTGTGGGAGCGTACTGGGCGGCGGGAGGTTGACGATGGCAGTAGGCGGTCCCGTAAGTACCCAGGTCCCGAGCCATGGAGCGCTTTAAATACCTTCAGTACCACCTTGAATCGAATCCGGAAGGCCACAGGAAGCCAGTGCAGCCTGCGGAGAAGCGGTGTAACGTGGGAGCTCCGAGGGGCACCCACAATCACCCGCGCGGCTGCATTCTGGACCAACTGTAACCTCCGGAGACTCTTCAAGGGGAGCCCCATGTAGAGAGCATTGCAATAATCCAGACGGGAGATAACGAGGGCGGAAGTGACTGTGCGAAGTGCACCCAGATCCAGAAAGGGCCGCAACTGGTGGATCAGACGAATCTGATAAAAAGCCCCCCTGGCGACGGCTGCAATGTGCTCTTCTAAGGACAGTCGTACGTCCAGGAGGACACCCAGATTGCGCGCCCTTTCCACGGGGGTCAAAACCTCTCCCCCTATGGCCAGCGAAGGAACAAGCTGGCTGTATCTGGGCGCAGGAAACCACAGCCACTCGGTTTTGGTCGGGTTGAGACGAAGCCTGTTACGACCCATCCAACTCCACACGGCCTCCAGGCACCGGGACATCACTTCGACGGCTTCGTTGGGGTGGCCCGGGGTGGAGATGTACAGCTGAGTATCATCAGCGTACTGATGGAACTCCACCTTGAAGCCACGGATGATCTCACCCAGCGGCTTCACATAAATGTTGAACAGCAGGGGCGAGAGCACCGACCCCTGAGGCACCCCACATAGTAGGGACCTCGGGACCGATCTCTGCCCCCCTGTCAACACAAATTGCGAACGGTCGGAGAGGAAGGAGGTGAACCACCGTAACACGGTGCCCCCCACTCCCAACCCCTCCAACCGCCGCAATAAGATACTGTGGTCAACAGTATCAAAAGCCGCTGAGAGATCTAACAGGACCAGGACAGAGGAACAACCCCTGTCCCGAGCCCTCCAGAGATCGTCAACCAATGCGATCCGTGCTGTGCCCGGGCCTGAAACCCGATTGGAGGGGGTCGAGATAACTCGCTTCATCCAGGTACTGCGGGAGCTGACGCGCCACCACTCTCTCAACAACCTTCGCCACAAAGCGAAGGTTGGAGACAGGACGATAATTAGATAACAATGCTGGGTCCAGGGACGGTTTCTTGAGGAGGGGCCACACCACCGCCTCTTTCAAGACGGCAGGTAGCAGCCCCTCTCTCAAGGAAGCGTTTATAATGCCCTGGAACCAGCCTCGTGTCACCTCCCGAGTAGCCAAAACCAGCCAGGAGGGACACGGGTCCAACAAACAGGTGGTGGCATTAAGTCCCCCCAGCATCCTGTCCACGTCCTCCAAGGTAACAGGGTCGAACTCAACCCAATTGACCTCACCGATATCCACCCCCACCCCCCCGTCCGGAGATGCCCAGTCGGAGTCCAGCTCGTCCCGGATCTGAGCGATTTTGTCCTGCAGAAACCTAGAAAACTCCTCAGCCCGCCCCTGCAAGGGGTCCTCCCGCGCTCCCACCTCAAGGAGGGAGCGGGTCACCCTAAACAGGGCGGCTGGGCGGTTTTCCGCGGACGCAATAAGGGTGGAGAGGTAAGACCTCCTCGCCATCCTTATCGCCACTAAATACGTCTTAATATAAGATCGTAATAGTGTTCGGTCAGACCCAGAGCGGCTAGCCCTCCAACTACTCTCTAGGCCTCTTTTCCGGCGCTTCATCTCCCTTAGCTCCTCAGAAAATCAAGGAGCCACATGGGATCGGCACTGGGTCAGAGGCCGCAAGGGCACGACTCAGTCGAGGGCCCCAGCAGCCACCCTATCCCAGGTGGCAACCAAGCCCTCAACCGAGTCGTGTGTGCGAGCTTCGGGGAGTGGCCCAAGCTCCGTCAGGAACCTATCAGGGTCCATCAGGCGCCTGGGGCGGTACCATTTTACTGGTCCCACCTCCCTGCGGTCAGGGGGTGCGGAATGGAAGTCGAGCTAGAGGAGCGAGTGATCCGTCCATGACAGGGGTTCTATAACTATATCCCCTATACCCAGATCACTCTGCCACTGATCAGAGACAAAAACCAAATCCAAGGTGTGACCTCCCACGTGAGTGGGGTCCCGAATTAACTGCGTCAGGCCCATGGCCATCATGGAAGCCACGAACTCTTGAGCAACCCCCGAGGCACCGCCGGCAGAAGGCAAGTTGAAATCCCCCATGACCATAAGCCTGGGGGTCCCAACTGCCATGCCAGCTATAACCTCAAGGAGCTCAAGCAGGGCTGCTGCCGCATAGCAGGGAGCCAGGTATGCGACCAGCAGGCCCACCTGAACCATGGGACCGAACTTCACGAAAAGGAGCTCACACCTGGTCGTCTGAGACACAGTGGCTTCCCTCGGACACAGATCTTCCTTAATAACCACCGCAACCCCCCCTCCCCTCCCCTGGGCCCTCGGCCGATGAAAAACCTGAAACCCGGCTGGGCACATCTCCACCAGAGGGACTCCCCCCTCCTGGCCCAGCCAGGTTTCGGTGACACCCACCAGGTCCACACACCCCTCACAAATCAAATCGTGAATGAGGGGGGCCTTATTAACAACGGACCTGGCGTTACATACATCAGCCGAAGACCCAGGGCCCGATCGCTCAGACCCCCTGGGGAACGGGAGATGACAAGGGGGTCGGAGCGCGCCACAGCAGACAAACAGCGGGGACGCGCTCCCAATACAGGGTATGGCCCCCTATAACCGCCAAATCTGCCTCTCCCACTCACCGTACTAATAGATTGGATTCCGCCCTCCCCGGCAAACCCCCCCATCCTTAATACAGACTTATCCGGACCCCGACTCTCCCGGCCACGCTTAACCCACGGCCTGGTCCCAGCCCCCGGCGAGTTGTCCCCCAACCTCCGCCCGGACATTCCTAACCCCTTTAAAAACCTAACTAAAAATTTATTTAAACACCTCTCCCTCCCACGCTTCCTACAACCCCACCATCTCTCCGGATCCCAAGATCGTCCTTGAGATGGGCCTTCGAGAGAGTAGAGAGCCATTCCTGAGACGGGGACACATCTCAGGGCCCACAGGTCTTTCACAATGTACAATAGCATCCCGGACTGAATCTTCTCCTTTAGCTGACCGGCCCCGAGTGCAGGCTGCCCTTGCCGCCTCCGAATAGATGGAAAATGGAAAAAAGGCTCCAACCATCGTGGCAGTCCTCCAGCCACGGCTCCAACCGAGGCAGCAGTTCTCCAACCCCGACTCCAACAGCAGTGGCAGTCCTCCAGCCGCCCCGGCTCCAACCATGGCTCCAGCCGCGGCAGCAATCCTCCAGCCCCGGCTCCAACCGCGGTGGCAGCTCTCCAGCCCCGGCTCCAATAGCGATGGCAATCCTCCAGCCGGCCCGGCTCTGACCACGGCGGCCGTCCGCCAGCCCCGGCTCCAGCCGCTCGAACCGTGGCGATGACTCCGGCTGGGGCCCTTGCAATGGCCCCAGCCCCGGCTCCGGCGGCAATCCTCCAGCCGCCGCGGCAACAGTCCTCCAGCCACCCCGGCGGCCATCCCCCGACTCTGGCTCTAGCTGCTCGAACCGCGGCGATAACTCCGACTCCGGCTGGGGCCTTTCCAATGGGCCCAGCCCCAGCCCTGGCGGCGGTCTTCCAGCCACGCCGCGGACCGCTGGGCGCAGCGCCAGACCCGGCGCTGCACCATAGCCTCGGGGGTCGCCCACCCCCCTATGGGTCCCCTCGCCACCCCTGCCACAGGTGAGGAGGACCCGGGAGGGGGGAAAGTCCTCCAGCTGCCGCGGCGACAGTCCTCCAGCCGCCCGGCAGCCGTCCTGTCACCTCGGCTCCAGCCGCTCGAAACGCGGCGACGACTCCGACTCCGGCTGGGACCTTCGTGACGGCCCCCGCCCCAGCTCCGGCGGCAGTCCTCCAGCCGCTGCGACGACAATCCAGCTGCCCCGGCGGCCATCCTACAACTTCGGCTCCAGTCGCGCAAGAGGCGGCGGTAGCTCCGACACTGGCTGAGGCCTCTGCAACGGCCCCAGCCCTAGCCCCGGCGGCGGTCTTCCAGCCACACCGCGGACTGCTGGGCGCAGCGCCAGACCCGGCGCCGCACCATGGCCTCGGGGGTCGCCCACCCCCCCACGGGTCCCCTCGCCACCCCTGCCACAGGTGAGGAGGACCCGGGGGGGGAACTCACCGCCCCATTCAGCCGTCGTGGAGCTCTCCAAGCCGACCTCCTCCGGTCGCCATCTTAGCTCTCTTTCTATTCATATAAATATTTTCATAGCCCTCTTTTTGACTCGTGCAGTATACAGGTCCTCAATTGAAGGCAGGTGGGTAATAATTGTTTTTTCTGCAGTCCTAATTATCCTCTGAAATTTGTGTCTGTCCTGTTGGGTTGCAGAACCAAACCAGATGGTTATAGAGGTGCAGATGATAGACTCAATAATTCCTCTGTAGAACTGTACCAGATTACTTGCCAAGAACAAGCCCATTCAACTCTTGGCAGTAAAATAATATCTCATTGACCATATCACATCGTGATTCCGTCCTCCTGGAACACATACAGGAAACAGGCCCAATATAATCTCTGTTAGGAAGATCTTCCATGGAACACCTAGATGCAAAGAAGGCTTTGATATTGTACATTGAAAATTTTGGACCAAATTTTACTAAATACGAATTTCTTCCATTATTATCAATGGGATCAACATTTGGTATTCCTTCTTGTTACAAATAGAATTAGTAATTAAAATGTCCTCTGGAATTCATTAGAAGTATTTTTCTCTCTCTAATTTGGAATGAAAATCAAGTTTCCAACTAGACACATTGATGTTAGTTTAGATATATCTATGATTGGAATTAAGAATGAAATGTTATTGTATGCTTATGATATAAAACAGGGGTCACCAACCTTTTGGACATCAGAGACCACCAAACTCATAATTTTAAATCCCGGGGACCACTCATATGAATTTTGACTGATGGTGGCTTGTTGATCTTGGTGGGAGAGAGAGAGAGAGATCTGATCTAACCTCTCTTTTTCCCTCTCTCTCTCTCACACACACACACACACAAATACACAGAGGCAGAGGTGGGATTCAAATTTCTTAACAGCCAGTTCTTGGGCGGGGCCTAATTTGTGGGTGTAGCTTGATGGTCATGTGACTGGCTGGACATGGCTTGTATGTAAATATAAATATTTATGTAAATATTGATTTTTTTAATAAAAAAGAGCAACTTTTACGCAAAATCAGGCAAAGCAGGCAGGCAGATTGAGTTGTTCACATAATCACAGATTCAGAGATCTATCTTTCTGCATTGGCTATCTGTGTCTGTCACATAAAATTTGCTTGCAAGCAAACTCATAAAATTAACTCACAACACACCATGTATGTAAATACTGAATTTTTTATAAAAAAGAGCAACTTTTACCCAAAATCAGGCAAAGCAGGCAAGCAGATTGAGTTGCTCACAGAATCACAGATTCATTCAGAGATCTATGATTCTGTCATTGGCTACCTGCACCGAATAATAAGAAGGTTTGGCTCTGCTTAAAAGCAGAGCCAAAGATCTAAAGATTAGCTAGAAAGCAAGAAATGCAATGATTTCCTGCTTTCTAGCTAATCTAAATCTCCCGGCACAGCAGAACAGCTGATAGTTGGGAGGGGAAAAAAAAGGAAAAATAGCAGCTTAGCAGGCAAGTTTGCCAGGTAAGAAGTGAGTGAGCTAGGAGGGTTCCCGTGGGCCATGTGGGCGGCGCAGCCTTGTGTTCCTGCGCAGCTTGGATTAATTGCTTTGGGGCTGGTGCTCTGGGGGTGACATTTCTCTGCGGACTACCAAAATTTTCTTGCGGACTACTAGTGGGCTGTGGCCCACCGGTTGATGACCACTGATATAAAACACGAGTGTCAAACTTGCAATGTCGCGTTGTCATCACATGATGTAACATGACTTTTTCCCCCTTCACTAAACCGGGGGTGGGGTGGCCAGCACATGATGCATCTGGCCCACGGGCCACAAATTTGACACCCCTGATATAAAGGAAGGCAAGAAAGGCAAATCAGTAGGCCAGGTGTGGCAATGCAAGATTTTCTTCTTTTGTAAGGATGTCATAAAGTTTCATGAAGATATAAAAGGGGCAAAGTTTATGTGGGACGCTGCTTTCATCATTTTGATCAAAATTTTCATTTCTGTAGATGATTCTGACCTGTAGTCTTTTCTGCAAGTTTTATGCTTTTCTGTTGATGTCTTATGCCAGTTTCTTTCTCTTGTTTATATTCAAGTCTTCCCTTTACGATTTAAATGTTGAGGGAATATAAATCCAGTCTCAGTCAAGGAGAGAAAGACCCAATTTGATTGAGCTTATAAATTGCTGGGAGAGAGGCTAACCTAAGAGTTTTAGAATGCTTTACAAAGAAGACTGAAAACAAGATTCATTAAAAAGGCTCTTTTTACCTCAAAATTGTTTTTCTTAAAAGAAATTGGCTTGAAGAGCTGAGTATTCGTATTTGATTCAAAATTGGTTAACGTTATACATGTTCTATCTAATATCTCAGTATCTTCTATATTGAGGCAGACATGGATAATCAAGTCATGGGATTCCTCATTAAAAACTAAATCTACATTTTTGGAACTGGAGAAGTTTAATCATTCTTCAGGTACCTCAGATGCAGTCTGAGAAAAGCAGTTTTGTAGAATAAGGAAAGGTGTGAGATGCTTTATCTTGACATAAATCTATGTCAAGCAATTTGTTTAGTTGAAAAATAACAAGAGTTAATAATGGAAGCAGAGGAAATATTTCCAGTGCTTGAGTAATGACAGTGGATAATATACATAACATTTGAGAAGATGGTTTTATGCTGTAATGAAAATGGTTCTATGCTAGTGGTAATTTGCTCTAGTTCGGGGCTGGCAACAATATTGTTTAAGATTGTTTTATATTTTTCACATGGCAGGTATAATAATTATTGATGGTGTAGATATGGTTGTGCTGTAAGGAAGGATATAGTACTCAGTGTTAAAAGATAAAGGTTCTCCTCGCACAAACGTGCTAGTTGTTTCTGGCTCTAGGGGGCAGTGCTCATCTCCGTTACAAAGCCGAAGAGCCAGCACTGTCCGAAGACATCTCCATAGTCATGTGGCCAGCATGACTGGACTGGACTAGACTAGACTAGAATTTTATTGGTCAGGTGTGATTGGACACACAAGGAATTTGTCTTTGGTGCTTATGCTGTCAGTGTACATAAAGAAAAAAATACATTCATCAAAAATCATAAAATACAACACTTAGTGATAGTCATAGGTTACTAATAAGCAATCAAATCATACTAGGAAACAAATAAAACAATATAAATTGTAAAGATACAAGCAACACAGTTATAGTCCTTAGTGGGAAGAGATAAGTACTAGGAAGGATGAGAGGAATAATAATAATAATACAGTCTTAGTAAATAAGTTGACAGTGTTGTGGGAATTAGTTGTTTAGCAGAGTGATGGCATTCGGGGGGAAACTGTCTTTTTGTCTGGTTGTTCTGGTGTGCAGTGCCCAATAGCGTCGTTTTGAGGGAAAGAGTTGAAACAATATATGTCCAGAATGTGAGGGTCTGTAAATATTTTCACAGCCTTCTTTTTGACTCGTGCAATATACAGGTCCTTAATGGAAGGCAGGTTGGTAGCAATTGTTTTTGTGCAATTCTAATTATCTTTTGAAGTCTGTGTCTGTCTTGTTTGGTTTATATGCTTTCCAACTGCTGGATTGGCAGAAGCCGAGACAAGTAACTGGAGCTCACTCCATTATGCAGTGCTAGGGATTCGACCCACCGAACTGCCAACCTTTCAGATCTACAAGCTCATTGTCTTAGCCACTGAGCCATCGTGTCTCAGTGTTACACCTATGCAATAATATTAGTGGTGAACCAAGCCTTCCTTTTTCAATTTTGGAAATGATTTTCATAAAATGATTTGAAATACTGTATTTCCTCAAGTTTCCCTTAACCTATGGCCCTCCACGTTTGTGAATTGCAATTCCCATAATTCACAATTGGTATTGGTTTTGAATGAATAGAATAGAATAGAATAGAATAGAATAGAATAGAATAGAATAGAATAGAATAGAATAGAATAGAATAGAATAGAATAGAATAGAATAGAATTCTTTATTGGCCAAGTGTGGTTGGGCACATAAGGAATTTGTCTTGGTGTATATGCTCTCAGTGTACATAAAAACAAAAGATACATTCATCAAGAATCATAACGTACAACACTTAATGATAGTCATAGGGTACAATAAGCAATCAAATCATCCTAGGAAACAGTCAATATAAATTGTAAGGATACAGGTGACAAAGTTACAAAGTTACTGGTATGATTTGAAATCTTGGGAAATGTAGTACAGTGAAGATGGAAGACATTGGTTTGGAAAATGCTGCCCTAGGAAATCAATCCTTAAATCTCACCCTTAGTAATATAATCCATAGCATAATTAGAGTCAAGTACCATCATTGCAATTTCTGGAGTATATTATCCTCCCATTTACTATTTCTGCCAGCAGGTAAGGTTTCACAGAGCTAGCAGTAGTAGCAGATGATAGTAAATTTATTCTGAAAAATGTCAGATTTGATCCTATTCAAAATGGGCTTGAGGTTGAACTACTTGATTTTGTACTATAAACTTTTGAAAATTTGCTTAACCTCCTATAACTAATCTGTGATAATTTAGCTGTTTTTTTCCTTTTGCAGAGAAGCATATCCAACTTGCATTGTGCAGGAGGTACAGTTATGTTACGATGTAGCCAAACTCACATATCTGTCCGATGAAAGGTACCTGTATTATGGAGAAAGCATCTTAGTTTATGTATAAAATACATTAACTACAATAAGCTTTCTGTGTTATTGTCATAAATAATGGTTGTCTGCCATCAGACAACTTGTGAGACATGAGCTGTAAAACTTATTAAATACTGTACATGAACAAATACTGAATAGAGAACAGATTGAGAGAATGTCATAGTAATACTCACAATAGAGTGACTTCATTTGTTAAATGCCTGATTCTCTCAGTGAAATAATTCATACATTTGCTGTTGAATCAATTTGACTCTTGTTCTGAAAAGCTCTAAGGAAGTGCACCTATTGGGGAAGCTGCATTGTGTATACTGAATTTATTTAGATGCAGGATGGCCTGATCAGTTAAGTAGTTTGGTGAATAAAACTGGTTAATTTCTTTCTCAACTTAGCGCATTTATTTGAAGGGTTTATATTCTGCTTGCTGACTAAGGTGCAATATAATATGCTTTGAAAGTAACAAAAATAGCAAATTATTTGAGAAAGTCAACATTTGTAGACTTCATCCCAAGTTTATGATGTCTACTGCTTTGTTTGCAGATCTCTGAGGAAATGGCATAGCATTAGGCAGATGCTCCTCTTAAATATTTCAAAGGGCAGAATTTCCTCATCCAAGCTGCTAGGACTGATTCAAATATGGCTCTGGGTGGCAGATGCATGGAAATGGGGATGAAAGAAAGGTGTTTACAGTTTTTAGTTGCACCAAATGCCACTTTAGATATTTGGAAGGCAATCACTTTGGTCTAGAAATGGCTGATGGAACAATCAGATATTTCATTGAGATGCTGTTATTAACAGTATGTCTGAGACAATAATATAAAGAATGCTATAGGATGGAGCCTTATGTGAGGTCTAGAGCAAAATGTCAATTTCACACCCCACCTAAGTCACTGTAATTTTCTTCTGCATTTTTGGTCCATTCAATCCAATGCTGCTGTAAACAAGAATCTAAGGTTGTATTTTAATTTATTGTTTGATTATTTTGAATCCTGAACTTTGAAGAGAATTGCTTTCATTGGTGTCCCATAAAAGATGATGTTTAAGTCCCCTTAAGTTTAAGCACACTTTATAATATTAAAGATGATATATTTTTAATAATTTCTAATTCAATAAAAGGATACATCCTTTCAAAAACTATTACTATAAGGACTTTGAAGAGTTTTCTTACCTAATTAGGATCCTCTAGTTAACAGAATTAACTGCAAAGCTTAAAAGTGAATCTTATATAAATAGTATCTATATGATTAAGCCTGCATAATTAAAGAAGTAGAAATATTGGGAATACCTGTGACATGTTTCATTCACTTAAGTATATTGTCTATCATGTGAATATTAACTTGTGAAAATGAGTACGTATTTTAGATATAGATTTCATTTTAATAACAAATTCCTTGCCATATCACATTTATGTATGTGTTTATACCAGAAAAAAGGCAGAGAAGAATATGGCTTATTATACCCAAGCTTTTGAACAGACTGGTAAAAGATATTGCATAAATACAAAGCCATGTGGTCAGTTCTTTTTCTGTAACATCAGAGGATGTGAAAGGGTAAGAAGCTGTTTTGTTTCTTAGTTAAAATGTTAAATCATTGCAGTGTTTAAAATTAGGTAAGGTTTGCCATAATTGCTTTTTAGGAAAAGACTAATAAGAATTTAAAACAGAACTGCTTTCTTAAGTTCATTCTCCTCAGCAATCTGATCAGATGCAGTCAAGTGACTTATATTCCCTAATGCTTGTCAGGCATTTCTTTTTTGTAAAGACACTTATGGTAACTTTTTTTAGAAGTTTGATTTATTATTACTGAAATAACTGTATGTAAAACTACTAGTCATCTAGGGAATGAAAAAAAACCAAATGGAACAGTGAAATGGAATTATAAATAAATACTTGAATATTAAAATGTAACAGCACTCTGCTTTTCAACAGGAAGATGCTATAGATTACTATACTGGAGTTGCCCAAAAACGTATGGAAGAATATTTGAAAGAAGAGAAGCTAATTTATGATAAACCATTGGGAATGGCTTTTGTAACATTGCAGAGGATAACCATGGCCTCAATGTGAGTGTGTGTTTTTAAAAATTTATTATTACTATTAATTATTTTAAATGAAATGAAACATCAGTCTATCCCTATGATTACTTCCAACCCAAAGCAGCTCTATTAAATCCTATTTGAAGGCAATGCATAGAAATCCTGGTGGTGGTGTCGGTGACCAACCCAGATTGGATCCCTTAACATAGAAATCCTATTAAAAGACATCTCTGTGTGTATATATCATTGATTAGTAAAATGGATCTCTTAATTGGGCTACATTGATTTGAATAGATCAATCATTACATAGTGTTACATTATATCAGATAGTAATATTGTAAATGTTTTCTTATAATATGCTTTATTTGTATGTCTTTGACTTACAACAAACTCAAGTGCTTTATGACCCAAAAAGTACTTTTAGTTGTCATAAAATGTCACACTGTCCCCTTCCCCCCACAGTCTTATGACCACATTTTGCATGCTTGACAGCTGGTTCACATTTATAATTGGTTGCAGCATCCGCAATTACATCATCAAATTTACAATATTTTTTGCTGGTTTTCAGCAAAAAACACCCATTTGGGGGAATGAATCTGGACTTCTGACCATATGATTCACTTAATGTCTGCTGTAAAAACAGTCATAAAATTGAGGACAACCTTTTATGTGCAGTCTGTAAAAATAATGAGTCTGTGCTGAGTCAACCACAAAAACTAAAATGCTTAATTTTACTGTAGCATTCTTAAAGATTACAATGCCTGTAAATGTCAAGGCTTTAAGTGCAAAGGAGAACCTCAACCATCAAGCTATAGCAAAGATCTTCAGATTTCCAAATGGAATATTAAATATGCTTCATATCCTCAGGATATTTGTTGGTAATGTATCTTATTTTTCTTTCTTATTTCATCTGTAAAAAAATAAAATTTGATACCATTGTTTTTTCCAGAAGATGAATGAAATTTATCTTAGCTATTATCTATATTATTGTTAGATTATTATGTGAGCATAAATTCATGTCCAGAAAACACAGAGATGACTGATTCAGCAGGATCATTAATTTCTTTATAAACATAATAATATGAAGCAAAATTTACAATACTAGTAGTTTCTTCCAACGTAAGTTAACGCAAACACAAACAGCAGCTCAGGAAATTCAGAACAGATTACTTGTTTCATTTTCAGAATTGAGAGCACGGAGCTAAGCCACGCCCAGACTCTTAGCCCCAATCCAGCTTCCATTAGCTGACTTTGTTAACCATGTCTCTGCCAGTCCATGAATATTCTGACAAATTATGAGGCCAGAAATTGATAAGAGCATCTTGAAAATACAATCTCAAAACAATTAAATTGATGTCCAGACTAAAAATATAAACTAATTCAGTACATAGTTTTATAAATGATTTAAAGGTACAGTGTCGCTTAAAATATTGAAAATTCAAAAGGTTCACAAACTTTTTAAACACCACTGTATTTTGCAGGACTTCTATATTCTGCTTGAACAATACATGTGTCTTACAGTCAAGACTGAGCATTCAAATCCTTATTTTGAACTAATTGAAAGACATCTAGCCAATTTTTATTCACGAATCTAGATGATCTTAAGAATTTATTTCTCATTTTGAACAAGCGCTGTTCCAGAGATACAGGAATTTTTATCAGAGCTCTATCACTTCTTGGTAAAAATTATTGCAGTGGGGAATGCAGTGCTGAATTTTTCAATAAAGGCAAACAAATTCTACATTGTGAAGAAATAATGGGGAGGTTGGGATAGATGATTAGGTTGCACTCGGGGAGGAAGCAGGCCAGGGGAAGGCATAAGCAATCTCTTGTCCATTTAATCTCCACTTCAGGTTTACCTCTAACATTCCCATTTTTACATATTTTTATTTTAAACAAAACAGATCATATATTGAATACCAGTTTGGAAAATAAGCACTGCTATTGCTTCTCTTCTCTATTTTTGCTTGACAGGGATAATCTCTCAATTCAAGGACGGAGTTGGTGGGGTAGATGGCTTTTTATCAATTTACTCCTTTTTGTTGGTCTCTTTTTCTTGACAACCCCTTCCATCATTATTTCAACAATGGACAAGTTCTATGTAACCAAACCCATTGAATATCTTAATGTGAGTAATGCACTATATCTGGTTTTAATAATCTCTGCTTCTTTATGCTTTGATAAAAGATTTAGCTCTGAGGTTAAACTTAACTAGCAATTCTAATTTATGTAAAGCATGGGTGTCAAACTCACCGTGTCACATTGCTGTCATGTGATGTATTGCGACATTTTTTCCCCTTCGCGAAGCTGGAGTGGCTGTGGCCTGTGTGTGATGCATCCAGCCTGTGGGCCGCCAATTTGACACCCCTGATATAAAGCAAAGAAAATATAGATAAGGTAAAATATAATCACATTTAATAAACACTGACACATATTTCTCAAATATAACCAAGCAACCTTCATCCTTTAAATCCTATAGTTGTGTTCCCTAGTAAACTTTCAGTTTTACTGCCAGAATTAATTCTTCTGTCGTGTTGAGATGGGAAACACAAAATTATATCCTCAGTAAGGATAATTGAACATCAATTAAAATTCTGCCTTCCCAAAAAGGAGACACTCCCAGCCTCATTCATTTTGCATCATACTGATCTTAGTCCTTAGACACTTCAAGAATTAGTCATGTCATTTCCTTGCCACTAAAAATTATTCATCTTGTTTTAAAAGGTCTTGTTTGGAAATGGTAATTACCAAGGGTTTTTTTTATTGTAAACTTTTGGATTAAACTGCTAGGAGATTTTAATCCCTTTCCAAATCCTATCTGCTATCATTATTCTTTTTCATTGTTTTTTTCATAACACAAATGATTTCAGTGGTTGTAAGTTGATAAAATAAATGTGTTTAGCTTGGTTGCATTTGTGGTAAATCTACAGCAGTGGTTATATTTTCCTCTATTCTTTCCTCAGAATCCTGTTATTAGTCAGTTCTTCCCAACAGTCCTTTTGTGGTCCTTTACAGCTTTACTACCAACCATTGTCTATTATTCAACAGTGTTTGAATCACACTGGACAAAGTAAGAAGACTCTTTGTTTTGGCTCATCAAATTACATTGGAAGATTTAAAAGATAGGAAAGGCAAGGGAGACTATTCAGAATTTGTAGTGTCTTACTTTTCCCACATTCTTTTCTGCACAGTTCTGATTTTAGCTTTATATAAACTACAAAATAATAGTTATATTAATTAATTATTTTCTCTGTTTACAATAATGTAAAATCACAGCTGCTATTTCTTTAGCTTGTATTGGCCTTCATATATATTGAGTTCTTCCCAAAAACCTAGGATATCGTAGTATATGTCAGATCCAAGCAATGTGGTCTTTTGTAATTGATGGAATTATTATAATTATTTGTTTGTTTATAGTCCAAGAACAAGTCATAATATTTAAAACAACCTTGAGTTATAACTGGTTGCTTAGAGATCAGCTTCAAATTTTGGGTACCAATAACCAGCCCACATTTATAGCTATTTGCAGCATACTGCAGTCATGTGACCATGATGTACAATGTTTTTGCTGGAAACCAGTTTTTACTTGTCTGGCCCGGTCATATGGTGCCTCATTTTACAAGTAATTGTGGTCTCAATTATGGTCAAAACTTGAGGAATACCTGTATATAGTTGCTCTAGGCGTAGAAAAACCCTGGTGGAATTTAAGCAGAGGATAGTCAGATAGACTGAGCCAAGCTTTCTTATTTCTTAGACATGTTGCTCACTCCCCAGTTATATATATTTGCTCAAACTTAGAGGTTGAGTCTGTTTCACATATCATTTTAAAAGTGCCCACTGTACTTGCACTGGTAATCAGAGCTAATATATCTACTCTTCAATTTGACTGTGAAAAGATTGAGATTTTCTTCTAAATGATCAGTATCCAGGTATTTTGAAGGCAGTCTTTGTGCAGCTTAAATCCTGGCTCCACCAAGTGCGTATAACTGAGGTTTTCCCTGCTTAGTACTTGCCAATAATGAGGCCCTTGGCTTGCCTGAGGTCGGAATCTTGCTGCTTGCTCATATAGTACTTATGTTCTGCCCCTTATAATTACTGACTGAATGTATAAAGGCAGACAGATAACTCCATAAAGGCATCCATACAAAGTCTCTTTATTGGTTCATCAGGCATCCTTAAATATAACTCACAGTTACGTCGAGATTCATCTCAATGTCCAATTCTCTGCATAGCTGACTTTCTGGTGTAAAAGGATGGTTCTAATTCCTAACTAACTATCCCAAATCCCAATTAACTATAAACTGTCTGGACAGCACAACTTACTTCGATGGAGTGCAGGATTCTCAGAGTGGCAGAGGGTTTGTCCTGTTTCTTGGCATCCATTTTGACTAAAGAAAGTTCAGTGCTGGTTGACAAGTGATCTGAGATATTTGATTCAGTGGCTATTAAATCAGGTGCAGCACCTGCTCTGAGGCCATGACAGATGTGACTCTGAATGGCATACAGTAAAGTTACAAAATAGTACTATAAAAACAATTTTAAAACATTATTAAGACAGCAACATATATTAGCAATAATGGATCAATCTCAACAAATCATTGCCTTGAGTTCCTCAGGTCAGTTGACACATCCACGTTTTGAAGGACTTATGGAAAGTTAACAGTTGGTGAAGGCGAACCTCACCTTGTGGACAGGATGTTTCACAAGGTGGATACCACAAAGGCCCAGGTTCCTCAGAAGACAGAACCTGCAACATAGTTCTGCTGGACCTGATGAGATTGGCAGATGTAATCAAAAACAAATGGTCCCTCAGATAATTTGATAATGCCTTGAAGATCTTGGTGAAAGAGCTAAAGTCAAAATCAGTATCTTGAATTGCATCTGGAAGTAACCTGGGAACAATGCAACTCACAGAACTGGTGTAACTTATGTTGTTCTAGGGTTACACATAAGTGTCTGTGCCATTATATTCTGAACAGGCTGAAGCTTTCAGGTACTTCTCAAAGGTAGCCCCGTGTAGAGTGTACTATAGAATCTAAACGGGAGATGACCAGGACATGAGTGACCATGAGTGGAGCCTTCCTATCAAGGAGATGTGCTATATTTTAAATTTTGTGACTTGGTCTTGGATCATAAATAAACATATTATTTTTATATTTAACATGTTGCCTTTTCACTGAAAGCAGTCAAATGATTGAGCAAATAATATTTATTGTATAGCTTATTGGATCCGGTTGAGTACTTGACTTATGGATGCTTGCACTAAAGGATTTTTTTAAGTAGAGCTGACAGAAACCAGTGTAAAAACATTATTAAGACAGCAACATATATTAACATATAACGCCAACTCCAGAGTAATATATAACACCAACTCCAGAGTAATCCAAAATAACTTATTTCCAAATTTTAATGTTAAGCATTTCCATTTGTAACTACCATATCAGACGTAATAATATTTGACAACATGCAACTATTGATCAATCATTTTCTTTTTTTTAAATAGATCTGATGAAAACAGAACAATGATGCACAAGATTTACACATTTTTGATCTTCATGGTACTAATATTACCTTCGCTTGGTTTGACTAGGTAAAGGCTACTGTAAAATTCTAGCTTTCTGAGTATGACAGGGTTTCTTTTCTTTTAATTTTTTTTAAAAATTTTTGCAGCATTTAAATATCTGAAACAATCTCTGCCATGCCAAAGAAATAATTTCTTTTTCTTCCTAATTATTATATCTTCATATTTTACTTCCTCTTTGCAGTACAAAATTTACATAAACCATGTAAAATAATCAGCATCGCTCTACATTTAAGTGTTTGAGAGATAGAATTTTTTTCACTTGCTTAGCTTATGCACATTTTGATCTATGTCTGTTGTTTATATATATATGTCTTCTTGCTGGCTAAAATTCAGAATTGCCCCAGTGGCTTGCCTTTTTCTTCCACAGCTTTCCTATACCTTAGAAATATTCTGTGGGAGAAATATAGTGAGTTGAGAATTCATTCATAAGCATCTAGGCTTATTGATGGAACTATAGCAACATAACTGTTAGATATTTACATAAACACCTCTGATTGGTTGGTATGTGATGGTGGGAATTTAATGAGCTATCACTGGTAGTAGCCGCGAGCAGCTCTCAAGTAAAAGGAGTTGCCGCGGCTGCTGTTCTTTGTTCTGAACGATGCAGTAAAGGAGTTAAGCATTCAGAGTCTCCCGTGTATCTCTCACCCACAACTTAACATTGGCGACGAAGGTGGGATTCTGAGAGAAGCGGGACTGCACACACGTAGTTAACTGACCGGACAAAGATCTCAACATGGCCGGGAACAATACACCATCTGCACCGTTCAACCCAACGACTGAGGACTGGGAATCCTACGTCGGTCGATTCCAGATGTTCCTGGAAAGTAGTGACATGATGAATATTACGGAACAGAGGAAACGAGCTATCTTCCTCACGCATCACAGCCCCGCTGTCTTCAAAATGGCTAAAGCTCTCGCAGCCCCTAGCGATGTAAAAACGATAGCCTGGCCAGATTTAGAGAGAATTCTGAGGGCCCATTACACACCACCAGTATCCAGTCTGATCAAGAGACATGAGTTCTTTTGGACCAGAAGGATGGAGAGAGCATCAACGATTTTGTTGCGAGCCTGAGGGACCTTGCTGGGGCATGCGAATTCCTGAATGTGGTTGAGGCAATGAGAGATCGCATAGTCCTCGGACTCGGGGACCTGACATTGTAGAGCTGTCCCCTAACCAAGCCTAAAATAACATTAAAGAAGGGTAATGAAGAAGCATCAGCAGCAGAAGCGTCCCAGAAGTCCGCTGCAGCCATGAGGAGGATGAATAAGACTCCACAGCCCCCACCCAGAAGGACACCACCACCATTCACCTTGAGGACCTCAAGTCCAGGTCAGGATTGACCGGCAATGAGGAAGTGAACCAACTACACACAGAAAGGCACCAGAAAAGCTGAGAAAAGAAGCGGAAGGAATTTTGATGTGCAGGCTGCAAGGGAAATCATCTCTGATCGGAATGCCAGTTCAGAGATGCAGTCTGCCAAGCAGAGAGGACACATTGTGAGGGCATGCCGAGCATTCAAGCCAAACAGCAGAAGACCAAGACAAGGCACACCTCCCAGGAACCGAGAAAACGAGCCCAAGACCCACTGGAGCCAATTCAGCTGGAACCAACGGAACACCAAGTCGACCACAACAAGGAGCAAAACGCATCAGACCGTGATAGTGGGCCACTCCAGCATGGCAAATGCCAAAAAGGTCCACATGCAAGTCATGATAGAAAGCAAACAATGTAGGATGGAAGTGGATTCCGGATCTCTTCTGTCAATGGTGTCGTGGGACACCATCAAAAATCTAATTCCCAATTTGAAAAAGGGACAGCTGAGCAAACAAAGAATAATCCTAAAGGACTATCAAAGAACAGGATTCCTGTCATTGGCATAGGTGAATTCAGAGTGATCTTCCGGCACCACTCTGGAATCCTGTCATTAACCGTGGTCGACCAGGACCAGCCAAGCCTTTTGGGGCTCGAGTGGTTCTGACCATTGGGGATCGATTTCACTGGAATCTACAGCATTGCAGAAAGCGAATGGGAAGACAATATGTTGGATGAGTTCCGGGAGGTGTTCGACGGAAAATTGGGCAAGTACTTGGGATCCCCTATTTCGTTTAACCTAGACCCAAACATATCTTCAATCAGACAAAAAGCAAGGCATGTTCCATTCGCGCTTACACCAAAAATAGATGAGCAATTAGACAAGCTCATTTCCCAAGGAATCCTAGAACCTATAGACCATGCAAAATGGGAAACCCCCGTCGCCGTACCCATAAAGCCAGATGGATCTCTGTGCATCTGTGCTGACTACCGGACCACACTTAACTGCGCCCTACAATAGAGTGCATACCCCGTCCCAGTGGTACAGCACCTTTTACACTCCCTGGGGCGGGAAAATTTTTTCGCAAAACTTGATCTCGCACAAGCCTACCAGCAATTATCGGTAGACGCTGAGACGGCGGAAGTGCAGACAATTGTAACACACTGCGGAGCTTTCAAATGTAACCGCCTACAATTTGGGGTTAGTGTTGCCCCGGGGCTATTCTAGAGCCTCATGGAATGATTATTGCACGGTATAAAAGGTGTGATGCCGTATTTCAATGATGTCCTCCTATCAGCCGAGGACAAAGAACAATTACACGAACGTTTAAGGGAAGTCTTAAGCCGTTTTAAAGAGGTGGGGCTTAAAGTAAAAAAGGAAAAATACCAACTAGCAGTCGACAAAGTAGAATTCCTAGGCTATTTAATAGACAGTGAAGGAATCCACCCCACAGACAGTAAAATTAAAGCAATCAAAGAAGCCCCCAGGCCTACAAGCAAAACAGACTTGCAAGCCTTCCTTGATCTCATTAACTTTTACCATATATTCTTACCACAGAAGGCAACTGTGGCAGACAAAAAAGCAACCTGGGTTTGGGGGCGGAAAGAAGAAGCAGCGTTCCAAGAGATAAAGAGACTAATTACATCAGACCGCATACTAATCCAGTACAACAAGACTTTACCATTAATATTAATTTGTGACGCATCACCATTTGGGGTCTGCGTGATCATCAGCCACATTTTACCAAATGGAAAAGAAACCCCAATTGCCTTTTACTCAAAGACATTATCCAAACTGGAATAGAATTATAGCCAACTTAACAAAGAAGCATTAGCCGCAGTCACCGGAATCAAGCGATTCCACAAATACATATACAGAAGAAAGTTTACACTAGTCACAGATCACAAACCACTTTTGGGTATCATCACGGGGGACAGAGCCACATCAAACATCTTATCCTCCAGAATGACACGTTCAATAGAATTCCTGGCTGTCTATGATTACAAATTAATCTACAGGCCAGGAAGAGACATTGACCATATAGACGCACTGAGTCGATGCCCCCTACCCAGCCAGGATGAGGATCCAGTGCCAGCAATAACCACACTCCTGATTGAGACATTTAAACAAACACTGGTAACAGCAACCGATATCGCGAGAGAAACAGCTAGAGATGGAACTCTGGTGCGTGTTTTGAACTGGATAGGGAGAGGGCGGCCCGAGAGGGAGAAAACCAACGAAACTAAACCATTCCAGAACAGACAAACGGAACTATCAATAATAAAAGGGTGTGTTCTGTGGAGGGATAGGGTAATAATTCCCGAGAGTTTAAGAGAGAATATAATGGAAATGTTGGGATAGTGAGAATGAAATCCCTGGCAAGGAGCTATGTATGGTGGCCAGGGATGGATAAGGAAATAGAGGCATGGGTATCTGCATGCAGGATTTGTCAGGAAAACAGGCCAGCACCGCCCACGGCACCCAACCATGAGTGGGAAACTCCAAGGGGACCTTGGTCAAGGGTACATAGTGATTTTGCGGGGCCAGTAAAGGGACACACATTTTTTATCATAGTGGACGCATATTCTAAATGGCTGGAAGACAGCATCATGCAGTCCACAACAACAGAAGCAGTCATTAGAAACCTAAGGAAACTATTTGCCACACGCAGCCTGCCGGATATGATTATATCCGACAACGTGCCCCAGTTCACGGCCACTCAGTTTGAGGGTTTTCTAGCACAGAACGGGATACAGCATGCCATTATCAGCACCTGGACATCTGTCGATGAATGGACAAGTGGAACGCATGGTCCAATACACGAAAGAGACTCTCCAGAAACTGGAGCCAGGGGACATGCAAGCGAAAATAGATAAATTATTAAGCATACAGCACATAACACCCAGCGCGACAACAAATAAAAGCCCTGCTGAACTACTCATGGGAAGAAAGTTGAGATCACCCTTAGACAGATTACACCCCACATACAATCCAGACAGACCCCTAGATTCATTCAGCAAATGCCGGATGTTTCAAACAGGCGATCCAGTTTACGCTGAAAATCTAACGGGAGCATCTATGGGTACCGGTGAAGGTGGCCCAAGTAACGGGGCCCCGATCTTGCAGGGTCGACACAACAGATGGCTGAAGCTGGAGGAGACATATAGACCAACTAAGAACACGCGGGACAAGGGGGAACATGGACATAACTAGAGAGGAAGGGGGAGACCCTTCCCACAGACACAACACACTCAGAGAGGAAGGGTCTGACCCCATCCAAACAAGATATAACACAGAACAGGCCCTAACGGCTAACGAGTCACAATCTCAACAGCTAAGAATAGCATCGGAAACACTGAACAGAAATAGCAGACACTTACCAGACACACAAAGGCAGGGACAGGCCTGGAGAGATAGCGAAAGGGCGGCATCTAGTGGAGATAAAATGTCCACCCCACCTAAAAGATTCCAGGAGTTTCTATTGGAGGGAGCAGGAGAAGCAATAGGTCCAACCGAACAACTCAAAGACCAGCCGATGACTGAACTGCGCAGGTCCAGTCACACCCATAAGAGTCCTGCCTATCTATGTGATTATGTGCGTTAAGTGGGACAGGATTGGGTGGACCAGGCCAGGTGGGGAGGGGTGTTAGATATTTACATAAGCACCACTGATTGGTTGGTCCGTGATGGCGGGAATTTAAAGAGCCATCACTGGTTGTAGCTGTAAGCAGCTCTCAAGTAAAAGGAGCTGCCGTGGCTGCTATTCTTTCTTCTGAACGATGCAATAAAGGAGTTAAGCATTCGGAGTCTCCCGCGTATCTCTCGCCCACAACTTAACAATAACCATCTTACATTCTTACATCTAATGTCCCCAATAACTTTACTTGTCAAAAACCAACAAAGATTGCAAATGATGACCAAAGAATATAGTAATGGCTGAAATTCTGAGGACTGGTAAGTACCACTCATTTAGTGCTATGAAAAGTTTGACTAGTGGTTGAATGAATATTTGTTAAACATGGACAATTTGTATCTTGGGTTTTTTATATAATTTTTATACTTTCATAATATATGTGGTGATAAACAGTGAAATTACATGCAAGTTATTTGAAACTTATATTTGTTGTACTTAAATTTTTCTCTTTTATTTGATGTTGTAGTAAATTGAAGAAATTAACACCAAATATTTCTTTCAGTCTGGATTTCTTCTTTCGCTGGGTATTTGATAAAGCATCTGAATCTAAAGTTAGATTAGAGTAAGTATCTAAAAAGAAGCTTTTGTCCTTTTGCTAACTGACTCAGGATATGCAAATGTGTCTTTAGTTACTATTTTATTTATTAATCATAAATTGATACCAACCAGTGGGAAGAACTAAACATGAAGATTCTTATGTGATATTTTTTTTGTCTTGGGAAATGATTTTGAATAACTAGGAAACATTGCTGTTTGTGTCTTCAGAAACCTCCCCAAAAGTATTATTCCATTGAAAAGGAAAGCATTGTGAAGTCAAGGAGCTGTACCAGCCCTGTATGGCTTGTATGCAACCTTAGAGGGACTATTGATGGAGAAAGTTTAATATTTCTTTCTAAAAGTTAAAATGTCTCTTAAACTTATCCTAAAACCCTGCAAAAACTGGAGCTATCCATACTTATAGATTGTCTCTTCTGCTTAGAACCATTGCTCCAGTCACTACAGCCTTTCTGTTTTAGTGCAGCCATTGGCCCCAAGTACTGTACATCATGCATAGTGATCTGTTAGATATATTCAAAATTTAAGCCACTGATGTCTTCACAAGGATTTAAATCTGAGAAAAATCATGGTATGACTTTGGGCTGGCCATTCTGTCTCAACCTAGTCTATCTCAGTTGTGGGAGATAATTAGAGAAAGTGCTGCTATGTAGATGGGACATCAATACAATTAAACAATAGATTTTATTTACTATGATGTTCACCCTTGACTGATATCTTATAAAATATATTTCATAGCCCATGAGGACTATTGACTCCTCAGAATGAGTTGGGGCAACTTTTTTGAGGAGGCATGAGTGGTGAGGAGAAAAATACTTAGATTAAGCTTACAAAAGCAAAACAGGTACCTTAAGCCTCTGCAAATCTCATTCACAGCAGAAAAGCATTGAAAAAAATACTTTGTTTTTTCCAAGTTTGACTCAGAACTTCCTTTGCCCTCAGAAGAATTTGCTGTATTTTTAAAGTTCATCACTTTTTTGTATTTCAAAATTCTTCCACTTGTCTTAAAATAAAAGAGTAGGTGGCAAAACCATGGGTGTGCATGCAAATCATTGCTGGATTGATTTCATATATTGTGAGTGGACATTGAAGACAATTCTGGTCCCTGTTTTCACTGCTTCCATTCAAGACAGATATGTAGGAGAGAAAGAAAATGCTCACTGTTCACCATAGTCTGCAGATGGGTGAAAAGTAGATACAATTGCATGCCTATTTTTCATTGCAGGTGTGTCTTTTTGCCTGATCAGGGAGCTTTCTTTGTGAACTACGTAATTGCCTCAGCTTTTATTGGCAATGGAACACAACTGTTGCGTTTCCCAGGCCTTTTGATGTATACCATTCGCATGATAATGGCCAAATCTTCTGCTGAGAGGAGAAATGTTAAGCAGGTATCAGATCTTTCATATTACACATTTAATTCTTCCATTGGAGTGTTTTAGATCTCTATCCATTGGATTTGCTGTCCTTCACTCTGACACTCTTTGACCTCTTAGTAGTGCATGGAACATCACTACTTACCAAGAAAGTTTCTGACCTTTACTAGATAGAAGATATCTTTTGTTGAGGACTTTTCACTTAAAAGAGAAGAAAGAACTTTATATATATTTATGGCAGGATGCATCACTCCTAGCTATGTCATTTAAAGGTAGAAAGATGAATAACAGCAACAGTAACCTACTCAGAGAAAGAACATACAATGATATATCCTCCCCTGCCTTCCATACTATAAGCAATATTTATCTCAAGGACAGCTGGATGCCAGTCATCCATTGTAGAAAGAAAATTGTATGATAAATACTAATATTTAACTTTCCTACAGTGGTGGAGGGTACCCTTCACAGCAAGCAAAGCAGAGTGGTCTCCATATTTACCATAGGAGAGGAACATGCTGAATGTGACACGCAGCTAGAAGGAAGGAACCATCCTTTCAAGCATCTTCTCAAAATGTGGCCATTCTGAATATTATCTCCCAAGGACATATTGCTGCCTTGACAGAATGCTCAGATTAGCCACCTCCTAGTAGAATAAGCAATAGCCATATCTTGAATAATAGCCAACTGAGATTCATTTGCCAAAAATATGCAACTCCTACCTGGAAATAGAGAGTATGTCTGAGCCTATCCATCGTACTGTTGTCAAATTTTACAGTGAAGGATTCCAGATGTTATGTGCCATTCTGTGTGGACAATGAGCTTCACAACTATTACCTCCAGAATGTTTAATTGGTTCTTCAAGAGCCTTTTCAGTGTTAAGAGCCACTATCAAAGAGATATCTTCACCACCATTGGGGCTTTCCTGAGCAATGATGGCCTAATAAGTTTAGGAAATGAGGAAATCAGCCTTTGCCCATGAAATGGTATCTGTGCAAACAATGTTTAGTCCCTGAAGTCTGTGGAATGTTGCAATGTGTACAAAATTTTCTCATCTAAGAATCTGACTTTTCATTACAAGTCCAGATTTTGTATATAATTATGTGAGTTGATTGTTTCTAGTGTGGATGTACATTTGCAAAAATCAGTTTCCTTAGAAATTTATGTGAATTATTTTCATGCTTAATGTATTTTGATTTCCTTTTAGCAACAAGCTTATCAGTTTGAATTTGGAGCAATGTATGCTGGGATGTTATGTGTATTCACTGTCATTATGGCATACAGTATTACATGTCCTATTATTGTCCCATTTGGTAAGTTGATAAATGAGTGAATGCATTAGTTACTTGATACTTTTATCCTTTTGTTTTAGATGAAGTGGATATTTCATTGCAAAGTTGCTTAAAAGGCTATTTTGTCTAAGTTTGGTAGGAAGCATTGCAAAAAGAAAAAAGAAAGAAATCTAGGGCATCAAGTCTATATAAGAGAAATGGAATGAGTCACCTGCTTACCAATATCTATGAATCTGAAGCCATATCTAGTAGTTCCATTGATGGAAAAAGAGTGTCAATTATCATTTTACATTAAACATTTATGTTTTAAGTGATCCAAAAGAAGTTGGGGATTTTAAATATTCCACAATAGCATTTGGTGGTGCAGTGGTTAGAATTCAGTATTGCAGGCAATCTCTGTCAACAACCTGGAGTTCGATCTTGACAGGGCTTGAGGTTGAGTCATCCTTCATCCTTCTGGGGTCTATAAAATGTGGACCCTGATTGTTGGGGACAATTTGTTGACATTGTAAACCACCCAGAGAGTACTGTAAATCACTTTGGGGTGATATATAAGTCTAAGTGCTATTGCTTTTGCTATTGCTATATATCTAATTGTGCTCTCTTGCTGATTGTTTTTTTTCTCCTTCATGCATGCCTCCATCTTCTGTAACATCTGAGCATATAAAAGTATGAGGTAGAAATCTGTTGAAGTAATATTGGGCATAGACTTAAAAGGCAATTCAGGTTTTTAAATAAAAAATCTAGATTGTGCATATCACATTTCTGAAAAAAATATATAAAAGAGCATTATAGCATATTACAGTGATGGTCAACAAAAATTGATTTTCAGAGACTGCTGAAACCATGTGAGAATGGGATGTGTTCTTGCATACCCACAAGAAGTCATGCAACCTCTAGAGCTTCTGAAAATAGTGTGAGAATGGGGCGTGCTTTTGCAAAATTTTCAGAGGCTACAGAGGCCATACAAAAGTGAGCTGTGCTCTCATATGACTTCTGGAAGTCACGCAAGGAATCTGTGTTCTTGCACAACTTCTGAAGCCTCCAAAAATTGCTCGAGAATTGGATGTGCTTCTATGGAGTTTGGGAAGGCTACAGAGACCACAGAAGAATATTCTTCAAAGGCGCTTCAAGAACGAAAGCCTTGTGTGAGCCTGAGTTGCCTCAGTAGACCACGGGGGCCTGTTAACAGAAAGAGAACACCGCCTGAATGCAAGTGGTACACAGTTGATTCTAAAAATCATATACATGATTGGACAGTATTTTTTTTTAAAATTAATATGTAAAGAATTGTTCCTGTTTTGTTCTAGGGTGGGGAAATGACACGGCAGCAGAATCAGCTTAGGCATTTTCTGAATTTTTCACATACCGAGTCCATACCACCACTGGCCTATTACAAGCTAGTGAAATAAAGATAACAGACAATCAGAGTTGGAAGGAACCTTGTAGGTCATCTAGTCCAACCCCCCACCCAAATAGGAGACCCTACACCATTTCTGACAAATGGCAGTCCAATCTCTTCTTGAAAGTCTCAAGTGATGGCGCTCCTACAACTTCCGAGGGCAAGCTGTTCCATTGGTTGATCGTTCTCACTGTCAGAAAGTTTCTCCTTATTTCTAGGTTAAATCTCTCCTTGTTCAGTTTCCATCCATTATTCCTTGTCTGGCCTACAGGTGCTTTAGAAAATAGCTTGACCCCTTCCTCCCTGTGGCAGCCCCTCAAATATTGGAAGACAGCTATCATGTCTCCCCTGGTCCTTCTCTTTACTAGACTAGTCAAGCCCAGTTCCTGCAACTGTTCATTGTACGTTTTAGCCTCCAGTCCCCTAATCATCCTGGTTGCTCTTCTCTGTACTTTTTTTAGAGTCTCAACATATTTTTTATAATGTGGTGACCAAAACTGGATGCAATACTCTAGGTGTGGTCTTACTAAGGCTTTATAGAGTGGTATAGGTGGCAATAGGCGATGGCGATCCCTGCAGCCTGAAACAGCTGATCATCGGGACACCAATCCAAATGACAATCAGCTGCTTGTGATAATCAGGTTGTGCTGAAGCTGACCAGGCTGTTTGCTGTTTGCTGCAAGGAGACAAATTGCTGGGAGGGAGAGACCGGCGGGTGGGTAGGGAGGCTTTGGCAACATTCACTGTATAAGACGCAGGCATTTCCACCCACTTTTTGGAGAGGGGGAAGTGCATCTCATACACCAAAAAATACGGTAAATTTTTGCTAAACTTTTTAAATAGTCCTTCTTAGTAATTCTGTCATATTTTTCTTACTTTCAGGGTTAATTTATCTATTGCTGAAACATACCATTGATCGCCACAACCTCTATTATGCATACCTTCCTACCAAACTAGAGAAGCAGATTCATATTGCAGCTGTGAGTCAGGCATTAGCAGCTCCCATCCTCTGCCTCTTCTGGCTGTTTTTCTTCTCATTTTTAAGATTAGGTAAATATCTGTGCTTCTCTGAAAAAGAATGCAGACATTGCAGCAAATACGTTACATTATGTATCATGGGTGTTCTGTTAATCTGTTGATATACATTTGGATAAGAGCAGAGGAGAACAATATCCTAAAATGTAAAGATACAGGAATAACCAAAGGGATGGTTGGTTGTTGCTGTGGTCCTTGGAGTCAATGCAGGAGGAAGCCCATGTTTTTCTGCCACATTTTTCAGAAATGGCTTGCCACTACCTTCTGCATAAGGTAAAGTGCAAGATAGAGATGGGTGAGCAGCTCTGAGTTTATGCTCTTTATTTTTATTCTTTCAGTAGTTTTACTCTCCATTTCTAATTTTTTAAACTGTATTGCCTGAGAGGTCACCTATCTGCTGCTCCAATCATAACTTAATAATTTTTAATCTGGGGTGTAAGAATGGGGAAAAGGAAAAAGAGACATTATATCCACTTCAACACAGATTTCAACCAAGCCTCTGAAGCAGCTGAAAATGAATGAATATACAATAAATAAGCGGATAACTTCAGTAAGTAAGTTCGACTCTACTCCCTCACCAGATAGATATAACATTCATAACTCCTTGGAGTGGAATCTACAGGTGGAAATAGGAAACCAGCAGCTTATATAACTTTTGTCTTCCCTGATAGAGGAGGCCTCCTCTTTCCTGACTCCAGCTGGCTATTCAGCAGCTGCCTTGCTTATGCAGGGATGAGGATGATCCGAACTTAAAAAGAGAGAATGGAACAGACTTCATATCTGTACAATGTCTGCTTACAGTACAAAGAGTGACTTCCATCCTTGAGTATTTAACGTCAATTAAAAATAAAAACTAATTAAAGGAGTCTTTTGCAAAGTAAGCTGAAAACCACTGTAACTGCAGAAGCCATAAAGACATCTGTTGCTCACATTGATAAACATTGTGAGACTGCCAGGGAATGTAGAGCTGTCCTCATCCCTGAATCTATTAGGAGAAAAAGGAACAACTGTGGCGGGCTCAACTCTCCAGTAGAAAAAGGGCAGAGATGAGACAAGCATCTCATCTAGAAAGTCTACTGAGGACTCATTGTAGAGCAATGAGGCTTCATACACAAACTGGACAAATTAAGAGAAACATGCGGATAGTAAGTTCTACAGCTACACCATTAATTGATCTGGCCTTATCATGCACTCAGGATTGTGGCAATGCATTCCATCAACAAATTGCTTAATACTTCCACAGTATCAAAAAATACAGTTACACAGTCACTGGAGAATCCCTGGTGCCCAATCCAGCTCCTGGTAATCTGCAGCCTAGCAATATGTTGCTATAACTGGAGTTCCTAAGCACAAAGATCCTGAAGGAACAGTCCACCCCATGCTTTCTCTGGACCTAGACATGCTTTCAACATTTGTTACAATGTGGTTCCCCAGTTGCATCCCTTAGAAAATACCTGCACAGTGGAACTTTGGATCACAAACGGGTGACAACCAGAATTTTCAGAAGTTTTCCTAGTCACAAACAAATCTTCAGGTGGTGACCAAATTCCTAGAATTTCCTGACGGTGATTGATAACTGTATCTCAAGCCAGGAATTCTATTTTGGCACCTAATAACTTTCTACCCATTTGATAATCCCTTTTCACTCCCTTATATCTGCCTCTGTGTGGAAAAACCACTTCAGAGCTCTGTATTCACCACAAAAGTCTCTTCATTGCGATTTATATCTCAATGCCAACTTGCTCCCAACTTGGGCCCCAATTACTAACACTGAAATAAAGACACATTAGTCAGCTAAGGCAATTATTTTATTATGCTTGAAATATTACAGTATAATCTGAAATGGTAGACTCCTTTTGTTTCCTTGTTTACTTATATAGATTGTACTGCACAAATACTAGAGGATTGGACTTAACCAGTATTGTGCCCATTTACAAAAAGGGCATCTGAGACCTGCCTGCTAATTATAGGCTTATCACCTCTTACGTATAATAAGTAAGCTCTGTGCTAGACATTTGTACAACAAACTAATCAATTGGATTGACTTAGAGCATGTATTGACAAATGAGTAGGCGGGTTTTAAATGTGGATATTTTATTTACGGTAAAGGTAAAGATTTCCCCTTTCCATCGTGTCTGACTCTAGGGGTGGGGCAAACTCCTCTTTTCAAAGCACGATATTTACATTGTATAAACTCCAAACCCAAACTCCAAAGAGCACTAACGTTAGCATGCTGCAATGTACCTCCCACAGCACTTTTGGAGTTCCAATATAAAAAATGCCATACGAGCTAAGACTATGCTTCTCTGGGCAAGTGGCTATCAAAACTATAGCGCATGTCCTACTATACTGTACCACCTATAAGGACTCATGGACCCATCTCATAACATCTCACCTGATAAATACCTGGGAGATACTGATCATTTTTATGTACAATTGCTGTTATTGGATCAGTCCATTGTACTTTCTTTGAACATAGCTAAATTTTGTTTGCAAAATTAGTCAGTCTTCGCCTACCCACTGCTTACCAACAATTCACTGCTAATTGTAACATATCTTTTTTAAATGCTTCTTGTTTATAATGCTGGTCAGTGACTATAATACAAAATATTATTGCCTATTGCATATTGAGCTTTTATGCCTTCAACAGTTGAAACTAAAGGCAAATACACAGCTGTTTGCATTATGGAGTTTCAAGTCTGATATATTTATCTGTTAATTCATTCAAATAGTGTCTACTAGCATTTACTATCTTCACTCCCCTATGTCACTGCTACAATTGTATCACTGCCTAGTCTATCATGCTTTTAAGTTTAAGTTGACAGTTTTTCTCTCTCTCTCTCTCTTAGGATTTAATGCACCTACAACATTACTTACGTTCTTAGTTGTATGCATAACAATTGTTGTTTGCATAACATATACCTGCTTTAGCTTGTTCTGGTATCTGACCCCCATGCAATACAAGGTAAATAAATCAAAACTTCATTTAATTTTAAAATAGCTGTATTTTAGATAAATAATCACATAAATGATCATTAAAGAAAAGCAGTTCCTATATGTTGATAAATATAATCATTATTTGTAGAATTTTAAATATTTATATTGTGCACATATTTTGAAAATTATTTCAATTTATCTTTCTTTCATTGATAATTATAGGAAGAAAAATATCTGTCCAGAGATAAAGAAAATAAAACTGATTTTGTCAAATCTTCTGTAAGTATCAGATAAATATTATTACATGGAAAAATAAATATTTTAAGAAAGGACTTGTGTCTATTAAGGAATTCTGAAATTACAAAACATTTGCCTTAATTATTTCAGTTTTAAGAAATACTGAAATTTTGTGTTCTGAATTCAGACCTGTTGACAAAACATTTCATTGCAGATAAAATGTTGTGGGCAACTGAAACAGGTTAAGACAACTGTTTGCTACATAGTAACATATGTGATACTCAATTTTGATAATGTTTTACTTGGCAGTCATATCAATTCTTGATTTGTGTAATGTTAGAAAATGCTGTTACATACAAGAACAATTAGCTAGGTAGATGCCATTGAATCAGACATAACCTCTAGTGACTATGCAGTGATAAACACTTACTATATGTGGTGATAATCCATAGTCTTTACAAGGAATTTCTTTGATTACTTCATAATCTTCCATTTTATCTGCTGCCTGTCTCTCAGTTTCCCTCAATATATAGTCTTTTTCTAATCTACCATCTGCTTTCATCAAGAATGTTAGTTTCTGCTTGCTGGTCACTGTCCTGAGACAGCAATCAGTCTTTATTTGCTACTTTCTGAAGTTCATGAGATTTTTACTAACTGACTACGGATTTGCAATTCAAAAATGTCTGTCTTCTTTCTCTTGTTCATGTATTTTTTGTAGCACATTAGCACTTGAAAGAATCACTTTTAACTTTTTATTATTTTTACTATTGTCTTTACACCGTGCTTTTTCTGATAGTCCTGCTGTAATTAATAAATAAAAAATAAATCTCAATAAGTTTTTCTTCTCTCAATTCTTATTTTATTGTGTCAATATGATCTCCTGTCCATCTACATGTGATGACCTGGGGCGTGGCACAAAGACAACACAGTCACATAAGTAAGAAAAGTCCCTTTAATACCTCCAACCTTTCTCCCAATGTCCAGTTACCTTCGGCTGAAAAAAAAACTCTCCCAAGAACAGTCTTTAAATGAAGGAAATTCAGTCTGAAAACATATAAACTGTAAATAAAAATCCACAGAAACCACGTTGCAGTAATTAACTGGACAGGGCAGGATAAGGAATTGCAGACTTCAAAGGCCAACAAAATACTACACAGATGGGAGACACCAGGAACCCAGATAAGCCTCGACCATAAAAGATAACTCATGATTTGCTTCCCATGAGTTGCTGTGCGCAATCTCTCTTTTTAAACACTCTGTTCCAAGCTGCAGCTAATGAAGGGAATCAGGGCCCTTTCCTCCCCTGTAAGCCACACAACTCATGTTGATCCCTTCTCCGTTCCTCCCTGCATGTCCTAGGATGAAAAGGGGATAGGCCTGGATCTTCCTCTGAATTCCCGCTGCCTTGCTTTATCTCTCTCCTGCTCTACCCAGCTAGACTTTGTCCTTCCCCAGTTTCTTCCACAGCCACCGGAGCCACACTCACACTCCCTGTCAGCTGCTCGGTCTCCCCCTTGGAATCAGATTCCGACAGGGGCATGACACTACATTTTCTTCCCTATTCATTTGGCATTTTTCTCCATCTACAACTACATCTATGAGTGCAAGATCAGAAGACTTTGCCTGCATGAAGAATTAAACAGGCAATCATTTGAATATTCTCTTGCAGTTCTACCTCTTCTATCTCAGAATATAGTTAAATATAACTGATTCCACACACACCCCATCCCTAGGCCACATATTTCTTCTTCAAGAAATATGAAGACTTCTTTGTATTTCTTGACATAGATTTGTTGTTACTTTAAAAGGCTTCTCTTGCAGCCAAAAACAGCTCAGTGAATATTTCAGCTGCACTTGCTGCTTTCGTATTTCACAACTGGCCCTTGTTGCATCTCAGTTTCTATTTTGACTGGTTCTTGAATATACTTTCTCTCTGCAAATGCTTTGTAATTCATAATTTCTTAAAGATTTAACCATAGCCATGAGAACCAGTTTGATGTAGTGGTTAACTCATCAGAGTAGAAACTAGGAACAGTTTGATGTAGTGGGTTAAAGCATCAAAGTAGAAAGCAGGAGATCATAAGTTAATCAGGGCATAAGTGCATATGTAAAGATGGGGTGGTAGTAATCCTTGAGAAGCATGTAAATAAGTATATAGCTGGTTAAAACCTATTGACATGTATATTCAACTGCATCCTTTTTGAGAATCACTATAATCCCATCTCTATATATGGACTTTGTCCTGAATAAATATATATATATTTATCTAATTTAAAACGGCACATTTTGGTTCACTTTATTAATTCCTAAAATATTACTTTTAGTAGACTTCATTTCCAATCTGACAATTGTCATTTTTTCTTAGTTCATGCTTTTCACATTATATGTGCTCTTGTAAAATGAAGACTTAATTTTGATACCATCAGTGATTAGGTTTGCGACTTTGTTATGTCCGTAACAAGACCAGATTCAGCTTTTCTGCAGCAACTCATTGCACTCATGCTTGTCTAAATGTTTCATCCATGTCAATGCAATTTTGGGACATACAATTTTACAGAAGCAGTTTTTATATTACTTTATTCTGTGTTTGATTCTAGAGTTTCTTCTAGGTGAAATAATTTTCTTCATTTTTGCAGAATCCCACCCGCCCTCATACAAGTTATGATCTTAGCTTTACTTCTCCCTTTTCAACTCTTCCATAATACCCTCAGGATCACTGAAGCTATGAGTTCTCCCACCATATCAAGTTGGTAACTTCATGAGATGGACAAGAATAGGAACAGGATTTAAATTTGTTTGGCTTAAGATTTGTGAGACATAAATGTACATTTAGCCTGTAAAATTGGAGTAATGAAATACATGTGTTTGTCTGTAGAAAATGCTTGGAAGTAAAGTATGGAGTGAGTTAAGATTAAAATCTTAGGTAATTTAGAATTATAATTGCTTTGTTATTTAATTATGTGAAAACCTCTTACCATTCCAGATCTATGTTCCTCGTGTTCTTCACCATGTTTCTACCGAAAGGAGTGCTTTATCTTCTACAGCTCAAATATCCTATGGAGCTATATCAGAAATAGGCACAGTGGGGGAAGAAGATATTATCTGTGTCTCTTATGCTGAGGAATCAAGTGTCGGAGAGATGTGAAAAAATCTTGGTATCATGAACTAACACAAGATGGCACACTTAGCCCTGTTTCAAAGAGCAGATTTCACAAATGGATTTCTGTGTTGCAGTGCAATCTCTTTAAGAAGTATGACCTCTTCATGTAGAGGACCAGAATTTATGAAACTACATTCAGAGATTTTCACAAAGATATTATCTTGGGCGTAGGTAATTTTTTATAGGTAATGACTTCTGTTGTCCTTTGCACACTGAATATGAATGCTTAGAAAACAAATTTGAGCATATTTACTTATTTGCCTATATAGAAATATTTATGGGCAAGTGCCAGAGCACTGGTTGCTAAACACTTGACGGTTTATGGCTGAAGGAACATCTGTTTTTATTAATGGTAGAAAAAAAACAGATAAATATAAGCTGGGGAGTATTCTGATTTTCTTCTAGTAACCCCACAGCTTATCAAATCAGAAATATTTTCTTCCTTGTAAAAGGATTTTTCTACAAAAAGTAGATAAAATATGTGTCAAAACCTAAAGAATTTGAGGATGACAGACTTTATGTGGCCGAGAACTGTTATTTATGGGATTACTTAAATTAATTTTCTAGTCACAGTTTTAAGGCCTCACACAAAAGAAGCTAACATGTCAAACAATAAAGGATGTAAACATTTTTATTATTTTTAATCTCTAAGGTTTATTTTTTTTAAGAATCTTTAAATCTGCTAAAGTATCACAAATATGTTACACTGTTTTGAATTATGAAGTAGATAAAATTTTTGAAAGAAGTAATGTTAAATTTAAATGTAATTAAGCAATCACTTTCAATAAAACACTGGATTCAAATGCACATTTATCACTGTTCTTATTGAATTTTGAAACTATCTGTTGTAAAATATTGCCAAAATGTACATTGTTGAAATCAATACCAAAGGTGTTCAAGGACTTATCCCTTAATTTTCTTAGTAACAATATGGCAATTATGTACTGTTGCTTTCTTTCAGGATTTTGGAAATGGGGTATATTGGGGGTTTCTGTATTATGAATTTTTAATTTTGTAAGCTATCCGGAGTCACCATTTGTGAGTTGGGCAATCACATAAATATGTTTAATAAAAAGAAAATTTATACTGAACACAGAATTAACAGCATAATGCAATTTATATAATATTTATTTATATTTATTTGTTAATAAATAAATTTGTTATTTATGTGTGCTACCCATCTCACTGTAAGTCTATTCTGGGTGGCTTACAACAATAAAACGGGGAAAAATTATAACAAGTGTGAACATAACAACAAGGCATAAAACAATAAAAGAATGGAAGTATAATCATACGAAATTAAAAAGATAGGCAGAGGGAGAGCTGATAGCCCAGCTAATAAGTCCAGTAGCCATCTCCAGTGATGTACTCCCCTGACAACCAATAGAGCCAGGTCTTTAGGCCCTTGCAGAAGGATAGGAGGATGGGGACAAACCTCAACCTGTGTGGCAGGATGTTTCAGAGGGTCAGAACTACAGCAGAGAAAGCTTTTCTCCTGGATCCTGTCATTTGGAGTTTCTTGACAGAAAAGGATTCTCAGCTGACCTCCTTTGCCAGCACAATTAGGTTGGGCTGGTCTTAACAGAATGAGATGGTTTATTAAGTAATCTGGACCTATGCCATGGGGGGCTTTGAAGGTCATAACCAATGCCTTGAACTACACCTGAAAGCAAATGGGCAGCTAGTGTACCTTGCAAAGAAATGGTGTAACATAGGCCACTCTAGGGGCCCTAAAAACTGCCCATACCGCTGCACTCTATGCCAGCTGTATCTTCCAAATGTTTTTCAAGAGTAATCCATGTGGAGCACATTTCATAGTCCAAATATGAGATAACTTGGGGCTTGAGTGACTGAGTGCAGGGACTCCTGATCTAGGAAAGGCCACAGCTAGTACACAAACCAAAACTCTATAATGGCTTTCCTAGTCACGACCGCTACTTGATCTTTGAGCAGCAGTTACGAGTCCAGGAAAATTCTGGACTCCAAAAAACCCTGGAACTGGGTCTGAATGGATAGTATAACCTGATCTAGAACTGAAGATGTCAAAGACCTGGATCTTGAAACTCCATGTACCCAAAGTCACTCTGTCTTGCCAGGCTTCAAGCATAGCTCATTGTCACTCATCCAGGCCCTTACAGCATCCAGGCACTGATTATAGAGTATATAGTATACTCTATTTCTCTCTGGGAAACTGATTTTTATGAACATTTCCAATTCCCTTTTATGGTCATCTAAGTTCCTGACCATCCCAATATTTTGTGGTGATAAAGTTCACAGTCTACCTATGTGCCATGTGAACAAGTAGTTCTGTTGTTTCTAAATTTTCCAATCGGCTTGATTGAATGACTCCTGGTCTCAGTATTAGAGCAAAGGAAAAATTCTACCTGACTTCTCTTTCCACCAAGCTATATTTTATAATGCAGATAGCAGTTTTCCCCTAGTCTTTTTATTCCAAAAATAGGAATCTCAACGTTCTAGATTTTTGTTTTGGTAGGGAAGGGGTTTAACCTCTTTGATTTACTATAGTTGTCATGTTTTGCATTTTATATCAATACCTTTCAAAGAGCTTAACAGTGACATCCATAGGAATTCAGTAGCAGCAGTACATCAGAAGCCCTGTCCATTGGTACACACATGAAATGGTGGTACACATAGAAAAGGGATGAGTCTTCGCTAACATCTTCTTCAACCATGTCCTTGCTTGTTTTGGCATCCCCCCACCCCAAGGATAATTCTAGAGCTGCTTTCTACTTTCCTATGTTCATAAGCAGGATCATCTTTTAATGCCCAAAATTGTACAAATCCTTTAATTCTGTAAGCAAAGAATATATGTAAACTTTGTCTATTCAAATATATACAATTACAGCTTTTATTGCCTCATGCTTATAAATATTCTTCAGTTTTCTAAGCTCTGCATAATACTCTTCTATCATCTTATTTCACATTTGAATTTCTCTTGAACTTCTTTGTCTGGAGACATTGAATTTCTGGAGAAAAAATTGTGAACTTAGTGTAGCTGACAACCATGGTGGACAACCATGGCAGAGTAAAGAGTGAGTAGATTCATCTCCACACAATGAGAAAATTTGAGAATCCTACAAATGTTCCACAAATAGTGTAAGAGTTTTCTTGTCAGTTTTACCTGTCAAGAATGTCACTGGGCTGAAAGTGGATTTAAAAATAACAGGCTAAAAGAATGATGTGGAAAAGAGTGCCACATTGGACATACAAAACAAAGTAGTGGATGTTTTAAAGGCATATACAAATAGCCAAGAGAATGGTCTGGATAATTTTCTTATGTTGAATTTACAATAGAGGCTTGTTAAAACTTCATAGAATGTTAAAAGAATGTATAAAAAATAAAAAGAAATGAAGTTTTAGGATATTATTTGAAGGAACTAAATACCAAGATTGTTAAAAGTAAAAGGAAGGAATATAAAATTGTTTTATTTGATCAAGGTTAAAATAGATATGCTGATATCTCTGATAACTCTTAACTTTTCTGATCAAAATTGAAACAACATGGCTTTAAGGCTTTGTTTATTCATGGGATATGGGAAGAAGGGATCATTTGTTATCTTTTAAGAAAAGATAATTTATTAAAATTGTTTATATTTGTGATGAAGAGGGAATTAATTTCTTTATATTTTTCTTTATTGTTTTTTCTATTTTTCTCTCTTCAGCACTATTTTTCTTTTTATTCATTTTGTATTAGTTTATATCTTGGTAATTGTAGTTTCTAATACAATTGCTATTAAAAAATTTTTTAAAGGAAAACAGGTGGTTTCTAAAACTAAACTTTTAAATTGCCTCCTATTTCATGTTAATTGTAGATGTTTTCATATATCTACATAATCATAATAAAGTCTTTTTTTCTCAAGGAATACAGATATATGCCAAATGTAATATAACCTAATACATTCTGGCAAATATAAACTGCAATTTATCACTGGTAATTTCCATTCCAAATGTTGGGGAGTATTGTAAAATTAAATCTTTAAAAAAATATTTAATAAATAAATTGGATCGCAAGACTTTTTTTAAAAAAAGAAGTACACAATTGGCTAGAAGGCATTTTTCATATTTTGTAACAGCTGCCCCCCAACTGCTTTGAATAGTTTGGGCCAACTGCAAAGAAGTAAAACTGAGACAGCAAATAATCCAAAAGACAACTGCCCTGAAAACTGTTTTCTAATTTTGATACATCAAAAGTATCCATCATTGTGTAATTATTCTACTTATTTCAGACATGTCAAGTAGCTGCTGCAGAGGACAATCTCAGATCAGTCTGTATTGGATGCAATGCAAAGTTCTCCAGGGGCAAATGCAGCCCTCCTAGTTTCTCTCGCACAGGCCTAGCAATAGAGCTAGGCCTCATTTCCATCCACCCTGTAAAGGGATCTCTTTGGAAGCATCTGAATGTAGACCAGTTGTCTTTCAACTGCCTATACAGAGGCATCTTTATGATGGAATGGTGATGTGAAGGGTGTATGCAAGGGTGTATGAATATCTATAAATGAGCTGTCAATGTGTAAAAAAACTCCTGTTTAGCTTTCCTCTGTTTCTAAGTTGTCTCAAATATGAATGGACTCATTTGTTGCATTAAGATTGCCAACTAATTCAGTTGGAGTTGGGTTTTTTTTTTCACTTGATGACAAGGACTGCTAAGGCTCCTTTAAGCCCCTTTTAGTTCCAAGTGATCAGGGATCAGGGAGGGGATTAAAAAATATCAAGATGGCAGCCACAACTATGTAAACAAAGCCACACCCTTCTTTTATCACACATCACAACAAATTAAAAAGAGATGAGGCTTTGATTGCACAGTGTCTGGCTTCTTGCCTATGTTTTTACTCCCCTATGGATATCTCCGCAAGTGATTCTGGAAAGTGCTATTTTTAGAGTGAGGCTAGGATTTCTGAAGAATACAATATGCATACAGCTGTTTTTCTAACAGAATTTTTGATACAGTGTGTGGATCAAACTACCATTCGTTCTTTCAGAAAAATATGACTTCCAATTCACCAATATATAGAGGAGTAGAGAATCATATCCTCTTGTTTAATAATTTCTATATTGAAGGACCCATTTGTTTGAATACAAAACAGATAAAGTGGTTTTCCTCTTTATAATACTGAATCCACATGAAACCATTTTGTTCATCTGTTAAATAGTTTTAATTCTAGTCTGAAGGAAACTGAATTTCTGCTGTAACTGGAATTGAGAATTTCCAGAGACTCATGGTTACAATTGCCACTGTCTCTTACTATTGGACGTGGTGAACTTAAATATGAGAAGATACAGTTGAACAATTAACCAACTGTAGGTTCCTTCTCCCTACTGTACAGGTTCAGGTGCATAGTTTGAGGATTTTATTATTGGTAGAAACACAATTATTGCAAGTGGCAAAAAGAAGTTCCTATCTTTAGATCAGGGCACTCCAAGTGGTCTTAAGAAAGGTAATCCCATCACAGTTGAAGGATTGGGTTGGCTGGATTAACCCATCCCTGTTCAGTATCATAAATGCTTAGGATGGTCTTTGCCAACCTTTCTCTCTTTCTACTCCCATAGATTCCTAGTCAATAGAGCAGTTGTAGCCCAGTGCACTCTGGAGGGCACTAAGAAGTTCTGCCTTAAAATCTTAAGGGCAAAGGGTGAACTTTTTTTGATTCAGATATCGTAATAGTATTGAGTCAAGGTTAGCTCTCTTTCCCTTGGCAGGTATTTCATTCCAACAACTGCACAAAGGAAGATAATGCAAGACTCTCTGTGTTGGAAGAATAGCTTCAACTGTTTGTGACAGAATTTACCCACAATAGCCAGTCATCATCAGCCAAAAACTTAATGAAATGAAAAACAAAATATGGGAGAAACCATCTTGAATTGATTTGTCAATTCTCTAAGGAGCAAGCAACCCAAGTTTAGATTTAGAAATCAGAGGCAGACAACTTTCATGCAGACAAAGGCTGCAAGAATGAAGCAATTAGAATGATTTATTATGTCACAGAGATATTTCCCACCCACCCCTGATTTTCTCCTACACTTAAAAAAAACATGTTAAATTATGGTATCTTAAAACACACATTTTATGTGGTTTGACAGGAATTGTACTATTCTGCTGTTTGTAATTTCTAAATGAAGGGCACTGAGAGATCAAAAACATTCAAGAACTTAACTGCAACCACAAAACTGAAAGTGAAGCATCCTTTCAGATGCCTCATGATAGATCAGGGCTGTCAAACTGCCGGTCCTTGGGCCGGATGCCTCGCGCACTGGCCATGCCCATGCCTGATTTAGTGAAAAGAAACAGTGATTGTGACAATGTGAGTTTGACATCCCTGCGATAGATATAAAATGGGGCAGATCTTTAACCATATGGTCACAGCCACCATCCACTTCTTATATTTATGTCTTGCTTTTGGAAAAACATACAAATCTTTAGATACCTAGACCAAAGAAATAAAAATAAGACTGGAAAACATTTTAAAAAATAGCTCAACTCTTTCTTATGGCAAATCTTATTTATGAGATAGTGACCTTGAGCAGGACATTCTTGTTGTCTCCATCCCATATTTGCAATATTCTTAGTAGCTGAGGCAGCATTTAAATGGAAAGTCAATATTCTAAAATAGAGCCTCTCTTGCTGGCCTTTTTTAGAGACAAAAACACTTTAAACCATAATATAACACTAAGGAGAGCCTGGCAGCAAATGTAAATATGTCTTCATACCAATCCACCTGATTCTGCAATGATCACATGTTGATCAAACTGATTAAATATGAAAAGGTTAGGAGAAGTATTCCATGATGAATAGAAAAAGCACGATGTTTTAATGAGAAAGTCCCCCCACCATGTTTCAATTTGGATACTGTGAAGCATGTCCTTGAAAGGATCAGTGCAGAATTTACAAAAAATGTGACTCCATTAAACATAGCTCCACATGCCCCAAATTGCATTATCATTTTGACACTTTGGCCTCACACATAAAAAGGGACTCTGCCACTTCTTCCTTCCTATGGCACTTGCTAAAAGCAAAATTCATTCACAGAGTGGATTACTCATTACAAACAGCCTGGGGTTTGATTAATCTTGAAAAAGCAAAGATGATTTTGTCACTCATCTAGTGCTTTAGCCCCTTGCATTTTCATTTCTAAATTTTCAAAGGCTGAGATGTGGTCCTGCCAGAGTTTATTTGTTTGTTTGTTTGTTTATTTATTTATTAGTTTTATATACCGCCCCTCTCCCTGTAGGGACTCGGGGCGGTGTACAGCCAAAATTAAAACACAATGCAAATACAATATTTAAAAACAATTTAAAAAGATTAAATAAGGTGGCTAAAAGATAAAACTCAATCGAGAATATAAAACTAAAACCAATTAAAAACCAATTTAAAACCTTATAAAAAACCCTAGGCCAGACCGGTTTGATGAAATAAGTAAGTTTTCAGCGCATGCCGGAAGGTCAAAAGCTCAAGGATGGTCCTCATCTCCGGGGGCAATTCGTTCCAGAGGGAGGAAGGAGAAGGCCTGCACCCTCGGGGTCGCCAGCTGTCCAGCTGGTGGCACCCCGAGGAGGCCCGCCCTATGGGAGCGCACTGGGAGATGGGAGATCGATGGTGGCAGTAGGTGGTCCCGTAAGTGCCCAGGTCCCAAGCCATGGAGCACTTTAAAGATGGTCACAAGCACCTTGAATTGCACCCAGAAGGCCACCGGGAGCCAATGCAGCTCAGGCAAGAGTGGTGTAACATGGGAGCTCTGAGAAGCCCCCAAAACCACCCGCGCGGCTGCATTTTGCACCAACTGGAGCCTCCGGGTGCTCTTCAAGGGGAGCCCCATGTAGAGAGCATTGGCATAGTTTAGACGGGAGATAACGAGGGCAGATGTGACTGCGAAGTGCATCCCGATCCAGAAAGGGCCGCAACTGGTAGATCCTGCGGACCTGACAAAAAGCCCCCCTGGCGACGGCCGCTATATGATCTTCTAACAACAGCTCTACATCTAGGAGGACATCCAGATTGCGCGCCCTCTCTGTGGGGGCAAGAATTCCCCCCCCCCCCCCACAGCCAGTGATGGAACTAACTGCTGTATCGGGGTGCCGGAAAGCACAGCCTCTCGGTCTTGGCTGGGTTGAGCTGAAGCCTGTTTCGCCCCATTCAACCCCACACAGCCTCCAGGCACCGGGCCATCACTTCCACAGCTTCGCTGGGGTGGCCTGGGGTGATGAACTGATGAAACTCTACCCCAAAGCTACGGATGATCTCACCCAACGGCTTCATATAAATGTTGAACAGCAGGGGCGAGAGGAACCCCACAAATCAGGGGCCTCGGAGTCAATCTCTGCCCCCCTGCCAACACAAATTGCGAACGGTCGGAGAGGAAGGAGGAGAACCACCGTAAAACAGTGCCTCCCACCCCCAGCCCCCCCAGCCGCCGCAATAGGATACTGTGATCAACAATATCAAAAGCCGCCGAGAGATCTAACAGGACCAGGACAGAGGAATAACCTCTGTCACGGGCCCTCCAGAGATCATCCACCAACGCGACCAAAGCCGTCTCCGTGCTGTATCTGGGCCTGAAGCCTGATTGGCGGGGATCTAAATAGACAGTTTGGTCTTTAAGTGTTAAACCAGTTTTGCAGAAAGCAATATAATAAAAGAGGAAGCCATTAGAAACAGGACTGAGTTGCTTGATCTTATAATGTGTTTCTTCATACTGGTTGTGGGGATAGAGATTGTAGTTTAAAATATAGGGGAGAGCCCAACTGGACAGTATGGCTCTGGTCAATCATTGGCTCACTTGTTTGAGAACTGCTTGACTCAAACCAGTTGACCAAAATTTTCTACATCTTTTCCTTGGTGTACCTGTATGTCACATAAGAGGTATGACTGAGTTTTAATGTTAGCGAAAAGAAAAAAGAGATTCTTCTGTATATGGCTTTAAGCAGCCAGTCCATCTTTTTGCCACTTCCATCCCCAGTTATTTCAGGGTCAAAATTCCCAGATTCCTCAGAAAGCATGATAATAATATTAAAGATATCTACATTTCCAACCACAATTAAAACATTAATAATCATGTTAATTTTAGATACAGAAACTTTTACAATTACAATTACAAAGATACAATTATGTACTAAAATACATAATTGGAATGACACATCAGTCTTATCCATATTTATGTTGAAGTTCTTTTATTATATCATTTGACGCACTACAGACCAAATGGATTTATTCTGTTCAAATAAAGTTTGTTCCCTTCTGTGCTTATCTGGGATTGTAGATGTTGTAGGATAGGGGTCCCTAACCTCCGGGCCTGTTAAGAACTGGGCCGCACAGCTGGAGGTGAGCAGCAGATGACTGCACAAAGCTTCATCTCTATTTTTAGCCATTCTCTAGTGCTAACATCATTGCCTCAGCTCCACCTCAGATCATCAGGCATTAGATTCTCATAGGAATGTGAACCTACTGTAAACTGCACATGTAAGGGATCTAGGTTGCACACTCATGGAACCATCCCTGGTGCCAAAAAGGTTGAGGACCACTGTTATAGGAGCTCTGTGTTAGCCTACAGAAGCAAAAATCAGGAGGAGTTTGGTAACCTCTTTTCAGAATAACCTCTTCATGGAGAGGCAAAAGCTTTGTTGAACTATAACTTGCTTCATCAAATGCAGGTATCTGATGAAGAGACCTGTAGCTCACAAAAGCATATACTTTTCTGATTTTAGCATACTTCTGGCACTTTATTTCTGGCACCAGTCCAATAGTCCAATAACAGAAAATAGCAGATTTTCCAGGACTTAGAAATTATGAAAATTCTGTCAAAGGGAAAGATGCGGTATCTACCCAACCATATAATATTTGCCACAATTATTCTCAAGGGCGTTTTTAAAGGAAAAATCATTTTAAACTCTTAAATTTCTCACTGCACTCAGAATGGACCAAATATTTGAATCAATAAGATTCTTTATCATGATTAATGCCTCATGAATTTCAATGAGTCTATATGCTGTACTACCTTGTGACAGTCAACAGAGACATGCCATCTTTTAATTACTACTGGACCATCCATTTCCCTGGTATGTTTTATTATTATTTATTTATTTGTCAATCGCTTACAAAATAATAGGTATAAGTATAAACATGAGTAAGAATACAGAAAATAGGTACGATTAAATGGGGACAATAGGACAGGGATGGGAGGCATAATGGTGCACTTATGCACGCCCCTTACAGACCTCTTAGGAATGGGGTGAGGTCAATAGTGGATAGTTTGAGGTTAAAGGAGTGGGGGTTTGAGGATGTAACTACAGTCAGGTGGTACATTCTAGGCATTGACCACTCTGTTGCAGAAGTCGTACTTTCTGCAATCAAGTTTGGAGTGGTTAACATTGAGTTTGTATCTGTTGTGTGCTCTTGTATTGTTGTGGTTGAAGCTGAAGGAGTTATTGACTGATAGGACATTGTAGCAGATAATTTTGTGTACTACGCTTAAGTCCAACCATAGGCGACATAGTTCAAGATTGTCCAAGCCCAAAATTTCAAGTCTGGTGATATAGGGTATTCTGTTGCGAGCAGAGGAGTGTAGTACTCTTCTCGTGAAATACTCCTGGACTTGCTCAATTGTATTAATGTCTGATATACAGTGCAGATTCCAGACAGATGAGCTGTATTCAAGTATTGGTCTAGCAAAGCTTTTGTATGCTAGTTAACAATTCAATATTTCCAGAGGAGAAGCTTTGTAAGATTAGATTTACAACTCTTAATGCCTTTTTGGCAATGCTATTACAGTGAGCTCTGGTGCTTAGGTCATTAGGTATGAGTACTTCTAGGTCCTTGACAGAGTGAGGATCATCAATGAGGACATATCCACCTAGTTTGTATTTGGTGTACTGATTTTTTTTTAACAATGTGTAGGACAGAGCATTTGTTGGCTGAGATTTGGAGTTGCCAATTGTTTGACCATTCAGACACATAATCAAGGTCACTTTGAAGAGCAGTAGCATTGTCGGTGGTGTTGAATAGTTTTACATCATCCACAAAGAAGACACAGTTGCTTATAAGGTGATCGCAAAGGTCATTTATATAGAGTATAAAGAGTATGGGTCCTAGAATGCTGCCTTGGGGGACACCGCTATTAACTGGAACAGGGTTTGATATAGTGCTCCCTATTTTTACTATTTGTTGCCTGTTTGACAGGAATACAGTAACCCACTTATGAAGGGATACGGAAATGCATAAGAGTTTAGTTTTAACAGTAGTTTGTCATGTACCACTGAATCAAAGGCTTTGCAGAAGTCTATGTAAATTGTGTCTATTGCTTTACTCTGGTCGAGTAGAGTAGTCCATATGTTTTTGCAATGTAGGAGTTGTAGGTTGTAGGACAATTTTTTTCCTGAAACCAAATTGTTTTTTGGAGAGTAGATTGTTTGACTCTCAGTGGAGGGTGATGAATTGGTTAATGATTGATTCCATGACTTTGCATGTGACACAACAGAGTAAGATTGGTCTGTAGTTTTCAACCAGGCTGGGGTCACCTTTTTTGAAGATAGTGATGACTGTAGCTAAGGACCATAGGTTTGGTAAGGAGTTGGTTCTGAATAATAATAATAATAATAATAATAATAATAATAATAATAATAATAATAATAATATTTATTTATATACCGCTCCTCTCCTGAAGGACTCAGGAGATATATCATATATAAAGCTTAGGGGTTATGCTATGGCAGAGAAAAGCTTTTTAAAGAAGTATGCACATAATCCATCGGGGCCAATAGATAGGGATGGTTTTAGGTTACGTAATGCCTTTTCTACATTATCTTCTGTAAAGTCAATATGTAGTAGATCATTGCAGTTAGTTGTGGTATGACTAGGAAATGTTGTGCTCTTCGTCTCATTGTTTAGTTTCTTCTTTTTCCTCCTCCCTCCTCCTCCTCTTTCCAAGAAAACATTCAGTGAATGTGCATTGGATTCCCCCCTCTTCTGGGACTCCCTCACCTCTAAAGAAGTTGCTGCTGAAGGCGTAAGCCCAAAAGAAAACCTCCCACACTTCATTGGAAAGCAAGTCTGGCAACCATCATTCAGTAAGCCTCCTTTCCACTTATTTTGTCTGTAACATGACAGATCTGTCTAGTAAGAAACATTAATTTGATTTATGCTGTGACTCTGCCACATAACCTTAGCACATGTTGATGTATACTTCAGGAAGGTGACCTCATGCCTGAAACAGGAGATCATGTATTGTAGATGGAGCCAAAGGAGGGCAAATTAAGGTTGTGGGAAAGTCAAGAACAGAAAACAAGACATAAATAGAAAAAACAATTTCAGATTATCAGAATCTATTGCTTTATTAATTTGTCGTATCAGCTATTATGATAGAACTGTGGGAAGACTATAGAAGAAATGACACATACAGGATGCTGTTTGATATTAAACATGTTCATAATTCATTTAACTCAGTATTATCACCATTGGTGGCAGAGACTCGGGTATTTTTCCCAACTCTAACTACAAAAGTTTGGGACTGGAATAAAGTAATGAAATTATTTTACTTTCACCAAAATAATACACATTCCTTAAAGAAAATACTACTAAGAATTTAAAACATTTTATAACAGAGCTATAGTGGGGTATTCAATCACAGATGCCATCTTAATGTTTCTAACCTCCCCACCAGCTTTCCTGAAAACGTTACCTTTAAATATGTCTACTGCCTTCTAGAGTTTACTCTCCTTTATTTTTAGGAATTACATTTATTGCCACGTGCATGTATTCTTTATTCCTTTAAGAACAAACCAAAACCCCCAGATTTTGAGTTGTCTCCCCCCCAGTACACAGGAATAAGAGTTATTTACACTTACTCACATATAAAACTCATTCATCAAAAAGGACCTCAACAACCACATTATTCTGTGATCTAGGATGATTATACTAAAATCATATATTTATAACCATGATTGGAGCAACAAAAGTATTAAATAATATAATTCTTGATAGAACATGGGTGAGAGCTGCTACTAAGGCCTACCTTGTGGTAATTCGTGAGGTGAAGTGTAAATACTACTCCACACTAATTGCATCTTCAGATAATCGCCCAGTGACCCTCTTTAAGGTGAGCCATCTCCTCCTAGGGAAGGAGGAGATTGAGGTCCACCTGAAGGGGTGCACTGAGGAATTTGCGGATCTTCTGGAAGACAAAATTGCTCGACTTCATTCCCAGTTAGATGCCGGCGTGGTTGCTGGTCCGATGGAAGCTTCTGAGGCAGGTCCTTGCCCTGTTATCTGGGAATGGTTTGACCCTGTTGCTCCTGAGGAAGTGGACAGGATCCTAGGGAGTATGCGTGCTATTACCTGTATTTTAGACCCCTGTCCCTCCTGGCTTGTGAAAGCTTCCCAGGAGGTGACAGGCGGGTGGGCTCTGGCGGTGATTAATGCTTCTCTACAGGAAGGGACAGTGCCCCAGCACTTTAAGGAGGCTGTGGTCCACCTTCTTCTTAAGAAACCATCGCTGGACTCCACCCGGTTGGATAATTTCCGACCTGTCTCCAATCTTTCCTTTTTGGGGAAGGTTGTTGAGAAGGTGGTTGCGGAGCAGCTCCAGAGTTTTCTGGATGAAACAGATTATCTCAACCCCTACCAGTCAGGATTCAGGCCTGGATTTGGGATAGAAACTGCATTGGTCGCACTTTTGGATGATCTCTGGCAGGAGCGGGATGTGGGTAGTGCATCCATCCTTGCTCTACTTGACATCTCAGCAGATTTTGATACCATTGACCATGGGATTCTCCTGGGGTGGTTTTGGGGAAATTGGAGTGGGAGGCCTTGTGATGTCTTGGTTCACTTTCTTCCTCTGTGGCCGCTCTCAGTCAGTGTTGATAGGAGGGGAGAGATCCAGCCCTTTACAGGGTTCCACAAGGTTCGATACTGTCTCTGCTCCTGTTCAACATTTATATGAAGCCACTGGGTGAGATCATCTGTCACTATGGACTGAGGTATCACCAATATGCCGATATTCAGCTGTATGTTTCAGCCTGTGGTGAGTTAAGTGTTGCTGTGCCCTCCCTCTCGCAGTACCTGCAGGCTGTTACGGGTTGGATGGGGAGCAATGGGTTGAAACTAAACTCTTGCAAGACCGAGTGGCTCTGGGTTTGGGGTTCGTTGACTCAGAGAGAATTACCACGTTTGGTCTTAGATGGGGTGGCACTATCCCAAACAGATCCTGTGCATAATCTAGGGGTTTTCCTGGACTCATGACTCCTATTCAATGAGCAGTTGGCAGTCATGGCCAGGAGGGCCTTTGTGCAATTGTGGGTTATGCACCAGTTACGCCCTTTCCTGGACCAACAGTCCCTACTCACAGTCACTCATGCCCTGGTCACTTCTTGTCTTGATTATTGCAACGTGTTATACAGGGGGCTGCCCTTGAAGACTATCTGGAAGCTCAAGTTGGTGCAAAATGCAGTGGCCCACATGGTATTGTGCAGACTCTGGTGTGCACATGTGTCACCTCTCCTACAGGAGCTTTATTGGTTGCCGATTTGCTTCTGGGTACCATTCAAGGTGCTGGTTGTCACCTTTAAAGCCCTTCATGGCTTGAGACTGGATTATCTGAGGGAATGTCTGTTGCCTGTCACATCTACCCAACCCATTAGAGCGGGGAGGCAGGGAATGTTGTGGGTTCCATCCCTGAGGGAGATACATCTGGTGGAATGCAAAAGAAGGGCCTTCTCTATGGTAGCTCCCTCCCTCTGGAAAATCCTTCCCCCAGAGATTAGAATGGTCCCCACTCTAGCATTTTTCCGAAAGGCACTGAAGACCTGGTTTTGCCAGCGGGCCTGGGAAACCCAGAGAGGGATGGAGGCCATCAAATGGCTAATGTGATCTGCTGTCGTTGGGGCGGAGGGTGGGAGTTGGGAGGGTGATTTTTTTTAAAAAAATTTCCAAATTTTGTTCTATTGTACTTTACTAATTTATTGATTCTTTTTGTTAGTTTTTGTTATTTGTTATTTGTTATTTTTATTTTTTGTTTTAAATATGGTTTTACATTGTGTAAGCTGCTTCGAGTTGCCATGGGCGAATAGGCAGCAATATAAATTAAATAAATAAATAAATAAATAAATAAATAAATAAATAAATAAATAAATAAATAAAATAATTCAAAATAATGAAAATAATATAATTCAAAATCTTCCTTCTTTGGCTGTTTGGATTTGATTCAAAAGGTCCTATAACCAAGATCAGAAATATAAAACATTGAAGATGGAAAATAGAATCCTGACACCTTAACATCGCTGAGTCTGCAGGATAATCCTCAAAACCACTTATCTATGGCACACCAGATGCTACTTCTTGAAATATTTCATCCTCACTCTTCTAGGATAAAAGGCCTTTGAATCGCGAGGAGGAGGAGGTGGCAGGTGCAACAGAATGGGCTAACCCAGGGGAAGTTCCTCCTTTCTATTTTAACACCTGTCTTTTTGTTTAGTCTATTCATGAACACATACACAGATGCAACTGAAATGAAATGCACAACAGCACTAGCTACCTAGTTTGGCTGTCAGAATTTTCCATTTCTTTAAGTCAACACCAGATTAGCTGTTATTTTTGCATGTCGTTTCTGGCATCATTACAGTTTACTTGAGCACCCCATTAAAAATTCTAAAATCTGCACAAATCTCTCTCTTTCTATCTCATCAAGAGCCAGGATCTGTAGAAATTAACTTTGATCACTCTTGAGCTTCTGAATGGAAAGACTTCTCTGAATTTGGCTTGCATATGTTCTGAAGAAGCCATATCAGGCTTGAACACTGTAAACAATTGCACACAATCATTCAAACCCTCTTTTCTCCCTTTTATCATCACAAACCTGTGGCACAAAATGGAATGAAAGAAATTTCATTTTTAGAAAACAAAATTCAGAATTTGGAAATCAAAACGAATAAGAACACAAAGCTACAAACTAGGAAAATATAATAGTTGGGAATAGATATACATGAATGTATATGTGGTCTTCAAAATACAAAGAACTTACTCATTACTTTTGTTAATTCAAAATAACATTTAAACATCCAACATTAATCTTAAAGGAAAATCATTATTAATATCACAATAATATTTTGCTATATTTAACTTGCATTGAAAGATCATTATTTTATTGTATTAATTTTTCTACCCACAGAAAACATGTTTTTGCTCATTTTGGAATATCACTTTAGTGATATTTAGTGAAAGATTAACTTTCTATTTCCAGTGTTTTCTGTAACATCCAAACAGCTAATAGCAAGAACTGAATCAATTTCTTGTATTACATCAATTTATATGCATAGGGAATCTGAACATAGAATTTAGTAGAAAAAATATTGCTGGGCAATCTTTTAATTTTTTCAAAATCTTTCCACTTAAAACACTGCCCTCTGAGCTGCGCCACTAAAGTTGGTAATATGGACCAATTTGTTTATCGCTCCCACAAAGACAATCTAAAAAAAAAAGACAGTCAATATAATTTAATTTTAATTGAATATGCCATCTATGAATTATTGTCCATAGTTAATTCTTGATGATTTATTGAAATAGTTTTAAAAGGAATTCAATTGCACAGAATGTTGTAATAACATTCAAGATGATCAAACCCACATCATCCTTCTCGAAATATTTTCAAGGGACCCTCTTGTTTTATAAAAACATTTATGAGATTCATTTTCCATTTTTAAAAAAGTAGACATACACTATTTTCTGAACATTTCAATTTGATTTACTCAGTTAGCTACATATTTTATGAAGGAATGCAACTATTATATTTGCAAAATCTACTCATTAGTCAAAAAATTGTCATTTATTATTAAAGCATAACTGTATAAAATATTCTATCTTTAAATTCCATGATTTTTAGCAATTTATAAACCTGAAACATTTACACTTTTAAACTGGCAAAGGGTATACTTTGAAGACAAATATTGTCTTAGTTTTCCCCAATATCTAGAGTGAATTTTAAATATGAATTTAGATGGCAGAAGTTTTCTTTTTTTACTGCCAGAAAGGAACAAATGGATTCAGGAAGCTAACAAACTTGCTTGGAGACTGCCAGCTTCTTCTGCTGTTTCTTTGTTTCATCTAGTACAGTGATGGCTAATCTTTTCGGCACCCAAGCATATCAAACAGAGTACCCAAAGTGTGCACACACATCCCCAAAATGCAATGGGCACACATCTCTGCGCATGCCCCATGCGTTCACTCCCATGTGTTCACACACATCTCCTGTGCACTCACCCCATCCCCATGTGTGACGAGTCTCCCAGAGTGCCAGGGACCGGGCGCGATTGTCCGTTCACGCCCGGGCCCAGGTTGTACACAAAAGCCGGCAAGGCTTTTAGGTCCAAAAAACGGGCCATGGGCAGGACTTCCTCCTCTCTCACTTTTGGAGAAATGAAAGAGCCTGGCTGGGAACTTCAAGCAGCTGCAGGAGAGATGAGCTGCAGTAAAAGTGAACCAGCCCACCCTGGCTGGCTCAACTTTCCCTCTGCCACCAGCCGCGGGAGGAAGTCCCAGGCAGTCAGGATAGCCCAAACTGCTGCCTAGCCCAGAGCTGCCAGTGGGATGGGCGAGGCAGCCTCCTGACTGCCTGCAAACTTACTTTCTTCCTGTGACTGGTGGCAGAGGGAAAGGTGAGCCAGCCAGGGCATCTTGCCCTGCTCAGATTCTCTGCAGCTGGTGGGGGGTAACCAGAAAACTCGAGCATACACCACCCGCATCACCCCTCTGCCAGCCGCCCCTCCCTCAGACCGAGCATGTTAGCTGAGTGTGGGCCACTGCTATGTAAGCTCCATGGGCTGGAAGATCCACTCTCGCAAGGCTTGACTCACAACATTCTCACAATTGTGGTCCGCATTCAGTCAAAGCACGCAGGCCGGCAGCTGGCAGAGAGAAGGGGCGGCAGGCAAGGGGTGATGCGGGAGGCATAGCATCATGCTCCCTGGTTGCCCTCCCACTCCTGCCCCTAGCAGGCAAGGCCCAGCAGCTGCAGAGGACCCAAGCAGTGACAGGTCAGCCCTGGCTTGCCTTCCTCACAGCCACCAGCAAGCCAGGCAAGTGGGAATGGGGGGAAGCTTGCTAAGCCATGAGTGTTGCATGGAGTTGTGGCGCTGGTGGCTAAGCAAGCCAGGCAAGTGGGATGGACTGGGAAAGCTAGGCCACACGTGCCACATGGAGCCGTGGCACTAGTGGCTAAGCAAGCCAGGCAAGTGGGGGAGGGAAGCTTGCTAGACCACGAATGCCACATGGAGCTGTGGCACTGGTGACTAAGCAAGTCAGGCAAGTGGGGGGGAAGCTTGCTAGGACATGAGTGTTGAGGGTGGCGGTGGCATGGCGGTGGCGGCCTAGGCCGGCCGGGGAGTCAGGACTCAACTGGGGCTTGTGGCAGCGGTGGCAGCAAGTGTAAGGGTGGCGGCAGTGGTGCAGTGGTGGTGGCCTAGGCCAGCCCAGGAGTCGGGACTCAATTGGGGTTGGCGTCAGCAGTGGCATTTAGGCAACTGGGGCTTGCAAAGCCTCACTCATCTAGGGAAATCAGATGGTGGAAGGCAGGCAGCAATGGCTGGCTGGCTGCTGCTGCTGCTGAAAGCGATGGCGGTGGGTGTGAAAATGTAGGAAGTGAGCGCACATGCGCTATAAGGAGTGACTGGGCGGGACAGGCAGGGGGAGAATTCTGTCAGCTATTATTGTGCATGCGCGAGATGTTGTGCATGCACAATAATGACTGGCTGAGCAGGGAATGGAGAAGGGGCAGAGAGGGGCAGGGCCAGCCAGTAGTTCTCTGAACTACTGGGAACAGGAACAACTGGTTCTACCAGTGGAATCCCACTCCTGGTGCTAACTTTGTAGAGAAGAAAAACAGAAATTCTAGAAGATGTGGTTTGAGACTGAAAAATATTTTTAAAGTTTTGAGTATTGTACAATTCCACTACTCCATCCTTACAACCATCCTTTTAATTCCTCCATTCTCTACTAAGCTAATTCTTCACTGCCGCTTTGACTATTTTTTTAAAAAACAAATTCAGCTCCTGATGACATCAGGCTTCAATAATCTTGGTAACAGTGATATAGTGGTTTGTCGTTGCCCTCTTCCATCATATAATATTTTTTAATAAACTTTATTGAGTTTTATTACATTAAAAACATAAAAAATATATAATTCAATAACAGCTGTTTGTGGTGCTTATCGTGCAACAATCATTTGTGCGATATTTACAAATATTCATTTGTGCATAATTATATTCTTATTCTATCTATATTCTATATTTAATAATTATTTATCCTTAATCTGTCTCCGATCTATCCAGCTACACCATTGTTCCCATACCTTATAAAATATTGAAGATTCCTTATCTTTTAAACTCAGCGTTAATTTATCTATTTCAGCACAATTCATAACTTTTTGTATAACCAATTCGTCTACAGGTGTATATGGCTGTTTCCAACACTGGGCAAAGGCAATCCTGGGAGCAGTCAGTATGTATAATAATAAGTATTTTGTACTCTTTACGTATTTTTTTTTAAGATCCCCAATAGGAAGAGTTCTGGTTCTAAGTCTAGTGTTCATTGGTGATTTCCTGTAGCCAATTTTGAATTTTGAGCCAATATTTTCGAGTCTCTGGGCAAGACCACCACATATGATAATATGTTCCCTCTTTTTTTTACATTTCCAACATATGGAACTCATTTTAGGGTACATTTTCGCTAATCTTGAAGGGGTTAAGAGCCACCTATAGAACATTTTATATGCATTTTCTTTGTATGATGCTGATTTTGTTAATTTGTAGTTTCTATTCCATAGTCTCCCAATCTGATAACTTTATGTTATGACCAATATTTTGACTCCATGCAATCATGCATCCTTTCACTACTTCTTCTAATTCTACTTCTAGGAGATATTTGTAAATTTTGGTAATATTTTTTTATTTTATTTTAAAATTTTGTCTAATTGTTGAGGTTTCAAATACATTCCATACTCCTTTACATCCTTTTTATATCGATTTTGTATTTGAAGATAAGCCCACCAGTCTACTCATAGCCCTTGTTCTTGGAGCTCCTGTATTGTTTTTAAATTTCCATTTGTATCCAATAAATCTTTATATTTTAACATTTTGTTCAGGTCTAAATTATTTGGGTGGATCATTGCTTCCATTGTAGATAGCCAAATTGAGTTTTTTTGACTATTTTTTAAAAAAACAAATTCAACTCCTGATGACATCAGGCTTCAATTATCTTAGTAACAGTGATAAAGTGGTTTGTCATTGCCCTCTTCCATCATATAATTTTTAAAATAACCATTGAAAACCTTCTCTTTGTGGTCAGAATTGTTCCAAAGAGATGTAATTTTTCCCCAAAATCTGTAAACACAATTTACATTCATTTGTATAATTTACTCCGGGTCCAGAACTGAAACTGAGGACCATAAGATTGATTTTATATGCCTTCAAAAATGCACAAATTTGTCTTGTAGCTTTCAGTTCATATAATTTTTGACAAAGCACAATATCATTAAATCAAAGCTGAGGATATGAGAGTTATTCCATCAGTCTTTCACGCCTTCATTAACTGGGAGGCACTTTAAGTAACTGCCAAAAGGATCAGACAATTGATTTAACCTTAATAATTGTTCTTAGTGTTTTATGCAAAGCAAGGGTGTACATCATGCTTTAACAGGTCCAGCTAAATTATGATTTATTAATATGACAAAACAGAAATTATTAGGAATTACAGGAGAAATAATTATATTAACTGTGTTTTATTTATCTACATAAAATTTTAAGTTCAATGGCTTTACTCAGGCCCTGCCTACTTTTTTAGAGCACTGTCCAGGCAGGCCATTAAGTGTGGCTTAGAGCAGGGGCATCCAAAGAGAGCTCAAAAAAGTCAAAATGGCAGGTGTGACTGCACAGTCAAAGACTCGACCCTTAACATGCATCACACATGCATTAAAAAGCAATGGGATTTTGACTGCATGATCATGCCTGCCATCTTGATATTTTTGACAGGCCTCGATACCCCTGCTCAGCCTGAAATAGATTATGTGCTCCTGGAATGTTGCATTTTGCATATCCAGTGAGTACTATCTATATTATCTGAGTAAGGTATTGTAAGGTAGGCCAATGATATCATCCCACTGTTTCAAGAATTTAAAATTAAGAGGGAAGAGTGACTAGGGAAGAGCTATTCAGTGAGCTCATACAGGTGAGATTTCCTTTCACTTCTTCTGCTTTCTCCTTTGTGTCTGTTTCTAGAGTGCTAGCAAGGATTTGCCCTCTTATTGTTTAAGGAGCCCATCTAGATGGGTGATACTGTACAATAATGATACAAAAAATAGGGTCATGTCTTCATCTGCAGTTCAGTCATTCAGTCATAGCGCTTACTAGCTCATCATGGGTTCAGCTTGAATGGAGGATCTGATTTTCATCAACTAACATAAGAAAAAACAGAGCTACTAAGTATCTAAGAACAATTGGTAATAGTTAAACCCAAATAACCTTTTCTCATATTTAATCTCAATAATCCTGCTCGGAAGGTAAAACCATTCCCATCACCCAACCTTTCTTCTTCTTCATTGAACAAAGGTGGCTTTTTCTACTTTATCTACAAACTGTAGGATGTCTGCTGCAAGGAGAGCTGGTTCCTCAAAAACTGCAAAATGACCTCCCCAAGGCATGAAGTTGAATGAAACGATGTTAACATACTTCTTTTGAGCCCATGACGAGGAAAATGCAAGACTTCATTGGGAAATGCGGCAATTCCTGTGGGAACTTCCATAGGGAATCTGCAAAGCAATGATGTAATTGAACAATGAGAGGCATGCTCTTCTCCCAACAATATTGCTTTCTTGAAGCACAAGCAAAAGATAAAGAGCCACAAAATATAACCCTGTCATAAACCTTATAACACCAGGCTGAAACTTTGCCTATTAATAAAGATGAAAAAGAAAAAGAATTAAAAACATGTCAAGGAAGCCCTCAGAATTCATGGCTATCCCAATGGGGCTTCATCAATTCCCCCCCCCAAAAAAGACCAAGCAGGAGCTATTCCATAGCAGACAAAGAAGAGAATAACAATTACTGAATCACACCTAGAGGTAGACTGACAGTCAATGCAGCTTATGGAAGAAAAATTGATTGATTGATTGATTGATTGAACTTATATACCGCCCTATTTCCCTGACAGGACTCAGGGCGGTGCACAGCCGAATTAAAATACAAAAACAGTACAAAATTAAAAACAATTAAAAAACCAAATATAAAGGCTGAAAAGCTAAAAAATATAAAGGGGTAAAAGCTAAAACCAAGTAAGACCGAATTAAAAATCCCCTAAAAAACCCTAGGCCAGACTGGCTTCATGAAATAAATAGGTTTTCAACGCGCGCCGGAAGATCAAGAGATTAGGAAGGTGTAACATAGACCTTGAAAACGGCGGTGGTGCGACCCCTCCTTAAGAAGCCCTCCCTGGACCCAACTCTCTTGAACAACTATCGTCCTGTCTCCAACCTTCCCTTCGTGGTGAAGGTTGTTGAGAGTGTGGTGGCAGGTCAGCTTCCCCAGTACCTGGATGAAGATACGTACCTGGATCCCTTCCAATCAGGCTTCAGGCCCGTACATAGTACTGAAACGGCATTGGTCGCATTGGTTGATGATCTCTGGAGGGCCCGTGATAGGGGTTATTCCTCTGTCCTGGTCCTATTAGACCTATCAGCGGCTTTTGATACTATCGACCATAGTATCCTATTGCGGCGGTTGGGGGGATTGGGGGTTGGGGGCACCGTGTTGCGGTGGTTCGCCTCCTTCCTCTCCGACCATCTGCAATTTGTGTTGGCGGGGAGGGGAGAGATCCACCTCTAGGCCCCTCGATTGTGGGGTGCCTCAGGGGTCGGTCCTCTCTCCTCTCCTGTTCAACATTTATGTGAAGCCGCTGGAGAAGATCATCCGTGGCTTTGGGGTGAGGTGTCATCTGTACGCTGATGATACTCAGCTGTACATCTCCACCCCAAGCCACCCCAACGATGCCATGGAGGTCATGTCCCGTTGTCTGGAGGCTGTGCAGAACTGGATGGGCGGGAACAGGCTCCGACTCAACCCTTCCAAGACTGAGTGGCTGTGGTTTCCGGCATCCCGATATAGCCAGATAGTTCCATCGCTGGCTATTGGGGGTGAGATTTTGCCTCCTTCAGAGAGGGCTCGCAATCTAGGTGTCCTCCTGGATGTACGGCTGTCTTTGGAAGACCACATTACGGCCGTTTCCAGGGGGGCGTTTCATCAGATTCGCCTGATCCGCCAGATGCGGCCCTTTCTGGATCGGGATGCCTTACGCACGGTCACTCATGCCCTGGTCACCTCCCGACTGGACTACTGTAACACCCTCTACATGGGGCTCCCGAATGGGAGCATCCGGAGGCTTCAACTGATACAGAATGCGGCCGCGCGGGTGGTTATGGGGGCGTCAAGGTTCTCGCATGTGACACCCCTCCTGCGCGAGCTGCATTGGTTGCCAGTGGCCTCTCGGGTGAGCTTTAAGATTTTAGTGTTAACTTTTAAAGCGCTCCATGGCATCGGACCAGGATATTTATAAGACCGCATTCTGCCATTTTCCTCTCACCGTCCGGTGCGCTCCCACAGGGAGGGTCTCCTGCGGGTCCTGTCAGCATCTATGTGCCGGCTGGTGACCCCGAGGAATAGGGCCTTCTCTGTGGGGGTGTCTGCCCTCTGGAATGGGTTGCCCCCGGAGTTACATATAGCCACGGACCTGGGGACCTTCAGGCGTGCCTTGAAAACCTGGTTCTTTGACCAGACCGGCTTGGGCTGATTTTAGATTTGGGTGTTTTACTTTTTTATTAAATTTTAGGGTTTTAGGGAAGGGTCTTAATTGATTACAGCCAGGGTCTTAGTTTAATTTAGTTTTAATTTTTCACATATTTATTGTTTTAATTGTACAGCTGTGCACCGCTCTGAGTCCTTCGGGAGAGGAGTGGTATATAAATAAATATTTTTATTATTATTATTATTATTATTATTATTATTATTATTATTATTATTATTATTATTATTATTATTATTATTATTATCCTAGAGATGCATATAGCAATCTTTGCAGCGGCATTTTGCACCAGTTGCAATTTCTAGATGCTCTTCAAGTTAAGCTGCATATAGAGGACATTACAGTAATCCATTCTGGGGATGACTAAGGAATGAGTAACTGAATAGAGCCTTATGGTCCAAGAAGGAGCACAACTAGTACATAAGGAGCCTCCGTGGTGCAGTGGTTAGAGTGCAGTACTGCAAGCTATTCCTACTGCAATTTGGCAGATCGAATCCCACCAGGCTCAAGATTGACGCAGCCTTCCATCCTTCTGAGGTGGGTAAAATGAGGACCCAAATTGTTGGGGGAAATATGCTGACTCTGTAAACCGCTTTGAGAGGGCAGTAAAGCACTGTAAAGCAGTATATAAGTCTAAGTGCTATTGCTAGAACACAAAGTTGTACAACAACCCTCCTCAACATGACTGCTATCTGTTTCTCGAGCAGGAGTTGTAAGTTTAGAAAGACCCCCAAACTGTACAGTGGATCTGGGAATGCCAGACCACATCCCATTACCAAAGATGATAAAGTCTGGGAAGGTCCCAAAACCCAGAACCACTTAATCTTGCCAGTGTTCAATTGAAGCCTGTTGTTTCTCACATTGTTTCTGAGATACTCAGTGATTCCAACAAAGAATTTTCTTAGGATAACTTCATACAGTCACATTTAATTGGCTGGCATGTATATGATAAACTTCAGACATTGTACCTAGTATGCTGGCTAAATTAGGAATGCCTGCTCTAGAACAAGAAACCAAAAGAGAAATATTGATTGCACTTATGTCTCATGTTTTTCTACCCTTCCCAAAACATTCTTTGTAGAAGCGCATTGAAGAAACCACACAACCTGAAGCCCAATAGATCATTACATTTGTGAGCAGGTCATCCAGAGTGAACTTTCTGGAAAAAAAAAAAACCAATTCATATATTGCAATTAATCTCCTTTCACAAGCTGTAGCTCATAGGAAATGTAGGCCAGTTGCCTTTTGTCTTTACCCTGACTCCATTATGAGTCCTATTGGGTTTTGCCAGCCCTTTCAGGCAGCACAATTGATATTCCTCTTCCCCTCCTGGTATCCAAAGCACCACTAGCCATTGCACTATTCCTCAACTGCTGTATCAAAGAAAAAAATACGATTGTTTTTGTTTCTACTTGGAAACTGCTTCTGGATCTTGTGCTTGAGGTGGAAAAAACTGAAACTTTGAATTTGGGTTTAACTGATTAATACGTTTGTTGTTATAGAAATGACTAGTTTATATTATTATGTAAGAGTAAAAAGTTGAAGTTTGATGCTATTATCTTATTTTTCTGTACCAAAGGGAGTCAGAAATCAACACCTTTTCCCTTATTTCTCTGCTATTTTCTTTCAATTTTTTGTATTTTATATTATAAATTAATAAACAAAATATGTCAACAGGAAAAGAATTGTTAGATTTCAGCTCCCATAATTTCAAGCCAATATATTAATGGAGTTGAAATCGAAAATTACTGGAGCACTCCAAATTGGGAATGGCATTTTCAATATGAAATGAAAACATGCTGAGTACTTCTATCCTAAGATTGCTTTTATGTCTCTGGAATCTATTTGAGGCTTGTTGCCTTTTACATTAGCCTAGCAGCTGTGTATAGTGGGGAAGCCTTCTTTAACTTTCCACACTGGGTGTTACAGATAACAGATAACCATAGTTGGAAGGGACCTTGTAGGTCATCTAGTCCAACCCCCCCTACACCATTTCTGACAAATGGCAGTCCAATCTCTTCTTGAAAGTCTCAAGGGACCGCCTACTGCCATCGTCAACCTCCCGCTGCCCAGTACGCTCCCACAGGGTTGCCCTCCTTGGGGTACCGCCGCCTGGCCGTTGCCGGCTGATGGCCCCGAGAGTTCGGGCTTTCTCTGTGGGAGCTCCCTCCCTATGGAATGATCTCCCCCCGGAGATACGGGCTATGACGGATATCCTGACCTTCCGGCGTGCAGTGAAAGCCCTATTTTTTAGACAGGCTGGCCTGGCCCAGTAACTGTATTCTGGTTTTAATTCAATTTTAATTGGGGTTTTATTAGAGTTTTTAATTTTTATTGAATCCCTTAGATGGGACACAGCCGGACCAAATTGTTTAATGTATTTTTAATTGTATTTATATATATTTATTGTGTGTTTTTAGTAGGCTGTACACCGCCCCGAGTCCCTTTTTGGGAGAGGGAGCGGTATAAAAGTTTAATTAATAAATAAATAAAATAAAAGGGATGGTGCTCCCACAACTTCCGAGGGCAAGCTGTTCCATGGGTTGATTGTTCTCACTGTCAGAAAGTTTCTCCTTATTTCCAGGTTAAATCTCTCCTTGTTCAGTTTCCATCCATTATTCCTTGTTACATTTAACTTGTTTGGAAATTTCATCATTTCATTCAACTGTAATCTTTAAACATTATCTTCAAGGGAGTAAAATTATTATATGGCTAAGCCCTTAGGTGGAATGCCTTCTCCCACCTAATTATCCTCTGACAACTTAGTATTCCAATTTCCTACTTGATCTTACATACCAACAAAATATGCCTTAATTTGGCTTCCTCTAGACGGACAGGAATACAGTTCACATCATCCTGTGAAAATATTTACAGACCCCTCACATTCTGGACATAAACTGTTTCAACTCCTTCCCTCAAAATGACGTATTGCACACCAGAACAATTGCATACCAGAACAACTAGACACAAGAACAGTTTTTTCCCGAACACCATCACTGCTAAACAAATAATTCCCTCGACACTGTCCAACTATTTACAAAGTCTGCACTACTATTACTATTAATCTTCTCATCACTTCTTATCACCCATCTCCACCCACTTGTGACTGTATGACTGTAACTTTGTCGCTTGTATCCTTACGATTTATATTGACTGTTTCCTAGTATGATTTGATTGCTTATTGTACCCTATGACTATTATTAAGTATTGTACCTTATGATTCTTGACTCTTGACGAATGTATCTTTTCTTTTATGTATACTGAGAGCATTTGCACCAAGACAAATTCCTTGTGTGTCCAATCACACTTGGCCAATAAAAGAATTCTTCTATTCTATTCTTCTTCATCTACGACTTAAGATCAATAACTATAGTAGTCCAATACACCTACAGAGCCGTGGAGTGGCTGCTATGCAAACCTATCTGGGAATAAATTATTTCAGATGTAGATGTCCATAACATTTGGTATAAAGAAAATGAGAAAGGGCAAAAATGTCATTTACAGTGACTTTGACAATCACATTACTCTTTTTGGCCGTGATCTGCAACATCATTTTAGTCACTGCTGTTTTCCCTCCAGAATGGTAAGAGCAAATGAATAGTTTGTGGTATTTATTATTCATGAACTGAATTTCACCATACGCAATTAATAATATATTAAGTAAGAAAATGACAAAAACACGAGCAATTACTGCCTATTAATGCTGCATCTGTCATTCAATGCAAGGAAAATGCATTCAAATATTTCTGAACACTTTTAATAAACACCCTTATAAATCTCAGCTCCCAGTATACCATTGCTTTCAAGGCAAGCTACAAGCTGCTATCCTCCCAAATAATTTTTTAAAATGAAGGTTTGAATGAAATAAAATCATTTGATTTCATTTCATTCAAATCAATTCATGTGAAAGGAAATCATAAGGTTTTAAAAACAGTCATAATCTCTCATGTGCTCTGGGTGGGTTCCAGCAACAATAATAACACATTATTAAGAAGTTGTCAGATAAACTATTTGTTTTCATCTAAAATTAATTTGACTCTTTAGGGTCAGGGAACATAACCTACATCCTAGGAGCAAACATGATTTTCTCATGATTTTTTGTATAGCTTTCAACCCTATCATCAGCAAATCTCTTGACTTTAAATCAGGGATCCCCAACTGCAGCACCACAGCCCACTACCAAGTCTTGAGCCATTTGGAACTGGGCTATGGAAGCACGTATGCTTACCCATCATTCACATAGAACCATCTCCTCTTTCCTCCCCGCTGTCAGTCCACAAAATTGGAAAGGTTGGGGAACTTTGCTTTAAATGAATAAAATTGAATCCTAATGTTAGATGTTGTAGAATGCAGGTCAAAGGGAACTAATAGACTCATTCCCTTTCTGTGAGCATGTACTTGACAAGTACATAGAATGGAACACTAAATTATGTGGACCTATGATTTGATATATCACAGATTGTAGTTTCTCAATTACCTTATTTTGTTAAATTATGTTTTAAAATGTTTTAAAATGATCATAGATCCTTCTCCTTTGCAAGAAGATTTTCGTAGAGAGATTCCATGAGGATTTTGTGCAATGTACATGATCTATTGCTAAACCAAAGCTTCATCTTTCTCTCTCGCAATGCCATAATATATTAGCTCTGTAATTTGCAAGCAAGTGCACAATTTGTAAACAGCTTTATAGTAAGAATGAGCAATCTATACTAGTCCCAAGACAATCAATGTCTCTTATTGAATTTGATGGGGCATCAAGTTAGAAGATGCTGGGGCAATGCTTCCTATTCATTCATTATTTGTAATTAACCATATTTTAAAAATTAGCCAAGTAGAGCAGTGATAAAGTACACAGATATCTTATAGATACCCCTGACTCCACAGCTTATGCTGAGGAAAGATGCCCCACAAAGTTCTTTTTTTCCCCTAGTTCAATAAAATTACAATCATCAGCAGAACTCATTGCATGTTTAGTCCTCAGAGGAGCATTGCGGAGCTGCTAAGCCATCGGTGTTTAAGCATATGAACACATAGCAGAACAGCATAAAATAAATAGATACAATATAATTTCGGACAATTAAAGTCAGCTAAAATATGCTGGGGGTAGGGTGGTAAATAATATCTACTTTTCTAGTCTTCCATCTTCTAGTTTTTTAAAACTGGGATCAGTCCATGTAGAAAACTTCTCCAAGATGTACGCAGCCAATCCCACAGGAGAGTCATTTAAGCCACAGCCTAGGAAAAAAGAGAAAGTGGTGAATTTCAATTTAGATCAGGGGTTTCCAACCAGGGGTGGGATTCAGGCAGTTCGGACCAGTTTGAGTGAACTGGATATTAAATTTACATCTGGTTTGCCAAACCCGTAGTTGAACTGACCAGCTGGCCCCGCCCATCCCTCCCCTCCCCTCCCAAGAGTCTCCATGTGGCCCATTTTGGATGCAGGTAAGTGCAGGGTCTGTGCAGAGGTTCTGGGAGGGCATAAAACGGGCCTTCTGGAAGTCTGGAAACAGGCCTGTTTCCAGCTTCTGGAGGGGCTCTGGACCCTGGGAGAAACCATTCCCCATCCCAGAGGCCTGAGGGAAGCCTCTAAACCCTGGGGAAGGCAAAAAATGTCCCTCCTGGAAATTCCAGTATTTTTGTTTTTACTCTTTTTTTTTTGCCCTCATGGTCAAAATATAGCCATCTTGCACTTTAGACAGCTTAGGAAAAGTCAGTGCTAGCAAATTTGAGAACTCAAGCTGATAGGTTAATTAAACAAGAACTTCAGCTTGCTTTTGCTGTTCACTGCAGGAAATGTAATAGAGATCCTCACACAACAGATTTGGTTCCAGATTAGAGCAATTATTAATAATACAGTACATCAATATTATTATTATTAATAATAATAATACAGTACATCAATAAAAAAGAAAGGTAATTCCATTTTCCACACGGAAATCACCAAGTGTAGGCCTTTTCCCCACCTCTCTTCCAGAGAAATATGGACTGCCCTTCCCTGTTTTTTTGAGAATTGGACTGACCCAAGCAGCTCTATGTAATTTTTTGCTGTTTTTCTTCCAATAAATGTGATGCCATGAAGTCTTCCACCTGGATGCAAAAGGTAAAGTTTGTTGGGTGTCTGCAGATTCTCAGCCATCCAGATCATAGTTGTCCCAAAAGTGCTTTTTTTTTCCTTTCCTTGAAGATATTTTACATCTCATCCAAGGAGCTTCTTCAGTTCTGACTGAATGGCGGAGAATGGAAGGCTTTATATTCCTTGCAGTCATCTAGTCATTAGCACTCTCTCTGAGAGTTGCTGAGGCCACTTGAAGGTTTATCTGTGCTCTGAGGATCATCTGAATAGTGCAAATGGGTATGGATTATGGAACCTTCTTGGAATTGCTGGAAGGACTGTGTTGTAAACAGAAGATAGGTGATATCATATTCCCTCCCCTCTGTTGAGACAGAGCTATTCAATTTTTATGTAGATGGCCTCTTTGGCCCCTCTTTCATTCTAGAGGTCCTCCCTGTCCAGAATGTGAACTTTGCTGTTTTCAAAAGTGACCTTTGTTTTTCAAATGCAGATGGACTGCAGAATCTTGTCCTGATGGATTTCTTCTCCTGTGTTCTGCCATGCATTGATGAAGTGGTTGTTTTGTTTCTCCAATGTACAGATCTGCACGTCTCACTGAATATATCACATTGGTTAGTTTGTGTCTGGGTGTTTTGTCCTTCAGGTGGACAAATTACTGCCTTAGTATTTTGGGGTGGAGGTTTTAAAGTGGGCATGTAAGTTATGTTAGGTGCTTGCTTTCTCTAATACACTGTGCCCTCTCCCCCACCCGAGGAAAAAAATAACAGAAGAAAATATATCCAATGGTGTTGTGGATCATTTTCTTTAAACCTAACCCTGAAAACTTGATAAAGTTTGATCATGGAATAATGTCCTCCTGAACTGTTCCATTCCCATTTTTTTAAAGAGCTTGATTTTTTTAATCCCACAGGAAATGATCCCTCTGTTCCCATCTCAAACCAAATAAAATCTCTTTTTACATGCCTCTACAGTTAAACGCTATTTTCTTGACTTCTTTTCTTTTTCCTTCTCAAACATATCAAATTTGCCATTTTCAGTTCTGACTTTTCTTTTCTCAAAATATTACTTTCCTTCTTTTTGCTCTCAGGTCTCAACATTCTGGTTATTAGAAGGCTGCCTGTCAATAGAAGCCTAACCAGCATTTCTCCTTGAGGAATTAGTGTCTCTCTTAGGCCCTTTCCATGGGTTGGATCTTATCTACAGCATTTTATTTGATGGATTGATTCCTGCCCCCTTTTTTAAATGTTGCTATTCAAGACATTCATCCAACGTCTTCCCAAGAAAGGAGAGAAAAATGACTGATGGAAAAAAGAAAATTAGTTCCACCTGGAAGTGGAAGGTAGAAAGTGGAAAACCAAAATTATTTTTTTCTTTTTAGTATGTCTTGTTTTTAATCAAAATGACCCTATGTAAGCTAGCACTGCACATACCATAGTTATCACATAAACGAACAATATATTCAGAAAACCAGAGAACAAAATAAGCTGAAGGTTGGATCTACCCAATGGGCTCTTTGACTTATTTTCCTCTTCATAGGACAACACATGCAATATTGAAACTCTTTTTAAAGTTTCCTTGCTACGTGTCATGGGAAGCAATGCTGGAAAATTTCAACACTCTTAGGAACCTGACCAACTATTTGTTTGATGTTGTTATGCAATATAATGTGTCAATTGTTACAGCAAAATGATGAGAAGAATTAACAGCGGCATGTAGGAGCCTGTTTACTGAAATAATTGGGTATGTCCAATAACATGTTCTAAGCTTTTTAAAAGCTAATCTTTTTTGCTTGAATTGCTCTTGAGGATGTAATCAATCAAAAAATAAAAATAAAAAAGGAAGGAAGTTTAAAACTCATGGATTTGGATGAAATTAGCTAAAATTTCCATTTAATAGAATTAACAAATCCAAATTAGTTTTGCCCATTGATTTAAATGGGATTTCAACACTAGTAATTTAGCTGATGTAATCCATTACAAAAACTAGTTATTTTGTTCTTCATCTACAGAGTGAAGTATATAGTTATTCCATAATCTGTCCTCACTGAAATGGATTAGATTGAGAAGAGATGGTAAAGACTAACTTCTTCCATTCCATACACAGCATTGCTCTTTGAACCAAGGACTTTTTGATCTTGGGTAAAAATGCCTGCATTTAATAGCTCATGAAAAAAATAATCTGTTATACTCCTTTATCTGCCACTCTTTTCTAGAGAAGTATGAAATATATTCCTTCATGCCTAGCCTTTGCCAGTAAGATATTATTTTGTTTCCTTTGCTGGTTTCTCTTGTTAACATAGTTTGATCCCACTCTGTTCATTTTTGAGAGAGTTATTATGTTTATAGAAAGAATAATGAGGATTTTTCATTCATTTGTTTCCAGCAGTCTATTCAGTAGAAAAGAATACTAAGTCACACAGGGAAAACATACAAGCCATGGCTTCTGGAATTCTTTCCAGCATCTTTACCACTGGTCTTAGAAAATACCTATATTTTCCTACTTTGAATCAGTGGCCCCTTTGTGTGTATGCAAAAAATAGCAAGGTTGCAGTCCCAGTACATGATAAAAATTCCTTCTGTATATATAACACTGATACATGTACTGGATATTAAAACAGATACATTAACCATTGGACAACAACTTATTATGTGTTAGGAATTCTTTTCAATATTCAAGTGGAAAAAAAAAACCGAGGAGAAAAGGCATATTAAGAGTGAACACATCCTAAAACGCTCCTCTAAAAATTATTGCACGCTTCCTTCCACATCGAGTGGAATAATTCCCTCTTATAGGGAATTATCCAAACTTGCTTTCTGTGAGCCCAAATCTTCAGTGAAAATTCAGCCTGTTCATTTAGTTATTTTAGTTTCATGGACACCTGTGATGTTTTTTGTTGACTTGGATATGGAGGGTGTGGTTATTTTAATTTTGCATACTTAAAAATGTTGCTTGCTTTTTCTTTGTTACATTCCACCCAGATTCCATTATGAATGCGATGTGCTAGGAATATTGCAAAATAAATTGAGAGTAATATTTTTGGTTAAGAAATGTTTAATCACAAGAAATACATCCCCTGCAGCAAAAAAATGTATATACAAGTGTTGCAATCTATTACACAAATCAAGTCAATCTATAAATTGATTGAAAACCTTATCATGCTATAAGAGCAAATACTCTATTATGCCTGCATCCAAATGTTATTATCACAACTACAGTAATTTAGGGGTAAACAGCAGATAGAGAGGATTTTGAAGACCCGTCTCTCTGTTAATAATAATATTCAGATTAAATTTTAACCGGAGTTCTACAGAAGAAGACAAAATGTAACACAATAATCTCAAGAGATACTAAGGAAGTATATATTATAACGCTTCCTCAATTAGGCTACACAATTATTAAACCCTGAACCTTATTATCCACGAGTTAATAAAGCATATTGAGAAAGAAAAAAATGTAAGTAACAAAAGAAGATGTCAATTTTTAAAAGTATTGATTTATGTGCTACGGCCTGTAAAGAGACTCACATGCAAGTTGGTTTCCGTTAATCTGTATTCAAAGAAATGGAAGTGATGATAGCAAAAAACCTTCTCCACCTACATTCTCAGAGATCTGAGTACAGTAATCATAATCTGCAATGACTATGGAGATTCTTGGTCATTTAAATCATGGTTGTTTCAAAGATGCTTTTTCAAAAGGAAACTGGATTTTCTTCGTTTTTTCTTTGAAGACATTTCGCTTCTCATCCAAGAAGTTACTTCAGTTCAAAACTGAAGAAGCTTCTTGCATGAGAAGCAAAACATCTTCAAGGAAAAAACAAAGAATGTCCAGTTGCTTTTTGAAAAAGCGCCTTTGGGATAATCTACAATGGCAGCCAAAAGTTTGTGATACTGAGGCTTATGATCCAATCCATTCAGATACAGGTTGGTTGGGGAAAGTTGTGTCAGTGGAAATAAATAAGCAAACAATAAATATTCTAGCAGCAAAGCATGCATGAATGGAGCTGTAATCAATTGTTAAGATTTCAACATGCTAGTAATAAATAGACCAGTATGGTAAAATAGTACAAAACACAAAAGGCTCTAGTAGAATGCCCTCAGCTAAGATATAGCAAACATATTATAAAATTTGCAAAATACATTACTTTATATTAAGATCACCACTGGGCAACGACATGCATATAAGTTCTGAAATTGAAGAGCTGAAGAAAACACTGGAAACCACACTACATTAAAACAAGAGGTTTAAGAAGAGACAAAATGTGAAGAAGAGACAAAATGTGAACAGAAAGAAGAATAACAAATTGCTCAAGGAACCCAGAACAAGAACAAATTCTTTCTTTTTAAACACATATACATACATGCACACATTCACACAGACACAAACCCGTACCAGTTTCCTTCTCCTTTTTGCGAATTAATACCAAGAGACAAATTACAGTCACTAATTTAGATATTCTATATATCTTCTTTTTAAGTCCTGGGTAGTACCCTTCTTGAGGAATGTTTCCTCGGTATGGTTTGTCTTTCGATACAGTACCTTCGTTTTTGAAATGTCAGGGATATTCAAGGAATGACTTCTCAGTTGAAAGTTTAGGCTGAGGTATCAATGAAATCAAGCAGATCTTCTACTGTCTGTGCTCACAATACAACAGGGTGTGATCACTTGTGCTCCAATTGGTTAGGGTGATTATATCCAAGATAAAAATTAACAGCATTAAAGTTTTCTTTGTTCTTTAAAACAATGGCCAAACTGTATATACTGTACAAGCTCTATTTATTTATTCATAGTATGATACAGATTTTCATTAAAATTTCAGGGCAGTTTACAAGATTAGATTTTTAGCTGACTAAGTATTTAGATCCAGTTTAGTCTAGTGATTAATGTACCCGGCTAGAAACCAGTAGACAATGAGTTCTGGTCCTGCCTTGGGCATGAAAGCCAACTGGGTGACCTTGGGCCAGTCATTTTTCTCAGCCCAACTCACCCCAAAGGGTTGTTGTTGTGGGAAAAATAGGAACAAGTAGGAGTATTAGGTATGTTCATCACATTGAATTATTTATAAAAAAAGATAGGATAATTTTTTTCAAAATTGCATTTTATATCTTGATAACTATTGAATTATTTTAATATTTGAATTGTGAAAGATGAGTAGCCAGTATTGCATATAATATAAATCATTTTTGCAACATAATAAATTATTCAATAACAACATATATAAGATCCCAAATAACAGCCAAAAAATGATTTCAACTATTTCCTTTCACTTTGTCTAAATGTCTTAGTTACAAAGGACTGTTGTCAGTTTCTATGGAAACTGAACACCTGCATCTTATTCCAGAGACAACTTGATTTAGATAATCAAAACCTGAGAACAGATCAGTCTGGATTACAACTTTCATCAGACAGACATCATTATTTTCTGGGAACTGCTAAGCCTCTGTTGCTACCTGGACTCACATACTTTGATGATCTTTCTTATTGTTGCTGCCCTCTCTGAACAATTAAAGCAGTAAGTGCACACTCCCCATTTCATTTTCCAAGCTACCTTACAAGGCAAGTTAGGTTGAAAAGTAATGATCACCACAATTCCTCAGTGAGTTGTTCCATGGCCTATAAATCCCGCAGTCTTAAACTGACACTCTTAACTCCATCTCACACAAGTCATCTTCAGACAGTACATTTAGAAATTCATGGAGAAGAACAGCTAGGTTGCCATCAGTTGAGTCTAAGAACAAAAAAGTACAAAAGCTCAGTCTAAAAGTCTGAGTGAAGTGAAAATACACAAAAACAAAAGTGCAAAAATTGAGATGCCATCAGCGCCTTAGCAGGTTCCAAAAAATACAGATGTCTAATGAAGATTGTGGTCCAGACTGATCCATTCCATTCTCTGTTCTTATGTTTCGATTATCTGAATGAAGTTGTCTTTGGAATAAGATGCTGTCATCCAAATGTTAGTTATATTCAAGAAACATGGAAACATGGAAGTAAACTCAAAACCATTTTCTTATTTGAGTCCAAGTAAGAAAAAAGAAAAAAGGAAAAGTTTTGCCAGCTGAAATCATGCAGTTATAAGCAGGGGTCTTTTTTTGAATTTTTTTCTGTTGTGGAATTGCTGTTTTGGGGGGGGCTCAAGAATACATCTTAAAAATTGGCAGTATTTCACAGGCTATGAAGGCTACATTTTAATTCTCCTTTCCATCCATGGGGGAAGATTCCAGATTTCTCTCTCCATCATTTTTTCTTATGGCTCCTCAAATAGGATTTCTCAACACCACTGAATTTGAGGGTGGCTGGGTTAAAACAGAACACCCCAAAATAACAGCCTTAATAGGAACTGTAGTGACCCAATTAATAAAATAGAGGTTCGGGTTGATAGGTTTAGTTGACATTGGCTACTTACCTATTTCCAACTTGAGATCTTCAACTGACAATTTAAAGGTTTTTTAAATTGCCACTGGAGCCTACATCTTTTTTGTTTGTTTTTTTAAAAAGCATTCATCTTAGCACCCGGACATTTCTTAAGCAAATCTTAAATCTCAATGATCGTACAGGAGAGACTGCGACTTTTCAACCCCCAAGTTCTGCTGTCGTTGCTTTACAAATTGCACACAATACAGTACTTGCTTGCACAAGCTGTGGGGCTCAAGAACATAAACTTAAATACAAAGTCGCGTAAATCCAGGAACACGTATTGGGAGGAAAAGAACAATCTTTTCAGACCAGATCACGACGCGGCTCAGATACCCTACGCCACGCTTCGTTTTCTCCCAATTAGAATACTGCGTTAGGAAACGCTCGCTAGCGGGAAATGGGCTATCCCACCCATGTGCCCAAGTTTTTTCCCCAGGCCCCCTTGCCTGAGCAAGGTAGGAAGCTCATTTCCACGGTCGAAAAAGAGGCGGCTGCTTAAGCTGTCGGCGAGCGGTGCGAATGTTGTCAGTGAGGAAGGATTCCACACAGAAAAGAGAGAATGCACAATACATGGAAGACTTAAATTTTTATTACAAACTGAGAGCTCTGTAAAAACCCGCAATCACGTCGGTCCCCCATCCTTCCAGCACCTCCAACCTACGCCCGTCGCGGTCAAGGCGGGGAACGGAAGCTTAAAATCTAAACAAACCTGGGAAATATAGTTCTTAAGAAACTCCTGCTTCGGTCCGCGTTAAAGAGGGCAGCCCAGGTCTTCACTTGTACTCTTCTAATCTCCCCGAGATTGAAGGCTTTGGACTGCAGCTTCCTATATTATTGCGCAGTACTGTCTGAACGACTGCCCAGTTCGCACCTGTACATGAAGCTAGAAATTAGTACCATAAATTAGTACCATTTTATCTTTCATCCGCAGGCAGCCAAATATCTTGGGGACGTTTTGATGAAAAGGTGGAAAAAAGGAGGATAAAAAAACAAGAACTGAGAAGAGGCAAAACGAGATCTAACACAGATCTTGCGTTTGCTTTGCTAAATCTTATAAATCCTCATTCAGCATTGGGCCTCAAGTCATAACTTGTGCAGGTATAAGAAAAGGTAAAGAAGGACATTTACATGTTTCCAATATTCCAAACTTGGTTTATAAATGACATTGGAAAACAATGAATAATATACTTTATATTATGCAAGATTTGTGGGGCGGGGGGGAGAGGACAAGAAGGCCTGAATAGGAGATGTGTTCCGGAAGTGTGTCTTAGCATTATTTCATTAAGGAAGGAAATTAGATACATTAGCATTCTCATAAACCTATTTCTACAGCAGTGACTCTGCTTTTTTGAATAGCTGGCAGATTTTTTTTCAAAATTGTATTTTGTTAGCAGAAGTAATCACATGAAATGAATATATTCATCAACAAAATAAACTGACTTCATGGTGGTCTGGAGTATTCAGAAGACTACTCTCATCAGGTTTCTTCAAATTTGCTGCTTTCTAGTGTAGGAAGTTAGCACCCATCCCTCTCCTAGAAAAATGAAATATACTGGGAAATATTTAAAAAGGCATATTTCCCCTAGAGTAGAAATTCAGAAGCAGAAACTCTGCCCCACCCCACCTTTTCTAATGGGTCATTAAAGCCTAGGCCAGAGTACTCTACATAATAAAGGCCTCTACCCATCTCATCACCTGGCCTGGGAAGATTGTATCAGCCAGCACTCAGTGAAGCCATGTGGTCCAGACAAAGCCTACAAAGTTAGCAAAAAACCCCACCCCTGGGAGTCTGACAGCCAATGGGATACATTTCTTGCACAGGTAACAGAGGGTATATAAGGGTCTCTCAGCATCTTGGCCTTCTTTTTTCTCTTTTCACCTTGAAGCATGTGATCATCCTTTTCACTTTGGAGCTCCAAGCCATGTGGTCCTGTCCATCATTAAACCATCTTTCCAAACAGCCCTCATGTTTCCAGTGTCTTTTTCCCCACTTGGAACTGAACCCAGAAAGATAATTCTTCCAACACTAGATACGTTGAATTTCAGCAAAAGTGGCTAAGTTTTGGTACCAAAATCCATAAAAAGGATCGAGACTTGTGTATAGAATATGTGTGTGTGGAAACCAATCCTGGAAATTCCCAACTGGAAAGTAACTTTTCTTGTTGTTGATGGGAACACTCTAGAGCAGTTTCTCAACCTTAGCAACTTTAAGACAAGTGAACTTCAACTCCCAGAATTCCCCAGTCATCATTGGGAGTTGAAATCCACTTGTCTTAAAGTTGAAGAACATTGCTCTCCTGAACGCTCGAGGATTTTTTAAGCATGTTGAGTGGGCACAGAATGCTGACTGACAGGCAAAGGAGGAAATAAAGGTGAATGCAGTGTCCTGGGAGATAGCATGGGTGATACAGAATAGAAGCATTACATATTGCAGGTTCCACTTATTGGAAGTTTTTTAAATTAGTGCAGTATCTAAACACTAAAACAAACTAGTTAAGAAATACTTTGGACCACTGTGAAGCTATGAGATTTTTTTCCCCCAAATGGAAAAGGTAATCGAAACCAGTATCTTGCTGCTCATTTCCCAATTTGAATTTAGTCTCTAAAGGGCAGTTTATAAGTTCAAGTATGAAGAGTGCTTCTCTAGATTATATTTCATAAGATTATAACAGCATATTTTAGTTAAAGAAACCACAGGGGTTCACTTATTTACATGTTCTGAAATTACAAAAATGATTTCACAGCCAAGCATAGTTCAAGCACAGTGAGAAATAGTTTCTTATAACAATATAATCAACCTTTGCATAATAAAGTAAGCCCTGCCCCATACAATGATGGTTTTCAAAGTAATTAAACCAATAGTATAAAGTTATGAGGAGCATTAGTTCTGAAGTCTCTACATAACTTCCTACTGCATATTCCAAGGAACAATTTAGAGAAATGGACCACGACAGCTGGATTGATGTAATTCAAATTTTTAAAACATTTCATCCCTGAAACAATAAGCTTTGCACATATCTGATCATTGCAATTCCCTAGAGAAACTGGTAATTCTATAGTAAAACATTTGAGCGTTATTTTCTTAGTGAATATTTTCTAGTTTCAGAATTAATATTCTAAGATGAATTTTATTTTATTATTGGCAAGCTATGCCTACCATTTTATACTTCGTGTGATTGTGAAGCTTTGTTGTCATCAGCTGTATTTGATAATACATGTGTAGACCACTACTTAATTTAGCATCTGAAAGTGAGAACTTCATATGAAAAGAAATTATAAGACACTTGAAGGCTAGTTTCTGTAGCAGTTATTTAAAAGTTCTACACAATTTTATTCATATGCCTCAGGTGTTTCTACTAGTAAACATTTGGTTTCAAACCATTTTAACATGATATTTTGCAAAATGTCTCATTCAAGTATGAAACAGGTTCAAGGTCTAGAACTAGAAGTTCAAGATCAAATGTTCTGCACATCTTTAATTCTTTCTATCATTCAAAATCAAAAAGTTTGAATTATTTATTCATCAAACTTGTATGCTGCCCATCTCACCAAAGGTATCTTTGCCAGCAATCTTAAATACAGAACAGAAATAGCTGTTTTTAGCATTTGCCTGTTAACATAACATGTTTTTCAGTTTATATAGTTCTAAAGCAAGAGTCAGTTCTGAATCTTTAAGTCTAGACACAGGCATTGATTCACAAGCATCCTTGTTTTTCCAGTAGAACACTTATCAGATGTTACTTGCCAACTAAATAATACATCAATATATAAAGATTATACATCACTAATTTAACAGAACATAAAATTCCACAACCCCTCCTTCTATATAACAGCATTATTCAACCCATCAGAGAACCCCTTCCATTTTTAGGCAATATCCTAAAGATTTAAGAAAGGAAGTTATAAATCTGGCTGGGTATACTTTAACCTTTTAAGAATTCCAGGAAAGAACATATATATTTCCTCACTCAAATTGAAAGAAAAATAAATAGAAGCTTTCAATGAAAGCATATAGTCTACCAGCCACTCTGAAGTGGAGCTCCCAAATTCTTACAAAACTCAATTTTAACAGTCCACTTGATGCCATCGTGTGTCCATTCCAAATATGCCCAAATCCAACAGATACATTCCTCCCATGATACGTGACTGGAACATTCATTTTATTTCCAGATATTCAGTCTGTTTCCATGGCAACACTGCGGGATTCTTTGGCTACCATCAGTCGCATTAATTGACTGTGGAATTTCTCAATTTTCTTTACATCTTGAGCCTGATCTGTCCTATAGAGTAGACACTGAAAGAAAAAAAAAAGCATAGGGAAAAGATCAGGATTTATCTGAACATAATTTTAAACACATACACATACAGCCCTACTATGCTGCAGTGGGGGAATGTTTCTGGGAGGGATACACAAAGAATCCCAGGATTATGTCAAGACTACATTTTCCCAACAGGGTCACCCATGGCATTAAGATCTTCCACTTGCGTTCCCCCCTTGCCCCAAAGAGGCACCTTTTTGGCCAACAACAATGTAGGAAGATGCAGGAGGTATAAGAACAATTTAACAAAGGCATCATTTCAATACAATGCTGGAAAAAGCAATGATAAAAGCACTCCTGTATTTTGTCAAAAATAAAAACCACTAGATAAACAATAAAAAGTGATTGATGAGCTAGTGCTGTGTGATAAGCTCTCAAGTTCAACTGCATTCAACATGCCAGATGAATAAAGCCAATCACTTTCTATATTGTGGTCTTAAAAATATACCCACAATTTTTAAGGAGAACATCAGGAATCATTTTAAAACCCTGAACCTCAATGACTGACAACCAGAGGAACTGTGGAATTCAATCTTACTATACACCACCCAGAGTCCCTCTGTGAGGGAAATGGGTCTTAAATATGATAAACAAAATAAATATATTAATGGGAAAAGAAATTGCCAAGAAGCAAGAAAGAGGAAATCAAAATGGATATCACAAAAGATTACAGAAATTGCCAAGAAGTGAAGTTAAAGCCAAGAATATCAAAGATCTCAAGAACATATTTCAGAGAACTATTGCGTCAAAAAACAAGAAACCATATTACAAGTGACATCTATAAAGATACTAAAGATTTAAACAATAATGGGATAAATAAGAAAAGTCTTCCAAAAGATCTTCAAACTCAGGAGATTCCAGTCTCAAACTGATATTCTCAAGGATATCAATGGATGGGTAGTAACAAGAGTCAGAGAAGTCAAACATATACAGAAGAAATACAGGAAGTCTTTGATTTACAACTGATCACTTAATGACCATTTGAAGTTCCAATGGACCTCCCACCCAAAAAGCTATTTATGACACATATTTCCAACATCATCTCCCCTTCCCACATGATCATTTTGAGCATTAAGCAAGCAGCCCACATTTACAGATGTTTGCAATGCCCAATGATCATATCATATGATTACGATTTTCAAAGGTTTTGCTGGAAACCAGTATTTACTTCCTGTTTCCAGCAAAAATTGCTCCATAGCAAACAATGAACAATTGCAGCATTTGCTTAATGACTGCACAGTTCCCATAACAGCCACCATGAAAAAGATTGTAGAATCAGTTCTGGTCACATGGTGACCCACTTTCTGACCATCACAATTTATAACTCTAATCGCCAAGGTACAATTGTCAATTTGGGGACTACTGTATATACAGTACTGAAATTCTGTACATATTTGAGACAACCAAGAATCTTAAGAAGATACTCCCTATTCACATGAATTCTTAGTACAACCAAATGAAATTAAATGAGCATGTTGGTCATTACCAAGTGAGAAGGGTACAGGAATTGATGGAATACCTATAGAAATGTGACAAGCAACAGAAGACAAATCAGTTCTAACTCAATTATACTAGCAAATATGGAGACTTGACACAGCGGTCAATCCTGTTGGAGCTTTGTCTACATACCACAATCAAGAAGACTTACTAGAATGTGCAAATAATCATACAATATCACAAGTTAGCAAACTAACTTTCTCTGCAGATTATAGCTATGGAAATGTGGAATGATGAAGTTGGTTTTAGAAAAGAATAATAGACAGGAAGAACAGACATAATCTCTGATGCAGCCTGGTTAATTGAAAGAGCCAAACAATTCCAAAAATAAGTCAATATATGCTTTGCTGATTATAGAAAGGCCTTCAGTTATGTCAACCATGTTAAGTTATGGAATGTCCTTAGGAAAATGAGAATCCCAAAACATCTCAACTTCTTCATACAAAGCCCGTATTTATATGACACAGGAAAGCTACAGTCTATACAGAGCATAATAAAAAACTTATTTTACAGTTGCAAAGGAATGAGACAAGGCTATGTATTCTCTCCCTATTTTACATGAGGAAAATATATTGAGTGAAGCTGGACTGGAAGAAGATGAGCATTTAAAATTATAGGAAGAAATATCAATACCCTGCACTAATGCTGATATCAATCTGATAGATGTAAGTCAGATATAAAACTCATGTCATCACAGCATTGTGCTAAATCAGGGATGGGTGTAGCCAGTGCATGACACATCTGGGCGCAAGTTTGACACCCCTAATGTAAGTGATCTGGAAGTTCTAATAATGGAAGTCAATGAGCACAATGAAAAAAAATGGGCCTACAATATAAAAACCAAACGAATGATAACAGGGAGAGCAATCAGCCTTAAAATTGACAACAAAGACAGTGATATGGTGGATAGCTTCTGCCTTTCAGAATCGATGATCAACAATAAAAAGACCAGCTATCAACAGAGTAGAATTTGGTAAGGTGGCTATGAAAATTTTGGAAAAGATATTCAGATGCCATAATCATGGTTCTCATTTAAAGCACAAATGACATTTGAACAAATGGGTCAAATAATCATATTTTGCATACATTAGGTAGACTGTGCTCTGTTCAGATGTCCGTAACATTGGGAAAGAAAAAAAAGGGAGGGGGGAGAAGAAGATACCAACAGCAAGGTGAATGCACTTGATTACTACAGCAATAGGTGTACTGTTGGGAGATGTGAAGGACCAGGCTGGAGTCAGATTAGAGGTCTATCCATGTGACCACTCAGATTGATGGCACATAAGCAAAATGTTTTCTAAAAGTCTAAAACACATAATTTTTCTCTTTATCCTCATATAATGAGGACATAAAACAGCTGTTACAATATAGTTTTACAATGCAAATTAAACTGTTGTAACAAAAAGACCTAACAAAGAAGCAGCAAATAAGGACAAAATATATAATAAGTGCAATTGCTCAGGTACAGATTTTTTTTTATAGTTGTGATCCCCCTTTGCGAACTTCTGACAAGCAAAATCACTGGGAAAACCAGATTCACTTAACAATTGTGTTGCTAATTTAACTGCAGTGTTTCACTTAACTACTGTTGTAAGAAAGGTCGTAAAATGGGGCAAAATTCAATGTTTAACTTAGCAACCGAAATGTTGGACTCAATTGTGGTTGGACTATCTGTAATTAAAAATGGTTCTGTAGTGCAAAGTTTAAGCAAAATCAGCTTTTTCTAATCAGTATGTTTAAAAGACTAATGTTCTCAGGAGTTTAATATATACAAAGACTGCACTTCTCTAATAAATAGAATTGGAAGGGACCTTAGAAGTCTTCTAGTCCAACCCACTGCTCAAGCCAGAGATCCTATATTAGTGTTGGCAAACCTTTTCGGCACTGAGTACCGAAACGGGAGTGCGCGTGCAACGGAAACCAGAAGAGCAGCTCCCCAGTGCACATGCTCTTCTGGTTTCCAGCACTCCCGTGTGCAAAGACCAGCTGGAACCCAGAAGAGCAACGGGCAACCCAGAAGAGCAGCTGGCATGCCCAGAGAGATGGCTCTCCACTTCCGGCTCATATGTGATGGTTCACCATCACAGCCCTATATCATTTCAGACAACTGGATGTTCCATCTCTTCTTAAAAACCTGCAACACCCATTGCTTCTGAAGGTAAGTCATTCCATTGACTGATTGTTCCGTCAGGAAGTTTTCCTTATTTCTAGGCTGGGTCTCTCTTTAATCAGTTTCCATCCACTGCTGCTTCTTCTGTCTTCAGGTGCTTTGGATAATAGATTGACCCCCCTCTTCTTTATGGAAGACCCTTAGATATTGGGATACGGCTATCATGTTACTCCTAGTCATTTTTATTAAACTAGACATACCCAATTCCTGCAACTGTTTTTCATGTTTTAGACACCAATCTCCTAATCATCTTTGTTGCTCTTCTCTGGACTCTTTTCTAGAATCTCAACATCTTTTTTATGTTAGCCTTTTTGTTGGGTGACGCACACTGCTGGTTCATATTTAAGTTAATTGTCCACTAGGGCTCCAAGATCCCTCTCAGAGTTACTACTGTTGAGCCAGTTACCACCTATTCGATACCAGGCATTTGGCTTGCCTAAGTGTAGAACCTTACTTTTCTCACCATTAAATTTCATTTTGTTAGATAGGGCCCAGTATTCAAGTCTGTCAAAATCCACCTAGCTTTTCAGACTATATTCTGGCACATTGGCTATTCCTGCCAGCTTGATGTTATCTGCAAATTTGATGAATTTCCCTTCTATCTCATCTAAATTGTTTATGAAGTTATTGAAGAGTCATGTGCCTAAGACAGAACCTTTGATTATGTGTGAAACAGAAAGTAAAAATTTTTTTATTTATTTAAAAATTTTGTATGTCCACCCACCATACATAACTCTGGGATTCTAAACATTCACAATTTATTCTGAGATACTGCTTTAGAATTTTAAAATGCCAGCGCACTAACTCTAAAAACATCACATCTTATAAAAATGATTGGAATGCCTCTAGGTTTACACAACTGCTTCTTTGAGAAGTATTCAGTAAATCAGCTGATACACCAACCAATTTTTCTGCTAAAACAATACTGAAAATTTGATTAGGACTCTGAGAATTTAAAACTGTAAATCACAACATCTAAGTTTTACTTACAACAACATCATCTGTTACTTTAATACACAGATTTCCATCACAATGTCGGTACTTGAGTACGACTCGGACCTGAAATGACACAAAAACCATCTTATAAAAAAGTAAAATAGCATCAATATAGATACATTTTCACAAGTTAAAAAAAACATGGCTGTTTACAAACCTGCCTTAATGCCAGTTACACACAGCATTTCAACCTTTAGCCCTTTTTCACTTGATCAGAGCTCCCAACCAAGGCACACTTGAAATGAACAAAACCAATGAATGGATCTCCTTTACACAATAACACGTTAGCATACAGGAGCAGATTGTCTAGGTTTTCTACAATTCACTGCAACAACCGCTACCAAAGAGAGTATGTAAATCCAGCAGTGAAATATTGATATTCAACTACCCAAAATACTAGAACAGAGGTCTCAAAACTTGGCAATTTTAAGATTTGTGGACTTCAACTCCCAGAATTCTCCAGCCAGAATAGGGAGTTGAAGTCCACAACTCTTAAAGTTGCCAAGTTTGGGGATCCCTGCACTAGAAGTTTTCCTATCACTGAAACATATTTACTATAACGCTACCAGAAGAAGGAGCTACTTCCTATTTACTATAACGCTACCAGAAGAAAGAGCTACTTCCAAATTTACTCCAGCCAGGAAACATGATAGAGATGAGCAGATCTTGCAATGCACTCAACTGTCACAAATTCAATATACGGCAAAAATAAATAAATAAATAAATAAATAAAAACTTTTGATTAATAATTTCCCACTCTGAGCGAGATTGAAGCTTTTCTATAGTTGCCAATTACAGAAAAGCCCGCTATTATTGGTTACCTGGGCACCACCAGAGTTGGAAAACTGATCTAGTGGCTAACACTAAGATGGTAACAACAACCCCACCCCCCAAAAAAACCCATGCAAGTCCAGAGACTCCAACACCCATCAATCCCTCTTCCTTCTGCTCAACTTTTCCGCCGACGTCTCCTCCACCAACACCCTCCACGCTTTAATCACCTCCACGCCCAAGTACCTTCATAGGGTCGGACAAGTAGAGTTTCTCCGCTGCGCGAGTGAACTCTTCCCAGGTCTGATAAAGCGGCATAGCTGGGTCCCTCTTTGCTCGGACCGGGAAGGTACAGCTCAGCACTCTGAACAAGAAGTAAGATGGCGCTTTCAGACGGCCCACATTCAAGCAAGTGCTTCTCCTATTGGGTCACCTCAAGAATTACCACTAATAGGGAGGCTTGTTATTCAAACGTGGCTCCTTCCCTCAATCTCCGCCTCTTCCTGCCGTAACGAGCGGGAGAGAACAATTCTACAGTACTACCGAGGCAAGAGTCTTCCGGAGCTTAACGGTCGCGGAACAGAGCATAGCGCCTCCTCGTGGTGCAGAGAAGGAGCAAAAAACCTAAGTCGCTGCCGCAGATCTGGGTCTTAAGGGCGATGTGATAGAGAAGTCAAGGAGATCACGGGTGGCAGCTCTGGCCAATCAGAAGAAGGCAAATGTAAGTAAGCGAAGGTTTCCCTGCTTGCTTTTACCTTGTCAAGATTTCGCTGTGCAATATTTCGAGATGTATTTTCACGTTAGGTAGCTTCGCTGCTTTTAACCCATCACGGTTTTTTTTTTAATTTCAAAGAAGGAAAAGGAAAACTGTAATTTAACAATATCATTAAATATCGAAGACTGCTGTCATATCTTTGTTCAGTTTTCTCTTCTGCAGACTAAACGGAACCAGCTGCCTTACCAACTTGGTAGCCGTGCTCTAAATTGGCTCTAGGTTCCCAATATATATATATTTATTGTGATGCTTAGAACCGAATATGGTATTCCAAGTGGGTTCTCACCAAGGCAAAAAAAAAAGTGTGGGATAATTACTTCCTACTTACTCTCATTTCTTGTTAATACATCTCCAAATAGCATTTGCCTTTTTAGAAGTTACCTCACATTGTTGGCTTATATTCAGTCTGTGATTGGTTGGAACATCCAGATCCTTTTCTCTTACGTGGGTAGTCCTTGCTTAGTGACCACTCATTCAGCAACTGCTTGACGTTGCAGTGATGCTGAATGGAGTGGTACTTGCAACTGCTCCTCAAATTTCTGGCCATCACACCATCCCCGTTGACATATGACCGTGTTTTGGGTGCTTGGCAAGCATCTTGCACATTAATGGTTGTAATGCCCCATGGTCACTTGATTGCCATTTGTGATTTTTTTTCCTGCTGATTTCCCATAAGTCAAAAGGGAAGCCAGCAGGGAAGGTCGCAAGTTGCTCCAGTAAATCCACTGGTCTTGCATATGCCTTCTGCTGGGGCTCCCAGGCCTCCCACCCAACCCCCATGTCAGCACCATGCTCCTTACTAGGATTCCCGTTGCTTCCTGGTTAAAGACCCTTGTGTATTCTGCTTATGATGGTAACTAGAATTGCTGTGATTGTTGCTAAGCAATGCAGTTCATGTGGTGCCATGCTTTACAAACACATTACTTAGTGATGGCAATCCTAGTCCAATTCAGAGGTGGTATTCAGCAGGTTCCGACCAGTTCTAGAAAATCGGTAGTGGAAATTTTGAGTAGTTTGGAGAACCGGCACATACCACCTCTGGCTGGCCCCAGCCCCATCTATTCTCTGCCTCCTGAGTCCCAGCTGATCGGCTGGGTCTTCTTTTGTTGCTCTGCACAGGAGAACGGAACTGGAAAGCAGGTTAGTGGGGTGGGGAGGGATTTTGCAGTAATCTTCCCCCAGGAGTGGGATGGGAATGGAGATTTTGTAGTATCCTTCCCTTGCCACGCCCACAGAATCGCTAGTAAAAAAAATTGAATCCCACCACTGGTCCAATTGCCATTGTAATCTGAAGACTACCTGTACTATTGCCAAGCTAGGTCTCTCCAATCCTTGCACCTTTTATTTATCCCCAGATACAGCATTTTACATTTCTTTCTTAGTTTTCATCCTGTTGTATCAGCCTGCTGCTGAAGCCTCGTTAGGTCTTTTGGGACCTTCTCTTTGTCTTCCAACATGTAAGTCTCTCTCATTTGCAGGTTTGATAGTCATCCTTTCAATCATTTCATCCAGGACATTAATAAAGGCACTGACAGAGTTCTCCGAAATAGCATTAATAATTTCCCTCTAAGCTGATTACACATACCTATATTACACATAATGTATTAACCTTCTATTTATTGTAAAATTTTAAACATCTTAATGTTTAAAATTGTTGAATATTATTTTCAACAATTAATATATCCAACTGATCAGCTAAGCTGGCATTGCTCAGAAATATAAGATTTTCACATACAATGTCCTATCCTGTCTACAATGCAAATACATCAATATTCTATCCCATACCAAATAATAATCTCCTTCCTACGGCAATCTTAGGTGCACATATTCAGAAAAGGGAAGGAACTTAAAGCAAGAAACTTCAACTATTACAAAGTCTGCACTATTATTACTGTTAATCTTCTCATCACTCCTTATCACCCATCCCCTCCCACTTGTGACTGTAACTTTGTTGCTTGTATCCTCACGATTTATATTGACTGTTTCCTAGTATGATTTGATGTTGATTGTACCCTATGACTATTATTAAGTGTTGTACGTTATGATTCTTCATTCTTAACAAATGTACCTTTTCTTTATGTATACTGAGAGTATTTACACCAAGACAAATTCCTTGTGTGTCTAATCACACTTAGCCGATAAAGTATTCTATTCTATTCACTCCGAAAATGCGCAAGAAATGTTACCAGTGTTTAAAACTCAGTCTTGGGAAAGGGGAAGAGAAGAGAAAATCTTTAGAAAATCCATTTTGTGCTTGTTTAGCAGATTTTCAGTTCTGTTCTTACATTTTACAAAATAAAGTAACATTCCTCTAACCCTTGTGTTGTCTGTTTCCTGATTTGGCCTATCTCAAAGGGCTGACACATTGATTTATCTCTCCCCACAAAGAAGGAGGCAGAGGAAGGGCTGATCTTCTTAGTCACACGCTTCAACATTACAGTGCCAGGAGATGGTACAATAGAATATGTGTCCTTCTTATCATTTGTCCCCTTTTTATTTTCCAGTAAAGCATACACGTTAGGGGAACTGTTGGGGCTCGTGAGAGAATGGCAAGATTCAGTTGTTATTGTTTTAAGTATTTCATTTTTTATAATGTTATTATATTTTAGTGCTTTTACTATCAAAGGGAATGTAAACTATTTACATCCCAGTTGGATGGGTGTGGCATATAAGTCCCAGGAAAGTAATAAATAAGTTTGTCAATAAAAACAGATGTTGCTTGAGGTGTTCACAAAGGCTATTTTATTTGTTTTTCCCAGAAATAAAAATCATAATCTCAGCAATTAATTTGATAAATGAACCATGAGGGAGTTTTAAAAAAGCTGTAGACCACCAGTGAATCTGTACAAGAGAGGGCAAAACTGGGCCAGGTCTGGGTGTGGATAGTTGGAGGGGGGGGAAATGAACTTCCCATGTTTTGTTCATCTTATGAACATTGTGTATACTTTAGCTATGTTTTTTAAAAAATCCTGCTAAAGTTTAAAATTCTTGCTTTTTTAGCAGAAACATTATCTTGGTTATCTAGATATGAGAAATATTTTTTTTCTCTTAGCCTCTGATGATGATGTCATCTATTCATCCATGTTCAATTCTTGGCGATTCTATGGGCCCAGTCTACTTCCTCCAATCTTACACTAATTCTTTGAGTTGTTCTGTGCTCTGGCTGGTGTCAGCTTTGATGGTGTCTAACCACTGTGTTCTTTGGTGGCCTGGTTTTCTTTCGCCACTAATATAGTTGCTTTCTCTAGTGGATTCCCCCGCACAATATGGCCAAAATAAGTGAGATGTAATTTTGTGATTTTTCCTTCCAGTGACATGTCTGGAGTTATGCGCTTCAGCATTTGCTTGTTGGTCATCTTTGCTGTCCAAGGAATGTACAGGTACCTTGTCCAGTGCCACAGCTCAAATGAGTTGATTTTCTTCCTGTCTGGCTTTTTTAAGGTCCAACTTTTACAACAGGTAACTATGGGGAGTACAATAGAGCAAACTAACCTGCATTTGATTGCCAGGCTGATGTTCTTGATTTTCCATATTTGCCTCATCTTCATCATTGCTGGGTGACCTAGTGTAATCCCTCATTTCATTTCTGAGCTGTATTCACCACTTTGAGTGACCTGTGACCTTGGAAAGTGAATTTTTCCACACATTCTATCTCTTCATCATTAATTTCTATTTTGATGTTTCCATTCCTTGCAGTGGTCATGTTTACTTATGACCTTTTTATAGTGGAGTTCTATGAATGGTTTGAACTTCCTTTCCCCAAATTACTTAACTGAATTTTATCAAAAGCTAGCTGGGGAAGTCCACATATCTTAAAGTTGACAAGCTTGAAAAATCCTGCCATCCATCTGATCTTTGTCCTACTTTGAAATACTTCCTTTGTTTTCCCAAGCACTGTAACTTCTGTCCCAAATTAGCACATTGTGTATTTGTCACTGTTTCTGCTGAGAAGGAGTTTTATGTGGCTATATGTTTTACTATTTTTATTTTGGAGACAAGGGGGAGGCGTCGTTTCCTACCCAAATTCAGCTTGGGTTAAAACGGTTTGCATGTAGCACATATGCTGTAACAAATCAGGCTACAAAACTAAAGTCAAATTATACTAGAAAATAAGCAGAGCAAAACAAGACAATATCCAAACACAGGATTATGTTCAGCAAGATAGACAATATGCTTTTCCACATTTTACCAAACCAAGAATAACTGGCCTTAAGTGCTGGCCCATCATGGACTACAGTTGGTCTTAACAGTTCACAATCTGCTGATACTGAACCAAATGATTTTAATTTTTGTATCAAAGTGTATACAATCTTACTAGAGTTCCATATTCAGTGCAATCATCTCCTGAACTATGAGTCTCTTTACCTTGAAGGACGGAACTCTCCCAAACCAGCTAGTTAGGGATATTGACCGGGATATAGGTCCTTTTAATCTTCAGGACAGATTTAAATCCTTTTCATAAAATGAAAGGCTTAGGATTTTCTCTTTCCTGTTAACAGTTTTCTCCCTTTGTGAGTGTAAAGAGTGCTTTAAAAATGTGACAGACAGACAAATTATTTCCAGAACTGTTTTATTCTTGGTCCCGATGTGACTGGACAGTTCTTGAACAGAAACATGGACAATGTTGTTGTTGTAAATTTTATGTTATTTGTATTCAGCAATCATGATTGTAGTATCAGATAAAATATTTTAAATTTAAAAAGGGTTTTCAAAGCTGGACTTTCCCAGCAACTAAATCCACTAATATGGGTTGCCCTAGGCAAGCTCTATCTATCTTAATTAATTTATAATGCCAATTTAAAATTCAGAACATGTACACTGAACATGTTCTTTCTTTTTATATCCCAAGATTGAGGCTAGCTACAGATTATCTTTAATTATAATGAAGAGATGTATTTCCCTCCTGCAACAGCTATGGGGCATTAGGCATCCTGGGGCAAGAACCTGATTTGGTTTTAAATGATTTAGATTTTGCTAACCTGTTTCATTTTCAAGAAGGCTATTGGATGCTGTAACCAAAGCCATCCCTTGCCACCATTGCCATTCCCTTAAGGGTCTATGGAGATTCTCAGTCATCCAGTCATCCAGTGTAGGTGTGTGTGTTGGGGGGTGGGGGACGGGGACATTACCAGATTTGTTTGCAAAACTCTATTTTTTCTCAAACCATCTCTTCCTCTTCTCCAACCATTTATCCACCAAACTCTTGTTTTGCAGGATTGCCCATCTTTTAGAACAGAGGTGTCAAGCTCAAGGCCTGCGGGCCAGATCCGGCCCGTGGGGTGCTTAGATCTGGCCCATGGGGCCAGCCGGGAAACAGCAAAGGACCAGCTGGTAGTGTCTCTGCCAGCAAAAATGGAGCTCAGGGGGGCTGCACACGGCCACCTTGGGCTCCATTTTTGCTGGCAGAGGGCTATCAAAACAAACTAAAAACAAAACAAAAGGAGAAATGTTTCCTCTTTTGCATTTGAGCATGCAAGAAGGGACAGGAAAGGAGAAAGAGAAAAGAAAAAGGAGGAAAGATGGGAAAGGGCAAGGAAGGAAAAATAAGGAAAGAGGGGAAGGAAGAAGAAAGGAGAAAGAAGAGGGAAGGAAAGAGAAGAAAAGGAAGGAAATTATAATGAGAGTGAGGGTGGGTCTCACTCCTGCCTTAACACTTGGCCACCACAGGTGACCCCAACTTGAGTGATGTCAAACTGGTCACACTCAACATTTCCATGCCCACCCCGGCCATGCATCTCCAGCAGGAGTGGGATTCAAATTTCTTAACAACCGGTTCTGTGGGTATGGCCTAATTTGTGGGTGTGGCTTGGTGGTCATATGACTGGGTGGGCATGGCTTGTATGTAAATATTATAAATATTTATGTAAATATTGGGGTTTTTTTAATATAAAAAGAGCAACTTTTACCCAAAAGCAGGCAGGCAGATTGAGTTGCTCACAGAATCACAGATTCATTTAGAGATCTATCTATCTGCAATCGGCTATCTGAGTCTGTCACATAAAATTTGCTTGCAAGCAAACTCACAAAATTAACTCACAACACACCATATATGTAAATATTGATTATATATATATATATAATATATATATATATATATATATATATATATGCAACCTTTACCCCAAAGCAGGCAAAGCAGGCAGGCAGATTGAGTTGCTCACAGAATCACAGATTAATTTATGGATCTATCTATCTGCAATCGGCTACCTAAGTCTGCACTGAAAAGCTTCAGTTTTAAGGAAGATTCGGCTCTGCTTTTAGATTAGCTAGAAAGCAAGAAATCCAAGAATTTCCTGCTTTCTAGCTAATCTAAATTGCCTGGCAGAGCAAAACAGCTGATGGTCGGGGGGGGGGAAGGAAAAATATCAGTGGAGCTATTTGCCGGTTCTTTGAACTGGGGACAATCATGTGTGCAGCGTTTGCAAGAAATCATCAGCTGTGCCGCCTAGAGAGCTGATAAGTGCTGTGCTCGGGTGCACAGCATTTAAAAATCCTCTTGTTTCCTGCTTTTTCAACCTCAGCTGTGCCGCGCAAAGCAACTGAGGAGGGAAAAGCAGGGAATAAAGGACAGCCTAGAGCCCAGGCAGGTGGATGGGCCAAACACCAAACTGGTTCGGTGTCAGCTGCCCTTCGCAGTTACAGGTTCTGTATAACCGGGCCGAACCAGTAGCATCCCATCCCTGATCCCCAGCCCTCCAAGGTCAAACACAACCCTTATGCAGCCCTCAATGAAATCGAATTTGACAACCCCGATTTAGAAGAATGATAGGCCTCTTTTTTAAAAAAATGTCCAAGTGAAAAGTTAGTAGTTAAGTGACTTATCATTGAAGCAACTTGAAAGCTTCCATCTTGGACAATCACCCACAGTCACCGAAGATAAAGATAGCAGTTGGTTATTTTCTCCATAGGCAAGTTGTGTGTTGTTTTTTTTGGCATGCATACATAAGGACAAGTTCTTTGTCTGAAGCTGACATGAAACCTATTTGTATCACCATTGTAGGTCAAACCATTGTAGTTATACTACATTTCCTAAATTCAGACATGAAATGAAAATATTTTTAAAGAAAAATCTAGATATTTGGTCCTATAACTAAGATTCTCCTTTGTTTCTTTGCAGATTTGGGTTTTTTTTTTAATTATACAATTGTTATCATATAACTATCAAAAATATCCACTTCTATTATCTGCCTTGGAAGATGTATTGCCAATCCAGAAGTTCCTGATCTGAATCACAATGGAAGCTTCTGTTTCATATTAGCTGAAATGAACAAACCATATGGCTGTGTAAACAAGTAGCAAAGCAACCTACAGAATTGCTCTGCAAATGAAAAGTTGAATTATGCAGAGCAGCAGCTTTGGGCTCTAGCTAGAAGCAAAAAAAAATGTGCAAGTCACCATTTATTTGCCAGAAGTAATGGGAGAAGGAGAAAAGAAAATAGTGGAGGAAGATACAGCTGGGCATAACAAATAATGTCATGTGCATCATAGTCATGATGGCACATGGTATGCGTTGCATAATTCATGCCATTTGTGTTATGATTGCTCCTACCACATGTTTATGTTGCTGCTGCCTACTGATTACACTATTAGTAAAAGCCAGTCCAGTGATGTCTGGGGGAGGCACAAGAGTGCTCATAGAGATGTGACAATGGTGTTACAACACAAGCTCTACCCCTTTTCTATATGTGATATCCACTCAAAAGAGTAGACTTTGCAGCACAACATTGCTATACCGCTTTCATTGTTTTGACAATAATGGCAAGATGCTACAGATACTGCTGAGCCAATCCAGTCGTGAAATATTTATCTCCATTATATTTCTCTCCTACTTCCCCTCCAAGAAGCTTAAAGTGTACATGGGAATTCCCTCCCATCTTACTCTCACGAGAACCTCAAGATTTTGCTCAGCCTGAAAAGTAGCAACAGGAACAAGGTCATTTGATAAGCTTTTGTACAATGCAAAGCTGAAACTCTAAGAAACAAGAATTCTGAGGCTCAGCAAATATTTTGGATTATTGCCCATTCTGGCTGGGTTTTATAAAACAATAATCCAAATTAATAGGGGCATGACTTTTATCTAGCCACTACACTGCTGAGGATCTTGTTATGTCCAATTAGATTAATTACAATTAGTTACCCATATTGGGACTCATCCTATAGTCTCTATATGGGTAACTAATTCTAATCCTATAGTTTTTGTAATAGAACTCCAACCATGAATCAAAAATCAGATTTCTTTGTGGTCAAGTGTTCTCAAGGCTGAACAATTCCACACATAGGAAAGTTGCAACAGGTTTATGACAAATATGGATGTCAAGTACATTTCAGTGTAGTGTACAGCAAGGGCATCCATAGGAGGATCAAAATAAAATAAAATGATATTTGCAAAAACAGAACACCTTAAAAAAAAATTGCCTTTCACTAAAAACAGAGATGAGGGTTCAGTCCAGTGGTGGGATTCAATTTTTTTTTACTACCGGTTCTGGGGGCATGGCTTAATGGGTGTGGCAGGGGAAGGATATTCTAAAATCTCCAGTCAGAGGTGGTATTTGCCGGTTCTCTGAACTACTCAAAATTTCTGCTACTGGTTCTCCAGAACTGGTCAGAACCTGCTGAATACCACCTCTGGTTCAGTCATGGATACTGGCTTGACTTTTTAAACCTCTCTCCCAGCACAAATATACAGAACAATAGAATAGCAGACTTTTAAGGGACTTTGGAGGTCATCTAATCCAAGCCCCTGCTCAGGCAGGAGACCCTATACCATTCCAGACACATGGTTGTCCAGTCTCTTCTTAAAAGACTCCAGTGATGGAGAATCCACAACTTCTAGAACTTTCTCCTTAATTCCAGGTTACTTCTCTGCTTCATTAATTTCCATCCATTGTTGTGTTTCTTGCCCTCTGGTGCTTTGGAAAATAGGTTGTCCCCCACCCCTTCTTTGTGTCAGCCTCTTGGAGATTGGAACACTGGTATCATCATGTCCCCTCTAGTCCTTCTTTTCTTTAGACTAGATATACCCAGTTCCTGCAACTGTTTCTTCATATGGTTTTCTTCATACAGTATCATATAGTATTATTCTTCATACAGTAACATGCTGGTTACCAAGATGAACAGTTACCAAATTTTGAACATGCTGTACTGTAAGTGTGAGGACCAGTCAGTTTTTTCAGTGCCATTATAACTTTGTGTTAGCGTTCCAAGCAACAACCTCCAGAAAAAAGAATCTCTGAGAATATCATCTTCTCAAAGATCCATTTTATTAGAGATATCATATTGGCGCATCTGGGGAAAAACCAGAATCTGAGAATTCTGGGTTTTCCCTAGCCCAAAGAAAATCCAAAATCCAACCCTTACACCCAATAGTCTATCTATTACATGATCCAATCATTACTTTGTTCCAACTGGAGATTATCCCCAGTCACTCCCCTCCATGTCCTTGACTTTCTGAGAAAGGAATGTTGTTGTGGCTAATCTTCCACCGCTCTTTTAAATCCCCCTCCCAAATTCCCAGGTATTGAATGTGGCAGCCCAGAAGCGTCAAAGAAAAATGGCTTCCTAGCTGACACTTTGCTCACCAAATGAATAGTTGTAAGTATCAAGTACTACCTGTAGTGTAGCGAATAATCTGGTTACAATATCACTAATAATTTTCTGTTGGGGGAAAAAGTGGGATGATTAGCAGATATGAGGGGGAGTTAGTTTTCTTATCATTTTAATACAAATCCATCTAATGTTTAGCTTTTGAATCAATATGCAAATCAAGATGTAATATCTACATTTTAAATGTTTTTGATATAATTGTCCATGGAGGAGAAGTGGGATGCACGCAGTTAAACTGTATATCAATAGAAACAATGCTTAAATGCCTTATACTGAAGTAAATTATATTGCTGATCAACTTCCTCAAGTGGAACTCTTTCTATATTTACTGAAAAAGGAATGTTTTTGTGGTTGCATTGTTCAAGGGGACTTGTTTTCTAGCAGAATTACATGTATAGGCAGGAGTGGGATTCTACCAGTTTGCACCTCTTCGCTAGAACCGGTTGTTAACATTCTAAGCAGTTCGGAGAACCGGTTGTTAGAAGAAATTACTGGTCTAATCCTGTAAGGAAGGCAGGAAGGAAACATTCTGGTGTTGCTTACAGAAACTGCTTCTCCGTTAACCCTTATTACATTCTTGGCAGGATTAGACTTCGTGTCTCAGGAACGTCTCTGGAGTTTTCTTTCCCTCTTTTGCTGGTACTTTGCTTGTGTGGAGTGACCATTCAAAGTTACAATGGCACTGAAAAAAGTGACTTATGACCATTTTTTACACTTACAACTGTTGCAGCATTCCCATAGTCATGAGAGGCCAGGCGAGGAGATGCGTGTCTCAATGTGATATTGAGTTGGCCATGCCCAGCCAATAACATGACCACAAAGCCACATCCACCCAGCCACATGACCAAGCCACGCCTACCAACTAAACCACGCCCACAGAACCGGTTGTTAAAAAAATTGATTCCCACCCCTGTGTATAGGATTGCATCTCCTTATAGCCTTTGAAGTTTGCTTGAGCACAGGGTGCAGCCGAGGCAATCTGGAAATTGAAGCTGTGCAAAAATAGAAGAACCTGGGCATAATCTTATTTATTTTGAGCTCTCTTGACAGAAGATAGAATTGCTCTCTTTATAGAGGCGCAGTTATAATTGCATAAACAGAACAGCTCACTCCTGCTGCAAGTCAGTAATTGTTTACCAGATTTTGTTCATTTAAAAATTCTCTTCTGAACTTGTTACTGAAAGAAAATTAATTAATCAAAGCGGTGATGAAAAGCTACTGTCATTTGCTAAGTAAAACCTTTTCTTCCCATATTAGTTTTTTTTTTAACTTCTCAAAAGATACAAAGACTCTACTAAGACACCAGGGACTTTTACAGAAATAGGATTGGTTTTCTAGTATGTTTATAGGAAACAGCAAATTTAGAAACACCCATTTCATATGTTCAGTGGCTGGGCGGGGGGAAAAGGCTGACCAATGCAACGATTAAAAATAGCTACAGGGGGATACAATCTTTCCTGTATTTGACTTGGTTTTGTTCACAGAAACACTTAATAGTTGCACACAATAGCATAATGGCTTATTTTTACATGCTGGTTACTTTTAACTATAATTACCTTTCAGAAGGGTTATTGTGTTGTGTGAATCCAGCCATTTGTTAAGATTAGGGCCTAACTAGGAACAGCATTTTGTGTCAAAAAAAAAAAAGTTTTTCCCCATTACCTCTAAATGGCAGGTCACAGACAAGGAAATCAATGTCATAACATCAATGTAGTTCAATCATAAAAAGGGGAAAGCATACATTAAATTAATGAGAAATAAACACATCCTGTTATGTATGATTAAAAGTATTGTAAGCATTCTATCCACCACTGGGGATCAGATCTGATAGTAGTTGTTGAATACATTTTTTGTTTTAGCTTTTGTCTCTATTTATTGGGCAGGGAATTGTTATTCTACAACATTAGCCAAGCCTTGTTAATCTGGAAAGCTAAGCAGGGTCAACCCTGATTAATATTCAAATGGGGCATTTTGGGAAGTCAGCACTGTAGGATCATCTGGAAAGTTTAATAGAATAGCAAACCTATTCTGTATTATATTAAGACAACTATGAAGATATATCCATGCAATAGCAAGACTTGACTTGATGGGAATTTTGCTTGTTATTATGCAAACCCAGAAAATAATTTAGTTTAGCAAACCAAGTTAAATTATTGTTGAATAAAGCCACTGTGCAGTTAAGAAAAAATGATTCAATCTATGCATTTCTGCAAGGGATTGCAAAAAACCAATTGACAAATTTCCATGAGTTTATTAAGTTTAGACCTAACATGTCGTATGAATCTAGAGCTAATAAATCTAGGCCAAAGGTGGGATTCTACCAGTTTGCACCAGATCTAGTGAACCGGTAATTCTGGTGAGCAGTTGGCCCCATCCATCTGCCCTTGCCCTTTCCCTTCCTATATTTCCCTGTTTTTTTAGCTCAGATGATTCACGCGGCACAGCGGATTGCCGCATGTCAGCTGTTTTACTCACCAGCTTTGACGTAGAACATTATTTATTCCATTTAATAGAGTGAGTGGTTGTTTTCTTCTGCCACTCTATTAGATTGGAGCCAACTTCTGGAATGTTCTTCCAAGACCAGCTGCAGCCTTTAGTCTAATGTTTTCCAAATTTGGCAACTTTAAGATGGGTGGACTTCAACTCCCAGAATACCCCAGTCACTTGGTAATTGAAATCAATTAGGTCTAAGTTTCTTTCTCGGACTATTAAGCTACTGGGGATCTTGCCTCTCTTGTCTGATAATTTCCTAGGCAGTTTCTCTTCCCCTCATTCGCCAAGGTCATCCATACATTCCATACAGCCATATCTCTTTTGAGTTTTAGGCTTAAGAAATCTTTCCAAGGGTTGGATCTGAGGTAATGTTAGATTATAACCTCCAAATTCCTTGACAGTTTTGGAACTGAAAAAAAGTTGTGGTCTAACTATTCTGGTTTGAGATTTAATAAAATTGCCTTTAGGAATAGAACGTAAAATAAACTTTGCTTTATTTCACAGTTGCCAGGAGTTTTGAGATACAAAAATGATAGCCCTATTTACATGTGACAGGCTAGTTTGTGGTTCAGTGTGTCTTGTTATCTGAATAAAGCCTTCTCTGATTGGAGGAGTTAGAATAAGCTGCTTTAAGCTGATGGAACAATTTTCTAGCAATTATTGAGATAATCGGTATATATTATTTCACTTCTGTTTTGTATTATTGTGAACTTCTTAATATCAATGTTCTGAGCAGCCTTCCCAGTTTGAAGCCATAGTACTAGACAACATCTCACAGCCCTGCTATTGGAGATGGTGACTGAAGCTGATCTGGAAAGCATCTAGATGTAGAAGTCTATTCTCTCCGGTCTACCCTATAGTTGCTGCCTTCCTGTGAGCCCCAGCATGTTTTTCTTAACAACTTTTCTTCTTTCTCAAAACCATTTGTTTCTGTTTGCCTACATAAGTATGTACATAAGCTCTTTTTCGGACCCTTTTATGTCTCTTTTGGAGTGAAAGCTACTCTTCTAGTGCTTGCCACAACATATGTGGGCACAATTTTTGTGACCTAAACTCCTTGTTGAGGTGTGAAGGATTACTAGACATTCATATCTTTGAAGACTGCAGCTTCTCATCAACAGCTTCCCAGGGACTCAAGTTTTTTTTAAAGATTCCTTCTGATCGTAATGTAACAACCTTGTTCCTTTTCTATGCTGCCAAAACATTAATTTAAGCTCCACCTGAAAAAGGAATGTTTATTTACTTCTGGGATGCCTACTGCTGAATGCCTGACATTTCCCCCTTTCTAGGAAGCTTGAAAACAATGACTAAACCATTCATAAAATTGTTTTCCACTGAAAAATCACAGCTATTCCCTAAAAGCTACATGAATTTTATATGAATAATGCTGGCTCAAGAGTATTCTTTAATGTATTATGAATCCTCCTCCCATTTGTAAAACCATGAGGATCCCTACCATAAAAATGCAAAAAGTAAAATAAAACGCAACAAGTTTGGAATAGTGAAACCCAAATACTGGTATGTGTATTGCAATAAATATGAATCCTAAAATTAGGGAGTGTGATGAATCACAGAAAGCTTCTTGAAAAAGTGTTGTTTTCACTAGTCATCTACCAATTGAGCCTTACTTCAATTCTGCCAATCAAACTGCCTCATCCATCATGCTTGAGGGTGGCAGGGATGCAAAGTAGACTGTCCAGAATGTGCTACCCTGCCTCCAGTGCCTGGGAAATAAGCAGAGAGGTGCATTATTGCTTTCTTTAATCTCCCTGCATTTATTGCTTAAGATGGTTGCCTCATTCAACTTAAAAAATAGAGTCTGCCCTAGAGTGCCAAAAATGTGAATACCTAAAGTGAAATAATAGGTAAGGTCTTACATGGGGGGCAGGCTATTGTATAAGCAAATTGATTCTTGCCTCGTAATCAGACCAATGCAGACCAATCTAGAACTTGCCAGTCCATTCTGATGGTAGGCAGTAGCTTTAACGAGACTATTGACAATTGTTTACCAGGCATACATAAATATTTGTCACAGGGAACCTGCAATAGGCCATTAGGAGCTGGGGAGCAAGGGAATGGAAATGCTGATGTCTTAAGACTTGTTTCTGAGCTTTTTAAATGGTCTTGTTTGACTATTGGGAGAGGCAAAATATTGCTGCTGTTTTTCTCAACCTCAGCAACTTTATGAAATGTGGATTTCAGTTCTCAGAATTCTCCAGTCAGCATGGGAATGGAAGTCCACCACATCTTAAAGTTACTGAAGTTAAGAAACACTGCTCTGTCTGATTATGCAACATTTTTAATTCTAGCTTTGGTCAGTTGGTTGCTGCGGAAAAGAAATTGACAGAGGTGGGGAAAGGAGTTAAATTGGGATCCTTACATAGCCACAAAAGAACTAAATCCAACCTCCCCCTGAATGCTGTTTGACAATTAACTAGTTATATCCAGGTGCAAGGCGTTAGTCTGAGAAGATTCCTGTGCACAGGCTCCTAATTAATAAATCAGAACCTTCACATATAATCCTGTTTTTTCATACCCAACAGTCGCTTTAGCAATATCTTAAAAATCAGTTCACCAACTTTAAACAATTAGTCCAGCAATAAGATGGGGGGAAATAATTTGTACAGTTTCATTGAAACTTAAGTTTCTATGCAGCTGTATTTATTTCTTCAGTTCTGCTACTAGCCTACCTAGATGGGCTAACTTACAGAATGTGTCCAAAATCTGAGATCCATAACTCCTGTGGGATTGAAATTTGGCAAATTTGTGGTTGTTTCAGTGCTGCCATACTGCTGCCTCAATAGACTGATCCCAGCCTAATCCTTAAAGGCCTTTCTTCAGCTGCTAGTGGCCAGATACACTAATCCCTCCCTAGTCCCCCCCCCAGGGGGTGGGCAGATAGACTGGGCCCATCATCAACTGCCAGAGGGCAATCAGTTGTGGTCAAACTGTCAGGAATTTGGAAGCTGCTCCCATTCCCACTGCTTTTCTTGCACTTAATCCTTCTATATGTCTGTTTAGGTAAGGAAATCTCTGAAAGAATGACCCAACAGGGTCTGTCTGGTGTGCAGCCTGAAATTCCAATTGGAAACAGTTCTTATTGTGGAAGGGGAAAAAAAGAATAGGAAGGATGCTTTCAACTCTTCCCCAATCTTCTCTCACTCAGGACTAAAGAAAGATCTGGTAATTTTGATACCAGAGGTGGTATTCAGCAGGTTCTGACCAGTTCTGGAGACCCAGTAGCGAAAATTTTGAGTAGTTCGGAGAACCGGCAAATACTTCCTCTGACTGGAGATTTTACAGTATCCTTCCCCTGCCCTCCCAAGCCACGCCCACAGAACCGGTAGTAAAAAAAATTGAATCCCACCACTGTTTTATACTATTCCAAAGTTATCTTTTCTTTACAAGTCACAAAAAATGGACATGGAGACAGTTATTTTTAAATGAATTTGAAAGAAGGAGATTATTTCTAAACAACATTGTAAACACTTCATGCTATCCTTGAGATCAATAAAGCATATGAAAAGATAAGGGAGAGAAAAATCAAATCAGTTCACAGGACTACTGTTATATTAACATATCAGGATGAGAAATATGTATATCCTCAATTCAATGTGCCTAAAACATATATATAAGTTGGTAGGATATATTTAATAGAAATAGGATATTTGTAAGTGATGGAAACAGAATTTGCCAAAACCCAAACCAAGAAAATAGTCAAATAACGATTGTCCCTTCCAAACTAAAGCAATTGACAGGTAGGCATTATTGCTTTGGATTACTTCAGGTAACAGGTTCATCACATAAATGATGAATATTATTTAATATTTCCAGTGTGATGCTCTTCACGGTGGCTGTGTTTGCTGAGGGTTATGAGCACTTTTCTGTCACACATTTGGAAGCCAGTAGGCTAGAGAAGACTGCCTTTATTAGGATAAAAATATTACAAACTGGAGAGAATTCTTAGTTCCTAGCAAACAGGATTTACTGGAGAGAAAACTTTATCCAGTGTATTTAGAGTAATGCATGATGAACAGAGTGAGATTGTAGACATTAGAATCCAGTAAGGTGATTAAAGTGGTAGCCATAATAGTCAACCATTTGTCACCTGCAAATAACTAGATCTTTTTTGCACAAAACTATCTTTGTTGACCATTCCAACATTTATTCCAATGCAGTGAATGAAACAAAGCAAATATTCATTTACAGGTTGTATAGCTAATCATGGTATTAGTGAATAGAATTGGAATAGAAATTGCTACAGCAGGAAAAGAGATTATGTTTTTGATTGTTTATTTCAAACTAATTCCAGTCAGGATTGAAAAGTTCATTTTGTTATGGAAATTAAGTGCTTATAAGGATGAACCAATGTAACTGTTAGATCCTGGGTATAGACGACAAGAGGCTCCAGCTCATTCAACTCGTATTTTATTCTCTCCAGGCAAAATGTGCGCAACTGCAGCCACGGCAGCTCTTTATATAAGCTGAGCTAGTTGCAGCTCCGACCGGTGGGGGCTTTTTGGTTTTCCCGCTCTCATGATTCCAACCAATAAGACGTAAATATGCTAATATCTAATACCCCTCCCTACTGGTCCAGTCCCAGCGAATCCCGTCCTCCCTATTTTACGTAGTCGCACAAATAGGTGGGGCTTCAGTGGGTGCGACTGGACCTGCGCAGTTCAGTTGTTGGTCTGTCTTCAAACTGTTTGGTTAGATCTATCGTCTCTCCTGCCTTTCTCATTGGAACTTCCTGGAATCTTCTGGCTCGGGCAGCCATTTTGTCTCCACTAGAGGCCACCCTTGTTCCTTGGTTTTCTTCTGCCCTGCTAACCTGTCGCTGGACTTCAGGTCTGTGTTTGCGTTCGTCAACTGGGGTTACTATTAATTGTTGAGGTTGTTTCTCATTAGTTGTCAAGGCCTTCTCTGTTGTTGTTGCTGGAAGGGGTCTTCCTCTCCTCTGTTGGTGTTTTAGAAAAGGCCTCCCCTTTCTTCCCTGTTTGTTTGTTATGGTATTCCTATCTCTGTTTCTTCCCTTATTAGTCATGCCCTAAGCTGTCTATGTGTCTCCTCCAGCTATGCCCATCTGTAGTTTCTACCCTATAAGATCGAGGCCCTGTAACCTGTGACACCCTTGCCAGTATCCATAGAGGGTCCCCTGTGAGGTTTTTAGCATAGACATTGTCACCTTTCTGGAACATCCTGGCAGTCGCTGGATGAATTTACAGGGGTATCTGAATTGTAGTAGGGGTGTAACCTGTCTAATTGAGATCTAATCAACCCATCAACAATTCGGCTGGGGACTTGTTGGTCATTGCACTAGGTGTCATGTGTTGTATGCTTAATAATTTGTCTATTTTAGCTTGTGTGTCCCCTGGCCCTAGTCTGTTTAGCATCTCTTTCATTGATCATACCATGCATTCTGCTTGGCCATTCATCGACAGGTGCCCCAGTGCTGATAAAGCATGTCTTATTCCATTCTGTGCTAAGAAACTTTCAAACTGAGTGGCTGTAAATGGTGGCCCATTGTCAGATGCTATTATCTCCGGCAACCCGTGAGTTACGAATAAACTTCTAAGGGTTTTTATTACCGCCTCAGTAGTGGTGGAGTGCATAATGCTGACCTCTAGCCATTTTGAGTATGCATCCACCACTACCAAAAATGTATACCCTTTTACTGGCCCAGCGAAGTCAATATGTATTCCCAACCATGGCCCATGTGGCTTTTCCCACTTGTGGTCGGGAATGGCAGGGGGAGCCGGTCTCGATTCTTGGCAGGTTTTACATGTCACCATCCAAGTCCCCATTTCCCTATCCATCCCAGGCCACCATACATAACCTCTCACTAGTGATTTCATTTTAACTATTCCCGGGTGCCCTACATATAACATTTCTAGTATTTGCTCCCTTAGTTCTTCTGGAATTACTACCTGATCTCCCCATAACACACACTCCTTCAATATAGATAGTTCTGTTTGTCTAATCCGAAAAGGTTTAGTCTCCTCGGCTGTTTCACTTTCCGGCCATCCTCTCCCCAAACAGTTCAAAATTTGTGTTAAAAGTTTGTCTTTTGTTTACTCTTGCAATGTCTGCAGCTGTCACTGGTGCTTGTTCGAGTGTCTCTGTCAGCAGGGTGGAGGTGGCAGGGGCTGGGTCCGCATCTTGGTTGGGTAGGGGACATCTACTGAGGGCGTCGGCGTGGTCGATGTTTTTCCCAGGCCTATATATTAAGTCATAGTCATATGTGGCCAGGAATTCAGTCCAATGTGTCATTCTGGGTGACAAAATGTTTGGGGTGGCTTTGTGTCCTGCAATGATTCCCAGTAGTGATTTGTGATTGGTGACCAGGGTGAATTTTCTGTCATAGACATATTCATAGAATCGCCTGGTTCCGGGACTGCTGCTAACGCTTCTTTATCCAGTTGACTGTAATTATGTTCTGGTTTGGAAAGTGTTTTTAAATAGAACACTATGGGGGCTTCTTTGCCATGCATCAGTCTATGGCTGATGATGGTGCCAATTCTGAATGGTGATGCGTCGCACGTGACAATTAAGGGTAACGTCTCACTGTATTGAATTAGTAATCGGTCCAATGTTATTATATTTTTGATGCCTCGGAATGCGGCCTCTTCCTTTTGCCCCCAAGCCCAGGCTGCCTTCTTGTCAAGCAGCCTGTGTAAAGATTCTGCGACTGTCGCCTTCTGCGGTAGAAATATATTGTAAAAGTTAATTAGTCCTAAGAAGGCTTGTAAGTCTGTTTTGTTTTTGGGCCTGGGGGCTTTTTTAATTGATTTAACTTTACTTTCTGTGGGGTGAATCCCTTTCCGGTCTATTAGGAAACCCAGAAATTCTACTTTGTCCACTGCTAGTTGGCATTTTTCCTTTTTCACTTTTAGTCCCACATTTTTGAATCAGGTTAATACTTCTTTTAGGCAGTCTCACAGTTGTCCATTGTTTTTAGCCACAATACGATCATCATCAAAATAGGGCACTACTCCATCTAACCCTTGAAGGAGGTGTTCCATTAAATTCTGGAACAGCCCTGGGGCAACGCTGACCCCAAATTGTAACCATTTGCATTTAAACGCCCCTCTGTGTGTCACGATTGTCTGGGCTTCTGCCGTGTCAGCGTCAATGGGTAATTGTTGGTAGGCTTGTGCAAGTTCGAATTTCACAAAAACCTTTCCGCGCCCTAAAGAATGTAGTAAGTGTTGTACTACTGGACGGGGTATGCGCTTTGCTGGAGGGCGCAATTCAGGGTAGCCTTATAGTCAGCATAGATGCGTACTGACCCATCTGGCTTTACTGGGATGACTATAGGTGTTTCCCATTTGGCATAGTCAGTGGGCTCTAAAATCCCTTGCGTGATGAGCTTATCTAGTTGTTCGTCTATCTTTGGTTTCAGAGCGAAGGGAACCTTCCTTGCCTTCAACCTAATGGGTGCTGTGGATGGGTCTAAATTAAAAGAGATAGGGGATCCCGAGTACTTGCCTAATTGTCCGTCAAACACATCCCAGAATTCTTCAATTAGGCTGTCTTACCACTCACTCTCGGTAATGCTGGTGAACTCAATGCCTAGTGGTTGGAACCATTCAAGTCCAAGTAGGCTTGGTAGTCCTGGTCTACAATGGTTAGTGGTAGGTATCCAGAAAACTCTTTGAATGTCACTTTAAATTTTCCAATGCCTATCACCGGAATCTAATTGCCCTGATAATCTTTTAATGCTTTGTCTTTGCCTTCTGTTGTGGAGTTGTGCTGCTCAGCAGGCTCTTGCTATATGTCCCCGCTGGTCACAGCGCTGACAAATAGCATAGCGGAAATGGCATTCTGATCATGGATGGTTTCCTTCACACACTGAACACCAGAATTCCTTCTTCTTCCGCTCCTTGTTTTTCGGATTCCTTTCCAAACGAAGTTGGTTTATTTCCTCATCATTTTCATCGGTCTCTGACTTGGATTCGATGTCCTCGTGGTGGGTGGTGGCGGTTTCTTTCAGCTGTTGCTGGGGCGCCTTATTCATTTTCCGTATGGTGGCTGCTGATTTCTGGGATGCTTCCAGAGCCGACGCTTCTTCTATGGCCTCTTTTAGAGTTATTTTGAGGTTCGTTAGCAGGTGGCTTTGCAGTATTAGATCTCGGAGCCCCAGGACTACGCGATCTCTCATCCCTTCGTCCACGATTAGGAACTCGCAAGTTCCAGCGATGTCCTGAAAGTTTGTGACAAAATCGCTGATACTCTCTCCTTCCTTCTGGTCTCGGCAATAGAATTCATGACTTTTGACTAAACAGGACGCTGGGGGAGTATAGTGTGCTCTCAGGATTCTCTCCAAATCCGGCCAGGCTATCGTTTTTACATCGTTTGGTGCAGATAGTGCTTCTGCCATCTTGAACACTGAGGGCCCGCAATGTGTGAGGGAAACCGCTCTCTTCCTTTGTTCTGAAATGTTCAGAAGGTTGCTTCCTTCTAAGAACATGTGGAATCGGTTGACGTACGATTCCCAATCTTCTGTTGTGGGATCGAACAGTGCAGGTGGTGTATTAGTTCCAGCCATTTTCAAATAGTTGCTGTCAATTTAATTTGCCCCGTGCTTGCTGATCTTGTCTCAGAATCCCACCTTCGTCACCAGTGTTAGATCTTCGGTACAGACGACAAGAGGCTCCAGTTCATTCAACTCTATTTTATTCTCTCCAGGCAAAAGGTGCGCAACTGCAGCCACAGCAGCTCTTTATATAACCTGAGCTAGCCGCAGCTCCGACCGGTGGAGGCTGTTTGGTTTTCCCGCTCTTGCAATTCCAACCAATAGGAGGTAAGTATGCTAATATCTAACAGTAACTGTAGACATTGAAAATATAGTTTACAGAAAAAAGCAGGTATCCAGACGGGCAGGAAGTCATATTCTTGGACATTTGGATAGCACCAGATTAGCAGATTAGTTGTAACAGACTCCATGAGACCCAATAAAATTAAACTTTTACCAGATGGCAGCAAGCTTTTGCCAACATGGAAACAGGACAAAACATGTTGGATTTAGAGGCATGGGAACAGCCACTGTTAATTCTCAAACCTAAAAGAGACTATGAGAGTTCTTTTTCCCAGAACAAGCTTAATTCATACTATATCAAGCTTATTACGTATTCTGTACATAATCAGAGAAATATCGTGAGAATCACTTATTTCCCTATAGATCTGTTTGCTTCTTTGCTAGAGGATTCTGGCAAGGAGTATAATCCTAGGATTACCCCCAATCAGAAAATCATTGATGGTGGTATTCATGAAGAGGCCCTAGTGGACTGTGCTGTTGAAACGAAAAACTTTTGCTGCCAGATTAAGAGGCAGGGGCCTAGAAACCGTCTGCATTTCCTTTAATGAATTCTCGCCACAAATAGATTTTTAGTAACAAATGGCTGACAACACAGTTTCCTTGATTTCCTTGACAAGGCTGAGCTGTTTTGGGTAAAAGTAAGAGCAGGTGTTGTTACTGGAAGTAGTACTGGGAATTGTTTGTGGGATCACAACAAGAGAACTTTAGGTCAAATCTTCAAAATGATAAGTCCCTGAATACCAGATCAAGGAATAAGATAGAAGAACCACCTCTGAGCAATGAAAATCTGGAAAGCCTTTAGATACCATACAATATGGTAAATCAAGGATTTATTATTTCCATACAATGTTCAGTGAAGGACGTATTTGCACTATCCATGAAGCCCACTGCCCAGTGATATAAAGGCAACTGCTTTGGATTCTGCAGACACAGGGATCATGTTTAGCCCCTCTTGCTGCCCACTCCTTACATATGCTTTCAACAAACCTGATCATGCCAAATGAGCACCTGGGCTGCAGATGTTCCTATGATCACAGGAAGGAAGCAAAGAGCATGAGCCTTCTGTGTTTGCAGCCAAAAAGCGATTTTTTGCAGCTTAGATACATTTGTGTAGTGACCAAGAGGAGCCATAGCTAAAAAGCAGTGCAGGAGGAAAGAATGAGCAAGCAAGACAACACTTGCTGCTGGTAGCTCCTCTTCTGCTGCCATTCTTGTCAGTTGTTATCGCAGTAGCAGCAGCAGCAGTGTTCACTGGAAGCTGAGCCCTTAGAGACAGTGGTAACTTCCCCAGGGATCATGGCCAGCTGCTTTCTACCTCTTCTAGCTTCCTTTCCCTTTCCTGTGTGAAAAGACAGGCCTTAAGGCTTGTCTGTTTGATCTGGTTGTGCCAATGCAAGCCTAGGCCATTAACCATTTTCCAAGAGCAGAGGAACATTCTGTCTCCACATTCCTAGCCCATAAGTAATACCACCTCCACCCATTTTTTTCCTGCTGAACCTTAAACTAGCATTTTTGCCAGTATAAATGGTATTGTTTGGTCACCTACAATGCTTCATTTCATTGGAAATCAAACATTTCCACTATCATTAGTTAATGTGGCAGAAAAGCCCCTTGCCCCAATCATTGTCATTGTCCTCCATTATCATTCGGTCCTGGAATGTTGCTAGGCTTTCTGCCCCTTTTTGAGGGGACCTCAATCACCAAACCTGGTAGATATTTTTTAAAATCTTTGTTTCACCAGTGAGATGGTGAGCCTTTCAGCTGTTTTTTTTTCCTATGCCTGCCTTCTCTCCCCCTCACTTCTGCTCCATTCAGCCATCTGCTTGCAGTAAGTTTGCATCCCCAGTGATTAATTATGAGTTTGGGTGGAAAAGGAGCCAAAGACCAAGAGAGTGATTTGGACTGCTGGAATGATGAAAGATTGGGCTTATTTATTTTTTTCTTAACAAATTCACCTAAGGAGTGATTAAAAAATGGACTATTTAAAAAAAAAAAAAACAGGTAGAATTGACCAGAATTCTGTCTGTTTCCCATCCTAGCCCAAATGACATGAAGAATGGTAAACGAAGTGGCCCTTCCCTTGACAACTGATCTACCAGTAGATGCATCAGAAGGGAAAGGATGCAAGAATGTCAACCAAGGAGCACTGATGAAGGTCTATTAGGTGAAACCGCATGTCCTCAAAGATCTACCATGGGAAGAATAGGGTTTGCTTCTTGCTTTCCTGGCCCTGGTTGTTTGGGTAAAGCACTGGGGGAATCCACAAGTCAGTGCCCATAGTAACAATGGTCCAGATAGAACACCAGCCTATCACTGAAACCAAGAAAGGGAACATCTGTAGAGATTCTCAGTCATCCAGTCATGGTTGTCCCAAAGGTGCTTTTTCAGGAAGCAACTGGACTTCCTTGTTTTTTCTTTTGAAGACGTTTCACTTCTCATCCAAGAAACTTCTTCAGCTCTGACAGGATAGTGGGGAATGGAGGGATTTAGATTATAATGGAAGGACTTGAATGACTGAGAATCTCTACAGACTTTTAGCTGTACAGTTTGTGATGAACACCCTTTGAATGGTGTGGGAGTAGGAATGGATTTCCATAGGAAAAATTGCAGACTACAGGAACCTCTAGTGATGCTGAGGACACAGATAAACTACCAAGTGCTTCAACGACCCTCTAAAAGGATGCAAATGACCAGCTGTCTGCAAGAAATACAAATCCTTCCATTCCTCACTATCCTGTCAGAGCTGAAGAAGCTTCTTGCATGGGAAGTGAAATGTCTTCAAAAGAAAAAATAAGGAAGTCTAGCTGCCTCCTAAAAAAAAGCACCTTTGGGATAAGAAAGGGAACATTTTGTAGCATTTTACAGCTTGTAAATCTTTCCTATCAAAAATCTTTAAGTCATCTCTAGTGTCCAATTCTTAAATCATGAAATTACTTATCTCTATTATGTTTTCCAAAAACCAAAACAGTTCTATTTCCCACAATAAGCTGCTCTTTATAATTAATAACGAAGTTTTATTGTAAAATTTTCAATATTCAAAATTTATCTGGACCCTTACTTGCTGAAACTTTTTAAAAATGTCATTCTGAAGGTCTCTGTTAGCTTCTGTAAGTGATTAGAAAGTGAAGTTGTCCTTTAAAAGACTGTGCTGTGATTGCAAGCAAGATGGCTAATCTCTTTCGCCTTGCATTCAAACCCAGGCAAATCAGCTTTCCTGCTATCTCATCCTGAGAAGCAGTTGTCCAGAGCACATGGGGGCAATCTCCTGTCCTTTCTTTATCCAGAGAAACTCCAAGGAACCAGTCTGTTCAATAGTTCCTTGATCTTTTCTATGGTCATCAGCTCTGCAAAAGTTCTCCAAACCTCCCCCAGAAGTCAAGACGAATGGGATTTCAATTACATGGTTATGACTGCCATTTTCACTTGTTTGTGTATCCTCCCACCCACATGGACACCTCTCTTCTCTTGGCAGGAGTGGTTTCAGGGTAAGGTTAAAAATGTCAAAATGGTGTCTGACAGTGTAATTAAAGCATGACATAATGAATCTTTATGTCTGTTACAAATGTGGCAACCATACCTTGAAGATACCTGTCTCCTGACTTTCTTTTGCCTTTGACAAAGTGCCACTGGTGGTAAAATTAGGAGGACAAGATGCTTCTCTTAATAGATGATAGAGCAGGGATAGGCAGCTATCTTCACAAATTAAGTTCATACATCACCCTCAGCCCCAAAGAAGTCATCCACATTTTAGTCTAGACAAGGTTGAACTATTTTGGCTAATAATGGATATAAAACAGATTCCTTTACTGTATTTCTTCAACACTGAAAATAGAAACTGCAATTGGAGCATGCTTCATCTCCCAAAGTGAAGTTGTTTGAATGTACTTTAAAGATCTGGGTTAAACCTTCCTTCCTGCAAAACCAGAATGTGACCGCTTATGTTTTCCCATGCCAACCACAATGAAGCTTTTGTCAGTATGGTAAACAGGTTACTGTTCTCCTTGGCTGTATTTCCTCCCATTTGTGGTGAAGCTCCCATGGCTAGAAGTATCTGGCAGCTGGAGAACTCATCTGAAAAAAAGTCTGTCAGTCTTAGCTTCAAATACTTAGAATGCAAACCTATACAGTGCTAGGTAAGGATGGATACAATTTGAATGGCAGAAGTGTGATATAGTGCAGGTATAAACTTTTTGGATGAAATACCAACGGAAAGGATTTTAGATACTGTACTTTCTGGGAAATATTAAGAGACCTTTAAAATCAGATAGTCACATTCTGATGTATACTGACTAAAGTCTGAGATTATATAGTGAGGAATACTGACTTAAATAATCAGTGCTCCTAGCAGAAAGGCAGTGTGGTGTTTTGGGGCAGAGAAATTTGGAGATTAAATATTATTATTGGGTGGGGAGGAAAGAATTCTGTGGGATTTTAAGTCAAGATAACATATAATTTTAACATAACTAAAATCAAACGTATGGTTTTAATTTGAGTTAGGGTTTTAAAAGCCCATCGTGATTGTTGTAGATATAAGTTTCATTTGCAGACACATGGGCAGAGCATTGGAAAGAAAGTGCTGTTTCATATTTTTTGAAGACAGGAATCTGGGTAGAAGAAGTTATTATGGTAAATAATAACTTTGCTGTACATCTTTCAATTTCACTATATAGAAAAAAAATATGGATAGAAGCATTCTGAGTTTTAAATCCTAGTCTTAAATGGATTTTAAAGCTAAGCAGCTTTGATATTTTAGGTCCATTGTGAACCTGGACATCTAATGCTAGGCAGCTAAACATTTAATGTTTTTCAATCATATTTATAATTTGATTGCAATATTTATTTTTTCACATAAATTCTATTGACTTTTGCGTTATACCATATTATGCGTCAACAATCTTGTTGTAGTTTTCTGATAACACTTTAAATGTATAGAATATGGCATCCCTGACTATTTTCTCTCAGATGATTTTTATCTTCTTCTCCTTTATGTGATCTTGTATTTTGAGTTTCCTGAAATTTTATTTATTTTTAAAGGGAGAAAACATTGCTGAAATGAGGCCATCTTTGTAGCTGGTGTAATGCAATACATTACGACTGAGATTAATTATGATTTGTTGAGTATGTAATTGTAGGTGGTCGTGTACAATACACTAAACCTAAAACTGTGGTTTATGATTCCCAATAGCCAGTTCAGACAACATAATGAGTCAACATCACACAAACCATTATGGCTTAGGGTATGATTCAATCCTAGCAATAGAAGACAGAAAAATTGTGTAACATTTAACAATTCCATTCTTTGTAATTATTGCATCTCCATTAATGAACATATGAGCCTAAAACACTTCACTGATTTTCAACCCTGCAGAAGTACAGCAGTTTAAGACTGCACTGGTTAAAGATCGCAATGAAGTTTTAAAGTTTGGTTTTATTAGTTTAAGAAAAAGATGATAGATAGAGCTGCTAGGTTTTGAACATGGAAAATGCAGTGCTGATCTTTTAGGGGAGGAAGGTAAAGTGGGCCTCCAATCTCAGGGCTAAAAAAAAAAGTCCAGACAACCATGTCTCCCCCCCCCCCAATTGTTTGCTGCCATCTAGAGCTCATCTGGATTTTTGCCACCCAAGTCTGGCAGCAAGCATTTGTTCCTCTGGGCTAGCCTATGCATTTCCCTTTTCAGAAGGTGGTAGATGTAAACTGTACACATAATCCAGAATAGATCCTTTTGTCTTCTAATTAAATTAATGCTATGATATTTATAGCTCATCTCTCTGTAAGGAGCTCAACATATATGTAGTCCTCTGGCCACTCTCTATTTTGTCTCCACAAAGCTTTTGAATATAGCTTATGCAAGGAAATCATAGCGGGCCCAATATCAATTAGTGAGCCTCAAGAGCAAACAAAATGCGAGTCTGCCTGGACTTATTCTGCAAATTCTTTCGATTATAGGGTATCCCGTTGTGATCAGTTCTCTGAAACAGGACTCCTACTCTTCAGTATTACCTCATTTCCTTCTGTCCTTGCTGTGTTTTAGGTCTCCTAGACTTTTCTCAGCATTGCATGGTCTAGTTTAGGAGGTAAAGATTTTAATATTAAAACATATGAATAATATGGTGAGTGAAAACATTTAGGAAAAAAAGTCATAGGAGAGGTAGAAGATGAAAACTGAAGAAAATATATAAATCATATCTGCTGGAGAAGTCTTGGAGAACAATTCCCATCACTGCAATCATTTGCTATGTTGGCTGGGGTTCTGCAGTTTTAGCCAAATTATTTTGCCTGTTGCTGCAGGAGCTTTCTAAAAAATTAGAAGGTTTAATATCCTCTCCAGCCTGTAATTTAAGCAATTTAAGCAATGACATAGTTCAGCTCTTTAATTAGTCTAATCTATTATTTGTACCCCACTTTTTGCCTATGGGCCCAGAAGAGCTTTAGAACAGCATGAAAAAAACTAAAACACAACCATACAGAACTGAAAACCCTCTATTATACATAAATAGAAACACAGCAATCCAAAGGACAGTATAATATTATATGACAAAATTATGTCATACTAGATATAATGCCAAATAAACCCAAAGCAAGGGGGAAGATCAGCATTAGGATTGTGGATTAACTCTTTTGTTTCTATAGCAGCTGTAATAAATTTCCTCTAAATCTGGAACTATTATTTCGCAGAGTGCAAAATTAAAACGTAGGATTTACTATAGAATGTAGTAAAGGGGAATTTAGAAACATATTCATGGAGAAAACTATCAATGATATTGGTTATGATATGTGTACATTATCTTTAAATTCAGGGCAAGAGTCCAATTTATATATAATGCTAAGCAATAATATGGTTTGTTGATATAAAACTATGATAGTATTTTGCTAAACTATTACAGTGGCTTAGCATTACATGTCAGACATCACATCTGTTCAACTAATTCTGGTTAAAAAGATGATATAACCTATGAAACCAAGCATAGCCATAAATGATGATACTTTATCTAGTTTTGGTTTAATGCAATGTGTGCCTCACATATGGGATTTGTAAACCATGGTTACTAGCTTACTATGATGCAAACCAATTAGTTATTATTCAGTAAACCATGGTTAAACAATCCTTGACATTATGCAAACCAAGTGAGTGTATCTCACAATATCCACTGTCAGAAAATATGAGTTACATTGAAAGAGTCCCAAATAATAAGATCTTGCTCATCCAAGGTTTGACTGAGGAAGACAAGATCATCTTGGTGTGTATAATCAAAACCTAAGCCAGAGAACTGAAGATTCCTTTCACCTCTATTCTCTTAGGCATTTAGAGAAAGACAGAGATAATTTTGATATTTTATACAAATGTTCTTTCTCTCCCCTGAATTTCTAGTACAAATCTAAAGTGGCTGTAGCCTGTATCTTGTGGTGGACAAACCAGGAATTCTAGTGAACTGATCACATTACTGTCTAGCAATCCCCCTGCCTGGTTTCACAGCTTAATAAGATGCTACTGGGAAGTTTAATAGAGTGAGTATACAATTCACATATTAGCTGAGCGGGGTGGTAAAACTACAAATCAGTCCATAAATCAATTTTACAAAGTTAGGCAGAAACACTATCGAGAATTCCAAAAGATTGTTCATCATCAAGGTTCCAAGGATGCAAGCTGTGGTAAACAAATTGATTATAAATAAAAAAGGGTTATCAACATGATACGGATTACATTGAGGTAGCTGGGATCCTCGACTCACGAAAAAGAAGGAATAGTATCCAATATTTAGTACGTTGGAAGGGCTACCCTTTATCAGAAGCATCCTGGGTGAAGGCATCAGATATATGTGCAGATCGTTTAGTGCATTGTTTCCATAGTACATACCCTGACAAACCTGGACCCACGTTCCAATTAAAGTAACTGACATGACTGTAATTAATAATAATGTTTGTACTGTGTTGCAGGCGGAGTCCTGGTAAGAGGGGCCGCCTGTCATGTCTCCAGGACGTGCTGGAGCCATGACACCACGCATTGTGCCATGTCAACCCATGCTATCGAGGGGGGAAGTGCTGTTAATCACTCAACCTGGGGAGTCAACTGTTTCAATGGAGATAACAAACCATGCTGACATCACACGCTGAGCTGTTACAGCCTGTGGGGATTGTAGACAAAGAGATTTAGATACTGCCTGGTGAACTAATGATCTCGAGATGGGTGACGGGTCACTAAATATCTGTAAATCCAATGAGAGAATATGATATGTGTACACATGTGGTAAATAGGGGTGGGTTATTGATGGATAAAAGCTCAGAACATCAAAATTTTGATGTTCATCTATGGCGGTTGCTAATTCCCTTTGTGAAGTATGCGTGAACTCCTCTGGATTTGCTTGAGGGGGATCCGGTCCTAACTCCAGTCTTAAATGACGACAACCACCCTCCCACCATATAATGGGCTCCCACCTATCTAACCACACGAGGCCTAGTATTAATGCCTCGCGCATATGCGGAACAACAATAAATCGTAGCTGTTCCCAATGAGCTCCAATTTCAACTGAGAAGTTCAAGGAATCACTGAAATCAGACAAGAGATCCTTAGCACCAACAGTTGGCTGTCACTAATACAAAGTTCCTGTGAGGCTTAAGCTTTCTAAAAAGTCTTAAATATATCCATTTCCTGTATTTCTCACATAAGTGCAACTGAAGGTTTTGCAGCCTTGATTTTGTCATCATCAGTCTTCCTTAGAGGCAGCTCCTTTTTTAAAAAACCAGATTTGTTTCTGTCCCTCTACCCCTATCTTATACATTCTCACCAAGGGGCCTTTAAGGCCTTGGCTCTAATTCCAAATCTGAAACTTCAGCTTCAAAGTCAGATATAGTGGAACCTGCTTCTGGCATTTTAGTCCTATTACTGGGGCTTGGTTACTTGGTATCTGAAATACCAGATTCCTCACCCTGATCATTTCTTGAGTAAGATGGTATCACCATAACTTTACTCCTCACTTCACAGTGCCCCTCCGCTTTTCTGTGGCCTTAATTTGGGGAGTTCTGATAGAACTAAGAAATTAAACATGATGCCATTGGTTTTCTTCAGGATCTCTCTTCGGGCCCATAGACTTCTCAGCTGATGTAAGGTCCCCATCCCACCACCTGTGGTATCACGAATCCAAATTCTGCTGTATATTATACTTCCTTTCATCTATTGTTCCACACTAATGGTATGGTACCCAATACAGAACTGGAGGTTCCGGACAGTCTAGATTCTAGAACTAGAAGGTGATTGTAGAATCTGGATTAAAAAAGGAGAGCTGGAACTTGCAATGCAATGCTGGAGAAGGCTGGTTTTCTTTAATGGTTTCTAGTTTTCATGTCCCACCTTTCATAGGCAGGTATTTATAGACAACCACAATTTCTGCCTATTTGAAGGGAAAATCCTGCTTATTATCAGTAGTCTGCAAAACATTGTAATCTTTCTTGGTTTACTCTCATTTTTTAAGAATCGTGGGTATATCATTAAAGAAAATATTATCCTTTGAAAAAATTAGCTTTTGTTGCAGCAAAAAGCTACATTTTTCAGAGGATATTATTCTCCTGAATTACAAACCTATTACATGGAATCTGACAACTGGACAAAGTAAATGGATTCTCTGCGCCTTTACTAGGGCCAAAAACTAATATTGGAAAGATAAATGTACGGTCCCATTTATTCAAAGAATTGAAAACCTGATTATACTTGCTACCTATCAGCAGCTTGCCTATTGACATAACTTTGCATGGACAAATATAATGAAATATGGAACTCATTTATATAAAATACAGTAGATTAAAAAGAATGATAGTTTTATATTAGAAGTGAATATATACACGCTTGAATAATACTTACCTTAGATAAATATCTAGAGAATTGTAACAATTAATTGTTATAACCATATATTATATTTTATACTTTTTTTTAAAAGCGCTTTTGTGAATTCTTTTCCTCTTGAGAATGTTTCATAGTATCATAACTAATATAAAAATGTCTTGACCTAATGTTCAGGTTCTTGGAAAATTTTGGAGTATATAAGAACATTTTGTAAATTATTATTTATTTATTAAATTTATATACTACCCATCTCACTGTTTGGGCTGAGTCTAAGATTCTAGATCAGGGGTGTCAAACGCACGTCACCACGATTACGTCACTTTTCCAGCCCGTTTGACACCCTTGCTATAGATAGTCAAGATACGTAATCAGGAACTGATACAGCAACTTATCTAATCCAATTTAACCCATAAATGTGGCTTAATAAAGATGATAGCTACATAGAGATGTTCCGATGGGTCAGAAATTACATCCTACTGGCTTCTCTGCCCCTGGTATAGGCAATTAGACTGTCTATTAGTAATATCAAGGATTCCAAACACTGAATGCATTTTTTTTTCTTGTAAAACCAGTGAAGTTTCTAAGCAAAGTAACTTGCTCCAAGAGGTAAAGAATTGCTCTTGGGCTGGTTAATAAATTAATCAGCCACTCTTCTCGTGAGCAGTCATCTATAACTTTTCACCTTGTAGCTGAAGAAACAACATGCTTTGAGCTAAAAATCAGCAATGGTCTCTGAATTTCAGATACAGAATGCCTCCTTCCCTCCCTCCCTCCCTCCCTTCATTTGTATATAATATAATGGTTTTCATAGAAAATTATTTTTCCTTACAAACTGTTGTGCTGTTCATTTTTTTTCTTTCACAAAACCTTTATTTATCCAGCCTTGAAATTTATATCCTCTTTTGGGATGCTGGAAGGAAGAGTATTCTATCTTTTATGGATAGCCAGCAACCACTGAGGACAGATCTGCTTTTCCATATGAAACAAGAGGAGGAATTTTTAGATCAGCCAGGATATAATTACCTATGTTGGAAGAAAGCCAAGATCACATAAGCTTAGCAACAGCAAAGTCCTAACGGTGCAAAGGGGATTGAGGGAAGCTAAAAAGAAAAACATAATAATGCAAGAGGGATGTTTTTACCATATGAGTAGCAGAAGCTGCTGGTAACTGAATATATATTTTCAAGGTCTAAAATACGAGAAAATTGATCAAAGTCAAGAGGAGGGTAAACCTTCTGTAGAGTTAGCAGTGATGAGGGGCCTATGGAACTGATTAACAAATCATGAACATGGTTTTTTTAAAAAAATTCTGCTCAAGAATTAACATATATTACAGTTCTGATGTACTTCAATTCCTGTTCAGGAGATAAATAACATGTTACTGAGAATAAAATACCATGTAACAAAAATAAATAGAACAATTTGATTATATCTTTATTAAAAATGTTAGTAACAAACTCAACTTGCCTAAGATCTGGTGTTCTTTCCTTAGTATCTCCAGATATGGGATATGGGAAATAGGGCTATGCAAATCTTTGGTCTTTTCAAAGCAATAAAGTAGCTACATCTTCCAGGCTCATAGCCTTGTAAAATCTCTCTGTGTATTGATGTTGCACAGCTATTTTGCTTCATTTTTTCCTCAGCAAAGTTCCTTTATTAGTTTGCAGAGAAATGTTTTTGGTGTATGGCAGAACACCTCTTTCTAAATATTTGCAACACTAGCTTTAATGTTAAAAATATTCTTATCTAAAACAGAAGAGATGCCATCAGTCAGTGTAATTGGGGGTTCTTAGACGAACAGTTTTCCTCACAATATTGCAGCTCCCTGTGTTTCTGTGTTAATACTTGATATAGCATTTTTCAAGTGCCAGTTAAGATAAGCAGGGCATGTACGGTTTTATATTTCCAACATCTAATTTCAATAGAAGAGAAAGTATATAGTTCAGGATTAAACCACGAAGGCCTTGTGCTCTTTTAGCCTGGTTGCAGACTTTTCATTACCCGATTAGGGGACATCATCAGTGCTAGTAGGTGTGGGGTTTATTTCCTGTTTATATATACTAGCTTGCCCTGCTGATGTTGGTGGAAATGTGATTTTCTCCTTGGTTGTTCTTTGATTAACGTTTTGTTTTCTGCTTGATTGTTTGTCTGGTGTTAATCCCTGCTTATCTGGCTATTGATTGCCAAAGAGGATGTGTTTTGGACTTTTTGTTTCCTACTTAACTTTTTTTACTATCTCTTTTGATTTGCATGTAAATGTGATTTATCTCTATGTTTTTCTTGATGGCTGACTTGTCTGAATGCCAAGCATCCAAGAATTCTCTAGAGTTTTTGGATTTAGTTTGGTGTAGGATGCTCAGTGTTTCCCAGTAGAAACTATGGATGAATCTATACATATTTGTCAGGTTATATAAATAAGGAGCAAACTCTGCACTCATGACGTATCCTAGTTGGGTAATGAAATATTATAAGCAAACAGGGAGCACCAAGGATTCCAACATGTGAATGCTGTATTGAAATATGGGACATCTACACTTTTAGTTGGCTTATAACTATTGGCTTATAACTATTTTATTGTTTTGCGTTTTCAAAAAAATCCTATAAACATCAAAGAGACTTATGTATATGACTCTAATACCTAAAACCTGTTTTTGAGGCCTTTTGTCAGAACTCAGTCAAAGTATTGCCCACCTGTCCTTGAGCCATCAGGAAACTATACAGGTAAAACATTTGTTTTGCCTACTGTTAATCTCTGTTGATAATGTTTATTCAAAGATGATTATTATTGAACATGTCTAAAAGGATATATAGAAAACACCAACTTTAAGATGTTAATGTCTTGTCTTTTTAAGATCCAGTACTTAAGAGTTAAAAATCCCATCACTAACAGGCTAAAGCTAGTTGGCAAACAAAAAGGCTGATCCCAATGTGTGTCTTCAATATTGACTGCAATTCTGGGAGTTGTAGTTCCAACCCTTCTGGAGCTACCACTTTAGAAGAGACTTGCACCTTGATCTCTTAAAGGGTTAACATACTTTTAAAAACAGATTATTCAAAGTCAGGAAATGTTAGAATGTAGAACTCTTGGCCTGGTTGCCTTCTTCTTGTCTTCAAATCCAGACAAAGACTGTACTGAAGTTTATACATTTGATCATCTGGAGTTTCTGCAGCACAAACACTGTAGCTGTGATTATCGTGGGAGAAGCTGAATCCAATTAAGCTCATCTGTGTGAAACATGTCAGAGGAGAAAAGATTTAGCAAGGCAGATATTTGAGAAGAAATAAGCAACACAATGTCTTTTATTGTGTATTGGCCAACAGAAATGCAACACACTAAGTAAATAAAAGCTCAAGGATAATCAGCCTTCCAATTTCAGGCAGCTAAAAGAGAACTTAAACCAAAACAAGAAAGTAAAAGGTATATCATGTCAAACAATCTTTTGAAATGCCAACATTTAAAATTTCTTAGGTACCCATACTAAATAAATAAATAATAAATAAATAAAACAAGCTTTAATATCACAACTGATACCAGCCTTCTCATTTGCAAACCTCTGAACAGTTACTTAGAAGCAATCTCCACTGAATTCTTTCAAGGAACAGGTCTCTGACATTGTTTCCTTAAATTGTTTTCACCTCGAAATCTGATTTGATGATGATATGAATAATTTTAATTTCACTTTCATGCTGTATAGTTACTATACATCAGTATAAAGTAAAGGATAACAAATTATTTAAGTCAACTTAGCTATTTTATCCTGCTTATATTTAATATACCTGGTAGGGACGTTTAACAGATACAATCCCAGTTCAGTATTTGCATTGCACTGTTAAGTTAGAAAATATTTATGTGCAGCACCTAATCAGTCCTAATTAAAGGGTTTTTAAAGAGTGTGGTGGGTACCAATAGCTACTTAATTAGGTAGCTATTCTGTCTTTCCATCCGCAACACAATTTCTGTGATCAGACAGAAGTGATGGAGGCATTATCTGAATTATTCTGTAAATGAAATAAGGGGATCCCATAATAAAAATATTGTCTTAAGACAAGGGTATCAAACTCACTGCGTTACATTTTCACCACATGATGTTTCATGATGTTTTTCCCCTCCACAGAGCTGAGGTGGCTGTGGCCTGTGCGTGACACATCCGTCCCACAGGCCGTTATCTTGACATCCCTGTCTTAAGGCATTTTTAGTCTTTTTTTTAAACATGTCAGGTTAAACAATTAAAAGATGCTTTCTGAAAGATGTTCCTAATCAATGAAAGATGTTCCTAGCCAAGATACATTATAATTGGAAGGAAATCAGGAATTTCCTTTCAGCAAGGGACTTCTGACAAGGGCATGATGAATTGAAGATGTCCTTGGTAAACAAGGACAACATTACAATTGAAATTATTGGCTGAGTGCGGGATACGGGTCAGAGAATGGAGTGGTTTTGAGATTGCCCATAAGTAAACTACAAAGAAGTGATGTTTTCGTGATGAGCTAATAAGTAAGGGGCTGGGATTCGAGGGATTCTGTCTGAGCTCATAGTGAAAGATGGTGGTGGTGGTGGTGGTGGTGGTGGTGCTTTTTAAATATTGAGACCCTCTGGAATGGCAGCTTTTATGGTATTCACTGAGTTTTCTTCAGTCCTTTATGAAAGAAATTTTAAGTATGAGTTTAAAGATTTATAAAAATGATGTTTTGGGAATTAACTGCAAAAGGATGATTGGAATGTTATGTTTTAGAAAATTACAAATGGACTAAGGATCCAGAAGGATTTAATATAAATGGTTTTAAATTAAAAGAACAACAACAACCCTTCCTGTGGGAATCTATCCATGTTTTTGTATTGGGAAGAAAAACAAAATGATAAGGTGGGACTTTGAAGGTTGAACACTAGAGGGAACCAGAAGCAAATAAAACAATGGATGCATTGTGAGAGAGGGGTTTTTTTTATTGCTTTTAAAACGGCAATGAAACTAGAAAAAAACAAAACAAAAAGATATAAATATATATTGTCAAAGAAAAGGGGGAAAACATACTCCTTTAAGGCAGGGGTCATCAACCTTTTGGACCTCAGGGACCACCAAACTCATAATTTTAAATCCTGTGGACCAGAGACCTTGGGAAAATCCCCAAAAAAGTCTGCAGGAAAATTCCCTGCCCTGTTTTCCTACCGATTGATCATCCTTTATTTGGGATCACAGGATACCATCTCCAGCTCAGGGGAAGAGAGAGAAAGAGAGAGAGAGACTTTTGGCTTCATGCAAGGAAAGCAGCATAAGCAGCATAAGTTTTTCTTTCTCTCCCCCAAACTCCGGCAGAAATGAATCTTCGTGAGATTTGTTGTGCTGGCGCAGTCTCTTGGAGCAGGATGCCTTGCAGGGTCCTGAAGACTCATTTCTGGCAGAGTTTGGGGGAGAGAAAGTAAGACTTTTGCTGCTTTCCTTGCGTGCAGCCAAAAGCAGAAGAAGAAAGAAGTGGAAAGAAGCAGCCAGGCCAGGTGCATGGGGCAAGTGGGGCAAGTTCCCCCCCTCTGCCCTTTCCCCCGTCCCCTCACTACCTTGTGTTGTTTGCAATGCAAGTGACGCAAGCCTTGTGTTCCCGTGGGCCATGTGGGCAGCGCAGCCTTGTGTTCCTGCACAGCCTGGATTAATTGCTTTGGGGGGTACTTTGCGAGTGAAATTTCTCTACGGACCATCAACATTTTCTCAGGGACTACTAGTGGTCTCCGGCCCACTGGTTGGTGACCACTGCTTTAAGGAACCATTGCAATGTAGCAATTAGAATGGCAGGCAAATTCTGCCCATATTCTAGAGTTCAATCCTGGTGGGCTCAAGATTGACTCATTTTTTCATCCTTCTGAGATCATTAAAATGAGGACCCAGATTGTTGGGAATAATATGCTGACATTATAAACCTGCCAGAGAGTGCTGTAAAATACTATGGGGTGGTATATAAATCTAATATTACTTTTGATGTTGATATCGATATTTTTTTTAAAAGTGTTTCATTTAGCTTCTTGATGGTTGAATAAGTCTCCTATTTACTTACACATTTTATATTGTGGCAGAGAAAAGAGTGAATGTAGCTTCTTGGATGAGAAGTGAAACATCTCAAAGGAAAAATAAAGAGCAGACTTTTAAAAAAGCACCTTTGGGACAATATGACTTGGATGACTAAGAATCTTCGTAGAATAGTTTAAAATTATTAATTAATGATAGAAATCATAGTATAATATTAGGATCCTGGGATATAGTTTCTCCATACAAAAGGAGGAGAAACAAGAAACCGTTTCTTCCCAGGCTTAAATAGCCTAAGCTATCCAGTAGCACAAATGTGGAAAGCTCTATCTCCAACATCAGATTATTTTAGAAAGCACTTCAACCCCTGCCCCCACAGTCTCTGGCCTTGAATTAAATCCCAGACTTCAGGAATGTTGCTGGCTTCAGTGAGAAAGCCAGAAGATCAAAAGAAAAGTATCCTTGCCGGGAGAAGCATAAACCAAGGGCGGGATTACCTGCTTTGAAGAGTTATGCTTTTTAATGAATACTAACAGGCTCCAGCTGAGCTGGGACAGACAGTGAGAAGGTAGGCATTTAAGGTTTTGCTCAAGTGCAATTAGATTCTGAAATAACTTCTTGCTATGGTTTCTTTTGGGGTGCCTCAGAACTTTTCCGATAGATACGGTTATTAGACTTTTATACCCAGCCTAGTAACTGTATCTGTCTGCAAAAATGGCAAAAACTGGATGAAATTTGCTGACCATTATGCTGCCTTTATGGCATCAGTTCCAAGTCACTGATCAATGGTGTTCTGATAGTATTCTGAATACGTATGTTGTATACAAAGTGATGATTGGATGATTCCTTCAGCTTTGCTACCCTTCCACATCAACATATTGATAGCTGGCAGGGAAAACACCCACCAAGCATCCAGAGCAGCAAAAACGCCCATCACCTCTAGGCTCTTCTCTGTGTCTTTCATCCTTTACAGGAGCTGCTGCTCCTGCAACAGAGTAAGGATATAAAATCTCTGAAATGAAAGTAGTTGAGTCATAGGTAGAAGGCTACCAAATCTGGACTGTAGAAATCTGGACAACCATAGATGATAGCAAAGAGAAACCTATGCATGGTACTTTTGCACAAGCATGAGTTTATCTAGGATTTTTGACCCTTTATTTATATAAAAGATAAATATTGATTTCCAAATTCCTCCATGTTCTTCAGGAGGCAATGAGAGGTGCTGTCAGTCTACTATTATGTTCAATTAGGTGCTTACTCTACCATTCATGAAACAATCTAATGCCATTAAATAATAACAATAACAATACCAAGAGCAACCACATACTATCATGCAATCTTGAGTCACAGTGGCTTACATAACATAAAAACCATAAAACATCCACAATATGAAAAATCAACATAAAAATAACCTGATACATAAGAAGAATTAACTCACAGTCCCAAGTACCAACATTATACTAAACAAGCTCAGAACAAATAAAAGTCCCAAATGATTCCAATATACGAGAATAAGTAATTAAATATTGAAAGTAATTAAGTATTGATAGCAATTATATTCCTAAGGCCTTCCAGAAAAGTTTAGTCTTGTTAACTTCCAGAAGACTTTCATTGAGCAGGATAATCTAATCTTCTGGAGGGAAGTTGTTCCAGTGCATTGCGAAACTGGCCTCACCATTTCTCTCTAGAATGTTCTGGAACAACTTCCCTCTAGAAGATAGATTATCCTGCTCAATGAAAGTCTTCTTGAAGTTAACAAAGACTAAACAGTTTCTGCTAGAGAAGGATCTCCTTAGATGAGTTGATTGACTCTCATTGAAGCAGATAGTTTAGAATAATATTTTCTTATATGAAAAATGTGTATCCATAAAATAAAATATGATAGAAATTCAATTATTTTCATAACTTCATCCAGATACTTTGTCCCATATCAAAGGTCTTTGATGTGCCTAACAATATTTATAACTGCTGTATTATTTCTGGAGCATAATACTAAAATATTTATTAATAATCTAATATTATCAGAGCTTTGTCACGTATTCACAAAATCAAATTGTGTGTTATTGAAAGGAATTTAAATCTTCATTCCAGTGTAACAGTCCACAACTTGGCATCTGGATACACCATACCCTGGGATAGACCAAAGAGGGGAGGAGAAACTTCCTAACTTTACAGACTCAGATACATGAAATAAACCTATTTCACCTCCCATATAATCAGTTTATAGGTCAGTGGACTATTTAGGTATTTCAGTCATAAAGTGAATATCCAGCCTTTGTTTCAAGTAGTTGGCAGCAGTTTCCAGCAGTTCCTGAAATCATAGAATTTCTTCATGCCAGTATGCAAAGATGAATAAAAAATTATAGAGCAAAGAAAAAAAAGAACTTATTTGCTGATGTCTGGCAAAAAAACCAAGTTCATGACATTTCTAGTAATGGATTTCCTTCTGTCCCTAAGACAACTCACAGGGGCATTCACCACATTTTTACAGACCCCTCACATCCTGGACATAAACTGTTTCAACTCCTTCCCTCAAAACGACGCTATAGAGCACTGCTCACCAGAACAACTAGACACAAGAACAGTTTTTTCCCGAAAGCCATCACTCTGCTAAACAAATAATTCCCTCAACACTGTTCAACTATTTACAAAGTGTACACTACTACTACTGTTAATCTTCTCATCACTCCTTATCACCCATTCCCTCCCACTTGTGACTGTAACTTTGTTGCTTGTATCCTCTGTTTCCTAGTATGATTTGATGTTGATTGTACCCTATGACTATCATTAAGTGTTGTACATTATGATTATTGATTCTTAACAAATGTTCCTTCTTTATGTATACTGAGAGTATTTACACCAAGACAAATTCCTTGTGTGTCCAATCACACTTGGCCAATAAAGCATTCTATTCTATTCTATTCTATTCACTGAAGACAGTTGTCTCATTTGTTACATACATTTACTGCATGGCCCAGTTTTGGAAGACTCTTTTCCAACTCTCAGATGTTGAACTCCAATTTTCTCTTGCCTATAATCCTCAATCTGATAATGAGATTGAGAGGACAGGTGGCACTCTAGAGTGATACTGTACCTTCATTCATATGTAAACTACCAACAAGACAACTGGCCTGAATTTTTGCCTATGGCTGAGTTCATCTGCAATAACATTTTTACCCACTCATATCACCATTCCAGGGCTTGTAGGGCTACCTCATATACCAGTTGTCTAATACTTCTTCCTGCTCCATTCCTGAAGATACCTCCTTTCTCCAGGAACTCCAAGCCACACAAATAATCCTTCAAAGAGCTCCTTTTACTACCATACAATTTCCTAAAAATGTTAGCAAAGTTACAAACTCTTATTGTCTGGAAGGTCTCCATCACCCAGGTTGTTGCAGACTGCATATGGCTTTCCTTCCCTGTGCACAACTGTCTAAAAAGTTGGATTCCAAGTTTATTGGACCTTTCACCATAGTGCAGAGGTCAATCTGTTTGGCAGCTGCCAGCTACGGTGAACAGGAACATATACTTAGCTCTCAGTTTGTAATGGCTAAAATAAGAAGAGAGTTTATTTTCAGAACATCTCATTCAGTTCCTCGCTTTACATCATTCTGTCAAATCAAAGGAACTATTCTTGCCCCTAAACAACCCCTCCCTAAATATTTCCCTGGTGAAAAAGAAAGTAGTATTGCTCACTCTTACAGAATGAGATAAAGTAGAGACAGCAGAGATCCAGCCCTTGTGATTGCTTGAGAGAGACCTAATAAGGATATTGCAACAGAGTAACTGGGCAAAACACCAGTAATCCCATCAATGTTTCTCTGCTTGCTAACAAGAGACAAAGACTATTTCCAATGCCCTGCCAAGTTTAAAAAACACAGTGGTTCTTCTTACATAATCAAGTTTATCCAGTTTTTCCTTATATAGTTCCAAGATCCTGAAAGCAAATCGGACTTCTAGAATTTCCTGTGTTCGTTGTATCTCACTTGTGCCTGCTGCTTTCAGCTTTCTGGAGAACTTAATCTACTACCCCCAATTTTGCTGAATAAGAAGGGGAAGGGAGATTTCTTCAGTTTCAGATGACACACAGAGGAAGGTAGAAGAAGGATCATATTCTGTTCTGGGTCTGCACTCCTAAAGGAAGGCAAGTAAGTGGAAAGAAGATGCTCCAAATTGGACAAGATAAAAAGTAAACGGCCAGAGAGCAGACTTATCTGTTACAATAACGATGCACTGATATCAACCACACGTTCTGCCTAAGAATAAGAAGTTCTCCAGTCATTACAGTGGGCTACACAATATATATTATATATAGTATAGTAGTCATTATAGTTGTGCTTTTAAAGTTGTAGCGACGTTTCTACATCAAAGCATGAGACTAGCACCAAATTTAAAACAGAAACAGCTGCAAAAGCCTGACACACAGACAAACCCAATACACAAGCCTGATGATGGCAGATGAGATTCTTTAAAAGCACAACTATAATGACGTGGGAAAATACCCAAACAAAGCTGAATACCATACAAACACACACACACACACACATACACACACCAGGGGGTCAAACTTGTGGTCCACAGGCCAGATGCGTCATGTGCTGGCCCCCACCTTTTTTAGTGAAGGGGGGAAAAGTCCAGATATGTCATGTGACGCTGCCGTGAGGCCGTGAGTTTGACACCCCTGGTATACATAAAAGATGGAACAAGAGATACTTAAAGATAAAGATAAAGGTTTCCCTCGCACATATGTGCTAGTCGTTTCCAGCTTTAGGGGGAAGTGCTCATCTCTGTTATAAAGCCGAAGAGCCAGCACTGTCCGAAGACGTCTCCATGGTCATGTGGCTGGCATGACTAAATACCAAAGGCACTGTTACCTTCCCACCAAAGTGGTCCCTTTTTTTCTACTTGCATTTTTACATGCTTTCGAACTGCTAGGTTGGCAGAAGCTGGAACAAGTAACGGGAGCTCACTCCGTTATGCGGAGGTAGGGATTCAAACCTCCAGACTGCCAACCTTTCTGATTGACAAGCTCAGTGTCTTAGCCACTGAGCCACCGCATCCTTAAGACATACTTATGGGGAGCCTAACTTTCTCTTGCAATTATGTCTGAAGGAAACCTGCCATTAAGATGTAATGGTGGTTGCAAGCATCACCTGCATTTCCATCCTGTATCTACCAGTACCAACACTGCTTCAGCCTTTGCTTCTCAGTCAATGATTCAAAGTGAGGAATGTGGATACTTTAGAAATTCACAGTAAGCTCAGGAATTCTCTCAAGGGCTCCTCTAAGCAATAGGTGGAAAAAGGGAAAACTGTCTGCTTTGCTTTGAAGGTGCCTTGAGATTGAAGATGGTAGCCTCTCCAGAAAACAACAATCTTGTCTCAATACCTTCTTCACATTAGCTATCAGAGCAAGATATAAGGATAGCTAATGCGGTAAATCAGGGGTATCAAACTCGCATCGTCACGGCAGCATCATGTGACATATTGGGATTTCCCCGCTTCACTAAACTGGGTGGGGGTGGGGCCATCACATGACATATCTGTCCCCGGGCCATGAGTTTGATACCCCTGCTCTAAACAAGTGGTTGGGAAGAGGTCATTTCACCCCAATTCATCACTCTTCATAGCCTACCATCAAAGCAGATTGCCTCAATTTGCATAATGATACAGCTGCCCAGGTTCTTTCTAGATTTCCCATTTTTTTGAAGGAGAATCAGAGAAGTCAAACTGAAAGACTTCAACCCAAGCACCTTTTCTCATCGAAAAACAAAGCCAGGCTCAGCCACATGGAGTCAAATTAGACAACCATCCTCTTCGGTAATATAAGGAAAATAACTGTCAGCTTAGCCATTGAACATTTGGAAGATCAAGTAATGCTAATAAGCTGAAAAAGATACAGGAAGTGAGCAGAGGAAAGCAAAAGAAAATACATATCGATTTTACAGAAGACAATGTTGAAAAAGCACTACGCAATCTAAAACCATCTCTATCTATTGGACCGGATGGAATATGTGCCTACTTCTTAAAAAAGCTATCCACTGACCAGCTCCTTGCCAAAACTATGGTCACAAGCCACAGTCATCCCCATCTTCAAAAAGGGAGACCACAGCCTAGTTGAAAATTACAGACCAATCTCTTTATGCTGCATCACCTGTAAGTCATGGAATCAATTATTAACCTATCCATCATCCTCCACTTAGAAACAAACAACCTACTCTCTAATAAATAATTTGGTTTTAGGAAAAAACTATCATGTAATCTGCAACTCTTACATTGCAAAAACATATGGACTACACAACTCGATCAGGGCAAAGCAATAGACGCAATCTACATAGACTTCTGTAAAGCCTTTGATTCAGTGGTACATGACAAACTACTCCTAAAACTAAAATCTTATGGTATCTCTGGTCACCTGCATAACTGGATAGAAGCATTCCTGTCAAACAGACAACAAATGGTCAAAATTGGGAGAGTCCTATCAAATTCTATACCTGTCAACAGTGGTGTCCCCCAAGGCAGTGTTCTAGGACCATCTCTCTTCATACTCTACATAAATAACCTCTGTGATCATATCAAGAGCAACTGCGTACCCTTCGCTGATGATGTAAAGCTATTCAACACCACAGAAAATACCGCTACCCTTCAAAAAGACCTTGACTACATATCAGAATGGTCAAACAAATGGAAACTTCAGATCTCAATAAATAAATGCTCTGTCTTACATATTGGCAAAAAAAATCAGAAAATAAAATACTGGCTGAATAGTCAAGACCTTGTTGATGACCCAAACTCTGTCAAGGATCTTGGAGTACTCATCTCAAATGACCTAAGTGCTAGAGCCCACTGTAACTACATAGCCGAAAAGGTGCTAAGAGTTGTTAACCTAATCTTACGTAGCTTTTTCTCTGGTAATATTACACTAATAACTAGAGCATACAAAACATTTGCTAGACCAATACTCGAATACAGCTCATCAGTCTGGAACCACATTACGTATCTGATATTAACACAGTTGAGAAAGTCCAAAAATATTTTACAAGAAGAGTTCTTCATTCCTCTACTCGTTGCAGAATACCATATGCCACCAGACTTGAAATTCTAGACCTTGAAAACCTAGAACTACGCCGCCTTCGGTCCGATCTAAGTATAGTATATAAAATCATACATTGCAATGTCCTACCTGTCAATGAATACTTCAGCTTCAACCATAACAACACAAGAGCAAACAATAGATACAAACTCAAGGTTAATCGCACCAAACTTGATTGCAGGAAATACGACTTCAGCAACAGAGTGGTCAATGTCTGGAATACTCTACCTGACTCTGTGGTTTCTTCCCCAAACCCCAAAAACTTTAACCTTAGACTGTCTACTATTGACCTCACCCCTTTCCTAAGAGGTCTATAGGGGGCATGCAGAAGCGCACAAACGTGCCTACTGTCCCTGTCCTATTGTTTCTTTTATATTTTATTTTTCTTATATTTATCCATGTATTCATAACTATGTTTTACTTATACCTATAATCTTGTAAGCAATTGACAAAAATAAAATAAATAAAATAAAAAAATAAACTCCCTAGAAATAAACTATAAAGGAGAATATTTGTAGCTCAGGACTGAAATGAAGGATCCCTGGTGGATCTCTAAGCTTGGTTGTTTTCTTACAGACTTTCATTACCCAAACTAGGTAACATCATCAGTGGGAAATGAAACACCTGCAAAAAAACAACCAAGTTCAGAAAGAAATTATGCTTATGGATACTAGACCCTTGACCTCTCAAAAACCAATTGCCTTTGTAGTTCTGCCCCATTACCTCAGAGTTGCACACTAATTGTCTCAATGGTCTCAAGCAAAAGTTGCTGTTTTTGTTTATATCAAATCAAATATTTTGTGCCTGCATCCAATCACATGTATATACTAATTTGCATTAATTATAAATGGGTTGTAATCCCTCCCTATTTCAACCTCCCTTTCCCGCCAGCATTGTCAATAAACCAATTTGTGTTTCAGTTAATTTTTTTCCTGGTCTCCAGTTCAAACCTATCTCTGGGAAAATTCTTTTGTTCTCAATTGAACTTGATCAGCTATATCCCAATTGGATTTTTAAATTAGATAAATCTTTATTATATCTTTATGGTAAGAAGACACAATAAACATCAAATATGTACAGCAACTGGATTTTTATTCACTACATTTTCTTTTCAGAGTATGGAGCCCTGAAAATGATGTCCTTGAAATTAACTCAATTGTGAATTATATCATCTACCTTTTAGTATTTATTTTAGGAGTATTAGAATTCCAGTGGGTTTAACTTATTTATTCTACTGAAATTTATTTGTAACATCTCACCCATTCCACATTTTAAAAATTCTATTCAATGACATCACCTTAATTCCATGAACCCTCCCAAAATACGATAATCCTTGTCAGTAAAAAGACTGCAGAGCCTAAGAGGATACCTCCTGCCAATAGTGGGATTCAACTGGTGTAACAACTGGTTCAGTGAGCGCGCCAAACATGAGAGGTGTGCATGGGGTGCATTTGAAAACAGGTCTAAAACCTTGCAGTAGCTCCTTCGCAAATGGGCTCACCAGCCTAGCGGTTGCCTTCCTGAGCCAGGTCACCTGTGGTCTCAAGCTGTCGGGATTCTGTTGGGCACAGCACTAAGACTTCAAGGATTTACAACTTGTGCAAGAAAGAAGATCAAGAAACATGGCAGCAATCCCGTCCAGTGGCTCCCTTGTGGCAACCCACGACTACTACCGAAGACGGTTGGGTTCCACCTCCAGTAACAACTCCTGTGGAAGTGCTGAGTACTCTGGAGAAGTCATCCCACACCATCCAGCTCAGGAACCTTCCAGGTAGCTAATGGCATGATCACCGGTGACCTGGCCTAGGAAGTCATGAGGAAGCGTCACGCCAGTGAACCCAGCAAGACCAGCCCAGCTCCCACAGCGTGAGGAAGGCCACTGTTCAACAGCTGACGCTTCTGATTCAACCGCTAAGGGGCTACAGCCCATTTTCCACTCCCCTTCCCTGTAAACTAGTTTAGGCTGATTCTGAATACAATTAATTTAGATGTAGGGTTTTTATAAAAATGAAAATGACAATTATAAATATTTATATATATTCCACATGCACCATTCTTTTCTACTCACTTGGGGATCAACACAACTACGTCTTTTTTTCCACACTGTCGCCTTGATAACGCGTTTTTGTTTTGTACTTGTTGAATGGGAACTAATAAAAGATCTGAGCAGCCTTTAAAAAAAAAACAGGTCTAAAACGTACTTTCTACAGCAGCCCCGGTGAGTGAAACAGCTGAGGTGTGGCAATCTGCTCTATCAGCTGGGCTTCAAACAAAGGAAATATAGGGCAGATTAGCGGTGGGTGGGTGAGCGGGGCCAACTCATCGCCTGAACTACCGGTTCACCCGAACTGTCCATATGGCTGAATCCCACCCTGCCTCCTGCACATTATGGTAAAGATTTTACTGTCTCCATCATAGTCTTACTTGCTTATTAATGTTGTGTACAAAATGCCAACTCTTTAAAAGGTGCTACTGCTTTAAACGTTATTTTATTGAATGAATTCCTTAAAGCACAAATATTGTCTTTTCAGACTGCCTAAGGGATTGGGCTACTTTCCTGTGTAATGGAGAGGGACTGAGGTCACTCCAGGTCAGTGATGGCAAACATTTTTGTTGTGGTATGCCGGCACGAACAATGCAATGCGCCCCTCCCCCCTGTGCATGCACGTGCATCACCCTGCCCTTCCCCCTTACCTGTACTGCACATGCGCACAACTCCCAGCTGATTTTTGGCCCATTTGAGGCCGTTTTCATCCTCCTGGGAATCCTCTGCAGCCTCGTGAGGCCAAAAAACGGGTCTTCTGGAAATACCGGAAGTGCCCTTTTTAAGCTTATGGAGCCTGGGGGAGGCCATTTTTGCCTTCCAGAGACTCGAGGGAAGGGTCTGCAGCCTCAGGAGGCTGAAAACAGGGGCAGTTCTGGTATTTCCAGAAGGCCCATTTTTCGGCCTCCCGAGGCTGCAGAGGCTTCCCTCGAGCCTCCGGGAGGGCGAAAACGGTCTCTCCTGAACTCCAAAGGCCCCCCAGAAGCTGAAAATGGCACTTCCGGTATTTCCAGAAGGCCCATTTTTCGGCCTCCCGAGGCTGCAGAGGCTTTCCTTGAGCCTCTGGGAGGGCAAAAATGGCCTCAAACGAGCTGAAAATCAGCTGGAAGGCACGTGCATATCCAGTGCACGTATGTTTGGCTGGGGCTCGCGTGCCTGCACAAATGGCTCTGCGTGCCACCTGTGGCACATGTGCCATAGGTTCGCCATCACGGCTCTAGGTCTTACTAATCATTATTAACTGTCCCCAGCCCAACTATTCTGGTTATTATTTAGTCCTTTCTTTATTATAACTCAGAAGTGTAAAAAATATATTTGCTCCAATATGTATAATTTCTCATTAAATGCTAAGCATTTGTTTTTTAGCATGTTGTTAAAATTAAATAAGTTTTACATTAAAACTTATATTAGGATCAGTGGCAGACTGTAGGTAGAATAACCATGTAAACTCTGAACATCTCATTGTGCCAGCTCAATCACTTGCGAGAATTCAACTGCAGTATTATTGCTCCTGAAGGCTCACAAACCATGCTCCCTTTCTGGTTAGAATTACTTTTTCAACATGCATATTATGAGCACTTGTTTTAGCTTGCCCTGAGATTACAAAGGAGCCCATGTTTCCTGCCATTAAGATTCATGACAAAATTTCCTGTGAAATTTTAAAAGAGGAATAAATATAATGAAGATAGCAAAGAGAAAAAAAAACCATATAGAAACAGGGAGCAAAAGATGAAATTAAATGCATGTTCTAATAGGCCATCTCAGTTGCAAAAGTCCAGACAACCTCCAGATGACATCTAAGAGATATTAAAACCTCTATCTCTTTCCTCCAGTAGGATAATCAGCTTGAGTTTTTTGCAATCAAGATCTTGTGACCTGAACTCAAAGACAAAGGGAAATGAATGACTAGAGTGTGAAAGCACTTAAGCAGTTTTAGGAAACAAAATGACCAGGTTTAAATGATATCAATTTGGACTATTATGCAAAAATCCAACTCCCTTGAGGAGTTTTTACATTCTGGATAAGGCTGAAGGAAAGAAAAAAGGCAACCAACACTAACATGGATGGACTCAATTACAGTAGTGATGGCATATAATCAAACATTGAAACATGCTATTTATTACAACAACTTAGCATTTAAAATTTGTTATATATTTTCCCAAACAGCATTCAGAGGAATAAATAGAAGTGGGATTGATCCGGTATTCCAGTGATCCTAGGAACGGTGCCCCAACAATTGTATGGTGCCTCTGTAATTGGAGATATCATTCTTAATTGGGAGGAAAGACCTTGGTTTTGAGGGCAGTCATTTCTTATGTCAAAATGGTTTGATATCTGAGATAGCCAGAAGGAAATGCACCCAAACAAGAGCCCTTGATCTCTCATGTACATACTCTCTCCTACTATCCCATGTGCTTGTTGATAAGATGAGGATTTTAAGTGCCAAAAAACAACCCCCAAAATTGAGCATATATAGTTGCAGAAAATTTTAGATCCTGGATTTTAGAATTTTAAACTATCTGTTAAATTGTAATTGTGGGGTACACAGCTAATATTTATTGAATTTTCTTCTTTTGTGTCACAATTTATTGCCATGCTCTACTCTTTGTAGTATGGCATAGCTACAGTTTAAAAAATAAAAGGAGGATGAGAAAGAAAGAATATGGGTGCCTTAAAGTGGTAGCTTAGTGAGTGGTCTACTGATTTCAAAATGGCAAGACAGAAGCCTTCTTTTTACAAGCACCCATACACATGCACAAAGTGGCAGGTTTTATGGCCTGCAGTTTTGCAGTTATGGCCACAGCTTGCATTTTTTATGGGTGTCCCTGGTAGATGCATCAGGCTGCCTGTTCTAGATCAGCATGCCCCAACCTTTTGAGCACCAGGGACTGGTTCTGCGGTGAGAGATTTTTCTGCGGACTGTAGGACCTGTGGTTTTGCATGTTGCCTGCATCCCATGCATGCAGAGATGGGGTTTTGCTCATTTGCATGGCTCAGTTTCTGGCATGTTGCATATCCATGATGGTCCAGAATATGGAGACCTCTACTCTAGATGGAGACCCCTTCTCAATTTTGCGACCCTGGTGGGAAGGTGGGAAAGGGATAGGCACTTATCCAGACATTCATCCACATACATACAATTATTTTCATAAAGTGTTGGTTACAGCTTCAGTGATTTTCTAGCAAATAATTTGTGCACATTATTATTAGACAATATTTCTGGATTGTATGTATTTCCTGCAGGATCTTCTGCCACACAAGAATTCCTTCTTCCCCCATGGATTGTTTCTCCAACTGTGCTGTTTTCTTCCAGCAGATCCAGGACTTGCTCCTTGACAGACATAAAATCTCAGTTCACACAGCCTAACCACAACACCAACAACCTCCTCTCTTGTCTAACAAATCTGCCTCAGACATTTTCACCAAAAGGCAAAGGTGCCTGCTCCCAGGTAATTAAAGAAGAGGCTTTTAGAGGAGGCTTTACACAGAGCAGCCAAGCAGAATGGCTCAGAGTTCTGAAACTGATTTTTACAATCCCAAGAGAATTTGCTCAAAGCTGATATCTGGGAAAGCTTTTATGCCTCAGAGAGCAGCAACCAGACCAGACAGAAATAGTGGTAGGCTTATATGTTCAAACTTATATAAATGATCGTCTTTTCTGTTTCATGGGTCTTTATATCTAACACAATGAACACATCCTCTGCCCTCTGGAGAGGGCAGTATTTCTGAAAGGGAAGGCCTCATCTTAACGCAGCCCCTTTTTGTTCTCAAAGAAAAGTTAGAGATGAGAAAAGCAAGAAGAAGAATGGAAGGGAAAAAAATGCAAACCCTTCATAATAATGCATTCTGCCTAATTGATTCCTCTTACCAGCAATAACTCTCAAGGCCTCTGTTTGGAAGTGAAGGACTTGGATAACACACCCCACTCCCCAATATAAAGGAGATCTGAGTTTCAAAATGATGAGGAACAATACAGCTGGCTACAGCATAGGTGAAAAAACACAGCATTTTAAAATAAGATTTTTTAAAAAAGAAAACCACAGTAAAACTGCTTTTGGAACATTTTGTGACACTATACAAGAATGTGTTGATCTCATCTAAACTGTTATGATATATAATGATGAAGACTTAACGGCTATGAAGCATTCATTAGCAGTGATATATAAAAAGTAACTGATACATTGCAATGGAATTTCTCTTTCCAGCTACATAGCCGATATAACCACAGTGGTCAGTGACACAGCTCTGCTAGATTTTTTCCATGTTTATCTAGCCCTTGCTTAGTAAGCACATCATGCATTCCATTCATTAAGTCTATGCAGGAAAGAATAGAATCTGACCCTAAGCCATATTTTTACTACTTGTAAGCTTGTCAAATGAGGGGCCAGCCTAGGTGTCTGCCAATGTTTTCCGTCAAGCATTCTTTCTTTTGGTTTGGGCCTTGAGTACTGCTGAGGAGCTATAGAATATCATTCTTAGGATCCCTTCTCTCTTCTACTGAGGTAATTTCATCTACCTTTAGTGGAATCATGACTGAGAAATATGTGTAACGAAGATATTTTGGACTCAAAATATTGTCTGTGATAAAAGTTAAGGATTATGCATATTCAAACCCAAGTGGTTCAACTCTCTTGGCTGTGACAAAGCACTGCCCCCAAGTTATTTTTATGATCGTAAGGATATATTAATGCTGAGGGTGGGCAAGCTGTTATGCTGGCTGGAATTTCTGGAAATTGTAGCCTCAACCCTGAATCACCAAATCAAAGAAGGCTAGTGACACAGGCTTTCTTTTGTCCCAAACATTTTCTGCATATCACTGTCTTTTACTCTTCAGAAAGTGGTTCCTTTTTGGGTTTATTCTTAAGAGACGAGTTAGAAGCATGAAAAGTGACAAATGGTCAACTGAAAGAAAAAGTCACTGAATTGAAGGTGAAGGAAAATGTCCAGAAAGGGAGAATTGTAAAATCTGGTCTGTCTTTCAAAAATCTTATTGGATTCCAATTCAACACAAATATACCTAGGATGCAACTTCTAGGAAATAACCCTGGATTATATTTTCAAACTAAAATTCTGATTTTCACTTTTAGTAACATAGAGAAGATATAAACTAGATTTACCAGCCTTGGCTTGTTAATAACATATTAGATTCCTTCTTTATGCTCAGGTCAGTCCATTTTGGCTAGTATGCCACAAATAAAATAAAAGGCCAGTTTTACCCCAAACATGGCCACACTGTTCTATGCAAGTTAGAGCTCCAATCTAAAGACAGTCTTGCGAGCTTTATCTACATCTCACCAGCCAGGAGGTGTGGGTAGTGTACTTACAACATTCAGAATGTGCTTTCTACAATATTGCTTACCTCTAAATGGAATAGCGTGATGAATTTGTTTGTGTGCATATAATTAAGAGAACATTTACATTCTATTTGTTTGAAACTTGAGTACACATGTTATCAGACTATTTATTTATTTCATCAATTTATATAGCTATCCACACACAACTCACAATAAAGTAGATAAAACATATACGACACAAAAAATAAAAACACACAACAGCTGGGAAACATAAAAACAGTACTAACATAGCCAGGAGACAGGCTCCATCACATACCCAGGCTTGGACACAGAAACAGATTTTCAAGGCCTCTTTGCTAAAGCCTGCCTGCCAGATGGCAATCCCTAGTTGATGGGGCCTGGAGTATTCCCTTTGTGCTGCATCTGATAGGATGGGTAGAAACAACTGGGCACAGATGGTTGTGTGTTTTTATTTTTAGGTAAGAGTTTAATAAATTAATATGAAGGTCATCAACAAATACATCTCTACAGGAGACATAAACAGGTACAACACACTTTTCTTCTAGAATACAGTCCGCTCCTTCTGTTTACTTTGAGGATACTCTATAATATCATGTAGGCACAGGGAAACCAAGGGAAGGTACAATATATGTGAGCATATTGGATATACATTAATAAATAAGCAGAGATTGATCTCATAGTTTATTGCAAATTAGTTCATGGGGACACTGTCTGATTAAGTGTGCTTGGAAATACTTTGCAGATGACATGGAAATAATGTTTGTTGATAACAAATTGTGGATAGCTAAATTATACTCATGCTCTTGGAAAAGAGCCAGTAGTAACAAACAGTCATATTCAGATACAGTAAAAACTCATGCTTTTGTTTTGTTCTGTCATCTAAAGGAGGTGTATGGAATATATTTGTGAGGATTTGTGATTATTAATTTATCTAATACTCATCATTTTGCTTTTCGGTTTCAAATCCTGCATGCAAAGATTTGGAAAAAAGGGAATCATATACAAAACTGAACTGAGTGTTGGTGCCCAAGTGTTCATGCAGAATCCTCTGTGCATGCTTCTTAAAGCTACAGGAAGTAGCAGCTGCTAAAAAATTAAAGCCATTTTTTGGGCAACAAGTCTATTTAATGCAGCTTTCAGCCAGTCCTCAAATATCATGGCCAATAACTGTTAGCAACCTTTGAAGTAGAGGAGGTCTTCATGACAATACTAATAGCTACAACTGCAAGGGGAACTTCAGTTATTTCCAGGGCATCAAAAATATTTCATTCATCAATTTTTACTATTTTATTTTGAAGATTTCACTACAGCCCTATAATTAGCCCCTTAGCTCTATTAAAATGTATTGCATAATTTCAGATTGTGAAACAGTGGGTTTTAATAAAAGATCTTGAGCCACTGAAATATAACATATACTTTTATTTAAATAATGTAAACATTAATGCATATTTTTTATGATTTAAATTACAAATAAAGCAGGAAGAAAACAATCCAATCATTACTTGATTATGTCTTTCATCCTCTGGCCTCCCTTGTTAATTTGTACTTAAAAGCTCTCTTCCATATTTATTTTCCAAGGGAATATCTTTAACAATTCTTTAAAGAACCATTGTGGTTTATTACCAGATGGGTATCAAAGCTCGTGCTCACTTAAAAAAAAAAGAACCACTGCAGTCTCTCTTGTGTACAGTTCTGATGATGACAACATAACCATATGCCACCTAAGACATTGAAAACCGAGGAATGGCCCAACACAACAAGAACAATGTTCAGATACAGTTCCAAGATTCTTTGAATTGATTGAAACTAACCAAACCTTTCAGTTCTAGAATTGTTGACTGTCTCATTTCTTCAACAATGAAGTCTTTTTAAAGCCCATATGGAAACAATTCATGAAACTTCTACTTCCCTTGTGCTGAAATTCCAGTGACAGGAATGTACTTACAATTACATTAATGAAGTGCCTCATATTTTAGAAGTTTATTGCCAAGTCTCAGTTTATTCAGAGACTTGTTGCTACATAAACATTTCAGATCTGACATTCTTCTAAAATCTTTGAAATGAATGTTTTACTTTGAAAAGAACCACTTTCATTAGAAATTAACTATATAAATATTATTAAAATAGCAGGAAGTAATGATTGCAACACTTCATCTATTCCTCCATATGATATTTAGGTCCTGTTAAAGACTTTTGAATATGAAGGGAATTGTTCTTATTGTTGTTGTTACTACTATTACAATTCTAATTCCAACTTCAAATGGAATCCCTTCAAATGGATTCCCATGCTGTCTGGGAATTTTGGGAGTTATAGTCCAAACAAATTGGACTGGTTGGGAAGGATAAGGTTGGGTGACTATTGAAGGACATTATTGCTTCCTCATTCCAAGCAATGTTTAATAATTCATCTTTGAAGCATGTACCAATGCTTTAAGAACTTCCCCAAATCCCATTTGGATCCTGACTGGGTCCATCAGGCACCAGGATGGATAACCCTGAAAAACTCCAAATCCAGCAGGGAGAGATCCATCCATGAGAAAGAATTAAGACAATGCCTCCCAACTTGAGAACATGTTGCCGTAATCTGTATTGTGTATATATTCTATGTACACTGTTCACAGTACACAGAATATAGATTATTCATATAGATCATTGGGTCCAGAGTACACACAATTGCAGATACAAAGGATCTAAAGTAAGCCAGAAGGGGAGTTTAAATGAAAAAAAAAAAACTGAATGCAATAATAGTAAATATAAATCAATTCTATAAATACAGGATTAGAAACAAAAAATTATTTCAGACTATTATAAGGTAGATACAACATTGTGGAATTGGTTTCTTGAAAGATTGACATTTATTATGTCCATTTCTAGTCTATTTTGACATTAGCAATGGGGATTTCTTCCTTGCTAGTTTAAAACTTGCTGTTATTTCCACTTCCTACCACAGATAAGTAGAAGTGCTGCATGCCATACATGGAATGGAGTTTTCATTTGTGAAAAAATAGAGAGCATTTTCACATATGGTTGTCAGATTTCTTATATTGATATTACTCCTATGTGACAATTTTATGGACAAAGACAGATGGGAATGAATGCACAACATTCTTGCATTGGTTGCAGTAATAGCAGGTTGTTTTGGTGATGCATATGAAGAAACATGCATTTATGCATTATGATTTATGGTAGGGAAGCAGGAAGCTGTTATTTGCACCAACTTTAGAGGCCCTGGACATTAAAGAACTGGTACTGCAGGATTTATTTTGAGGTTGCCTTTAATATGAGCCAAACTATCTATTTTAAACCTGTTTTGAAAGATTATTTTAGCCCTGCACTTTCAGATATCCCCTATCATGTAGCTATGGTTGAAAAGAAAAAAATGACCTAATAAATAACAGTGAAAAGAATGTGTGTAGCAACATAGGCGTTGAAAGATTTAAGAGCAAAAAATGAAGCTATTCAGCTCATTTGCCCCATGCCAATTTCCAAGCAAAAGTGTTGAAGAGACAACGCAACACAGCATATTAAATAGATCTAGCCTTAAATCTTGGGGGCTGAATTGCCAAGACTTAAGCACTCCAGGGATAGAAATTCATTAAATAACAATTGATTTAGCAGCCAATGAAGCGTAAAGGATCAGGTAAAACCATAGCAGGAAGAGCTAATCATGATAAAGAATCCTCTTTTCAGATGTTCTTCCTTTTTTATGTAAGTTTCTTACATTTAAAAAATTGATAAGCTTCTATGTGCATTTTGTAATTCAGTACAAATCTACACTATTCTCTCAGTCATTGGAAGGAGTGGCACAAGAACAGAACACATATCATTATTTGGCTCCCTTCCTTATATTTGCCATTACCGGCAAAAATCACTGGAAGATGTGCATGGGTGAATTATGTTTTGGTGAAGAAACCCTAACAGGGACACAGTTTCAGGCCTTTGAAATCAGTATCTGGTTATTCTAATGTTTTGAAGAACTTGACATCCCTTTTACTAATGCAAAAAGAACTCTGGAATTGATACTTCTTGGGAGAGCAAGTCACGGAGGGAAACATAAATCATTCTCTCTCTTAAATTATTTATTTTGACCTAGTCAATCTCTCTGAGCCCAACCTTTCTCTCATCAGGTTGCTGCTGTAGTGAAAAATTGGAGGAGGGGATACTGGGTATGCTGCTTTGAATTCCTGAGGAAGAAAGTGGGAAATCAATTAATTAGTCAATCAAATACATTCTAACACTGATTCTGACCAGATCCAACAAATCACAAAGATCTACACAGTAATAGAATTTGATCTAAGTTTGCCATAAAGAAGCTGAAGAAAAAAAGTAATTTATCCTTTGTTTTTCTCATGTTCAAAATTATACCATTGGTCATTTGACAACAATTCAAAATTAACTCCCCCACCCCAAAAAACCTACCTATATATGACCCGGTTTTGAAGACCAACTGTAGGAATGTTACAGCAGCTCCCCGCCTATCTCCCCCCCAATTATGCCTCACCAGGGTCCTTGCAGGCCACCATGTGACTCAAGAGAAGCGGAGAGGAGCTTACAACTGAGCAACCATTAACATTCCATGGTATTTTTTTCCCCAATAGAGATGGAATGGCAGTGGACTGGATTTTTTTTCTTTGCAGCCTTAAGGCCAAATCTAGCCCATTTTCAATCTCAGAGTTTTGTGAGGGGAACATTAGCCAGCCTTTCTTACAATATCAAATTCTGTTTTGTTTCTGGAGAATTATTTTGTTTATGGACAGAATTCTGAGATTCTTTTCATAATTTATCTCAAACTTTCTACTAGGTTGGAAAGAATAAAAAGAGATATTGTGCCAAGAATCAGTCAAAGCCTTGTCATTACAGCATGTTATCCTTATTAGTGAGTGTAGCTTATTTCTAACTTATAAACTGACACAAGCTATGATTTAATATGATGTATGAACACATTGAGCTCTAGAGGGCTCATTTTATTAAATTAAAGCATTGATGTTGCACCTGCTACATTCTGAGCAAACACAGGAAATGTATCTATTACACAGCAGTTTGAATTTCTCTTTTGACCATAATCCCATGAACCTCCAATTTCAATGTACATGTTCAACATACACCAACTTTGTGTATACTGATTCTCATGTTTGAGTTATATTGACCAACTTTACATATTGTGAAGTATAAAGATGATCTCTCCTTAGGGGTGTCTGCAGCAAATGAAAAACTCTGCAGTACCATCATTGTTCGAGTTCTTCCTTTATATGCCCACGTCATGGCAACTCTTCAGGGCGGGGTGGGTGCAGTGATGTCACTGTGCATGCTCATCCATCTTCAAAGCACATCTTGTTTCTTGCTTACTGGGCAGAAGTAGTCCAGCCAGTCCAGCTGACTAGTTTTCTGCCAGTTTTCAGTGGGATGTAATAATGCAAAGTGGGTAGACTTATGTCTTATATATCTGCTTTTCCTTTTCTCTGGTTTGTGAATTTAGAGTTTTTGTTTAAAAACAACATTAACAATAAAAGAAGATTAAATTATTTTGAGAATTTAGATGCATTTTTATATGTTTTCTGCTTCAAAATGGCAGGAAAGTGCATTATTGATTTTCTACACTTGCACTGATAAAACTCAGTGGCATGATTGGAGGAGGGTTAGATGACTGAAACCTGTATGGAACTTTGGGATTATAGATTGTAGGTAACCTAGCCTTGTTACAAGATTCCACAAGATCTTATTAATCTGGTTCCAAAACAGTAAGCATAGGGGAAAAAATTTCCTGTAGACAATTCTACTATAATTTCTATCTTTCTCTAAAATTAGAAAACTAGCTCAAACTTTTTTTTTTTTAATTCGGCTATAGCTTAATGGGGCTTGAGGAAAAGAAGGAAGATTATGGCACAATATTCAGCTGTATTCCATGTCTTCCCCACATCCTATCTGCTTTGTCCTGCAGCAGGCAAATGAGAGGCATTGTGTCTCTTCTGGCAATAGCTTTCTCCTTCAGGAGAGGCCTAGTTCTCACAGCAACTGAATAAGCACTCCAGTGTCACTTACTAAAATGCCAAATGTTCTCAAAGAACAACTTCCTCAGAAAAGTATGTTTTTTCAGACAATTGAGATTATATCTACACTTCATATTGACCTTTGCTACCTTGTCTTCCAAATTAATTACATTTGATACCTGTCCTCCAAATGCTTGCTAATTCTAAACTCCCAGTGGGTGGTGAAATATAAAAGATTATGGGCTTGACAGTCCTTCCATTATACTTTTGTTATTAAAATTATACCTTCAGACTTTACAAATCTGCCAAGCCCAATGCCTTTCCACATACTGGCACAGATACTGAAGAATTAATGGTTTACCTTTCCAAGAGTCTTTGCTTAGGGCAATTTCCCTTGACAATTACAGGATTAGGGATGTTCAGCCAGTCCCCACAATTAAATAAACTGAGGACTAGAACATCCCTAAGGCATCAGTATTATAAATGTGTTCACATAGCTAGACTTATTTCTGTTTATGGGTCCTCCTAGGTTGGCAACACCATTTCTACAGTGTAACTATTGTAAGGGAAAATGGTGCTGGGCAACCCAGACAAAGAATGCTTGGCAGGGATCCAGTGAGTTGCCAAACAAGTTCTCGCCTGGGAGGCAACTTTTTGGATTTTGTATTTAAAAAGCAGGCTTTCATTTCATGAAATCTCATTCTTTTTGAAACCGAAGAGAATTTCACAAGTCAGATGAGATAAAGCTTGAAGTTCTGTTGTTTAAAGAGGAAGAGAATTTTTTTAAAAATCCCACCAGACTTTGGATATACCCACAAAACTGGCTGGATTTTAGGCACAGTACCTCTGAAATATATCTCATGTAGAGACATATTTCACACTTGGCAAAGCTCCTGTTGCTCTCAGGAGGCTAAAAAGGTGGAATGTCTGAGCATGTCTGATTTCTTAGAGCCAACGAAGGAAGACAGGAAAATCTTTCAAAATGAAGATGATCTTTCTTAACAAGGCGAGCATTTTGAAGCATTGTATCACATCATATTAATCTTGAAATAATAGGGTGCAAAGAATTCTCCTTCCACCCGTTTTTAGGTTCTAACTGAGACTGGAAGTTACTAAGGCAAATTTTAATTTCAATTTTAATAATTTTAATGGACACTAATATTGCTTAAAACCAGACAATCAACATGAAGCTTACATTACAATTGTACAACAGGCCTACCAAAAGTTATAATCTGTTAATCTTTATAATCTTGCCTAACATTTGTTATAGCCTTTCAGATTCAATGTCCACCCCCATGCCAACCCCCTCCACCCCCAGTATTTGCATTAAGAACAGAATATGTACCCAAGTTCTGTTAAATTGCATTTTCACCTTCACAAGTAGGGAACACTTATCTTTTACTTTAAGATTGAAAAGACAAAAAGGTTTATAGATTTGATTTGCGCAAGAGGCAAGTCCTCTTAGCTCTGACCACATAGTTCCCAGATAAGGAGTCCTTTTATGATAAAGAAACAATGAAAATGGAATTAAGAGCTATGGAAAAAGAATGTAGGAAAATAAAATCCTAATTTTACCTGCTCAAGAGAGCTTCCACAAGATTAACCCACAGGTTGCTTATAGGCTGTGGCATTCATCCTTTGTATGAAATGTCTGAAAAACAGCAGAAATTGGATAAAACACACACATTTACAAGGGGCATAAAGTTGAAAGTGACCAAAAATCTACATAAAATTTTATTTTGGGCTGAATTTGCTGACAGTGAAATACATACATTGGATCCTAAGGCACAATACAGTAAACTGTTCTCCATGGAACTAAAGTCTTAATCAAAAACTGTTGCCCAAAATCAATTAAATCCACAAAATTCAATAAATTCCCTAAATCTTCCCCAAAAAGAAAAATCTTTCTTTGACAAGAATGCATACATCTGCTTTCCAATTGTCAATTTATGACTGGACTGGTATTTACCTTCCTCTTATAGGAAGTTAGCACCCACACCTCTCCTAGAAAATTGAAATATCCTACGAAATATTAAAAAGGCAGAATATTTCCCCTAAAAAGAATAGAAACCCAGAAGCATAAGCTCACCCCCACCTTTGTTAATGGATGGGTCATTAAGGCTTGGACCAGAATACTTTACATAATAAAGATCTCCAGATAAAGCTATAGCAATTGCCAAAAGCCCTTTTCAATGCATCATCATCCAGCAAGGCTCAACCAAGCCTGGAACTCAGAACAGCCTACAGAATTGCCCCTGCATGGCCCCATGGTAGTCTGACAACCAGTTAGAAACAAGCTTCAATTCAAATCCCAACGAAAGTTATAAAACCCAGGCACTCTCAGCATATCACCCCTTCCTTCTCTTTTCCTTCACCTTGGAGCATGTGATCATCCTTCTTTGGAGCTTCAAGCCATGTGGTCCTGCCGTCCACCATTAAAACTTCCAAACAGCCTCCATGTTTCCAGTGTCTTTTTCCCCACTTGGAACTGAACCCAGAAGGATAATTCTTCCAACATTCTATTATAGATCCAGGATATCTCAGAAACTGTCTTACCCTGATAGAATTATCCTGCCTTACTAATACCAATGGAAAGGGCCTACTTCAGATCCTGTTGACCAAAGAATTTCAGCTGACAGGGTCCAGGGAATCTTTTCTGCTATGACTCCTGCCTCTGGAATACTCTCCCATCCATGGTGAGATCTGCCTCATACACCTGGTCTTCCGGAGGAACCTAAAAACTTGGTTTGCTGCTTAGTCTGAGCCTGCTATATTGCTGGCTGATGGGATGGAGAAGATTCTTGCCCCCAGGCTGCCCATCATCTTGGATCTTGACTTTTAATCTTTTTATGCTAACCTTAATTGTTCTTTTAGCAATTTTAAACGTTTTCTTATATTGTAAGTTGCCCAGAGTTAATAAATAATTGTGATATTCATTAAAGCATGTTAGTTTTATTGAACCACATTGGATCTGTTCAGGTATTACCATCAGGTAGACTCCAGGATGCTTTAATATATTGATTTTGGATAATATTTAGTTTTGATTATTTTTTTTATAATGGACCGCTATCATGTTTCTTTCAAATACGTTTTTCAGGTCATAAATCTCAGTGTAAACTTCAATATGTAGTTAAAGCAATCATTGCTAAAAATTCTGGAAGTTGACACTTCTGAAGATAGTTCAGAGAACACATACTTGCTAAACATGTGAAGATATTTGTTCACTTTATTAAAAAATACCAAAACAACAAAAATATCAACAAACCAATTAATTTAGAAAAAAACAAATAACTATTGATAATATCATCATCCAGTGTTGGGAATTTGACTTGTAGGCTATTTAGATAATGAATTAAAATGAATGTTAATTCTCAAGTTGGTTCTTTTTCCAAGTAATATGTACATTATCAAAGACGTTCTGGAAAAGAAAGGGGAAAAATTGGCAATAACAACTGCCACTTAGCAGGTTATTTATCATATGAGTAGGAAGTATATGAGGTTAAAAATGAGGATGAGTAGGAGAGAATGCCATGAATATTAAAAGGTGATTCACTGGTTTGCTGCACTAGAAATTTATGCATTTGTTTGTTTATTTGTTTGTTTCCTGCCTTTATTATTTTTAGAAATAATTCAAGTTTAAGTCATGCTCTTAAATTGTAAAGTGGGATGGTTTCTTATAAATTACTCTTTATAATTTATTTTATTGCAGTTTTCCATGGAGCTTAAAGTTAGCTATAGTAATAATAACATGTGTTAGAGTTATAGAATATTATAGGACACTTTCTGTCTTTTTATAGAAATGTTAATTTATCTGGCAACATATTTGCAGTGTTCTTTCTAAAACATGGAAAGGATATTTTTGCAATAGCAACTCTGTGTATTTTAAATCTTATGGATGATTGATCGCTTACTAAGTTTGAAATCCAAATTGTGAGTTTGACTATGGCTGATGCCAGAAAACAAATGCTTACCAGTACAAGAAACAATTATCATCTCCTTAACAAATTTTAAGCTTGCTTCAGAGTTTCCATTTTCAATATAGCAATTTATTTTATTTTCAGAAATGACATATACATCTAGTTATTGCTGTGTATGTGAACAGAAGAAAAGATTTGTAAATGATTGTCACATAGTGTGTGTGTGTATATGCATGCATGTGGTAGGGTATGTGGCTGACCTTTGATCTCAAGGCAAAGGGAATGAGATTTCATTTCCATCTGTTCCATTTCCTGGGAAGAAGCACATGAATCTGAACATGATACAATATACTGCATTATAGTACTGAGCCTGAATAGATTCCCCACCACTCAATTAGAACTGAAGAAGCTTCTTGGATGAGAAGTGAAGCATCCTCAAGGAAAAGCAAAGAAAGAAAGTCCACTTGCCTTATGAAAAGCACCTTTGGGACAACCATGACCTGGATGACTGAGAATGTCCATAGACATTAAGCATCAGATAGTAACTGTTGGAGGGAGGGAGGGAGAGAAATTAATTTTAGATATGATGACTAACAGCCATGCTTTCAAATGAGCATTGCAATCAGACCACCTATGTAAACCCAATAGTAGCATCTGAGCAAGTGGAGGGGACATGAGATAGAGAGCTTTTGTAATTGTATTATTTACTCCTTGTGGCTATGCATGATTGTCTGCCATCTTGATCACAATGATCTTCTCTAAATTGTATTGCTAGCTGATTTGACCTACTATGTAATTTATCCCTCAGAACAGACCAGAAAGTTAATCCCTATATTACCTTCTTGGCCTTTAACAATGATCTCTAGCTTATTTAGGAAGCATCGTGACTTCTTGTGAATGCCATTTCTTTTGCAGTATCTGAACTTTGGCATGGCTGTTCCCACTAAGTTACCACTGCAAATGTCATCACACGTTTTCCCAAATGATGACATTTAGTAGGTTTTAAAGAAACACAGCTCAGCCTACTTGCATCAATCTCTATGATATTTGGCATGTTCAATTTTCTTATAAAACTGTAATTTATCTGCCAATGTTACTTCAATCTCAGTTTCATGAGAATTTTGAAAAATGTATAGCTGCTCATATTTTCTTTGTGACATATTGAGAGAGAATGGAGCTACAGGCTTTTCCAAGCTGGATTGGGTGAGCTCTTCTCACTACTACCATCTAGAGATGCCATTCTTTCAAAAAGGTTCATTTGACCCCATAATAGAGGGCTAAACTTAGCCATATCTTTTATTATAAGATACAACAAAGCTGATCCCATACTACCTGACATTCTGAGCACATCTACATCCCTCAAATACACCTAACAAAAAGCCACCCACACATTTTACCTTGAAGAATTTCCCAATCCATGTTGGCAGTATATAATTTTTATTTATTTATTTATTATTAAATTTCTGTGCTGGTCATCTCACCAAGGCGACTCTAGGCAGATTAGTGTCATACAATCAAAATTACTGTATAAAACATTAAAACAATAAATAAGAACTGTACATTTAAAATTATGTTCAAATCTAATTAATCAAGAATTAATTATTTCAAACAATACATCCAGAATCAGCTTGTGCAGAAATGATGCCTGCCTCATTAAAGCTTTCCAATCTGGAAAGGGATCAGTGTGTTCTCATGTCTTATTGGAGAAAGAGACTCATTTGAATTCTCATACTGGTGTCCAACCAATTTGGTCCCTTTCAAAGCCCTCCTTCATAATACTTTGACCGCATCGATTTTATAATAATGCACTTATATTACAATTTGTATTTACTATCTCAGAATTTTTTTCTTTTTTTTTTGAATTCATAAATGACTGTAACCAAGTTTATTTTATTTTAAAAAATACCTTTACTAATTAAAAAATCATTAAAATACAAACTAACATCAAAGCGAAAAGATGAAGGGAATAAAAGTCAAAATTAAAAAGTGACAAAAATGCGTAAAACACATACATATAACAAAGGTAACCTCTGACTTTTTTTAGTACAATTCTCTCTAAATTGAATTAAATGATATTAATACTTCAAAATCACTTAAATATTAATAATGATCATTTTTAAAAACTGTAATCAAGTTTATTTGTTATTGATTGATTGTGCTCTTCTTCCATGACTGTCCTAAAAATGCAATTATATGCAAAATTCTGTTCCTCATTCTATATTACTGCACTGAATTATTATTATTATTTTGTTAGGATTATTATGGCTGCTCACTCCAATACAATCTGGCATCTTGCAATATTGAAACATTACAAGTGAAAGAAAAGAATGAAAAGAAAAGCCATTAACTGATTATTTTAGTGTCTCTGATTCAATCAAAAATTAGGTTCTTGGGGAACTTAAACGAAAGTGTAGATTCAGATATAGAGTAGAGTATTAGATCACTTGGGTTTGTTGGGATTAACCCACTGATTCAGTGGCTCTGTATAAACTAAAAACTATGACTTAATCTAAATTCAGTTCTAGTATATACTTTATAACTTTGACTCTGCAGTTTGCTTTTATAAATAACATTCAGTAACAATAAGTGTGACAATGTAATTAATTGTGTGGAATTGCAAAATTTGGTTTCTCCAAATCCTATTCAATCTGTTGTCAAACTTCTTCTTCAATATAAATGAAGAACAAAGTGCAGGATTTCTAAAATAACTGAGAAAAATTGACAGAAAAACATATATATATATACACATATACACATACATACATACAAAGAAACTGAGAAATTATATATATATATATATATATATATATATATATATATATATATATATATAATTTCTCAGTTTCTTTGTATGTATGTATGTATGTATGCATGTATGTATATATGTATGTATGTATGTACGTATGTATGTATGTATGTATACATATATATACACACACATACATATATACAAAGAAACTGATAAATAATATCATTAAAAGGCAGAAAGGGCTCTAAGGACTTAGATTTGCATATAAGAGAATGAGGTTGGTGATATCAGACACTGAAAATGTTAATTCAAATTGTAGGAAATACCAAAAGTGTGCTGTGCTCAAGAATAAATTATATGAGAAGATCAATACCCTAGAAATTCAGAATCTAAGCATGCTATAATTTAACATATAATCAGTATGTTACTATATGAGAAACATTTTAGAAGAAACATTATACAGGTATTGTTATAACATATAATATTTTTAAAGCAATAGAAGTTTGTTACTGCTAGAATGAAAAATAAATATTATGCTAGGCAGGTTTGACAATAACAAGTTTATTCTCTTTGACATAGGACTGCTATTGAAGTAAGGAATCACAGAATGAAATAAAGTCCATATAGAAAGAATCTTCTCAGTTGGTTAGTATTTAGAGTGGCTCTAATGTGGCCCGTTAATAAAAAGATTGTCAACTTCTACATTTCTGCTGTGCAAGGAAACATTATATCTGCCTGTGTTACTGAGCAGAGCGAATACAAAAAACCAGGGCTGGCGCCAACACTTAGGTTACCTGGGCAACTTGCTCAGAGACTCAGCAGACAATGCCAGAGGCACATGGCAACTTTGGAGGAGGGGAAGGCCTGCTGCCACATTGCCATTGGCATTTACTTAGAATCCAGTATAACATATCCCATGTTATAGTATAGTCAGAAAGTCATTCCAAATGTTTTCTGGTAAGCATTTTTTTACTGGATAAAGGCCCACCATTTGGAAACAGAAATAATATCACAGTGGCATCCAAGTCTATTGCTTGAAGCAGAACTTATATTAAAAAAAAACTGGGATTAAGAGCAGGGACAGTACTTAGCTGAAAGTGATTTGAAAGAGAAATTAAAGTTTGCGAACAGGATCATTGGGTTGTGTTGGAAACTGGATGATTGTCAAAAGTACCACGTGCAAGGCTTCATCTTTAGCAACTATTATCTAAATTTTAACTGATGGTGCACTGATGTCCATTGGAAGTAAGACCCATTATGTTTAAAGATATTATTCCTTGTTAAATGAATAGAAAATTGCAGACTGAGTGACTTTTTTTTTTTTTTTTAAATTGCATTTATATGCCGCCCTTCTCCGGAGACTCAGGGCGGCTTACAGTCTATGGAGCACCATGCTAGGTGCTCAGCAATAGCCTTCATTCCATTGTATATGCCTGCTTATTACTAGGGCTTTTTGGCCCCCTCAAGCGGCATTTTTACAAAGTCAGCTTATTGCCCCCAACAATCTTGGGTCCTCAATTTACCTACCCCGAGAGGATGGAAGGCTGAGTCAACCTTGAGCCTGGTGGGATTCGAACCTGCACTAATTGCAGGCAGCTTGCACTAAGTGCTAGATGATTAACAGCCTGCACCACCAAGGCTTTCCCTTGAATCAGTTGAATCAGGACTGTTAAAATTAGAAGTTTGGGTTCTGAGAGGAAGTAGGGAGGGAAGGAAGGAAGGAAAGTATGGACACATGGACATATGTGTTTAACAAATTAAAATGGGTTAAATCAGTATTCAGCATTTTGTTTCCCTCAATATATATTGGATGACAACTCATCACTTTCAACTAGTTATAGCTATGCTATCTTAGAATGACGGTAAATAGATCAACTCAAATGGAAGGTAATAGATTGGCAAAGTCAAAATTACATGTCTCAATGTATTGTCATGGATTGATATGGTTCTCTAAGCTGGAAGGACTGAGTATTAGATTTGAATTTAACTTCTCTTCATTGGTCAGCAATAAAAGTCATTGGGCTAAGGCAGGGGTAGGGAAACTTGGCTCTTTTATCACTTATGGACTTCAACTCCCAGAATTCTTGAGTGAGCCATAAAAGGTTCCCCATCCCTGGCCTACTGGTTTTTCAGTTGTGAGGGAAATCAATTTTTGACTTGAATGGGACTATTTAATATACAAATGTAGGACATATGGGCTAAGGAATGTAAAGAAAACTCTCCATGAATTCAATGAACTCAAGGAAGAATACTTGCAGAGAATATTTTTAGCCTTGCTGATCAGTAGAACAGAATGTGGTGCCTGTTTTTCTCTGAAGAATTTCCTTAGGATGAGTTCTCTGGAGGAGGCACTATGATGATGCAGCCTGCCATCCTGAATGTAGGACCTCTCCCTTTCACTGTTACCATAAACATGGTAATCTAACAGAAATGATAGATTTATTAAATTGAAATTAATCTTTCCATTAGCGGTGTTAATTGATGGAGTAAATAGTTGGATCCGTTTTTGATGGATGCACTTATTTCTATAAGTTCTTTCATCATATATAATAAGGGTGGCAAATGGATACTTCTCATTTTCAATAATTTGCAAATTTATTAACGCTCATGTATCTTTTATAATTTATTCTGATTATATTTTTCATACATGCAACATTTTATTAGAGATCAGAGTTATAGATCCAGGGAAAAGCCCAATGTCTGGGATAAGTTTCATCTATGTTCCAAAAAATAAGTTAGGCATTTTAGTAAAAAAGACACTGGTTTAAAAATATTCAGTCAAGTAAAACAATAGAATTCTAGGGTAATAAAACCATAGACAAGATTATTTGATGGAGGAATGGATATCAGTCAAAGATATCTGTAAAGCTCAACTGCGAAATGCCTATTTTATATAAGAAAAATGGAACTTAAAGTGATCACCACACTTTTATTTTTTACAAATTCTTTAAAGCTAGTAAAATAACTGGAGCAATTTGTCTCAAGTAATTTTCTTAAAAGATAATAAGCACTGGATAAACACAGAAAGGATATTGGGATCTCAATTTACATGCAGCTTTATTTAGAACTGAGATGTTTTATATGGGTATTTTTATTGGTATGTCTTACATACACGCAATGGCATCCGTAGGGTCAGTTAAAAAAAGAAAAGTTAAGATTAAGTATTTGTAGCAGCATGAATGAATCCCTGATCATTTTGCTTTGAATCAGTATCTTACATGTTGCACTGTTGCAATTATTACCTTCATTTCTTTAATTCTTCCCTGCATGCTATTTCCATACCTATATGCATACATGGGTATGGACTTGTGCAACCATATATTATTACTAACAGTAGATATGTGGTCTGGTATAACTACATTGGGATGGATGAATAAGAAGAGTTATATAACTTGTATGTGTTTTATCCACGACAAAACACACATCACTATTATAAATATGCCTGACAAGACTCACATGCCATTGACAGGAAGAGAAATCCAGTAAGCTCGAAACAATGGGACTATGTCTCCAGCATATACCCAGCACTTTCTTGCCACTTAAGCAATATGTGGCACAACAGAGGCATCAATCGTTCAACCCAGCATTGATAAAATTAGTCCTTCTAAGGGTTTAAATCTCTTTGTATTCCATACTTATGAATAATTTTTCAGTACAATAACAAGGAGAGGAAAATCTTAAGGGTATACCTATATATGTGCTTGGTAGTATGCAAGCAAGTAAAGCCAATTCGTTTGTTCATTACATTCATACCTTGTCTTTTACTCCAGAAACTCATCTGCATACATCATGTGCCTCCATTTGTCCCTGGGAGATGGGTTGCACTATGAGAAATTGACCGGCCAAAGACAATCTGTGACTTATGTTTTTTTTTATACAAAGCATTATGAGCACAGCATACCTGAGCCAATCAAAGGAGTATGTAACGCAATAGACTGGCCCTGCACAGGCTAATTAACTAACTTCTTTTGACTCACTTTCTCCCTCTGTGAATTAATGAGACTGGTCTGGATCTTTTCTGGATAGACCAGTTCTACCAATTTTCAAAAGCCACACACACACACACACACACACACACACACACACACACACCAGCTTTCTTTCTCTTACAACTCTCCTTTAACATATCTCTCCTCCCCTCCATTCCAACTGATTGATAACATACTCCAGCAAATGCTGACAATCCATGAAATCAAATAACAGAAAGGGCACTGCAAAAATACAAACAATCTCATTACCTTTTGTATGTGTTTTTGTGTTTTAGCCTAATACTTTGAGTATGAATATCAAGCTATCTTTCATAGTAGAATACAGGAAGATATAAGGGAATGAAGACCATGCAACAAGTGTAATATAATAACATGACATGAATTATTTTTAGGATTGTCATTTTTGATTCAGTTAGTTCAATCTGCCTTACTATGAATTTTGCTCAGGGAAGGGCAACTGAGTCATACGTCAACAACACAAAACAATATCTCCAGGTGGTCTTGACATGTGGGGACATGGGTAAAGATAAAGAACCATTCTATAATATGACTTACAGATTATAATTATTTGTTTTATATACAGTAATCAGTCATTTCTATATTGTGCTTTCAGCCTCAAAGGATGCATTTAACATTACAAATCAATAAAACATATATATGTAACTAGAAAGTATTAAAACAAGCCATCAAAATAAATCCACAAGGAAGTATTAAAAGAAATCCTACCCATTTGATTAAAAATTAACAATGAAGGAGCCAATTAAAAAGAAGGCTGAGAACTGGATTGCTAAAATCAAAAAGCCATGTCCAACATAGGTTGTTCATGGATGAACATTCTCAAATGTATTTTTGTGGAGCCAGTCCTGGAAGATTAGACGGTATGACTGAACTTCTACTGACTTCAGTAACTCTGACAGGAATATTCTCAGTTGAACTATTTTACATTTATTTATGAAATGTGTTTAAGCATCATACATCGCAGTAAAATCAGACTAAAAGAATCAATCTGACAGGCACATACCAGAGGTTTCATTCTTCTGGCATAGAAGGACAATGGTACAATACAGCATTATATAGATGGTTTGAAATCAATGGATTGCCAACTTATTCTGGAAAATAGTAAGATCATCCAGGGGCAATTTCATGAAGATGGCAGTATGGATAGTTGTCCTCAAAAGGAGATATTGGCTACTCACTCTGAAAAGGAGGCTAAACTTAAAACTGAAAGTGTCAATGATATCTAGTATATTCCCAGTATAGTAGCCATAAGAGCTGCATAATCCACAGGAAAAGGGAAAAAAGATTGAATTCTATAAAGTAAACCTTTTTGCGATATTAAAAAATATATACTTCTTAAAACTACACAACTGTGAGTGGAGAGAGAGCATATTTTCATTGTTTTCAGACTGTTTATTTCCCCCTTATAATACTATCTAGTCAAGCCTCCATCCCAAAACAGACATTGTAAACAGGGAATGCAATAAACATCAACAAAGAGTATATACAAAATAAAAGTGTCTAACTTTATTTCAAAGAGGACAAAACTGTGAACTGAAAGGACATTACAGAGTAGCTAGTAAACCATATCTCCTGGATCATCTTCCCCTAATAGAGTCAGAATTCTGAGAGTTGTAGTCACAACATATCTAGAGGACAGCAGACTGTCTATTATGGAGAGGGACAACTTCTCTATAAATGGTCATCAATGCAGCATATTTGGCCATCAATGCAGTATATTATTTATGCCTCTATACAACAAAGGGATTTGATTGCAGTTGTTCTAATTCATACTTTTTATCTCGCAGGTTTAAAATATTATTTTAAAGCAATTTATTAGCATTTTTTTAAAAAAGCTGATATTAAAGTTGAGTAGGCTTATAAAATATTTTGGGGAAGAGTAGACCCAGGTAGGCAATAGTATTTAGCATGGCTGATCCCTAAAGACTAAGCAGGACTGTTTTTGATTTGTACTTGAATGAGAGATCAAGTTTAGTTATCAAGACTGTAAGACAGATTGCAAAATCAGAAATATCACTGAGTAAGGCAATAAGAAAGCTTTGGTGTATGTTGTTAAAAATAATTCCATGGATAAGTTGTCAGGAGCTATATTTTTTAAAATAGGTAGACTTTACTGTTCCCGACTACTATGCATCAAACTGGTGCAGATGTACTATAGTTCATTAATTTTCAAGGTAACTATTAAAAGTATTGACCCATTTCTTCTCTCACTACAGTTAATCTCTGAAACTTCTTTCAATTTGCAATACAGCCATCTTGAAATTTAGTAATACATTTCAAAATCCCAATTAGACCTGATAGTCATAGAAAGTAGACTATATTTGCAGCATTGTCTTCTACTCATTTACTTTCATATCTTCATAGACAGATAATCACTTGAAAAGGGTGTTCAGCATATATAAATAATTAAATCATAGGGTGTGGATCCCACATTATGTTAATTAGGCTGTATATTAACTGTTCCTTTGATTTTAGTGGGATTAAAGCGTGGCTAACAGCATATATCCCAGCATATTGCTAATGGCACATTTATTCAGATTCATTCAGTTTAGAGCATTTCTTTCATTTGTAAAGCAAACTCAGAGCATTTCCATGTCACCATTATTTTCAAAGCAGTTTGTAAGTGACCTGCAAATGAGACTGCCAGCCTCAAAGGGAACTTGCTGAGATCAGGTTGATCCAATCAAATATCCCTCTAGATGAACAGGAGAAGAGTGTAAAAATGCCACTTAGCCAGATTCTCCAAGATTAGCGTGGAATTAGAAAAAGCTGAGTCAGCTCTCAGAATAAGCCAACTTCATTTGATCAAACTCATCTAAAGTCATTTGGAACTGACACAATGTCTTCAAGATCAGATGTCCTTTCTCTGGTTTCTATCACAAGAAGTCTTCATTCAGTTGTTACCTTAATTGTTCACATGAAGACATGAAGTCTTTAATCTCTTCATAAATCTTACATCAGCCAACAGTTCTTTTTGGAGAAATAAGAGGCTTTAAAAAAAAGGGCAGTTAATTACATGCTAAAAGCAAGTAGCATGAATAATGATGACATAAGCAAACTGCTTCTTCTTCTTGTATGAACTGATTCAAAGTAATGTGTCAGTCATTACTCAAACTATCTGAAATGTAATATTCAGTGATATTCATGAATGATGACTGGGTGGAGTAGAAAGAGTACTCTCCCTCCCCCAGTTCTTTGCTAAGAACAGGATACATGGTTTAACAATTCCAGCCCAACAACTTTTCCAGAATAAAACATGTGTTTCTGGTCAGGAAAAATGAACCATGATTTCATGTATTAACTTTCATCCCTGCCAACTGGAGTATTGTGTGTCTTGACCCAGAATTGTGATCAATAGAGCTTTAAAAGGCATCTTCCATAGTCTAGTATTATAGAAGTAGTACTTTGGATTCAAAGCAGATATCCTGTTGTGCAGTTCATCTGTGGACGTGGAGACAGTTCTGCAGGCCCAGACTGGAACAGCAGTCTAGCACAATGGAGGCACTTGAAGTCCATTATTACAACAACTGTGGGTGTTATTTTGTGGTGTTCTTCATGGTTTTCAATGTTTTTTGTAGCACTTGTAATCAAAACAGGTTTTGTCAGCAGCTGCAGCTTCTATGTCCCTTGACTAGATGTCATAGTGGTATAGGATTCCCTTCACAGCATCTTTGAAGTGCTTGCATGGATAATCTTGATGTTTTTTCCCAATCTCTAGTATACCATAGTGCAACTGATGAGGGGTATGATGGCCATCCATTCTGATGGCACATCTCATCCACTGCATCTGGGGTCTGATAACGAGAGATGCAATGCTGGAAGACTTTGGCCAATCTAAGACCTCCAGGTTGGAGACAAGTCTTGCCAAAGAATGCCAGGGATGGAGGAGAGTGTAGTCATGTTAAGTTTCTCCAGTTGTTTGATGTGTTATTGGTACAGAATCCAGGACTCACTGCATATAGGAGAGAAGGATTACACAGCCCTATAGACTTTCAGCTTTGTGGAGATATGGGCATTGTATTGAATAAGCATTCTAGTACGCAACTTCCCCAGACCCTGGCCAGCTTTGCTGATCCTGGAGTCAAATTATTTCTCTAAAGATTCATTGCTCAATATGATGCTTCCAAGTATTTGAAGCTGTTTACATTTGTCAGCTGGGTGTAATCAACAGTAATTTTGTTTCTACCGGCGTGGTATTTGACATGGGTTGGTAAAGTATTTCAGTCTTGTCAGTCTGATAGTCAGACTGATAGCAATGACTGAGAATTTGTTCAGCATCAAATGTACAATAGTTCACCGACTTGGGGTGCCAGGAGCATACAAGTTCTGCAAAAAGAGTTTCCTGAATGAACATAGAGGCACTTCATCCATGTATTCAAGTGGCAAAGTGAAAGAGAGAGCTGTCCAATTAGTACCTAATGTAAACTCCCTACTTCAGAGCCCAGACAGCAAGTGACAACATGCAGGCAAAGAACAGATTGAACAGTACTAGGGCTAGCACACAGTCCTTTTTCACCTCATTGGATGTGGCAAATTCAGCTGACGTATCACTGTTGTGAATGACCTGTCATGTCATTTTGTGTATAGTAACTGAATCAACTTCACAAATTTCCTCAGGCATCCATAATATTTCAGGATAGTTCAGAGAACCTTCCTGTATATGGTGTCATATGTCTTTGCCAGGTCAATGAAGACAGAATGAAGAAGAGAAAAAAATCTTGGATTTCCCCCACAGCAATTATCATGCCTGCTGTACAAAAGCCTTACTGTGACTGTGGAAGGTTCCAAGACAGTGACAAGTCTGTTCAGGAGAATGCAAGCAAAGATCTTGCCTGCGATGGACAGCAGTGAGATACCTTCTAGTTTCTGCATTACTATTAATTATTAATTATACATTAGCATAATTAGCATTAGAGAGCTATAAACTGGTAGCAAAGCCATTAGAAAAGTAGTTGATTTATGAAGTACTAACTGCAATTCAAGCTCCTATTCTGCCTTGACCAGAAACAAGAGAGTTATATTATCTACCTGAGAAAGTGGGGGAAGAGGTTGGCTGGGAACATTTCCTTTGGTATTATTAGCTGACAGTAAAAAGTCCATGAATCTTGTAAGTCACATTTCCAGCTCCATGGAGCGATCACCTAGGACATGGTATCAAACTCACTGCATCATGTTGCCATCATGTGACATTTCCTGATATTTTCCCCATTTGTGGTGCTGGGGTGGGCATGGCCTGTGCATGACATATCCAGCTGGTGGGCTGCCAGTTTGGTACCCCTGACCTAAGATGACCAGGATCACTCCATTTTGCTTACCTTTTCTGTTGCTGGTGAAAGGTGGGGGAGGGAAAGCAGATTTCCTAATTATAGTTTCCCCACTCCTCCTGATACTGAGGAGTGGGGGAAGAATCAAGTTGGATCCTTTCTTATGCCTTGACAGGAAAATTAAGTGACCAAGGAAGGGAAATGGGTCTCTTTTCCCTACAGAGTTGCTGCCCTTTGCTTTCTTTCCCCTGGAAGGAATCCCCAGCCTATGATTGAGTAGATCTTAAGCCATCATTTCTCCAGCCCAGGCAGCTAATGAGTGCCATCTTGCTGCCCTTCTCCTACAAAGGAAGTGAGGAAGAGAGTTCTTTATCTGGCACTTCAAGTCAATCAAGGGCAGCTTTACCAAAAGGGACGCGCCAAATAAAGAACTGCTCTCCTCCCCCAACTTTCCCCTGCAACTTTCACTGAAGTGAGTTTTTACATGTGTGCAGTAGTCTTTTGGGCATGTGTGTATATATATGTGTGTGTGTGTGTGTGTGTGTGTTATATATATATATATATATATCCCCTCTCCCTGGAGAGGTACTGCACCTATGCTGTGTAGGTAAGCAGTTCTGCAGCCAGCATTCCTGCTGTAAAAGTAACTTTCCATCAGAGTGCCACCTGATATCCACTCCTATGCATCAAAAGGGCCCACTTCTCCAGTCACCTCAACAAGAAAGATAGAAGAAATAGCTTTTGTGCAAAGTGGGAGAGCAATAAGTTCCCCTTGCAATAAGAGGTAAATGGTCCTGGAAACTGCTCTATGTATGTGCCCTACTCTTAAACATACCTATGATGTATATGATGTTTTTTAGAAAATATTTGTAGTTCAGGGTTGAATTGCACACTGACCATGTTACCTAATTTGGTAATGGAATATCTGCAAGGAAACAGCCAAGGTCAGAGAGCACCAAGGACCCCACATGCTGCACTTTAGACAGATTTTTGGTAGAAGTTGGAAAACTGTTAAGTACAGGAGGAAAAGGCCATCTCAACTGCTTTCTTGGCAAGTCATTTATTTGCTGAAGGACTTTGTCTCCATGATTAGCAAGTTGTGTGGAAGAGCTTAATGTAACTCCCACAGTATGCCATAAGGCAGTTAACTTGTCCATTCAAATGTGAGGCAATTCCAAGCCCTTTCTTATCAGTTGTCTGATGTTGGGTGGTTGAAAGCACAATTTCCATAAACTTAACTCTTCCTTATAAAATACATTGATGCCCGGCAGTCATAAAATGTATCTCCAGAATCTGGTACAACATTCAAGTATGCTAAGTGCTGCCTGGCTGGACAATGGGGAAGGAACTATTGAAGTAATGAAGCCTTGCCAGCTCTTTGAAGTAAGCCAGGTCAGGGAACAAAGATACAATGAACTATTGGAACTCTACTTTGTTGCTCTAGGTTGTAATAATAGAATTTTGAAAGTCATACTACATTTCTGTCTCCCTCTTATAACAAAGAGAATCAAGGTGGGGCAATTTTGAGTGCCTTTCTTATCTTTCTGGGCTAGGTTCATGTTTTCCACTTGCCATATACTTTCCTCAGTGCTATTTTGGAACTCTTCTACACTTGCCAGCCAAGCAATAATATAAGATTAGGCAAACTTTTTAATCATAGTAATTAATCTTCATTGATTGTTCAATCAAACAAGACAAATGTCATCCGTATGGGTTCAGTTTCTATTTTAAATCAAATCAGAAGAGAAAAATGATATATACATGAAAATTAGACTTGTCAGGTAGCTAAATCACAATGGTATTGCTATTAAAAAGTCAGTGATATATATTTCTGATCTGTCTTCACTAATTTAATAATCATCCTTATTTGTACATACTTCATTGAATTCAGCTCGGGGATTTCCAAAAGGCAAACATGGACTTGAGTAGGAGCCAGAATATTTGATTGCAATTAAATGTATAGTCCAATCCTATGAAACCTGTCTAGTGTGAAGCTAAGTTAAAATAATTATGCATGAAGCCATAACCAAATTTAATTAGAAAAAGTTCCAAGAAGTAACAGTTTCCCCCCAAATAAAATTTGAATAGCTTAGGAAGTAAAACAAGAATGCTTTTTCTATTGTGAGATAACATGTACCCACAACATACTTACAAACTGTAAGAAAGAAAACTGGTGTGGACTGAATGACAAGGTGCTTGATAATGAGGTAACATTTAATGATTAAGAAATCTAAGACTAGCTGTAGAGACGACAATACATCAATCATAATGCATCAATCATAATACATAAACCATATATGCCACCCAACAATATTCAGCAAATAACAAAATGCATTACAGTATAAGATGCATGCAGAAGACCCAACAAAGAGACGTTTCAGAACCGCAACTCTGTGGGAATCATCAACAATATGACACTCATATAATTAACAATAACAACACTCCACAATTACAGATGCATAATCGCGACGCACGAACGGCCCGATCCGGAGCACTCTCTCAGACGGCAGGTTTAAACCGTGCAAGGGGGCTTGTAGCCCGCGACCACCGACTGCCGACGAAGAACGGAAGGGGGTTACTAACGCCGAATGCGCGCAGGAGTTTATAAAGGAACCCGGACAATCCCCGAAGAATATACGCCCAGCCAGCCCGCTGACATCTTTCCAGCCGGCTAAATCTCTATATTCGCCCAGTCCCGCATTACAAGCCGCATGCAACGCTCAGAGAATGCAGACCAGTGGAGGAGGCGTGGCTTCCTCCGCTCCACCCCTTGGCGTCCTCCTGCGTGCCGCGCCTCCTCCCTCCCCCGCCTCCCCGAGCCGGTGTGTCTCGAGCGATCCGCTTGCGCGTTGCGTTATTTTCTGCTGTTCCCAACTCTCCCACCTTCCCTTGTTCTCTTCTCCTCCCCGCCCCTCGCGCGCCAGCCTCGCGGCGCTTCCAAGCGTCGGTTTATTCCCTTCCCCCCCCCCCCCCTCCTCTCCCTGCCATTCCTTCCCTCCCTCGACTCCCCGCTGTGGTCGAGGTGGGCCAAGCAGCGAAAACCGGAGGGTGCGGGCAGCCGAGTCAGCCCGAGGGTTGCCAAGGCAGGGACTGGCTGGCGCCTGAGGGGAGACCCCCCTCTTTCCTCCTCCTGTCTTCGGCGCCTACGGAGAGCAACCGGGCCGGCTCATAAAAGAAAAGCGAGGAGCGGCGGGGAAGTGGGGGGGGGGGAAACGCCCCCCCCAGACCTCGAGCAGCAACATGAGGTGAAGTAGGGCTTCTTCGAACGGGAGGAATCACCGGGGAGGGTGGGGAAGGCGTCTCTCTCTCCCCCTCCCTCAAGCATTGGGCTCGTCCTTTCTCTCTCTCTCTCTCTCTGTGTCTTGGTGGTGGTCGGGAATGCTCGATGGAAACCGTGTGCGGGTAAGTTTGAGGAAGGGGCCCAGCCCCTCAAAATGAAGCGAGGGCTTGACTGGGAAACCCGGGCGAAATGGAGGAGAGTCCTAATAGGGAAGCCTCGTGTACTATAAACGTATCTTGGTTGAGACGAAAGATGCATGAAAGACCACCATGAGTCGGCTTGGGGCGGACGGGGGGGGGGTGTTCCCCACTCCCTCCCCCTGCTGGACACGCGTGTTCATTATTCACTCTACCTCACTCCCACCCACCCCCCCGGCCCTCTTAGCCCGGTATCTGGCGATGAATTTCTTTTTCCCAGTGGTGTGTTTGGGCTTCCTTTCTCTCTCGAAAGTGGGGGAAGTTTGTGAGTGGATGTTAGTCGTGGGTAAAAAAAAGGAAAGGTGCCGCTGATGCTGTGTTCCCCAGGACCAATGGCTCATTTGACATGTTCAGCTTTTGTTGCATTAGCAGGGTCGTATAAGAGGTATAAGGAATTATAGAAGAAGACGGAGGGAGGTGAGGTCATTGCATTGAAAGGAGTTAAAAGGCAGCATTTTTAAAAACGGGAGGGAAGGATTGGAACCGAAGAAGGGAAGATTATGAGGCCCTGGCTGTTTTCCGAGATTTTATGTGCATTTAAAAGGAAAATATTCTCCTTTTAGATTGTAACCGTTGCTTCAGAATATTAGATGGAGGAATAAAAAAGTAATCCCCCCCTTTCAAATTGATGTGTGTTGCATTGCAGTAGCTCATACTGGGTTTTTCTTTGTGTGATCAATAAATAGGAAAAAGTCACTGACATAATACCCCAGCAACGGTATGTATTTGCATGTAGAATTTTTAAAGGGGCCCCATCCAAAGCGTCTTTACTAGTCGGCATTCTCTTGTATTTTTCCCCCTCCCCCTTAAACCATGCCGGGATTCCTTTCATTTTGAAATCTTTTTTTCCCTGTGTATTTTGCATTCTGTGACCACCTCTCTGGTTTTGACGCAATACTTAGAAATGGGACTTGTTAGGCTCTACATCAGCTCCCAGGAAACTATCTTCTTTATATATATACAGTGTAGGTTATGTTTAAATTAATCTTTCTTTCCAGATAGTGGACATTATTTTTATAAAATTTATGTAAATGTTGGTAAGCTTTTATAATACAGTAAGATTCATATAATACAGTCTAAAAAGAATGTGACTCTACATAAAATTTAATTACTTTACCTTTTAAACTTTTTCTCCCAAGGAATTAGTGCCCTTTCTCCCACCATGAGAGCTGTATAATCTTCAAAACTTCTGTTAACAAGGTGCCAGGTTACTTCTCTTGATTCCTACTTTCTGCTTATAAGTGCAAATATTCTGGCTGCCATTGGCTGCCCTGTGTGTGCTTTGGGGTGAAGGCTTCTCGAAGTTAATGTTTTTTTAGTATTATGAAAAATCAATTAACTGTATTGTGCTTTTTGACAATACATGATATTTTTATGATTAAACTGAAATTGAATGTATGTCTTAAATGTTTGGTATCTTTAAAACATTTCAGTCAGAATGTTTTGTTTTTTTAATACTCGATGAGGTTATGGCTAGATACTGCAAAAATTATTTTCAGGAAGTTGTGTTGCTTTTGAGATTTCAAATAGGGTGGCCACTATTAATTATGGGGTGTGTCTATATAATGAGTGGAACACATGGTAAAAAGAAGTATTAGTATGTGCTCCAGTAAATATCATGTATTTAAGTATATGTCAGCTTATTTAAACAAATTATATTTCTTGTAAATAATGATTTTACAAATTACCACAATATCGGCTATACAAAATTGGCTTCCTTTATTAGTCTGCTAATCTACTGCCCTATTTTCTTAAGTTTGCTCTATTAAATGCCTCTGAAAAATAGACTGTAAATTCATTGGATTTATTGTAAGTATGATTAAGAAAGTAAACACAGATTATCCTAATCCAAACAAAGGTCTGATATTTTATGGCTTTTGGCCAACTGCAGCATTAAATAGTGCTGCTTATTTTGGGGTGAATTATCTCATTGGATTCTCTCAAGTGGTCAAATGGATTTTTAACAATATCACCTTTCCGGATTTTTAACAATATCATATTTCCACTATTTATTGAGAACAGATATTCCTTTGATATGTAACCTAAGATAATTAGAAATTCCGTTCTGTAAAGAGAAATCGAAGAAGCTGGGTATATTTAGCTTTAGGAAAAGACAACTGGGATGTAGCTTGGTGTGTGTGTTGGGGGGGAGATATGATAGCATTTTTTAAATAGCTTGAAACAATGTCATATAGAAGAAGGCTGCAGGGCACTTAATAATTTAAATTATATTTTCCTAACTTATTAGCAGAGATAAATCATAAAAAAATAGTTGGTTACCCTATATTAAATATATTCAATGTATCTGACATGAATAAACAAACAATAAAGGGAAGGTAGCAATCTAGAATGCTTTGCTTTGGATTCCTTTGTTGAGGAGATTACTGGACTTGATGGGATAACTTTGATTTTGTTCTGTTCTACCCCCCCCAATAAAATTGGAACAATTGTTTAAAATACTGATGAATACAGTTAACTTGTAGAATAATTTTTATTATATGCTTATATGAAATATGTGTTGATAAGGTTTGTCTATTCTTTCAAGAAATAATGAAATTCCCTCTTCTGTCATATGTATGTATGTATATGTGTGTGTATGTGTAATGTAGCAACTTTTGGTTATATTCTTTTAGAACTAAGGCACCATGAAAAACCAGGCTATAGTACTTATAGTCAGTCTGATGTGCTGTGATAGGCAGCAGGCTAATACAATAAAATTGGAGATATTGCTCTTTTCTTCCTTCTCCCAAAAGTGCTTTTTCAGGAGGCAACTGGACTTCCTTGTTTTTCTTTGAAAACATTTATCTTCTCACGAGAGAAGCTTCTTCAGCTCTGATTAGATGATGGGGAATGGAAGGATTTATATTCCTTGCAGACAGCTGGTCATTTGCATTTTCTTAGTAGTTGAAGCCATTCTCCACCATTCAGTCAGAGCTGAAGAAGCTTCTTGGATGAGAAGCAAAACGTATTCAAAGAAAAACAAGAAAGTCCAGTTGCTTCCTGAAAAAGCACCTTTGGGACAACCATGACCTGGATGACCTATGCTCTGAACAAAAACTGAAATACTCATCTTACAACCATTTGTTTACAACAGCACTGAAAAAAGTCACTTACAACCATGGTCTAGTGATCAAAATTCAAACACCTGGCAACTGGTGTGTATTTATGACAGTTGCAGCATCTTGGGGTTATGTGATTACCAGTGTTTGGGGGTGGGTGGGATTATATCAGTCATTTCTATCCAGTACACTAAATTTTATTCAGTTCAGTGCACTGAATTGTATATGAGAGGACCTTGTACAGGACTTGAATTTTAGGACAGGACTTCAGAAGTTAAAGACACCCTAAATTGCTCTGTACTTCTTTGAAATAGTTTTACAGTAAGTTGATACCATAATCTCTTTTGACCATTGACACATATTTGTATAAACAAGGGATTATATTTTATATATACACAGACATACAGACAGGACAGACAGACAGATAGCACAAACAAGGGATTTATATGTAGATAACTGCTGTTAATTATTTAAAATGACTTGTGGAAAATTATAATTGCTGCCTTTCAAAACTTTATTTCAATCTATGTTGTACACAGTTGCTCTTGATAAGGTTTTGAAATAGGAATGGTTGTTGAAAAGAGGAAATGATTATAAATAATCTGAAATATTTACTATAGTAGGCAGTTTACAGTATATGAATTGCTATTAGGGTTAGGGCTAGTGGTGTGTGTATAATTTTAAATGTAAGCTTACACTGGAATATTGGTGTTAATAATTGATCTTGAATTCTACTTTCAATATAATAATAACACTTAGATTTATATATCGCTTTATAGTGCTTTACAGCCTTCTCTAAGTGGTTTACAGAATCAATTTATTACCCCCAACAACCTGGGTCCTCATTTTACCGTCCTCGGAAGGATAGGAGGCTAAGTCAACCAGTCAGAATCAAACTTCTGGCAGTCAGCAGAATTAGCCTGCAATAGTGCATTCTAACCACAGTGCCACCATGGTTCAGTGGTTAAAATGCAATATGGTATATAGAATACGATACAATTTCTATGTATTTATTCAACTTTGAATTTAAACAACACTATAAATATGTACATTGCCACTACAGTTGTTCAATATGTAAATACTTCCACTCTTAAAAAGAATTTCACCCTTACCTTAATTACAAAAATAATGTATTGTTCTGTAACAAGTTTGTTAACTAGCATTGCTTAAATTTATTTTGTAATGAGAGAAGTAGAAGTAAGTACATATAAATGCGCGGGGGGGTTAACATTGTTAAAACTACTTATGTGTGAATCATAAATGTTTTCTCTTGGGATAGAAATAGAATGCAAATGAAGGATAACACTTCTCAAATGCAATCAAATTTGAGCAAGAACTCATTATCAAGTAGTGATAGAGATAGGAAGTAGTTTTTCTTCCACTATTGTATCCTTTTGATGTCATCCTGCAGTGCTTTCTTAAGTAATATTTGGCTTTTTAAGATCTGTTTCACTGGAGAGTTGACAGAATTTCGTTGTATAATATAATTATCAAGAAATATATTTGTATTCATAATTTTGAGTTCAGAGTTCAGATAGCTTAGTTTGTGGGGTATTCCACATCACTATTTGATCAGATTTAACTAAATACCTTTAAATTTCTTGATGACTATAAAGTACCCAGTTGATGGGCTACTTGTCTGCTCAATTCTTATTTTGTAGGGATTATTACATCCAGTAAGGAAAGGATCTGTTAAACAAATATATCACTGGAATATTTATGGGCTGTTGTTTAACTTTGTTCTATGTTTCTTTTGAAACATTTAAGAAAAATTATTATGGCTATTGCTTGAATATAATAGAAATTATTTTCTAGAAGACTTTGAAAATACCAGATTTTGCAAGGAATTTTAAAAAAATTAAATTATATTTTACCAAGGATTACTATGATCAGTTTGATTTATTTAATATTTAAATAAGGGATTACAGGCAGTAGCAGAAGCAATGCATGTAAATATATAAATATTTGTAAATTTAAAAATGCCAATTTCAAGTCATACACTCAAGGTAAAACTATAAACTAAATCAACATGCCATTTGAACATAAGTATTTTAGTTTCTCTTGATGGTTTTATTACATAAATACTTTTAGTTTCTACTTTGAAAAAAGATTGATAATTCTAAATTCAGCACACTGTCAAAATAGCAATAGCACTTAGACTTATATACTGCTTTCCACACGGTGTCATATTTAACAAACTCCTTGTTTTTGTATCTGTTCATCCATTTTCGTCCAAGTGTAATATAATTTAATGGAACATCTGAGTAGAAATCTGATTAAGGGTGGTAACTAACAAATAACATTTTGTGGGATTAGTTATCTCATAAATTGAAACATTAAGTAGTAACAGATATTAATACATTTCCTGAAACAGATTGTTTACCTCTTTGTTTACAATTTTGTGTTGGCAGCTTAATATATCCTTCCAGATGGTAGGGAAATCAATAAAGTATTAAAGTCAAAATTTTTGTCCCTTTCCTTTTCAGTACTAATAATAGAAGTTTTAATAATGTGAAATCAGTACACTCACATGTAAGCATCATTATGAAGAAAATGTTTGGAATATGATCTCTGAGATGATTTGGTTCAAAATTTGATTAAATGTATTGAATATGCCCTTTGGATATAGTCATTTTTGTACATGTTATTTTTTGGTATCCTCTTTAATGTTGTTCATTACAAAAGTTCACTGCCACTTGGCATTTTTTTTAACCTCTTGATAATCACACCTCTTTTTCAGAAGCAAAAGTACAGGTAGTCCTCGACTTATGATCACAATTGAGTCCAAAATTTCTGTTGCTAAGTAAGTTAAGTGAATTTCACTCCATTTTATGACTTTTCTTACCACAAATGTTAAATGAAACACTGCAGTCGTTAAATTAGTAACAGCTAACTTAAGCATTGACTTCGCTCTTCAGACAGTCACAAAAGGTGATCACATGATCCCGAGACATAGCAACTATCATAAATATGAGTCACTTGCCAAGCGTGTGAATTTTAACACTCTCTGATGCTAAGGAGTTCTACTCCCAGTCCCCACCTGAAAAGAAATCTGTTCCAAATACAAAACACAAGCAGAGGAAAGGAGTTTCAGTTTCACAGCTGCAACCAGCTTTAGTATAGAACAGTTGAGCTAAGCCACGCCCAGGCTTCTTGCTGTCTCCTTGCTCACCAGCAAATGCTGCTTCAGCCCTCAATTATCTCACACAGACAGATGAATACCGATGGATGCTGATAGGCAGAGGTACAATTTTTTCCCTTTATTTCCCTTCCCAAAAACTAAGCCCAATCACATAGTTTTGTAGCAAAGCATGGGGATAGAGCTAGTATAATATATAGGTAGAAGTGGTCTTCAGCCATCTATTTTAGCAGTATTTCCTCACAGTATTTTTACAAAACTTAATACATATTTTTTTAAAAAATCAGTTATCTGATATGTTTAGAGACAGAGGCCAAGAAATTGCATATGGAATTGTGCATTATTACAGATAGACATATGTTCTCTAGAAATAATCATCTTATATTAAGTGGCTGTCTAGCTATAAATCTAACCATACTTTTAAGCAACTATTCTTTATCAAATTGAAATTGGCTTTACTCACCCGTAAAACCAATGCCTAGGTTTATTATGCAGACCTTGTTGCTAAGTAGTTGCAAAACATAATTTGCTTGTTCAAATGTAATAATGTCTGAACCAAGCAAGTTCTGACTAGCTATGGTTATACTATATAACTATGGTTATACTACCATTCTATGATGAATTTGATATAAGCAAACTTTATTTCAGTGTTGAAACTATAGAGTGATAGGATTGTCTAATAAACTTTTCAAGTTTGAATGAAGAATAGAGAGACATTTAGGGCGTTTATATCAGTTGGAAACAAATTGTTAAGTTCTATATTTTTATGCTTTGGTACAGGAAAGGAAGACAATAAGACAATTTTTTGACTGCTGCACTAGATATTTCTATGCAACAATTGCTAAATTTGGCTTGCTTTGTTCTACCTTTTCATGGGGAGTCATAGATTTTCTTAACTGATCTTGTCAAAGGAATAAGCAAAATAAAGTAGCAGTCTCAATTTTGGTTGGACTCCCAATACAGCACAGAAGTTATAGACCTGAAACTAAATCTAACTGCAAATAAGGAATTTTAAATGCCTAATTTGATGGGCTGTAATTTTCAATTGTTCATCAGAAAATAATCTGAACACATAATTTGAAGATTTTATGCATTATTTTCAATATTATATGTTGCCTATTCAAATAATTTGGTTAAATATATGAACAACTAAATGGAAAACTTGTGTTTTGTTAGCAAGTGTAGCTTTATAATATAATTAGGTCTATTTTTCTATGATAGGATAGGCAGGGTTGTGACTCATGTTCCTAACAGGGCAGCCCATTCAAAACTGGGCCACAGAAGTGCTGGATGAGTGCGTAGTGCGTGCACAGTGCTACATTTATGAAAGTTGCACACGTGCAAAACCATCCCTGTTGCTCACCTTTCCAGAAAGGTTGGAAACTGCTGGCTTCTCTACAGCTTTAAATTATTTGTAAAGCAAATGTGCTTTGAAAAGTGGAGTTTGGGCAAAGTCCTGCTTGAGGTTGTGAGCCTGATGTTTCTTCTGTGGCTCCCAGTATTTTTTTCCATGGGTTACCTGCAAGTTCCCTCCAGGTCCTGCGGATGTCATTGCAAGGAGTTGCCTTCCAAAAGAGATGTAGGCAATTTTTTGGCTTCTTATCTGGAGAAGCTCAGATGAACTGGGCTAGTTGCCTGATCACTATTCTCCACTTCAATATAATCTCTGCTTTTGGAGGCATACAGTCAATTCATCATTTTTTCCCATCAGAAAGCCCACAAATAGTCCATTGTCAACTAAACTTTTTTGCAGTTCATTTGTGATTTCTTATTTGCAAATCTATCCAGGTTTTCGTGTAATTTAAGCAGATTATTATTGATCTTTAAGGAAAGGGTCAGCAGTCAGAGAGAAAATTGAAGCTGAAAAGACTTTGGATATTTTAGGAAAGTAAGCCTATGATTGGAAGCATAACTACAAATCAACTATGAAACACTTATAGGAAAAAATACAAAGATTTTAATTGGGCTTTAACAGGCTCAAGCTTTTATTTTACTGAAAAATTTATGGAAAGATCTCAAACAGTGTATGCAAGGAAACCCAAGAATATTTTTGAGCTTGAAGACCTCTGAAAAACATGGTTTGGGGGTGGGATCCAAAAGCAAGAGTAAAATAGTCTTCACTGGCAGAGGTGTCAATCTTAATTTCATTGAGGGCTGCATCAGGGTTGTATTTGTCCTCGGGGCTGGATGGGCTTGGCCGAGGTGGGTGTTACCAGCTTGATATCACTCTTGTCGGAGGCACCTGTGGTGGCCCGGGCAGAGTTGGGGGCATCCATTGTCTCCAATGGAGGAAGGCGAGACCCGGGAGAGTACCAAACCCTTGTCCTCCAGAAGAGCCTTGCCATCTGCTGGTGGACAAGTGCTAAAGCAGGACCTACCTACCTACCTTCCTTCCTTCCTTCCTTCCTTCCTTCCTTCCTTCCTTCCTTCCTTCCTTCCTTCCTTCTCCTTGTTCCTTCCCCTCTTTCCTTCTTTTTCCTTCCTTGTTCTGTTCCCATCTTTCCTTCATTTTCTTTGTCTTTCCTCTTTCTCTTTCTCCTTTCCTGTCCCTTCTTGGATGCTGAAATACAAAAGGGGAAACATTTCTCCTTCTGTTTTGTTTTGCTTTTATTTTGTTTTGCTAGCCCTCTGCCAGCAAAAACCTGGGGGTGTTGTGTGCTGCTCCCCCGTTTTCAACCTGGATGGCCTCCTGAAGCCCTCTGCCAATGAAAGTGGGGGCCACATGCCCCCCCCTGGGCCCCATTGTTTGCCTGGATGACCTTCTGAAGGCTGTCCAGGCCAAAAACAGGACCCAGGGAGGCATGTCGCCCCCCCCCCCAGCTCTGTTTTTGCTGGCAGAGGCCATTTCCATGGCTGCCCCATCGGCCAGAATTAAGCACCCTGGCCCACGGGCCTTGAGTTTGACACCCCTGAATTATAGGGATCATTTGGAGTTTCACTGCACTATTAATGAGAGTTGGTAACATCTTTCTGATGTTATAGTGATTTCCTGCACTTTGCACTTACTGGATGATCTCCAAGGTCTTTTCCAATTTTTACATCATATGTAACTATATAGAGCTGCCACCATCTTTGTTGCCTAAAGGCAGTAGGAAAACGTAGTTGATGTTGAATGTATTTACAGCTTGCTGTCCTATATTTCCAGAATATGAATCAATATATTGATAAATAAAATGGTTTCAATTAAAAATGAATATATTGATTCATAGTCTGTCTTTCCTCCCATAGAGCTGTTCATGATCATGCAGATGATAAATGTTGCTGCTGTGGTTACAAATGGTTTTATTTAACTATTACCGGTATACAATTCATATTCTGCTTTTCTGACATGGGACAGACAAAATAGCTATCAAAAATCATTAGAATGTTTGTGAAAACTAACTCGAAACAAAAAAAAAAAGTCTATCTGAAGAGAATGTCACCTACTTGTGATTTTATTTTCACAGTGTTAACCAGATAAGATGAGTAGATTGCTCTGATTCAAAGACATGCAGTGAGCTTCCATAAAAAAAGTATAGATTTGAATCTGATCCACTTCTGTTTAAAAATAGCCGCAATTTCATGACATCTTGTGTGAAAATGGAGGCCTTTATATCAATCAACGGAAAGTTTGGGTAAAACATTGTGGACAATGTGATTTAATATTACTTTTGAAAAAAGAAGTGCAGCTGAAGGAGAAGTCCCCCTTTTTGTCCTGTTTTCAGAAAAAGGAAATTTAATTTGAATGCTGATAATAGATTTTCCCATTAAGTTTAAATATTTTTCTAAAATAGTAATATTTAAAGGGCTCTCAAATCAAGATCGACTCCTGGTGGCTGCATGGAGTGTACAGTCTTCATTTAGCAACTATTTCAGTTAGTGATGTTTAAGTTTATAACTATAGTTTTAAACAAATACTTTCCCATAAAAGATGATAAAAGGTACCTTCAAATTGCTTACATTTCTAACATATCTTTGGCACATCTTTGCACCTCATTGATAATTCATCAAGTGTTAAATACTAACAATACATCTTCTTATGAAAGTTGTCTTTTAAATCAGGGGTCGCCAACCTTTTGGACCTCAGGGACCACCAAACTCATAATTTTAGATCCCAGGGACCACTAACTGGTTCTGTGGGCGTGGCCTAATTTGTGGGTGTGGCTTGGTGGTCATGTGTATGTAAATATTATAAATATTTATATAAATATTGAATTTTTTATAAAAAAGAGCAACTTTTTACCCAAAATCAGGCAAAGCAGGCAGGCAGATTGAGTTGCTCACAGAATCACAGATTCATTCAGAAATCTATCTGCCATTGGCTAGCTCAGTCTGTCACATAAAATTTGCTTGCAAGCAAACTCATAAAATTAACTCTCAACACACCATGCATGTAAATATTTAATTTTTTATTTAAAAAAAGAGCAACTTTTACCCCAAATCAGGCAAAGCAGGCAAGCAGATTGAGTTGCTCACAGAATCACAGATTCATTCAGAAATCTATCTGCCCATTGGCTAGCTCAGTCTGTCACATAAAATTTGCTTGCAAGCAAATTCATAAAATTAACTCACAACACACCATGCATGTAAATATTTGATTTTTTATTTAAAAAAAGAGCAACTTTTACCCAAAATCAGGCAAAGCAGGCAGGCAGATTGAGTTGCTTACAGAATCACAGATTCATAAAGAAAGCTATCTGCCATTGGTTAGCTCAGTCTGCCACATTAAATTTGCTTGCAAGCAAACTCATCAAATTTGCTAGCTAGCAAACTCATCAAATTTGCTAGCTAGCAAACTCACAAAATTAACTCACAACACACCATGTATGTAAATATTGAATTTTTTATTTTGAAAAAGCAACTTTTATCCAAAATCAGGCAAAGCAGGCAGATTGAGTTGCTCACAGAATCATTCAGTGATTGATCTATCTACCATCGGCTAGCTCAGTCTCTCAAATTTGCTTGCCATGAGTCTGCACTGAGTTTGCTTGCAAACAAACCTTCAATCTTAAGTGAGGTTTGGCTGTACTTAGCTAGAAAGCAAGAAATCCAATCATTTCCTGCTTCCTAGCTAATCTAAATCTCCCGGTGCAGCAGAACAGATGATGGTCGGAAAAAGGAAAAATAGCAACTTAGCAGACAAGTTTGCTGGGTAAGGAGTGAGTGGGCGGGGAGGGTTCCCGCGGGCCATGTGGGCTAGCAGCCTTGTGTTTCTGCGCAGCCTGCATTAATTGCTTTGTGTGAATGCTCTGGGGGTGAGATTTCGCTGCGGCCCACCAAAATTTTCTCACGGCCCACCGGTTGGCAACCACTGTTTTAAATCACAATTCAATGTATATTTCATAATGCTTCCCCTTTTATTTTTCTAATATTTTTCTTTGTCCTTTGTGTGTATATATATATTTTCTTTTTCACATCAGATAGCAATTTTTAGGGATTAATTTCTGTTTAAAAACACAGAAGTTAAAATTTAAATTCCTCAAAAATATAATGTGATTTTTCTTTATTGCTTTGTTAATTCATTATTTTTAAAAGTGAAATATAATTGTGAAGATTGCATTATTAAATTGAGTTAGTAAAATAATATATTTTTGAATTAACATTACCATAGTTTGTATTCTTCAAACCCATCAACATACTTAGACAGGCTTGTCCACCCTAAAAATCAGACACCAAAACATAAGTAGCGCAATGTGATGTATGCAGTCCAGTGCCGTGAGGAGTGTTGAGAAGTCTACATTGGATAACCCAAGCAGTCTTTAGATAAGATGATGGCTCAGTACAACAGAGGCAACACCACAGGACCAGAATCACCAGAATACGTTTGGTTTGGTTTGGTTTTTAAAAAGACATTCCTTTGAGGGCAATAATGGTCACATTTTGAACGGGGAAGATATATGGTTTGAGAGAGGAGTGGAAGAATCCATTTATACTAAAGTTGAAAATCCTTCCTTTAATAAAGGTGGAAGCTCAGACACATCCTGTCTTCATTTTTTATGTTGCTCTTTGATCAGTCCCCAGGAAGATTAAGACACTTCATAAATTCATCAGGGACGCCACACTTATCATCCCCGTTAGGGTAAAGGAGTTATATCCCAATGACTATCTGCCTGCTCACCTAACAAGCCTATCCAGATTAGCTGGGGGACATATATGCTGTCCTCCTAACCCATTTGCTCAGATTGAAGAAGCTACTTGGATAAGCAGTGAAACATTTTGAATCAACAAAAAAGTCCAGTTGCCATGGTTCAACTACCAGACAACTAACCTGGATGGTTGAAAATCTTCGTTGACATAATTTTGAATGAAACACTGGATTTTCCCATCTAAATAGAAAAGTGCAGTTTAGACTTTTATGTTTGGATGATTATAGTAGAATATCTTAATAGGGTTTGGGAAAGCTGAAAATGAAACCGTTGTTACAAAAAACATTTCTGCCCTGGAGGGAGAGAAGCGTGGGGGAAAAGAGATTCAGATCAACTTCACCTTAATTATTCTAGAACAGTGGTTCCCAAACTTTTTCAATCCATCGCCCCCTTGGTGCTACAAACTCATCCTTGGTGCCGCCCCACCCAGGGGTGGTGGGATTCAAATTTATGTGGGTGTGGCCTAATTTGAGAAAGTGGCTTGCTGGTCACGTGATCAGGTAGGTGTGGTTTGGTGGTCATGTGACTGGGTGGGCGTGGCCAGGTGTCTGGCAAACCAAATACTAGTGGTCCTCACTTAATGACCAGTTGTTTAGCAAGTGTTCTAATTTATGACTGGCCTCCCCAGAACTACTTGACCTTGGAGTTTTGACAGCCATGCACACACATACACTCACACTCCCTTCCAACCCTGCTGGAGCAGGTCAATGGACTAGAATTGGCAAAGCAACTCTGATTAGATTCTAGTAGTGAATAGAATCTAATCAGAGATGCTTTGCCAATTCTTATTGATTTTTATTTGTATTTCTTTATGTTGCTGAATTGCATTGATATGTGTGTCCCTTCTTGTGCATAACCCAGAAGGCTTTGTGATTCTTTGCAGCAAAAATTACCGATCTCTGGCTTTGCTCTACTTTTCAAAATGCTGCCATTGCCGTGTTCTAGATGCCGGTCCCGCAGGTCCATCCCATTGAGCCCGCTGCACCGGAGGGGCCTGCCCAAGCAAGTCTGAGCAGAGCGGTGCACCAAGTCAATGGGTTGAGCCTGAGAGAGGGAAAGAGAGAGAGAGAAAAGAAGGAGAGAGAGAAGGAAGAAAAGAAAAAGGGACAGACGAAGAAAGGGGGAGATGGAAGGAAGGGACAGAAAGAAAAAGAAATTAAAAAGGAGGGAGGGAGGGAGGAGAAAGATGATGAGATACCTATTCTACTCCAATCACCTGCTCCAGCAGGGTTAGAAGGGAGTGTGTGTGTGTGTGTGTGTTTTCCTTGTAATTTACCAGTACATTTTGGTTTTGCCTTCTTCAGAATTGGCACTGTAATACATTGGGGAAAGTAATCTTTTAGGGTGGAGATCTGGTCCAATGGATCCTGTTTAAAGCCACAACAAAATGAGAGCTTTCTGATAGTCTTGATCATGTTTCATCCACAAACCTTTAATAGAAGCCAAAGATGTTTCAATGTGGAAAAGGGCCTCAGTCTAAACTAGGCCTCGTTTCAATCTGATGCATCAGGTCTCTCCCTCTCTCTCTCCCTCCCTTCCTCCCTCCCAGATTGGCTTTGCTCTACTTTCCCGATGTGCCTGTGGGGCTGGTGCTTCGAACATGGATGGATGGATGGCTAGAGAGAGAGAGACAGGTAGGTAGGTAGGTAGGTAGATATATTGGTAGGTAGGTATGCAGGCAGATCTTTTGGATGAATGTATGGATAGATAGATAGGCAGGCAAGCAGGCAGGAAGACAGACAGATCTTTTGGATGGATGGATGGGTAGGTAGGTAGGTATGTAGGTAGATAGGTAGATCTATATTGGTAGGTAGGTAGGTAGGTAGGCAGGAAGACAGGCAGGCAGACAAACTGAATGCGATAGCAACGGCACTTTGAGAAAGTACAGCTACTTTCCCAATGTGCTGCCACATTCAACGTGCTGGCTCTGCAGGCTCACCCCATTGAGCCCCTTGCACCGCTTTGGTGCAACAGTCAATGGGGTGAGCCTGCGGTGCCGGTGCCTCGAATTCCCCCTTCTGAGTCTTAGTGTCCCCAAGGTGGCTGACAGAGGGGCGCTAAGAGGCAGCAGGGGGCGTTTGAGGCGCTGGCCTTGCAGGCTCACCCCATTGACTGTTGTACCAGAGCGGTACAAGGGAGTCATTGGGGTAAGCCTGCAGAGCTGGTGCATCAAATGCGGCCGCAGCGGCATGTAACGTGCCACCGCTACCGCATTTGAGGTGCTGGCTACGGAGCGGTGCAACAGTCTGGGGTGAGCCTGCAGGGCCGGTGCCTCAAACGCCCCCCCTCCTCTTAGCACCTTGAATTTCTTCTTCACTCCCTCGTTTTATAACTGTCTGGTTTGGTTCTGCAACCCAACAGGACAGACACAGACTCCAGAGAGTAATTAGGACTGGAGAAAAGATAATTACTACCAACTTGCCTTCAATCGAGGATCTGTATACTGCACAAGTCAAAAAGAGGGCTGTGAAAATATTTACAGACCCCTCACATCCCGGACATAAATGATTTCAATTCTTTCCCTCAAAACGACGCCATAGAGCACTACACATCAGAACAACTAGACACAAGAACAGTTTTTCCCTGAAAGCCATCACTCTGCTAAACAAATAATTCCCTCAACATTGTTCAACTATTACAAAGTCTGCATTACTATTACAGTTATCTTCTCATCACTCCTTATCACTCATCCCCTCCCACTTGTGACTGTATGACTGTAACTTTGTCACTTGTATCCTTAGGATTTATATTGACTGTTTCCCAGTATGATTTGATTGCTTATTGTTTAGTTTAGTTTATTAGATTTTTATACTGCCCCCTCTCCCAAAAAAAGGGACTCAGGGCGGTGTACAGCCAGATAAAACAGAAACAGAGTATAAAGTTATAAAGTTAAAAACAATTTAAAATGATTAAATTAGTGGCCAAATATAAAACTAACAAGTATAAAAACTGATAAAAATTTTAAAATACCAAATTTAAAATCCCACAAATCATTACTGTACCCTATGACTATCATTAAGTGTTGTACCTTATGATTCTTGATGAATGTATCTTTACTTTTATGTATACTGGGAGTATTTACACCAAGACAAATTCCTTGTGTGTCCAATCACACTTAGCCAATAAAGAATTCTATTCTGTTCTGTTCTGTTCTATTCTATTCTTTCAGGGGTAAACTTAGGTTTTTGTAATGGCTAGTCTGTATGTTTTTTCAAGACTCACCTCAATATTCTCGTACAGCAACAGTCAAAAAGACTTCAAATCAAATTCTTGTATATAAGCTTGCATCTCTTTTCAATTTTGATTATAAATGCATTTTTAACAAAAATAGATTACCTATTTAAAAAATCACAAGGTTAAAATTTCCAACAATGATGAAATGGTGAAATTAATAGTAAGCAATGTTGAAACACATGTATGAAATGCTTTGATGCTTATATGCCCTACAAACCCCCTATTTTTCCAGGTCTAGGACATATAGGTCTACTTATAACAATATGAAAAAATATATTTTTGAACAAACAACAAGCGAACTTCATTATCTGTCTGCTCACTCCAGTAAACCAGGGCCAATTCTTGATTCTAAAGCTACATTAACAGAATAATGCAGGTCTAAAAGTACAGATTTCATTCCATCCTTTTAACCATCTGATAATTCGGGTGGTCCAGCCTATGTTTTTTTCTCAACCTGTTAAGCCACTCTTTCTGATTGTTTCCTCAGCAACATCTTTTACTGGTGTTCCACAAGATCATCAGTGTATGCGATTATGTCATCCAAATGTTCTTGAACCATAATTATTTATGGATTGATTAAATAAAATCTAAACCCAAACCATCATTACCATGATAAGGACCATTATCAGAATATATTAAACTTACCCTACCAATACCAGACATTTTTTTTTCATCATATAAAATGCAAATCCCTGAACATCCAATCAACATTGTCTTACAGTTTTTAGAACAAACTTATGTGCTTAATAGATCTATAAAGATTCTCAATCATCCAAGTCATGGTTGTCTCAAACATGCTTTTCAAAAGGCTACTGGTTTTTTCTTTGAACTGAAGAAGCTTTTGGATGAGAAAGAGACAAATATAACAAACTTTAGAACAAGAACATAAGAAACTGGAGAAGGATTTACAAAGATATCCACAGCACAAAAATATCAAAAATCAAATGGATATAATTAAACACAAAATTGGACTAATGGAAAAAGAAGAACTGGCGCAAAAGATTAGAGGGGTTAAACACAACTATTTTGAAAATGCAAATAAACCAAGTAGATGGCTAGGATATAAACTGAAGAAAGAAAAAGAATCAAAAAGAACACCACAATTAATAGATGAAAATGGCATGCTATGTTATGAAAATGAAGAAAAGAAAAAAATAGTACAGAGATACTATGAGAAACTATATGATCAAGAGGCAATACTAGAAAACAGTATAGCAATATTTACAAGAGGCAGAATTAATGAGAATATCTGATGAAGTAAAGACCATGTTAGATGAGAAAATAATGATGGAACTACAGAAGCAATAAATAGACAAAATATTGGAGAAGCCCCCAGCCCGGATGGGCTACCAGCTGAATTTTATAAGACAATATAGGAAGTAATCTCTATTACAATATTGGAAGTATTGAATGAGGTTTTGACAAAAAATAAAGTACTATTCATGGACAGAGGCATATGTTACACAACATGACACAACAATATGTTACTGACCCACAACAAATAAAAATCATAGACCAATATCCCTGCTAAATGCTGATTATAAAATATTTGCTTCAATAATGGCAGAAAGAGTAAAAAGATATTTACACTATTTTATACATTCAGATCAAAATGGATTCTGCCGAAGAGACAAATAAAAAATAATACCCTGGAATACTATGAAACCCACTCAGAGAAACAAATGGCATTAGTGTTTTTAGATGCACAGAAAGCGTTCAATAATGTGAATTGGCAGTTTATGTTGATGCAACTGGAGGAGATGGGTTTTGGAGGCAGGTTCACTAAAGTATTAAAGGCGATATACAACAAGCAAGCAGCAAGAGTAATGATAAGTAGAGAACTGACAGAAAACTTTAACATTCAAAAAGGAACCAGACAAGGCTGTCCGCTATCTCCATTATTCTTTGTACTGACTTTGGAAGTTTTAAATAGAAATATTAGGAAAAATGAAGAAATAAAGGGAATGAAATTAAAAAAAGGAAGAATATAAATTACAAGCTTTTGCAGATGATTTGGTCTTTATATTGGAAAATCCATTGGAAACAGGCCCTAATTTGATTAGAAAAATAGAGGAGTTTGGTGAAGTAGCAGGATTGAAAATAAACAAAGAAAAAACAAAAATCTTGGTGAAAAATATGACAGAAAAACAAAACAAAAGATTAATGGACAAATTAAATATTCAAATTACAAAAAAAGTGAAATATTTAGGGATACAAATGACAGCTAGATGCGGAACACTTAAAGAAGATAATTATGAGAGATTACTACAACAGATTGTGATAACCTTGGACAAATGGAAAAACTTACCGCTATCTTTAATAGGTAGAATAGCGACAATTAAAATGAACATATTGCCAAAAATATACTTATTCCAGACGATTCCAATAAGATTGAAAAAAAAATACTTTGAAGATTTAAATAAAATGATGTTGAAATTTATCAGGGGAAAAAGACAAGAATTAAGATAAACCTACTGCAGGACGCAAGGGTGAGAGGGGTTTTGGATTACCCAATTGGGAACTATATTATCAGGCAACAATGTTGATGTGGATGCAGGAATGGATTGTATTGAAAAATGCCAGATTATTAACACTAGAAGGGCATGATTTACAATTGGGGTGGCATGCATTTTTATGGTACAAAGAAAGTAAGGTACATGGATATTTTAGGTGACACTACATTAGGGATGCTTTATTAACAGTATTGGAAAAAATAAGAGACTATCATTATATGAAAATACCAGTCTGGTTATCAACATTAGAAACTTTTACATATCCACAGCTTTTTAAAAAGGAACACGTTATTAGATATAAAGAAATTTTAAATGAAAAAGGTGAACTCAAAACAAAGTAAGAATTAGAGTTACAAGGGATAAATATAAATTGGTATTCGTATTTGCAAATACATACAAGGTATGAAAAAGACATTAAGATGGCTGGGTTTTATAAGGAATTGACTGAATTGGATAAAATCCTAACAGCCACTGAAGAGAAGTTGATCAAAAAATTATATGGTTATTTATTAGGAGTGAAATTAGAGGAAGAACAAGTAAAAGAATCAATGATTGTGGGGGAGGGGGAATTTTGAATATGGAATAGACTTGGATAAATGGCAGATATTATGGTCTAGAAACTATAAATTAACTATATCAACGGCCTATAAAGAGATTTTGTATAAGATGTTTTACAGGTGGCATCTACCCCAATGAGAATTGCCAAGATGTTTAAAGATAAGTTGGCGAAGTGCAGGAAATGTCAGAAGTCACCAGGATCATACTACCATATGTGGTGGATATGCATAGAAGCCAAAAAGTATTGGACTAGAATATACATGTGGCTGGAGAAAATGATAAAACAGCCTATAGACTTAAAACCAGAGACATTTTTATTGGAAATTTTGCCTGAGGGTTACAACAAAGAGTTAACGCATTTGATTATCAGTATATTAACAGCTAGGTTGCATTTGTACAAAATTGGAAAAATAAGAAAATTCCGATGGATGAGGAAATAATTAAGAAAATAATGGAATGTGCAGAAATGAGTAGATTGACAATGGCAATTAGAGAACAAGAAGAAAAAGATTATTATAAAATTTGGAATTTATTTTATGAATGGCTGGATAGAAGAGTAAGAAATTGAAATGTGTAAGCACAGTATAATATTACTGATAAATGAATGAGTTAGAGTAAGAAAATGAATGTGAAATATATCATTGAAAGTCAATAATTACAATGTTAAGGCTAATATAAGTGATACATGTGATATAAAATACTGATTAGAACTATTATAAACATATGTAAGTAAAATATGTATGATAATGTTATTATGTGCACAAAAAATATGTACCCAACTGATACACTGTTGAACAGAAAGGTTTTATTTGTTTATTTTTTGTTGTTGTTATAAAAATAAAACTTTTTATTAAAAAAAAAATTCTAGCTGAGAAAGGTATAGCCAAATTTATTGGTACTCAATTTTTTTCCTAAAGAATCTGTTTGCCATGAAATAAGTTGAAACTGACTCAGATGACTGGCACCTGCCATTTTGTATTCCATAGTCCATAGAGCAGACCATTTGCTTTTGATGTATGACTTAACATATTCCTCTGTAGTGCAGAACTTACTAACAGATTTGGAAATGTTTATTTGCAGTTATTGCTGCCCAAGGTCACATTAGCTACTGAAAGCAAAATTTCACATACTTTTGCCACAAACTGATATGTAACTTTGTATCATTTCATCAATCAATAAATAAGTATATTAGTAACAGCACTTACACTTATAAAACAGTCCATTTTGGTTCACAGCGCTCTCAACAGTCTGGATCCTCATTTTACTGACCTTAGAAGGATGGAAGGCTGAATCAATCTTGAGCAAAAATGTTTTTGAGTCATCGGTATAATTGGATTATCTAATTTTGGACTGGGGGGGGGGGAAGCAGCTTATGTTTTAGGTCATATTTATGCAGAAATATTGAAAATTCAAATAGATTGCACAAACCTTTAAGTATAATTGTAGATATGTAGTTTTATTACTGGTACAGTTAACATAGATCAACCAGTGATCCTCATTACTATCCCCTGAGCACAGTTGCAGAACTTATCAGATCAAGTTTTTGTTGTTTCTCGAATCTACAATTATTGGACATGAAGATAGAACTGGTGAGATTCCAGAATTTCTGTAAAGTGTCAGGTTATTTGCCTTTAATACAGATTTTGACTGTCACTCCGTAAAACAGAAATTTAAAAATATTTAAAAACTACCTAATTTTGATTTATATCTGGCTTGTAAGCATATTTTATAGAAGACATTAAGCAGTAATTGCTAACCTTGTTTCAGAAAAAAAAAATTGCTTGCCATTATAGTTCAGTATTTTGATTACCTAATAAATTCTGAAGTTCTTTCCAGGAGTCTTCCCCAGTGTGAAGATTTCCAGAGGGGTTGAATTTAATCATCTCTAATCACCTCTCAGATATCTTAGTTACATGAGCAAAATCTGCTTAACAGCACAGATAACAACTTCTAAAATAATGAAATTATTACTCTTCAGATCAGCATGACAGTGTTTGAATTTTAATTCAGTTCATTTGTACAATGCATAGTGTTTAAATACAGTATCTGTCTTTTGTTGCTAAATCCAAGTTTGATGTGCATATTATTAACAATTTCTTCACTGCTAAATATAATTAGAAATTACTATTGAAACGAGGTTTCGGTTATGGTTTAGGGTGCAGGCTAAAAATATTGAGAACACATTTTTGATAACTAGATTGTAGTTTGGCAGTGACATCAGCATTCAGGCATTGTTATAAAAAATATGCTTGGCTGGTGTTTAAAAATTTGGTTACCTTTTTTTGGCTATAAAAATATTGCTAGTGTACTGCATTAGTTTCACAGATAAAGATAATATGTGCCTGAGGAGCTAAATAAAATTGTACAATAGAAAAACAGATGGTGCCATTTTGGGATATGACATTTCAAAAATTGATTTAAAACATGCTCTTCGTGTATGCTACTATTTTTTTCTTATTACAGACTGGAAAGAAAATGTAAAATATTCAGAAAAAAATCTGAGAAGTTTTGACTATAGTAGTTTTAAGAAATAATGAAATTTGCTTAGCTTAAAAAGTTTTAGTTTTCTTAAAGTAATTTTGCATATTCTGAAATGGTTTAAAATAAAATTTCAATATTACAAAATATAAACATCACAACATTACAGAATCTATAATTTTATGCTACCACATAATTATTTTGTATTTCATTCTGAAATATGCCATGGATCTTGAAGTGCCAGTTAATATAGAAAAGGCTATACTTTAAACCTTAAAGAAAAGAGATGGCAGACTTCAAAGCTTCACAGAACTACTTTTTTCCCCTTAAATCCCTTTTAAGATTATTATCCTCCAGATGTTTTGAGTGCAATTCCCATAAATCTTATTATTGTGACAGTTGGTAAGAAATTAAAACAATTATCCAGAACATTTGGAGAACACGAGAGAGGGAGGGAAGATGAGAGTGAGAATGAATATGTGGTGGTTATAAGAGAAAAAAATCCACGTGTTGTAAAGTTGTGACAAGAAGATAAATAATTTTGAAAACTTGTTTATTTGAAATTGGGTTCAGCAGAATTTCTAAAAGGCAGATAAAATAAGTAATATTGTATAGTATTCTTCTTCCTAGCATTATTCCTGCACTATGACAGGGTCCATTTGTTGGCAAAACTCTCAATTTGGATTAATCCAGGGCATCTTCAGGAGCAGTGCCTTTATGTTTCATGTCCTTCTTGATGCTATCCATTCATCTTTTCTTGGATCGGCCATGTGGTTGCTAGCTATCATGATCCAGATGCATGACTGTCCTTGCCACCAATTCACCGTGTACAATGTGTCTGTACCATTTAAATCAGGGCTGTCGAACTCCCAGCTTGTGAGCCAGATGCAGTCACGTCCATGCCTGGTTTAATGAAGGGGAGAAAAGCTCCAATATGTCATGTGATGCTACCCTGACGATGTGAGTTTGACATCCCTGATCTAAATCTTCCTGTATTTTTACTACAATTGGCACGATTCCCAGTCAACGTCAGATGGCATCGTTCATAGTGTGGTTGAATCATGTTAGTCCAAGGCAGCATTCCATCACATGTATGGCCTGCTCATGCTTTGCCATCGCTGGCTAGAAGGCAACTGGGCACACTACCGTTCTGTAAATTTTTGACTTGAAGCATGGGGCAACCGATGGTCACACAGGACTCCAATCACCTGGCACCACTTCATCCAGGCGGCGTTGACACAGGCACAGGCACCTGGAAAGTTATCACCATTGCTGTGAGGGATCCGAAGTACTTGAAGTGCTCTACTTTCTTAACATCTTCTCCAGTAATGCTGTGGGTTCCATGGGTTTGGGGGCCACATTCCGTATATTCAGTTTTCTTGATGTTCAGTTGAAGTCCAAATTCACCGAGCTGTTCATTCCATTCCCGTGTTTGCTCTTGGAGTTCTTCACATTGCTCATTCACCAAGAAGACTTCAGCATAGAGAAGTGACCATGGATGGGGCAATGGGTGGTAAAGCATCACAGTGTCCATGCAAAGGATGAATAGTAGAAGCAAAAACACAGATCCTTGATGTACTCTGATACTGATGCTGAAGGGAATTGATATTCCCACTGCACATCAGACCATGCTAGTGACACTAATAGTTGAATCCACTGGATGTAAGCTTCCATGACATGGGATCACAGGGCATGTCAAATGTGTTCTTTTGGGATGTGGTCAAAGACATTTCCCAGGTCAAGGAATGCTATGTGGATGGGCTTAGTCTTCTCATGGTGCTTCTCTAAAGGCAACTGAGTAGCATGAATGGCTTCCATTGTTCCACTCTTTTTCACAAAGCCATATTGATTTGGAGTGATCAATATCAGACTACAATCTTGCATAGTCTGGTTTTTAGATGTTTTCATGGTGAGACCCAGGAGCCAAAACAACCAATTCCAACATGTCACCCTTGCCCTTCCAAATTGATATTGTAATACTGGTTGCGTAGGTTGCTGGGGCTGCAACCCTCCTCGATGATTCAATTAAAGAGGGAAGCAAGAATCTGGGCACCTTGGCAGCTGAGGATTTTCCACACTTCAGTTGGGATGCCATTGAGGCTGTTTGTCTTCCCATTTTTCATCTTCTTCATTGATGGTAATTAGTGACACAGGTCCAGAGACAGGATCAGCACTTTGGATGGTTAAATTCCTCATTGCTAATTTTGAAGAAGTAATTGCTCCATCGCTGGAGGATGGCAGGTGGATCTTGAAGGAGTCAGTGGTCCTCATCCTTTGTGTGCTTAACTTGGCCAGTGTTCTGAGTGGTTTGACAATGTGCATTAGCCAAACAGTTGTTGTTGTATAGATTTAATAATGTGTTAATTAATAATAGGTTGCTTAGAAACTCAGCCACAATATTTTCACTTTTATTGTTTTATGATTGAAAAAAATGCCAATATTGGGAAAATATATCTATTGTTCATGTATTAATTTATTTCTTGATTTGATGTGAATATTTCAAATGCAAATTTCTTCAAATTTTGTTTCAGTAACCATTTAAAATTACAACAGCACCGACGGTGCGGGAGGGGCTTATCATGGGTCCTCTTAGTTGTGGCTATTGCAATGTCTGTCTCTGTCTCCCTCCCTCCCTCCCTCCCTCCCTCTCTCTCTCTCTCTCTCTCTCTCTCTCTCTCTCTCTCTCTCTCTCTCTCTCTCTCTCTCTCTCTCTCTCTATATATATATATATATATATATATATATATATATATATATATATATATATATATATATATATATATATATAAACATTGTTGAATCCCATACTTGAATTATAAAAATCCCAGGACAGTCACTCATACTGTGGTTAGCTTGCATTTGGACCATTGCAATGCACTCTATATGGCACTGTACTTGAATTCTGCTCAGAAGCTGCAGCAGAATGCAGTAGCATGGGCAGTTATGGGTGTGCCAGCCCCAATACATCCATGTAATACCTCTGTTTGTGGAACTGCACTAGTTATTAGCGTATTCATTATCGTTAGGCCTTCTGTTTTCCATAGTTTCTACCTCTACCATACAATTGGGTAAAGTTCATTTGTTTCAGATCCCATCAATTAAATGGTATAAGTTGATGAGACCCCATAAACCTCTGTTGCTGTATAAGCCCTCTGGAATGATATTCTTCAAGTTTTATGTGGCTCTTGGTTGGACCCTATTTAAACAAGACTTTAAAATCTGACTCTCAGGCCTTGAGCTAGGGTGGACCATTTTTTAAAAGTTTTATAAAGAACTTTGGCTCTGTTGAGCTTGAGGGAAGAAATAAATTAAGTCTTTAGATGTTAAGATGTTTAGTGAATTCCAGACATTTAGTTTCTATCTTTAAATTGTTCTTAAATAGCATTTTGTTTGTATGTGGTCTACATTTAGTAATGTGTTAAAAGAGCTGAGCTTGCTATATATTGAGCAGCTGCCATATAATAAATTACAACATTGCTAGTAGTAATTTATATAATATATATTATTGTGAGATGCCCAGAGTCAGTTCGAGTTAAGGGGTGTGAGTGCCCAAATTGAATTTAATTAATATTTTTAGCTAAGACTTGTTATATGGGTCTTTCTCTCTTCCTCTTTCTTTCTTCAGTTCATTATTTTTATTATATTATTTTAGTATTGCCTTGCCATTGTTTCTTAACTTTACCTATGAAATACTGAAAAAAAATCAAAATTCTTTCATTAATTCTTTTTAATGAATGGAAATGATATAATGAATCTCTCTCGGTGTGTAACAATTTTGCAAACCAATCTCTATGATCTTGGATAGAGAATGTAGAATTCAAGTACACTGAGGAAGATTTGAATTGAGCTGGAGGTCAGGAATCTTTTGAAGGAATTAAATGGGCAGTTCTAAATGTGGAAAAGATAAAGATAGTGAAGCACAAGAATATGAGCAGAAAATAGTGGAATGTGGAAAGAAAACTGTGGAAATGGAAAAGAAGAAAGAATGGGGAAGGGAAATTGAAACGGAAGAAAGATAGACCTCTGGTATTCAGCAGAGAAATTGTGAGATGAGAGAGAGATACAGACAAAAGAATTGACAGTTTTTATGAGATTGATATAGAAAGTAAACAGTGAGAAAGCATAAATGGGATGAATGGTCTAAAGAAATCAATAGAAACCAGTGCATTACTGCCTGTGCAGAGCAATGAAGGGATGGTGTTAGAAAAAAATAAAAGAAAGTTGCTGACATTAGTGAAGAGGAAGTTCAACTTCAGACTCATGGGTGAGGCTGTATGGGAACTGCTGCTGCTATCACTGCTGGCAATTTAAACAGCAGCTGTTAAATATTGAAGTTACTCAAAAACATTTGTTAGGAGACCATAGAATCTGGCATGTGTGACTGTCAACAAGCAGCTGCTTGGCTCCTTCAGAAAACACATCCAGCAAAGTGTTAATGGGGGAATTAAGTGGAGGGTCCCTGTTTCCCAGAATTGAGGCAAGAACTGAGCAGTGAATTAGAAGGGGCATTAGAGTACAGTGGTATCTGCCTGAGGAAGTAGATTTGTTTGTTGGAAAGAAAAAATACAGAATTGAAGGTGGTGAGCTAATTAGCGGTGGTGAGCTAATTGGACTGGAAAAGTTGGTGGTGAATTGGATAAAAGTTTTCACTGGAGTTTTTATGCCACTTTAATCCAGCAAGACTCTGAGAAGTGTGAATGGGCTGGTGTTGATATCATGAAACATCATGCGTAGTGATATTAGTCTATCATTCCATACAAAATACTACTTCTGCAGAAACCTCCCCTTATTTGACTTTGGTGAGAGCAGACCCTAGACTGGAAAGGTTAGGAATTTGTAGAAATAAGGGTTGATAGACATTGTTTTCTATTGCATTGAAAACCTTTGCATAATCACATCTATACTAGCTTCAACCTTTCCTGTATTGGGTGGCTTTGATTGTTGTCACCCATTCCCTTGTTGCTGGATTGTTTAGGGTGCTGCCCTTGAAATAGTCTGAAAACTTAAGTGAGTGCAATATGCAGCAGTCTGTTTCCTACTACTGAAGCTGCACTGGCTGCCAGCTAGTTTCCAAGTACAATTAAGATACTGCTTATCATGGATGGGTAGATTCAACTTTGTTAATCAAGTACAGAAATCATTTAAGTACCTTTGCATAGTTGAGTTTGTCCCTCCAGTAAGATCTGGGAGAGAGATTTTGTTGAGGATTGTACCAGTAAAGAAATGCTATCTTAAATGACTCTGGGCTAGAACCTTCTCAGCAATGTCTCCTTTATATGGCATAGCTTATTCTGGATGCTCAAACTAGCCCTTTTTATTTTCGGAGAACTCTAAAAGGCATTTGAGGACAGGTAAAATCATATTGCCCAAATGGTGCTGCATTGAACTGATAGTTTATAGTTAATTTGTTTTAATTTAAACAATTAAAATTATTTAAAGAAATAGGTTTAGCAGCCTGACCACAGAAATGTATGGGGATGGCGAAATGGACTTTTAAAGACCACAAAATATGAGCCTTTCTATAGGAAGGTTTTTTAAAAGGCTTTCTACATTGGACATTTTTATTGATCTGGAAATCAAAACTGTTAAGAGCCAAAAAAGCTAAGCAAATAACAGGTGGGAAACTATGTGTCAAATACCATAAGCTAGTTTGTCTCACTCACAACAGATGTCCTTGAAGTTTCTTTGAGGCTGAAATAAGTAGACATTGTTTCTAATGTTTCTGGTTCATAATTTATTATGCTTCAAAGTCATAGTAGTAAGCTTTCCTTGTAGGATAGATGTTGAATGGGTGCTTTATATTAAAAATACAGACGGATGTGATATAGTTTCTTGGCTTAGTACAGTGTTATTAATTTTCTAGATTTGAGTCAACATTTTGCTTACCTATCTTAAATTCATGAAAATCTGTTTCTGGAGTTATATTTAAGCTAAATGAATTTATTTATTTATTTATTTCATAAATTTTATATACCGCCCTTCTCCCGAAGGACTCAGGGCGGTGAACAGCCAACTAAAATACATATAAACAGAGATAAATATAGTTAAAAAAGAATTAAATTATAGGCTGCCCCAATAAAAATCTAAAAACCCCGATTAAAATAAAATAAATGAATGAATGAATGAATGAATGAATGAATGAATATACTACTAAAACTCTTGTGTCTGTTTTATAACCTTTAATTTAATACACTAAATGGTGTATCGTAGGGCAAGAATTTTTGAATCAAGATACCTCCCACAAAGTATTTGATTTTTGGAAGCTGGCAAGGAGTGTCAACAATGGAGAAACAGCAGGAAAGGTTACAAGTTGCTTGGATAAGTTTCCTCAATCCACGTAATCTTCTTAGCCCTTCTGTGCTCCCATGCATTGGCCACTCATACACCGCCATGCACTCTTCCTGATCTGTGTCACCACCCCCATTGCATTTTCTTGACCCACTTAGCACCTCTTGCTGTCCCTGTGCACTTTTCTTAACCTGCACTACTTCCCTGCATGTCCTCCCCTGCAGATCCTCATGCACACCTGTGTACTCTTTCCAACCTGCAGTGGATCCCAGGGCAGCTTCTGCATTGGGGAGAATGTGCGGAGGCATGCAAAAGGCACCAAGGAGTAGAGTGTGTGTGGGAGTCCGCAGGTGTTAAGTAAGAAAATATCTCTAAAATGATGACTCAAGGGTCATGGATTTTCTAATATAACATAAACCTATCCTAGCGCTTTACCAAATGGCAGATTTCTTGAAATAAAATATCTGACTAGAAAAAAAGTTTGATGTTCAGAAAAAATGACTTTATATAGATTTTAGGGATAATTGAAAAAATATAATTGCAGCCTTTGGTTTTAGATGTAAGCCTTGATACATCTATCTGAATTTCTTATTTTGATTAAATGACATCTTCTTGGCTTGTCTGCTCAAGCATTTAACTATTTTAGGTTTAACTATTAAACAGGGTTGTCCACTAATCCTCTAGTGTTTCAAAGTTGTGACTTCATTTGTCCCTTATTGGCATGTGTGGAAATTTACTGAATTGATTAAGCAAGCATGTGTGCTGTTTGTACTATATTCAGCCTTACCTATTATCTTCAGTTGCTAAATATGTTGCACATTTTGGACCAAAGAAGTTAATGGCCAAAGTTGAAGCTGATGTGATATGTTCGCATAAATACAGAAGAAAAGAGGAAAATAGAACATATTCCTTTGTCCCCAACAATTGCTGAAAAATGAAGAGAAATAAATATCAACTAAGGCAGTGGAAAAGAAAAAAATAAGGACCTGAGTAAAGAAACCACCATAGTGGCAAACTTTTAGTCTCTGGTTTGTTTTCTTACCAGTCTTTTTAATGATTAAAGCTATAGTTTTTTAAAGGCTAGTAATTATTATGGCCTTTATAATTATCTTCTATTAATGCTGTGAACCTTATTACTAGTTATTCCTATGTGGGCTAGGTAATGGTGAAATAGGATTAACATGAAGAATAGATATTCAGGAACAAAGAGTTTATTTAAAAGTTTCTTCTCTAAGAAAAATATAAGTATCAAAAAAAGAATGATTTATTAATATCATTTGACCCAAAATTTAATCAAGTATGATATAAGTTCTTTTCAATAAAAAAAGAAATTATAGAATTGAGTTTGATGAGCTGAATTGAATGTACAATAAAGTCTTTGTCATAAGATGTTATTTTCATGAAAAACATTTCAGAATTGTGCTTATACTCTTTTCTACTCATTTATTTTTCTTTGCCTTAATAGTGAGCAAAGCATCTGCCAAGCACGAGCTGCTGTAATGGTCTATGATGATGCCAATAAGAAATGGGTACCAGCTGGTGGGTCTACTGGATTTAGCAGAGTTCATATATATCATCATACAGGCAACAATACATTCAGAGTAGTTGGCAGAAAGATTCAGGATCATCAGGTGAGTTATTTAATAATCTTTTTTACAAATAAACATTGTCTTTTTAGTTGATTAAAACCAATGCAAGGATAAAACTAATGAAAGGGAAGTTTACTGCATTATTCAGACATACATTAAGGTTTTCTAAATATTATTAACTATGAAACTAATTAAAGTTTGTTATATTGGTCTTTCTCTGAAAGCAGATAATATTAACTGAAGTAATGGTTAGTGGCTGAATGTTGGAAAAGTAGAATATTAGGAATATTGTAGGCTTGGTTATGACCAGTATTCACCTACTGATTTATCCAAGATATTTTTTGGTCTCCAACTTCTACTTAGGAATATTCCTTTTGATTAAAAAAAATCAAATGTTTTGTTTAAAGACTTTGGATTGTCTCATTAATAAAATAATTTTGATAATTTGTTTATGCTCCCAGGATTATTTCATTATTGTAGACCTTACTGAAAATATTCCTGCCTCCATAAATAAAAGAGTACTTCCAGAATGTGCTTCCAGAATTGTAATGCTATTGTGGTACAATTTTAGTTTTGTGTTTATTTCATGGGGAATCAGAGACTCTGAAAATTAATATTATAATAGTTTATATAATTATATTTGCTATGTCAGGTTAATAATTGGCTGTCCTGGTCTACCAATGTGAAGAGGAAAGATCAGGCCAGGTAGCTTCGGCCCGGTCTATCCAGTGCAAAGAGAAAACATGCCAACGGTTTGGGGAGTGGCGTCAAGCTGAACACACCCACCCAATTGATCACACCCACCCAGTCAGCCACACCCACCCATTCCCCCCAAGGTCAACCACAGTCCTGATGCGGCTCTCAATGAAATTGAGTGATGCATGCAGTGTTGGTGCCCTTTGGTTTGCCCATATTATATCCCTGTTGTGCACTTGCTCCAAGTTTCTTCCAAGTGCAATTCAAGGTGCTATTTGTTACCTTAAAAGTGCTTCCTGGCATGAGACCAGACTATCTGAGGGTATCTATCCATCCTGCCAGAATGGAGAGTGTAGGCATACTCCAGATCCCTTCCCTTAAACATTGTCACTTGCAGGTTGTTGGAAGTGGGCCTGGGCCTACCCTATAGAACATCCTGCCTCTTGAGACCTGACAAGCCCCCACCCTTTTAATATTTCCAGAGAGCACTTAAGACCTGCTTGTTTTAGGACACAGTAAAGTCAAATTTGGATGAGAATGTTGCAGATTGCATTAGGGAAGTATGGTTGTGGCACCATTTTTTCTATTTTTGGTTTTATTATCTGGTCTTTGCTTTTATGATTGCATATATTGTTTCTATTGATTACAAGCCGTCCAAAGTTTGGTTTTAAGATGAGCAGCTATACAAATGTTTAAAATAAATATTTGACTCATAATATAAAACGTTAGGTATTTCTTAACTTTTCTTGGCTATACCAATACCCACAAAAAGATACTTCTAAAGCCCACAAAGAATAGAAGTTCACACAGTTTCAGTTGACATAGAAAAAATGGAATTTTTCAAGGCACTGTGATAAAATGAAAAAAAAATCATTGCATTTGTTTTATCAGATTGATATTTTTAAAATGTGCTGTCAAATTGGAATTTGATTTTTTGGAATGACATAGATCTTTTTCAGAGTGATCTGCCTTAACCTTGTTTTTCACATCTTCCATATCTTATTTCTATTTTGAGTGAAATAATTAGTTTGTTTTACTTTCTGTTGTATAGATTTTCCCCAACACCAAAGTTCAAAAGTATGAATCTTTCTATTATCCTGTTTCTTCCAAGTTCAGTTTTTGTTCCCATACAGTGTGGCACACTGGCAGAGGGAAAACCATTATTGATACAGTATGATCCTAGTCTTTGTAGGTATAGACCTCCACTATGTCATCTGGATATTATTTCCAAGGCTTTCTTTGCACTTGCCAGTGCAACTTTATGATGTATTCCCCCCCACCAAATGTTTTATTTTATTCAGAAAGTTAGAATACAAACTCCTAAGAAAAAGGGAAAAAATCTTACAAAACAAAACAAAGCTAAACAAAACATTAAAATGTGCATAAGAAAAGAAAAAAGACAAAGACACATATACCTATATTGTCCAGTTGAATACCGATAAGTATATTGCAGCAATATTAATTTCCTCTCTTGTGAAGCAGGCCCACAATTTATAAACTCTACAAGTCTGTTTACAATCAATTTGACCAGTCAGCCATCTACTGTATATTAAAAATGGTGTTAACAGGTAAACTAACAGCAAAGTCAAACTTCAAAACTCTCTATTAACAATTTATTATTGTATTTAACTTGTAGAGAATCTACAATCGTATCTACCACAAATCAAAATCCTTATCTCTGATCCATCCAGTATCAAATATCTTACTTCTTAATAATAAAATTTTCCCTTAAGATTTTGATTGGTATCTTTTCCAACAATTGCTTCTCAATTCCCCATCCCCCAGACCTCTCTATTATAAGCAGGTACATGATCACACAATAATATAGTCCAAAACTCTTTAGAAGTTGATATTCATGATAAAACCATAAACCTTACATTCTCAAGGACAAGAGAAGTAAATGTACCATAACAGAATGACCACAGAAAAATTGAGATAAAATTTCCCACAATAAAAAGTAGTTAGAAAAATTTCGCATTCATCAGAAGTTTAAAAAAAAGATCAGAATTTTTTTAAAAAGTAGCAAAATAGTAAAATACAGAATCCTTATAGTAAAAATGCAGTATAAATGTAAATTAAGCGAATAACTTTCACTGCCCAGGGATGGGTACTCTCACAATCAACTTCCTTATAGCAAAAGTGAAAATGATTTAAAAGTCTGAAATAAACAATAAAAAAATAAATGAAAAAAGGTTGATGTTAAAGTCCAGCAAGGGGTCCTAGGATAAGTCAGCATTCAACTAGTCAATTAACAGTTAAAGATATAAATCAAAAAGTAAAGAAAACTTTAAAATGTTCAGTTAGAACCAAAATTTGTTTAAAGATAACAAATAGCTGAAAGGAAAAAATGGAAGACCCAACTCTCCAAATTGCTGCTACTGAAAATTGTGATTGTCAAGACCTCTTTTCCCAACAGATACATGATCAGGGTCTTGGTGCTACAAACTCATCCTCAGTGACCCCCACCCAGGGGTGGGATTCAAATTTCTTAATAACCAGTTCTGCCGGTGTGGCCTAATTTATGGGTGTGGCTTGGTGGTCATGTGACTGACTGGGCATGGCTTGGTGGTCATGTGACCGGGTGGGTGTATTTGGTGATCACATGACTGGGTGGGCATGGCCAAATGGCCATGTGACTGGCAAACCAAATATAAGTGGTCTTCGCTTAATGGACAGTTGCTTAGCAAGTGTTCTAATTTATGACTGACCTCCCCAGAGCTACTTGAGCTGTTTTTGGAGTTTTGAGAGCCATACACTCACAGACAGACAGACAGACACACACACACACACACACACACACACTCCCTTCCAACCCTGCTGGAGCAAGTGGTTGGACTAAATATCTCATTCACTTTCTCCTCTTTCTTTCTCCTCTTTCTTTCTCCTCTTTCTTTCTTTCTTTCTTTCTTTCTTTCTTTCTTTCTTTCTTTCTTTCTTTCTTTCTTTCTTTCTTTCTTTCTTTCTTTCTTTCTTTCTTTCTTTCTTTCTTTCTTTCTTTCTTTCCCTTTTTCTCTCTCTCTTTTTCTCTTTCCCTCTCTCTCTTTCCCCCTCTCTCTATCCCTTCCCTAACCTATCTACCTATTTTCTGCCCAGGCAGGCATGGCCTAATCTGTCAAAGGCCTGGGCTAATGTTGCATCACCCCGTTTCTTCTTTCAGAGGCCCCGGCCCCTAATCTCCCCATTTCATCCCCCAGGACCGCCTCTTTTGTCCTCCCACAGCCGTGACTTTACCTTCCTCCTGTGGCTGGCTGCCAGGGAAGGCAAGCCAGGGCTGAGCCATTGTTGTCGCTGGGCTCCCCGCCAGCCCATGTCGCCCTTCTCACGAATGCCTCAGTTGCCTCATGTTTATTTCGGTGCGGCTGGACTGCAGCCTCACTGAAAAAAACATACGGTGACTGGAGGTTTTTTGCAGCGAAAATTACCGACCTCTGGCTTTGCTCTGCTTCTCCAATGTGCCGCTGTGGCTGCATTCTAGGCTCTAGCCCCTCAGGTCCACCCCATTGAGCTCGCTGCACCAGAGGGTCTTGCCCAAGCAAGTCCAAGTGGAGTGGTGCAACTGTCAATGGGGTGAGCCTGCATGGCCACTGCCTAGAACATGGCGGCGGTGGCGGGTTGGAGAAGCAGAGCAAAGCCGGAGGTCAGTAGTTTTTTTGCTGCAAAAAAACCTCTAGACACGGCATTTAGAGGCTTTTTGCAGCGAAAATTGCCGACCTCTGGCTTTGCTTACTCCGCTTCTCCAACGTGCCGCTGTGGCCATCAGCAATGTCGCGCATGCGCAATAAGGACTGACTGGGCAGGGAATGGAGGAGTGGGTGGAGAGGAATGGGACCAGCCAGGGGCCTGTTTTACTGGTTCTCTGAACTACCAGGAACGGTAATGAACTGGTCGAATCCCACCCCTGAATTGTGCCCTGCAAGGGATCCACCTCCGGCACTCCTCTACATCCCCCTTGCCTCTTAGCGCTCCCCTGAGTAGGGGATGGTACCGCCCACTTTGGGAATCACTGTCTTAGATCATTCCTAGCTGCTCCTGTTTGTCCACCATATAGCTTTGGCAGTATAAGCAGCTGTTGGTTGGCAGGAGAGAGGGAAAACACCCTGCTGCTCAGCATGCCATCTTGGGGGAAGCCTTGTTTGTGATGTATTTCTTAATTGCTGGTTTCTTTAGTGTTAATAGTTGACAACTTTTATCTTTATTGTCAATTTGAAGTCTGCACTTTCACTCTACAGCTTGCAGATTGTTTGCATTTTCAACTATCAGAGTAGTGTAATCGCCCTAGATTATTAATGTTTCTACTTGCAGTTTTAAAACCACACTCAACCAATCCAGCCTTTCTCAATATTTATTTAGCATGTAGCTTGAATAAATAAAGGGAGAGTACACAGCTTTGTTTCATATTTTTTCTGACCTGGACCTATGTTTTGCCATGTTCCATCTAGATTGTTGCTTCCTGACCTGTCTATAGGTCTTGCATCATGGGAATTCCATTTTTCCTAGGGACATTGCACAACTTAACATGGTTAACCAAATCAGTTATATTTCTATAATACGTGACTTATTTTTTATATTCTTTAGCTTTCTGATTTATTCAATATGTATCAGCAATAATATGCCTTATTCTTTGCCTTTTCTAAAGCTTAAAGGTTACTGGTGTGAAGAGAATCAAAACTTTTAAGGAGACCCCAATTTAATGATGATGATGATGATAGATAGATAGATAGGGAGTATCTATTATAAATTTTATTTGTATTTGTTGCTGACTAATCCAATTGATTTGTATAATGAACACAGCTAACATTTCTTTTACTAAACAGTTAACAGTTAGATTGTTTATTTATAATTTTTAGTGGCGTTCTTTTATTGATACAGCCCATCAATCTCCAGATAGTCTTTTTTTCTGACTTACTGTGTAAGGAAAATGGATGTGGGAAATGAAAGCTGTACTTATGAGCTGACAGTCCCAGAGCATACATGTATAGATAATATGCTGAAAAATCAGTTAACACATACACGACCTACTTTTGACATAAAAGGTTACCTACAAGCATTTTTATACATTACTTTGGAATTTAACTCAGGTTTTTGTATGCTAAAGTATGCTTTTATATGTTATTAATCTGGCATGCTTCTAGAAATCAGATATAATTTCAGATATAATCAGATATAGGACTATCATTTATGGTAGTTCCATCATGAATAAATCCAAAGAAAATATATGCTTAAGATCCTTTCAGCTCCTTATGTAGATCCAGACTTTTTTTATTATCTTTAGCATATGGACTTTGTCTTTTATGATTTCATCTTGTTTGTGTAATTATAGTTAAATATTCATGTTTATCAATTATTTGGAAGATTGTATACTAAGTATCATTGCATTGTTTTAGAGTTTTCAACTATAAAACTAAATCCATTTGTTTTGTAACAAGAAAGTAAAATGGTGCGCATCATAATAAACCCATTTAGGGCTTAACTTTTCCATTACTTGTTTAGGTGGTAATCAATTGTGCCATTCCAAAAGGATTAAAATACAATCAAGCAACACAGACTTTTCATCAGTGGCGGGATGCTAGACAAGTATATGGTCTCAACTTTGGCAGCAAAGAAGATGCCAATGTCTTTGCAAGTGCCATGATGCATGCCTTAGAAGTGTTAAATTCACAAGATTCCGGTAAAATTACTATTCATTTCTATATCGTTATATATTTCTATTCGCTTTAATTTGCTTTAAACCCAATCTTCCTGAGAGAATCCAAATAATTTTTTAACTCTGCCTTTTGCTCTGTAAAACATGTCTCTCTTGGGCAAAGACTGAGTCGAAAGACTGGGGAAAGAGAGGCATGGTTAAAAGTTTAAAGGACTCAGTCTCTGGGCAGAAAGACAGAGTTAACCCATTCTTTGGATTCTCTGCTCAGCATACTGGAGAATGAGATGTTTCCTGTACTCTATGTATCATATTCTATGTGCAATTCCATAAGGAATAAACTCAACAATTTCACCATTATTACTTTCTCCTTTTTACGCTTTCCTTATTGGAGACAATTATAGTTAAAAATATAATTACGTATGCAGATATGGCCCTCCTAGACTCCACAAATATTAAAGACTGATTTGATTTGGTGTCATAAAGAACATTAAAAGTATACATTAGTTCTGCTTCAGAAACCAATAAATAGGATAATTCATTCTGGGTAGCTTTATTTCTTTTCTGCAGCCCATCAAAAACTTTGATGTACTACTTATCAGCAAATTCAGGTTGATTTAATCAGTATTCATGAGAGCCAGTTTCTGTTTCTTGAAGCTCCAACACATTTTTATCTTAGAGGAAGAAACTATGTCTCAAAAGACATATTAAGAGCATCTACATAAATTTTTAATTGCTTCAAATCATGAGAAAGCAGTTTTAAAATTACAAGCACATCCAAAGTAGATGGATTCTCTGGGGTCTCTGAATCTTCAGAGAAATCTAGAGTTAAAATAGCTTTTTGAAGTTCCTTGGAGACTGGGACTTTTAACTTAGATACAGATTCAGCTTGCTTAGTTGCAGCTACAGCTTATTGTTTTCTATCTTCAGAAATTCAGCAAAGCAGGAACAAAGTTTTTTCTATAGGCATGATTTTAGATCACTATCTTCTTCTTAAAGAACTGTGAACTAAGACAAAGATACTAACAATATTACACATTTACCAAACAGTTTGAAATTAACAGAAAATTTCAAAATTGTGAAGGGACTGAGATAATAGATCAGGCAGACACCATAGCGAACCACTATAATTTCTAGCATCTTATATCACTAATTGCAGCAGCTACAACTGCTGATGGTTTGAAGTTCAGTAATGTTGGGGGAGTCTTAGATTGCCCTAACTTACATGTCAGCTGAAGTCCATGTGAACTGGAACATGAAGCAGCCTTCAAATTTCAAATCACCAAAATCCTGCAAGTCTAGTGGATGAGGTAAGGAGATGTTTCCATTGTTTGGAGAAAAACAGACGGTTTTATTTATTTCTATATTTTCAAATTTGTAAGTTTATTACAGTCTTGTGAAACAAAGAACACCTTGTTGAAAAATATTTGGCCCTTGAAAGGTTTCATACAGTTTAAAAAGAGGCTTCTTGTGTGGTAGAAATCATTCTTTAAATATAGCATTAAAGTGTTTTTTTTTCTTCCATGGTTGTCTGTTAAAATATAGAAACCCTGCATTCAGTGATACATTGAAAATGTTCTGAATTCAGTACAATCCTTTAGGATCAGGCTAGTTATTGCAGTGAAGGCATCTAAATTATTTTTATGCTCTTAGCTCTAGGAATTACTGAATAACTAGCATCTCTGGAGGCAATTTTTGTTTAATTTCCATCTTGACTATGGCATGGTCGCGACATGCATTGTGATTGGTTTACTTTAAACCGATTACATGAAATATGTTGTTCCGTTTTCTGTATCATCCAATTAGATTCTTAAACAATGGTCAGCAAATTTGACCATTTGATGTATATAACTTAAAATGTAAATCTGTGTGTCTTGGCTTATTGTGGTATTTTTCCTTGAATGAAACTTAGAACTGGAGTTCATCCTTTAATAAAGGGGAGGGGTGCAGGCTTTTATTCAGTTTTGTGATGCTAATAAAACAATGTATCCTTACCTGTCTTTAGAAATCGTTATTGATTCTTCTGGCAATCATACCTTCTTCTCCCCTCTATCAGCATTTTATTTAGGCAAATACTTGACTTCAAACTTGGCTTGCCCAAAGATACAAGACAGTTTTATAGTGATACTAAATTTAATGAGCTGAATATGGTTTTATTTAAAAAATATCAGAAATAACACATTAGTAGAAAGTCAAAACTTGATGGAACTTTTTTCCCCCAAAAGGAATCATCTTTATAAATGATATTGTAATAAAATATAACTTAATTTTCCTCAGGTCCAACGTTGCCTCGACAAAATGCACAAATTCTCCCACAAGTGCAAAATGGCCCAGCACAAGAAGATTTGGAAAGCCAGAGAAGGTTAGTCGATTTTAAAAAGGATACAACTGTTATAATAATTATAGTGATAGTTAAATGTTTTTATAGACATTTAACAATTTTTGTTCTCCAGAATCTTTGTCATGGCCTACTCTAATTGGACATTAATGGTCATTTATGAAAAAGTAAATAATTTAATAATAAAGCAAATGTTTCTGAAAATATCTCTCTTCACAAATATTTTTAGATAAAAATTGTATGAAATTCTGTGTGAAATTTAGTGAATCTGCAGTGGTATTACAGCCCCAGAGTGGCAATGGTAATGATCCTTTGTCTTCCACCAAACTTGAAGTTCCATCTGGAAGAGAGGTGGCAGATAATTTCCTCAATGTCTTTTCTTTGCAATATGTCCAAATAATTTTTGCAGCTTTCTTTTGGAATTAGTGAGAGCAACAGGATATTCACAATAGTTGCCCTTCTCTCTAATGATCAATACAATGATAAGGACATCACTTCATTTGAGCTGATAATATATCAAGCTATTATCCATCTTAAAGTAATAGACATTTTGAATCATTGAAATTAACTATGAAAGAGAAGTGCAACTACAGTCTTGAGAGAAATGTTGATACCACAGTTAAAATGTATATCATGTTTTATCTTCCTCTTTTTCTTCTCCCCTCTACCCAGAAACTGTTTTTACTGAGTATATCTAATCAAATTAAACTTTTAATTAAAAAGTTGTAGTACTCACTGAAACAAAATGAAATTAATTTTTATGATTAAGTTGCTAGTTTATTTATTTATTTTATTTGTATGGTGCCCATTATTGAAGATTCTAGGCAGTTAGCAATCAAATAATAAACCCATTCGTAATATAAACAAAACTAAAATAATAAATAGAAAATATAGTCATGCATCCATTGATTATTCACAACATATCCTCTTCTGCCAGATATTATCTTCCGAGGTAGGTAAAATGAGGACCCAGATTGTTGGGGGCAATATGCTGACTCTGTAAACTACTTAGAGAGGGCTATAAAGCACTGTGAAGTATTATACAAGTCTAAGTGCTATTGCTATTGCTATCAGGGTTTGCTTATTTAGAGGATGTGTTCATCCAGTCATCCAAAATGAGCAATTTACAGTTCTTAGGATACATTTTTGTAAACAAGAGCTAAGGTATTTAATAGAATAGCCTTTGAGTAATACTAGCACATGATATTTGCAAACACAATTTTTTGGTAACTGTTCTCTGTTCTTCTATCTTCCTCTGCTGTTAGCTTGCAGTTTGCTATAAAAAAATTTCAGAAAATAAACAGTTTCCAAAAAGCAATGATACTGATTAAGTGATAAAATTAAAACAGTGGTCCCCAACCTTTTCAGCTCTGTGGACCGGCAGCAGAAGGAGGGGGAAAGAGGGGACGGTGAGTGTGCATATCTATTTGTGCAAATGGTGAGTGTGCATATCTGCCATTTGCACAAATAGAGCTTCGCATGCTCACCTGACACTTGCACGGCTGGTTTCCAATGAGCCACAGCCCAGTAGTGGGCCCAGGGGCTGGGGACCCCCGGATTAAGAGGTATGTTTAAAAGGGTATATTAGTAATATTTATCTGTACTTAGTTTAGCTCAACATTGCTGACAGCTAATACATTTTAAGGTGGAAGCAGGGTGCAAGGAGTTGTTCCTTATCCTTAAACATTAAATATAATCTGATAATGATAGTTTAGTTTAGTTTACTTTATTATCATTGCACCTCGTACAACGAAATCAAATACCATCTTCAGTGCACATTATGACCATGAAAATAAACACAAACATACATCCTTCACCCTTCACACATTGAACCAGAAACCCCCGACATCACACCAACACTGCAGAATTCAAAAGAGCTACTGCCCTGGGATAGAAGCTGTTTTACAGCCTATTTGTCCTTGTTTTTATTTTTCTGTACCGTATGCCAGATTGTTATAGTTCAAAAAAAGGGTGCCCAGGATGAGATGGATCTTTGAGAATGTTTTGAGCTTTCTTAAGGCAGTGGGAGCTATAAAGCTCTTCCAAAGAGGGGAGAGAGCAACCAATGATCTTCTGGGCAATGAGATTAACCCTCTGGAGTGCTTTCCTATCTGCCACTGTGCAATTGGCAAACCATACAGAGGTGCAGTATGTTAAAATGCTCTCTATGGTGCAGCGGTAGAATCTTTTAGAGTAACACCCAGAAACTTAAAACTGGCCACTTGGTCCACTTGGTCTCCATTGATAAGCAAGGGCTGGATGTCTGATCTGTTCCTTCTATAATCCACTATACCGTATTTTCCGGCGTATAAGACGACCGGGCGTATAAGACGACCCCTGATTTTTGGTTGACTTTTTTCAAAGTCATCTTATACACCAGAAAATACGGGTATTCAAAATTAAGCTGCAAGGATTTGTAAATGCTTCTCCTTCCTTCGCGCTCGCATCAGCCTTCCTCCTCCGGCCCCAGGGCGCTCGCATCAACCTTCCTTCGCGCTCGCATCAACCTTCCTCCTCCAGCCCCAGGGCGACTCTCTCGGTCTCTCTCCCACACACACGGAAGACGACCAGGCCTCCCGCGGAGCATGATGGGCCGGCAGAGCGGCCGCCGTCTTCTCTTCGGGAAGGGGAGGAGCGTCTCCCGGCGACGCCCGTAATATTTTCCGGCGTATAAGACGACCCGGCGTATAAGACGACCCCGGATTTTAGGTTGTCTTTTTTTGGTTTCAAAAGTCGTCTTATACGCCGGAAAATACGGTAAGTTCCTTGGTCTTATTGGTGTTGAGGACCAAGTTATTGTCTCCACACCACGAAAACAACTGATCCACCTCATCTTGGTAGGCAGACTCATCCCCCCTGGAGATGAATCCCACCACTGTTGTATCATCTGCAAATTTAGCAACAGTATTACTAGCGTGAGTGGGAATGCAGTCATGCACATAAAAAGTATAGAGTAAGAGACTCAACACACAACACTGTGGTGTACCAGTGTTAAGAATAAGGGCTGAAGAGGTATGATTATCTAATCTGATCCTCTGTGAGTGGCCAGACAGGAAATCCATAATCTAAAGGCACATTGAATTAGAAAGCCTAAGGTCCAGAAGTTTAGACACTAGTCTTTGTGGAAGAATTGTATTAAATGCAGAACTAAAATCCACAAAAAGCATCCTTACATAGCCCCTCCGCTGTTCTAGATGAGTTAGAGCAGTGTGAAGAGTGATGGCTATAGTGTCCTCTGTAGATCTATTTTTTCTGTATGCAAACTGGTGTTTATCAAATGTATGCGGAAGACCAGAAATGATGTGCCGGCAGACCAATTTCTCAAAGCACTTCATGATGATAGGAGTGAGTGCCACTGGTCTGTAATCATTGAGGTTATTGATAGGGAACTTCTTTGGCAGTGGGACAATGGTGGAAGCCTTCAAACAAGATGGAATAGTGGACTGGGATAAAGACTGATTGAAGATCCTGGTAAGGACTCCAGCCAACTGATCACATTGTCTTTAACCACTCGGCCAGAGATACCATCAGGACCGGCAGCCTTTCTAGGGTCCACAGCCCTCAGAATGCTCCTCACCTCCTGTTCCTCCACAATGAGGTGGGGGCTACAATTGGCTGGTAGTTGTATTTTATCTGTCTCTGATGTCTCCACTTCAAAGCGAGCAAAGAAATGATTCAGTTCCTCTGCCAATGAAGCATCCCTCTCAGCAGGAATGACATTGGTCGGTTGTTGGTTTTTAATTTGTTGAATCTCTCGCCACACATGCCTCATGTTATTGCTATAAAAATTATTCTCAATCTTCCTCTTATAATCAGTCTAGGCCTTCCGAATACCTTTCTTCAGATTAACTCTGGCAACACTGTATCTTGCTCCATCACTGGACCTAAAGGCCTTGGTCCTGTCCCGCAAGAGGCGCTGGACTTCCTTGGTCATCCAGGGTTTCTGATTGGGATAGATCCTAATACATTTATCCACAATGATAGTATCTATGTAGTGTTCGATATAGCACAGAACAGTTGCAGTGTGCTCTTCTAGGTCAGGGTGGTAAAAGATTTTCCAATTTGTGTTCTCAAAACAATCCTGAAATTGTTGGGAAGCATCTTCTGGCCAAGATTTCACTGTCTTTATTATAGGCAGAGCCCATCTCCTAAGAGGGATGTACGTTGGTGCTAAAAGCAATGACATATGGTCTGATTGTCCCAAATGTGGTAATTGTATAACCTTACAGCCATGTTTGATGTTGGTATATACTTTGTCCAATATGTTTGCTTCTCTAATAGCACACTTAATATGCTGATAGATTTTAGGGAGCACTTCTTTTAAATCAGCTTAATTAAAGTCCCCTGCTATGATATGCACAGCATCAGCATACTTATTCTGCTGATTACTAACAAAGTTATACAAGAATCCCAAAGCTAGGGTAGTATTGGCATCAGATAGGACATAGACTGCAGTAATCAAAACCATGCTGAATTCCCACGGAAGATATATGGGTCCACATTTAAGAGTCATACTCCAGATCCATGGAGCAGTGGCTATCTACAGTCTTCGTATTGATACACCAGCTTTTGTTCACATAAAGGCTTAAACCTCCCCTGTGATCTTGCCAGAATCTCTACTCCTGTCCTGCCTGTGAGCTATGTAGCCTTCCAGCTCAACAGCTGCATCTGGAATGAGTGAATAAAGCCAAGTTTCTGTGATTAGCAAAACACAGCAGTTCTTGATGAATTTAGTCTTTGCAATCTGTAGCCTTAATTCATCCATTTTGTTAGAGATGTTGCATTGGTAAGAAATATACTTGGAATTGGTAAGAAATATACTTGGCTTGTGTGGAAACTTACTCAGCCTAAAGAAAACCCCAGCACGGCATCCTCTCTTCCTCTTCCTGTTCTTCTTTCTCTGCCTTTTCCTCCTTCCTACAGGGATAGTGATCCATGGCTCTCCCAGGAGCCTAGCTGCCTCCTTCGGTATGTTATGAGAATGTATAAAATCGTCCGTAATAGCCTTTTCACATTTCAGATGCTCCTTGCTCCACAGGATTCAATCAAGGAAAGGATCCAAAACATATACAGAATCATACACAGCATCCCCTAAAGAAGGAGAGGTTAGCCGCAGCATCCATGTGCGCAGCCATTTTGAAAACATCTAGCATATAGCAGATTAAAATTGTGAATTTACAGTATCAATCACAAGACTTACTTTGATTCCTCCCTTCCTTTTGTGGGGGAACCTTTGAAATTACAACATGCTAAATGAAAGAATTTACTATTAGTCCTAGAAGTTCCAGCCATTGCAGTGCCCCCACATCATGTGAGCAATATATGGGGGCTTGACAACCAGCTTGTAAGGAAAACCGATTGCAGCATCCTACCATCATTTGATCACCATATGCAACCTTCCCTTCTTTCTTTCCAAAAGTAAACACAATGCAGAAGCTGGAAGAGAAGCTCACAAGTTACTTGGGTAAATTTCTCCCTTCCCACACACCCCAACTTTCTTCACTCATATGTATCATATTCCCCTTTGCTCACACTTGCTCCTTGGGGCTGTTTCCTGCACCTCCTTTCACAGGCACCCACCCACAAGTGCCCTCTTCCTTGGGCCTCTCTGCTCACACACATCCCCTTCCCTCTTTCCCTGTCCTCTTAGTGCTTGCATGCACTGAAACCCTCTTTCTCCAGCCCCCTGCATTCACATCCCTTGGAATGGGATAACTCGCCATGGGACAATTGATGGAACCATGGCCAATAATAATAAAATAAAGAAAGTCAATCCAAAAAATACAAGAGTTACAATAATTTTGATGGAAACATCACCAATAATAAAAGTACCTCAATGAAACGATTAATACAATGTTGAATTGTCCCATGGCTAGTTGTCCCCGGCAAGTTGGCTGCAGTGAGTTTTCTTAGATCCCACCCTGTGCCTTCTTTGTGCACTCCTTCCTGAGCCATTTGGTATTCACACATCTTCCTGCACCCAGTGCCTTCTCCAGCCTTCCTGAGCTTGTGCAGTTTTTGCCTTACCACAGAACCTCTGTCCCCAAGATTTTCACAGATTGTGTCAGGGCTTCCCTACCCCATTGTGATATCTATGTGCTCTTTACCTAGGACTCCTACTATTTCGTACCTAACAACCTGTGCATCTTAGGTTGCAACAGCAACGGGACTGGATTGCATTATGTGATGTCACAGTTCACAACCATATCACTTAGAAACAGCAATCCTGGTGCCAGTTGCAATTATAAATTGTATTTGAAAGAATCAGATTTCAATTACATCATTTATTTGTTAATACATATGTACAACTGCCTGGATGTAGTGAATAGAGGAGATCTTCACTTATCATTTAATGCAATGGAAACTGACCAAAAACAACAACAACAACCCTTGCATCTGTTCACTAAGTCCAAGGGTCACATTAATTGTCTAATAAGTTAAAAATAATGTGTTGTATATAATTGTATATTACAAACTGCATTATTAAAATTATTGTAAATTAAAACAAAGTCTATTCATTACAAGCAGTGTGTGTAAACAGTATTCTTTTTCCCAGTAAAGGCACATGGATTGGAGGGGGGTGGGGGCAGTGTTACAGAAGAAAAGCAATTGGTGAAAAAAAGGTTGAGATCATTGGTCAATACATTCTGTACCAATATAATTATTAGTATTCACTTACATTTGTTAGAATAGATGGCATAATGTTTGTTTTTAAATAGAATATTAGTTCATGTTATTACATTGAATGATTCATTATGTTAATATAGTATCGTTAGAAGTGGTATAGAGTCATAAAGGTAAATCCATTGCTACATCACCTGATAGCTTGTTTAGCTAATAGCTAAAAATAAACTTATTACAATATGCCAGTACATATAAAGAGGGGGACAGTAAAAAATAACTATTTAGACTACAGAATATGAAAGTGTATAGGCATCTTTTTAACATTCAGAAACATAATGGATCAAATGTCGATTGGCTTCTGCTGTAAGTAATCAATTGTATTTTGAAGAAAGTTGAATTAGTATTAAACATCCATTAATTCATGAATTAATATTATTGTTCACTGAAAATAAAGGTTATTACTTTAAGAAAATGTATTGGGATGATGTTCTGTTTCACCATGTTGGCATTTTGTTATGTCTGACATATTGAAATAGGGTTGTATATAGACCAGAAACTTTAGCATTATTTATAATAGCATTCTGCTGTTGAGTTTTTAATAAAAGCTTATAGTCAGTTTAACTGAATTAATATTATTATTCACTGAAAATAAACAAAGGCTATTACTTTAAGAAAAATTATCGGGGTGATGTTCTGTTTCACCATGTTGGCATTTTGTTATGTCTGACATATCTGCATAGGGTTGTATATAAATTACAAACTTTAGCATTATTTATAATAGCATTCTGCTGTTGTGTTATTTTCATAAAGGCTTCCTAGGACTGAGAGAGTGATTAGCCCAAAATTACCCAGCTGGCTTTTTGCCTAAAGTAGGATTAGAATGCAGGGTCTTCTCTTTCTAGTCTGCCTTAACCACTACATCAAACTGGCTATCCTTTAATAGAGTATAATGCTGAATTATTTTATTTATCCTTAAATATGTTCTCTACAGCTAGATCTTATATCTTTCTATTTGAAACGGATGATAGATCAAAATAAAGTTATCTACAGGGAATCCCTGTGACTGAAGTAATTGTGTGTGTGTGTGTGTGTATGTGTGTGTGTGTGCGTGCACATATATGTATATGTATGTTATTAAACTTTAAGATGGATAAATATTTGATATTGATTGTTTCTGAATCTGCAGAAAGAACAATTGCTTGTTGACAGAACACCATATGAAATTCCTTCAGAGTCAATAGGCTATTTCATTATTTTCAGAATGCAGTGCTTTGTACATAATTACCAGTAATCTAATGTTATCAGAGGCTTGACATTCTTTCATTAAACCAGATTGTGCTGGATGAATTTTTGAAGGCTGTACCTTCTTTAAAATTTGTCAAAATCTTACAATTTAACAATAGTATCAAATAATAACTTGCACAATTCAAAGGATCCTTTTTCCTTTTTTAGAATGACCACTAAGTAAGCCTTATAAAAGCAGAATCTCTTTTCTAAAGTTTCAGGATATCACTGTTAACAAAATAGGAGAATCTCTTTCTCTTTTTTTGCTACTTGAACTCCCTTCTGGCCCAGTAGCATTTTGGGTTTTTATTATTTCAAAAGTATAAAATATTTCCTGCAGAGCTAAAGATATGACTAAATCCTTCAAATGTGCTCTAAAATCTTTGGAAGATTTACAGGTTTTTTAAAAAAATATATCTACTCCATAGATATCTCTACATTTTTTGAATATACTATAAGTCTAGGTAAAGCTCTGAATATTGAGAATTAATGCATTTATCATCCTTGCAGAATGTCTTATGCTAGGCATTACATTACAGTTTCATCTGTTTCAAAAAAAAGTTGGCAGTTAACTAGTTTTTCTCACATTCCCAATATATTTGCTTTAAGGAATATTCAGTACTTGAATACATACAGCACAAGTTACCAGATCCAAAAGTATTTGGTTCCAAAGTATGATGTATAGCAGGGGTATCAAACTCAAGGCCTGCAGAGTGCTTAGATCTGGTCCACATGGCTGCCCTGGAAACAGCAAAGGACCAGCCTGCCGTGCTTCTGCCAGCAAAAATGGAGCTTGGCCATGTATGGGCCTCCTGGGCCCTGGTTTCAGCCATGACAGCCTCCTGCAGCACCCTGTCAGCAAAAACAGGCCCCATTTTTGCTGGCAGAGGGGTGCAGGAGACCGTCACAGCCAAAAACAGGGCGCGAGGGGGCTGCATGCGTTCCCTTAAGCTCCAGTTTCGTGGGCAGAGGACTATTAAAACTAAACAAAAGGAGAAATGTTTCCTGTTTTGCATTTGAGGATGCAAGAAGGGACAGGAAAGGAGAAAGGGAAAGAGGAAAGAGAAAGAAAAAGAAGGGAAGATGGGAAGAGAGCAAGGAAGGAAAAATAAGGAAAAGTGGAGAAGGGAGATGAAGGGAGAAAAGAGGGAAAGAAAAAGAAGAAAAGGGAAGGCAGGAAGAAAGGAAGGATATATATTATAATGAGAGTGAAGGAGTTTCTGAGGGAAGTCCTGCCTTAGCACTTGGCTACCACAGGTGCCCCTGACACGAGTTACATTGAGCTAGCCACACCCACCCTGGCTAGGCCCACCACACCCCGTGAGGTCAAACACAACCCTGATTCGACCCTCAATGAAATCGAGTTTGACACCCCTGATACATAGCATTAACATTCAAAGCTTTGTTTACATCTTTTTCTAACTTTCCATGAAGTAGTTATTTATTTTTTTCACTCCAAGAAGCTTAAATTATTGTCTTACAATCTATAACACTTTAAATGAAAGCCAAGTAATTTTCACATTTGCTGATCAATTTGAAAGAGAGAGAGAAAAAACATTATTTTCCCTGTAGTCTGACCATGACACATACTTTTGACTGGATTCTTCGTTATTTAGAATTCTTGAAAGCAAGTCATTATCAATGATATGATTAGTTATTGCCTAGTATACTTCAAAGCAACTGTCTTCCTGGATAGCTATAAAATATTAACAACTTTTAAAAATAAAAATGAAAAACCCAAACAATTGGTGGGGGAGGAACCAGTACAAATACATCTTCTCTTGCACTGTGGCATAATTTAGAATTTTGCATTTCTCATGTTTTGTCTTAACTATTAAATTTGTAAAATACAATATGCTTCAGCTCTGTTTCCCAATATGCTTCTGGTATTCTGCTGTTCTGTTAAGAAAGTCCTTCTGGGACTTCCAACGGCTGACTGTCCAGTCATGGGGGATTTCCCTCTGGATTGAAGCTTTTTCAACTACTAACAAGGGAACCATGTTCCTTTTATTTATATATTTTTGCTGAGTTAAGGAAAGTCCTAGAATCACCTCACAAAATTCTCTGTGTAGCAATGGTCTGCAGGAAGCCTCTGTAGCTATGCTTCAGAGCAGCCGGTGAAACATTCAGCTATGGGTAGAGTTGCAATTTCTTCACTGTTGAAAAAGCAGCCATTTTTCAAATGGACAATAAGTTGTGCCTTTCATTTCTTAATTGTTTTATGAGATTATTATCTTTATTAAGCTAAAAAGCTCTTTTTAGCCATAGCCTGTTACTGTGGATATCTTCGCCATTTTTGGATATCATTTTTGAGACTTGAGACCTTTGAAGTTGAGTCTGTAATGTTATTATCTTATACTGTGATAAAAAGAGTTGGATGTCCATGCCTTTTTTTTTCTACCCCCACCCTACACTCTTTCCTCTTCCCTTTTGCTTCCTCTAGTTCCTCATTATTTTCATTTTTCTTTGTGTTTTATAATCTGATAAACTAAAAAAACATTTAAAACATGGGAAAAATGTGTCCTTTTAAAACCTGCGTTTAAATGTTTTATGGTGAGCATGTGGAATTAAGATTTAAGTATGTCCATTCTGCCATGTCATTTGGACTCTGTGGGTTTTTAAAAATAAATCCCCTAAGATGGAAATTGTTCATAAAACTGGTCTGTTTAAATTGGAATTTTGTTCTACTTGCAGAAGATCCATTAACCTCCTGAGCAGTGTTGAGTATTGCACATATGATTAGTGAAAATGTCAACAGAATTGTGTGGACAAACATCTGTCCATAGATATTATAGAAATAGCAGAATACTATTTACATTAACTAATAAATTCTGGATCAAAAAACAAGCTAAACAGTAAATTAAGTAAAACTGTGGTATATAAGACCAAATCTTTTACCATAACATCCTGTGTATTTAAAAACTAACGACCAATTTTCTTTTATTCTGATTTGAATACTTCATTTAACTCTTCTTATTTTCTTTATTTTAGGCAATTGCAAGAACAACAACGACAAAAAGAGTTGGAAAGGGAGAGGCTGGAACGGGACAGAATGGAACGTGAAAGGCTGGAACGAGACAGACTAGAACGAGAAAGGCTAGAACGAGAAAGGCTAGAAAAGGAAAGACTGGAACGAGAACGATTAGAACAGGAGCAACTGGAGAGGGAACGTCAGGAGAGAGAAAGACGAGAACGAGAATGGCAAGAGCGCCTAGAGAGAGAGAGGCAAGAACGGGAAAGACAAGAGCGGGAAAGATTGGAATGGGAAAAACAGGAAAGAGAGCGGCAAGACCAACTAGAAAGAGAGCAGCTGGAATGGGAACGAGAGAGGAAACTGTCAAGTGCTGGTAAGAATTTCAAAAATTTTAAAATATAGATTTTCTGATTAGCTTGGCTTGACAAAGATTAAACTTATTTCCCAATTACTTGTAAGTTGTCTAATTAACAAAAGCAGTTATATTCAGACAATGTATTCTGCTTTTGAAATTTAAAGTGTGTCAGTGTGACTATATTCATATTGAGCTTTAATGTGAAGTATCTGTCATATATCAAAAAATGCTTGCTTAATGTTAAATTAGTAAGCAGGTAGTCTTTTCACTTAATAAGCCACTCTCACATTTTCTGCACAAAAACTATAGATTCTGTGCTTTAAAATGAATTAGGATAATTAATGACAATGAGCTGTTAGGGGAATTAAAATTATAAGTATTTGCATTGTGTCAGATTTCAGTGTTCTCCAAATTTTATTTCTTATAAATAGTCAATTTTGCAAAACAATAATGCTCATTAATATAAACGCAAATTTTCTGGCTTCATTCTGTATATATTATACAATCAGAGGCATGCAATTAGAAAAATCTTATGAAAAAAAGAAAATATAACACTTGGACAACGTCATGGTTGCTGTGCTGATACAATTCCAGCGAGACTAGAATGTAAATATGCACTTCATTCCAAAATATCTGTACCTTGTCCTTCAAAAGAGTCTATTAAAGTCCTTGTTTTTGCTATTCAGTAGTCCTGTTACTAGCACTAATCCTATTGCCAGAATTTAAGATCTCTTGCTTTTTCATTTCAAGTGCTTTATGTTATTGGCTTCTTGTTCTTGTCTCTTTGTTTATGCTTTTCTGTTCCTTTTCTCTTAGTTGTAGCCTCCTCTCTCATGCCCAATAACAAGGTAGCCATTTTCAGCTTTGAGTCTGAGCAATGTGGTTTCAGGGCCTAGAGGAGAAACATATGATTGAAGTTATTTTCAAATCAACTAGATGTACAGGGGAAGCATAACATATATAAGGCAATGTGAATTATAAACTAAGCTGAAACTATACATACTACCATATTTTTCATACAATAAGACCATAAGATGCACTAGGTTTAGAAGAGGAAAACAGGCAATGATAAAGACAGAAGAGGCGGGGTTCAACACTGTAAAAGGACTCCACCTCCATGCCCCATATTTTTTGCTCTATAAGACACACAGACATTTTCACCCATTTTGAGGGTGGGGTTGTGTGTTTTATGGAACGAAAAATATGCTATGTGTTTAGTAACTATATTCTCTGGCTGTTTTATTCACTAATTTGATAATGAAAGATAACTTTTAACAGCTAGTTGTCTGTAATTGCATGAGTAGCATGAGAATTTAATAACGTTAATAGGCTGATCACATGAAGATTTTTTTCTTAATCTTTTGGCAGCTATATAGATAATACAGTATTTTAGATTAAGTATTACATGAATTTAGGTTATATTCTCAGTGCATAGTTGATTATTACATGTTTAATGTGATCAGAAAATTGAATTATGCAGATTGCATTCTTTCAAAGCTTTCTGTTTCAGAAAATTATTGTAGAAATCTGCAGTGTAGAACTATTTTCAGTTTTCAACAAGTGTATATGTGTGTGTAATTTTCATTTGAAGTTGAATGGCTCAGGGATTTATGTGGTGCAAAATCTAATCCATATTTTAGAATGATAAGAATAGTTTCTAGGAGCTAACTATTGTTGTTATTTAGTCTTAACCTGGCCATACTATATTTTCAAATACAGTTTGTGAAAATTAATTAAAAGCTACAGCTAAAATAAAACACAATTTAATGTTTGGATGACTGTTTGCTCATTTTGATAGTTAAACTGCCATAAATCTTAAACAGAATCAGAGTTTTCCACTTACCGTGAATATCTCTGAATATACAGTCATGTGAAGAACTAAGTACATTCCATCTAATTTTTTCTTTTTTAATATATGTGAATATATCAATGTTATTTTCATTCAAACAGTATATAAAGATAAGGGTGGTATAATTGAACAAAAAAACTGAATAATCGACTTTGCAATAATTTATTGAACAAAAACTGACAGGTACATCATTTAATTCTGTGGAAAAAGTTAAGTACTGTAAACTCTTGGTTCTAACAATTGGTATTGCTTCTCTGGCTGAAAAAAAAATTCAAGTGGGCATTTCTTATAACTACCAGTCTCTGAGATTGACTGGGAGAAATGTTTTTCTACTCCTCCGTGTAGAATTTTTTTTTCAACTGTGTGATGTTTCTTGCATGTATACCATAGCATCTTAATGGGAGAACACTTTATTTCTTTGTCCTTTTTCCCTGCCATTCCTTGGTGGATTTATTGGAATATTTAGGACCATTTTCATCTTGCAAGATCCACTTTCAGTTCTCACATTATCCTCAAGCACCTTCTGCTATAATGAAGGATTCATAGTGGATTCCATGCTGCTCAGGTGCTGAAACAGCAAAGCAAACCCAAATCATAACATTTAAACCACTATGCTTTACAGGTTGGTAAGGTTCTTCTGGTGAAATGCTATATTTGGGTTTTGCTAAACATGGCTTTTGGTAGTGTGGCTAATCTTTACTTCATCTATCACAGCACATTGTTTCATGGTCTTTGCCTAAGAGTTCATGAGCAAACTGTAGTTTTGCCTTGATATGCTTTCTAGATGGCAAAAGTTTCCTCCTGGCACACCTCTCTTGTAGAAGTAATTTTTGTCCCTTCTTTCTAACGGTAGACTCATGTAGTTTCACTTTCACATAAGGTGTGTTGAGATTCATAGGTCATATAATGAAATTATGAGCTCTCTCACTCTAGATATGGTGATGTTGTGCACTTCCGCAACAAAGAGAAAATAAACTAAACTTCCGAGATTTAAATAAGACAGATTTTTCCAGCATATAGTACTTAATGGAACTACATCTACATGGTTGAAGCATGCAGTGAGTTATCTCAAGATTCTGTCTTAGCCCACTATTCTTCAACATCTTTATAAATGATATAGACAAGGGGATAAAAGAGGAATTCATTAAATTTGCATATGACACCAAGCTGGGGAGAATTGCTAACACTTTGGAAGATAAATTCAGGATTCAGAAGGATCTTGACAGACTTGAGCATTGGGCCCTATTCAACAAGATACAACTCTGTGGTGAGAAAAGTAAGGTCGTGCACTTAGGCAGGAAAAACCCGAAATGCATAGGTACAAAATAGGTGTATTTGACTCAACAGTAGTAACTGTGAGAGAGATCTAGGTGTCTAGATTTAGTATGAGCCAGCAATGTGCCACAGCTGCTAAAAAAGCCAATTCAGTCCTGGGCTGCATCAATAGAGGGATAATATCAAGATCACAAGAAGTGATAATACCGCTTTATACTGTACTTGTGAGGCCAAATTGGAGTACTGAATACAGTTCTGGCCACCATGATACAAAACAGATGCTGAGACCCTAGAAAGTGTGCAGAGAAAAGCAACTGAGATGATAAAAGGTCTGGAGGCTAAATCATAGGATGAATGATTGAGGGAGGGAGGTACTGTATGTCTAGCCCATTGAAGAGGACTTGGGGAAAATATAATTGTCTCCCAGTACTTGAGAGGCTGTCACAAAGAAAAGGGCTTGACTTATTCTCTCCCTCCCAAAGCAACAAATAGCAGACAACAAATATTGGACAGAAACTTGTTAAAGAGAGATCCAACCTAGAAGTAAAAAGAAATTTTCTGACATGACAAGTGATTCAGCTTGCCTCCTGAAATTCTGGGTGCTCCATCACTGCAGATTTTCAAAGATAGTCTGGCAACTGGGATGGTATAAGGCAGGGATGTCAAACTCAAGACCTGAGGGCCGGATCCAACCCACAGGTTGCTTAGATTTAGCCCGTGGGCCCATCCTGAAAACATTTTCACTGGCAGGGGGGGCTGTAGGAAACACAGCGAAAACACAGCCTGGGAGGGCTGTCATGGCCGAAAATGGAGCCTCAATGAGTGACATTGAGTTGCCCCCCTGGCCCGCCAAAGTCAAACACAACTCTGATGCGGCCCTCAGTGAAATCGAATTTGACACCCCTGGTATAAGGGGGTCTTGAATAGGGTATTGGACTGAAAAATCTCAAGATCCCTTCCAGCTTTATGATTCTATGTTTGCCTAGATCCTCTCTAATGATTTCTAATAATTTGTACCTGATCCTGGTGCACCTGATTCTAATTTTAGCTCTGTGAGATAGGGATACATGTAAGTTGGTAAGGGAGTATTTATTTTTTTCACAAAAAAATGCCTACATGTTTATTTAAATTATCCAATGGTGTAAATTATACAAAGTGTACTTGGTGCATGACATTTGTTATCTCATATCTCCTTTATCAATATTGTTGAAATGATCAAAGATCTGTATATTAAAATACGTTGAAACATTCAGTAGGATATATTTATTTTTTCACATGATAGTAAACCTAGAAAGTAAGTAATTCATTCTCATCATACTATAGACCAGCGGTCGCCAACCGGTGGGCCGTGAGAAAATTTTGGTAGGCTGCAGAGGAATCTCACCCCCAGAGCACTCCCCAAAGCAGTTAATTCAGACTGCACAGAAACACAAAGCTGCTCAGCCCACATGGCCCGCAGGAACCCTACCCGCCCAATCACTCCTTACCCGGCAAATGTGTCTGCTAAGTTGCTAATTTTCCTTTTTCCGACCATCATCTGTTCTGCTGTGTCGGGAGATTTAGATTAGCTAGGAAGCAGGAAATGGTTGGATTTCTTGCTTTCTAGCTAAGCACAGCCGAACCTCCCTTAGGACTGAAGGTTTGTTTGCAAGCAAATTCAGTGCAGACTCACGGCAAGCAAATTTGAGAGACTGAGCTAGCCGATGGTAGTTAGATAGATCACTGAATGATTCTGTGAGCAACTCAATCTGCCTGCTTTGCCTGATGTTGGGTAAATGTTTTTTTTTTAATAAAAAATTCAATATTTAAATACATGGTGTGTTGTGAGTTAATTTTGTGAGTTTGCTAACTAGCAAATTGTATGATTTTGCTTGCAAGCAAATTTTATGTGACAGACTGAACTAGACAATGGCAGATAGATAGATTTCTGAATAAATCTGTGATTCTGTGAGCAACTCAATCTTCCTGCCTGCTTTATCTGATTTTGGGTAAAAGTTGCTCTTTTTTTATAAAAAAATTCAATATTTATATAAATATTTACAATATTTACATACAAGCCATGCCCAGCCAGTCACATGACCACCAAGCCACACCCACAAATTAGGCCACACCCACATAATCAGTTAGTGGTCCCTGGGATCTAAAATTATGAGTTTCGTGGTCCCTGAGGTCCAAAAGGTTGGCGACCCCTGCTATAGACCATGAATCTAAACATGTAGTACTAGTGCTTTATAGCTTTGTAGAACCCTTTTTGTAGTAAAACACAATTTATTTGTGCAACTTTGCAAATGGCTATTATTAGCTTACAATATTTTTCTAGCTTCCCTTCCCACACTTATTACTCATTATTCAGAAATATCAACTGCTTAAAAGAATAAGTTATTTCAGCTAAAAAATATACATCCTGCCTTTTAATCTAAAAAGCCTTCTTAATCCTGACAAGCAGACCTACTACAGCTATTTTACATGTTGAATTTACAGCAGTTCCTTTGCCCTATTGTGTTTCCTGTCTCAATAGGGTTATTTTAGCTACTCATTTCAGGAAGAATGCTTTCATTTTTTATGCTTGTCTTAGATCATTTGAAATGTGGTATCTACTTTCTTTAAATAGAATATGTGATTTTAGCGGCAATTTGGAATGGTTTATAGAAGCGGGCAGCCCCTAGCCAACCTTGTCTGATTTTAAAAAGCTAAGGAGGCTAAAAGCTTCTTAGCAGCAGAACTTTAGACCAGATTGGAAAGTCTTGCCTTGGAAAAAGCAATAGTAAATCATTTGTGTTGTGTTGTTACCAAGCAAACCAGATGAACATGTTTATATATTTACTAGGAAGTGACATTATCCTAAAGGAGCCTTTATTTTTTGTAGATATCTGAGAGAAGGTTCCATTGGAGTCAGTGGGATTTACTTCTGAGTAGGTATGGTGAGGCTTAAAAGTTTGTGAACCTTTTTGAATTTTCAATGTTTTTGCATAAAGCACAATCTGTTTTCCACACAACGGCTAAAACTAGGTAAAGAGAACACGGTTAAACAAATCAGTCAAAACATTATACTTGCTCATTTATTTATTGAGGAAAATTATCCAAAGCTAAATATATTCATGTGTAGCAAAAGGATGTGAGCCTTTGCTTTCAGAAACTGATATGCTTTCCTTGGGCAGCAATAAATAAATGCAACTAAATGTTTCTGATAAATGTTGATTAGCCCTGCACATTGGCTTGGAGGAATTTTAGCCCATTTCTACTTAAAGAACAGCTTCAACTCAGGGAGGAGTTGGTGGGTTTCATTATATAAAGTGCCTGCATTAGCTCCTTTCATAATATTTCTATAGGATTAAGGTCAGGACTTTGACTTGGCATTCTAAACCATTAACTTTCATATGCTTTAACCATTTTTTGGTCATAGGACTTGCATATTTTAAGTTGTCTTGCTGCATGACCCACTTTCCCTTGAGCTTCAATTTACAGACTGATACCTCGGCATTTTCCTCTAGAATTTTCTGGTACAATTCAGAATTCATAGTTCCATTGATGATGGCAAGCCATCCTACTTCAGAGGCAACAAAGCAGTTCCAAATCATGATACTACCATACCATGTTTCACAGATGAGATAGCATTCCAGTGTTGGAATACTGTGTTCTGTGTTTATTTTTGGCAAACAACATTTTTCATTGAAGCTCAAAAGTTCTATTTTGGTCTCATTCATTGACAAAAAGTTCTTCCAGAAGCCTTCTGACTTATCCATGTAGTCTTTTGCAAAATGTAGGTGGCAACAATGTTTCTTTTGGAGAAGAGTGACTTTCTCCTTACAACCCTGCCATGCACACAGTTGTTCAATCTGATTATTATCCAATTGAATGAATCACCTGACTCTAATTTCTCCTTCAAATGAACTGATAATTTAGAGGTTCACATACTTTTACCGCATACAAATGTATAGCTTTGGGCCATTTTCTTTAATAAATCAGTGAACAGATATAATGTTTTGACTGATTTGTTCAATTGAATTATCTCTATCTCAAAATGTGAGCTAAATGTGAATCAAATGTGACTGTTTCCCCACAATTAAAATATAGAGAAAAGGTCATGTTTAGCTTGAATTTATGTAGAAATATGAAACATTCAAAAAGGGTCACAAATATTCTAGCACTATTGCAGTATAGTTGCATTACTTCGATTCAGAAGAGTTTTTTTGGAACATAAACTCATATTTTTTCTAACATAAATTGAAAAAGAACAAAAATTTTCCGGGTTCATATGGCTACTGTATTTGTGTGGTTTTGCTGCATTGTGCAGTCCTGAAAGTTCTGAAAATAGTTGTGGTTGCAAAAAGGTGCAGCTGCTTCTGCATGTTCCTTCTTTAAACTAAATCAAAGCCCTAGTAGACAAGGTTATATTATTCCTACAGTAAAATTATACCCTCCTCCTCTGTAAAAACCATTAAGATCACTAACCTCCAAAAGTATTAATGTCTGATCTAGGATGGTTGTTGAAATGTGGTAGGAGTCTGGCAGTGGGCTTGTCATGGAGAAAGCACCCTTGGTGTCTTGTACCATTTCTGTTTTCTAGCTCCATGTTATGAATCCCAAGACTTGGTCATTAGATTCTTGATCGTCCTGGTCTCAGTCTACTGCTGTTTAATATCAGATTGAGTAATAATAAGGCTCTAATTCAATATTTTATTTTGAAGGAGAGGGCCAATCTGGTTTGAATTACAGAAACTTGAGGGATCATAGAAAGAAGTCATCCTATTTTATAAACATATCTCCCTAGGATGCAAACATCAGCTTTAGTTCAAGGACAAGGGTGAAAGAATGACTACTGTCCAGGAGAATTTTATTGCTTTCAGAGGCACTATCCCCTACATAACTGTTTAGAGTTAAAGATCTTATTTGTGAGGTGAGGAAATAGATATAATTTCTGCATCTCTACAATAACCTTATCTGAGCTGCTCTATTCAATTGTTGGGCTGGTGGTAGAATGTGGCAGGCCTGTGGTTCTGGGGAACTTCATTCTGCCATTCTTTGGAGGTGGGATTTATACATTTGGTTCAGTTTGGGTATCTGATGGACCTAGTTAGGATTCAGAGGGCACAAGGAAGTATTCCTGAATATCTGATACATTGTTTAACTAAGGCCTTAGTCACTACTTAGAATGAGTGTGCCTTAGACTGGATTGTGCCTTGGTGGCCTCTCTAAATTTGTGGAAACCATCTTATTTTCAGAAGCATTCCATGAAATAAAATGGAAGAGTAGACTTCTAGAACAATGCTAGAAGAAAAATAATTATTCTGACCATACATAGGTAAGAGCCTTTGTTAAGTACTACTGTATACTGTGGTACAAAACAGTAAGCAGGAAAACAGAGATATTTTGCTACTCTTATCTTAATCTGCACCCATAGATTGCCATCCAATAGCCCTATTTAAGATGACTCGATTCTTGCTGATGACCAGTGTACCAGTGTAATGGAATGTGTGGTTGACCTTGTGGAATAAGAGAAAGAGACAAGAGAGGCAGGAACATTGGTTTAATGGTCAGAGATGGAAATTTAGGAAGGGCCCACTCTCATTGGTCAGGTAGTTAAAAGTGGCAACAGATTTAAAATATTCTGTTAATGTAGTCTTTAAAAAAAGTAGAATTAGTTCATCTAGTTGTTTTTATTCTGTTAGATTTACCTGGAAAGGTTGACAGCCAGGCAGGATTTCTCATGGAATTTTTCAAATAAAATTACTTAGTACTGCATGGATTTGGATTTGGATTGTGCAGGATCTATGCAGTTGGCTAAGACATTATCTGACATGGTTAAATGGGAAGAATTTAATCCTGTTAAGCTTGAAAAAATGGATGGTGTATTTGGAGCTACGAGTGCATTCACTTGTATTTTAAATCCATATCATTTCTGTTTAGTTAAGACTCCTGGGAGATAGAATGTGACTCTGTCCAAGTGGTGGTGAATAGTTTTTTGAGATATAGGGAGAGGTGCCACCCTATGTTTAAGAAAGCAGCAGTTTACCCTCTCCTCAAAAAGCTAGTCTTGAAATCTGACCATGCTAGGTAATTTCTGATCTGTTTCCAACTTACCCTTCTTGGGGTACATCATTACATTTTATGCTTAGGCAAACTCATATGGCTGGATCCAGGAAATGTGCTGGCAGTTCTTGTTTACTGGCCACTCATTCAGCAACTCTTCAAAGTTGGAATGGTACTGAATGAGTACAATTTACAATCAGTCTTCAGAGTTTTCCCCATTGCAGTGCCTTCATGGTCACTCCACCCAACTTAGTGTCCAGGACTGGTATTTTCCATAGGATCACTTTTTTTCCTGGCATTTATGTGTTTGTACGTTGTTGTTGTTTTATGTTTTTAATAGTTCATTTTATTACGTGGTTGTTATTTATTCATTATTATTGATGTGCATCATCCTGAGTCATGTGCTGAATAAGGCAGCTATGTTAAATAAATAAATGAAGGAAATCACTGCAATTAATTCCAACCAGCTAATTTTTATGATTATGGTTTGAAAGCATATTATGTAGGGCAGCTTCTTTTGTAGAGAAAATTTGTAATTTTAGATATTGATGCAAATATGAATGTCAAAAATGAATTAAAAATGATACTGTATAAACTCTCCTAACAGTAATTTACTTGTGCCTAATCCTCTGGTACTAACTATAGCCTGCATTGTAAATATCGTTTGAATGCTGGTTTTGTTGCTTCATTAGCTCCCTTTTTCTCTCTCTCTTTCTCTCCTCTTTTATCCTGCCTTTGCTGATGCTATCTTCTGTCCAGCTCCATCTTTTGACAACTCCCTGTATAATCCTTCACTTCCTGAATATGCCAGTTGCCAGCCTCCTTCAGCACCACCTCCTTCATATGCTAAAGCAATGTCAGACTCTACTCCGGACTATGCTATAGTGACTTCTGCACAGTCAGTTTCCTCTCCCCCTACACCACCACTAAGGCACTCTGCATCACGTTTTGCTACATCTTTGGGCTCTGCCTTCCACCCTGTTCTTCCCCATTATGCTACAGTTCCTCGTCCAGTAAATAAAAATTCTCAACCTCCTTCACCTGTAAACCTCCCTCCTTCTTTGCCTCCAACTACCAAGTCCACTACTTGGTCAGCTTCTAGTTTTGCACCCCTTCCTCCTTCACCTCCTGTAATGATTAGTAGCCCTCCAGGCAAAGCCACTGGCCCCAAGCCTGTTCTCCCAATTCCTGTTTCTGTTCAGTTATCTCAGATGTCCCCTACTGCACCTAATGGTCTTCCGGAATTGGCAAATTATTCAGTTTCTTCACCATCTACCTCAGGTCCAGCACCACTACCACCATCTTCCTTTCAACCTGTCTCAGTCTCTGGACTTCAAGCTTCTTCTCCAACCTCCCCTAATGCCTCAGCTCCCTCATCCAAGCCTAGTGTTCTCCCTTCTCCCTCTGCAGCTCCCCCTGCCTTTGTTGAGAACTCTCTAAACTCTGTGCTGGGAGACTCCTCTGCTTCTGAGCCAGTCTTGCAGACAGCCTCTCAGCCGGCTGAACCTACGTCTCAGCAGGGTAAGGTTTCTGATGTTGATACTAATTAACTAATTAAAAATGCACTCAAACTAATTTGCATCCCAAACTTGATTTATCCTGAAGAACTAACACTTTTAAAGCTCTCCTAATCTTCATATATCCAGCCAAAGTTTAGCAATATGTTAAATTTATCAGGGTCTTTGGAAAAACACTTCGGAAGAATGGTTTGCTTACTTTTTGAAATAGTTTCTAAACTGTTATTTGTGGGGAAGGGACTTACTGAAAGTAAACGTAAGACTTGATTAAATGAAAAATTATGACAATGAATTGAGGTTTTTGTATTTTAATATTCCTTAAAATATTTAGATTTACGTTGTTGTTTCTTTTGAGAGCTTTTCTATTGATATTCCATTATCAATAGGGAATAGGGTGGATTAGAAATGTAGATAGATAGACAGACAGACGGTTCATTCATGTCATTTGTATGTATGGATAACTTTAAGCTCCTCTTATTTAATCTATTTAGCTGAAAATTCTTAGGAATCTAACTAATGTGGTTTTTATAAACCAGTTTTGTGATAAATTAATTGGTCTTCTATCGTATTTACCCGAAAGGAAGATGAGGGTTTTTTTCTCCGCCAAATGGGATTGAAATGAGAGAGTTAACTTACATTTACAGTTAATATTGTAATAGAGAAAATTCTTCGAGAAGGAACAGATATGAAGACCCAAGTGCCTGTAATGGAAAACCTGCCTGCCATGAGTTCATATCCTGATTTAAAAAAAAAAAACAGAATTATGAAATCATGAAGAGAACTTCCACATAGAGAAAGGCTCCCCATTACAGGCATATAATTATCTTCAAACATAATCCCTAATACACAATGAATCTCTCCCCACTACTGCTAAATAGAGTAGACTAGGTGAAACATCTTTTTTCAGCATAATAACAACTCATGCATACTTACTTATGAGTAAGCTCTATTAAACTTTATGGGATTTACCACAGGGTGAACATACATAGTCTAATGCTTATAAACCATAGCTTTCTTCAGATAAATTATTTTTGTTTATGTGAGTGTTTCTGAAATTGTGTGGGATGGAGAATCAGTTAATTTAACAAATGGGGAGCTTTTTAAACAAACAAATAAATAATAATCCTTAATATAGATTCTTTTTTATTTTGGAGAGGAAGTACAGATTCTGCACACGTGTGTGTGTGTATACACAAATGTCACATAGACAAATTTGTTGGTGAAAATAAATCTTCAGGATTTCTTGCCTTTCAGAGTTTCTTGGCAACTCTAATAAAATAAGAAAATGGTGAAGTATCTAAATGTTTGCAAGTGCTTAATTTTTCTTTCATTTAATTATTATTATTTTGAGAAATAGCTGAAATTCACAATCATATTCCTATCGGGTAAATCTCATTATGTTATTTTTATTATTTTTTGAGATAAACATCTAAGGGATCTCTTTTTTCCAAATGTCATAATTCAAGTTTAAGCAAAAAAAAGTCATGATTCATCATGATACGTCACATGACATGATTGAGTTTGACACCTGTGTGATAATGTATATTTCCAGGCAAAACTATATCCCAATTATAGAATATTTTTAGTTTTATTGATGCTGCTGGGGAAAATAATCATTCCATCAACGGATTGAAATGTTCTAACACACTAATATATGTTTTATTAATACTTTGGGGGGGGGAGACCAAAAGCATGAAATATGAATGGAAATGTAAATATTACTTTCTGGTGTTTTGTATTTAAAACAAGCTTAAGTGATAGAATTGGAGGAATGGAGAATGAACCTTTTTAGGTATACAAAGAAGGTACAAATGATATTGCTGTAATTCAGTTTAAAACTAAAACCTTTTCCATTGTTACACTTGACATAACATTATTTTCATCACTATTTTATTTAAGAAATTTTGAACGCTTTCTCAAACGAAATGGTTTATGTTAGTTGAAGCATATGAATTAATGTGGCTGGATTTGTTCTGAAATAACATTGACCGGTTTCCAATGAAAGCCATGTTAGGATATATAAAGTCTTTTCATTTGCAGTAATAGAGAATTAGGTTTTTTTTTATTTTACTTGGTTTCTCAATTCCTGTATTTGGTTTCTGTTATGTGTGTATGTATTTTTCACCAGGTGTTACACAAGGACCACCTGCACCTCCTCCTCCTCCCCCACTTCCATCTGGCCCTGTTCAGTCCCCATCAGCAGTCCCACCTCCCCCTGGACCACCACCTCCTCCACCTCTTCCATCTTTAGGGCCACCTCCACCACCACCACCTCCCCTTCCTACTCAGGTGCCTCTTCCACCCCCTGCTCCTCCTCTCCCTGCTCCTAGCTTTTCCACGGGAATGATGTATGAAGATTATCGACCTTTAACAGGACTGGCTGCTGCTCTTGCTGGAGCCAAACTCAGAAAAGTATCACGGGTAAGTACAATTCAAATTCGAGTTTTTAAAATCAGTTTAAAGTTTCAGAGTTTCACCATAATGGCACCGATGCTGCCACCATCGGCCTTCCGCCGGCCAGTACGCTCCCACAGGGTGGGCCTCCTTGGGGTGCTGGCAGCCGGACGATGCCGGCTGGTGGCCCCGAGAGTGCGGGCCTTCTCTGCGGGGGCACCCTCCCTCTGGAATGAATTACCCCCGGAGATGCGGGCCATTACTGACCTGCAGACCTTCTGGCGCGCATTAAAGACCCACCTTTTCCAACAGGCCGGTCTGGCCTAGTATCAATTACTAGGGTTTTAATTTTTGGTATTTTAAACTTTTTTACCTTGTTTTTATAGTGTTATTCCAGCCACTTGTGTAATCTCTTTTTAAATCTCTTTTAAATTTTTTATTAATTGTGTCATTTTATCTTGGCTGTACACCGCCCCGAGTCCCATTTTGGGAGAGGGGGCGGTATAAAAATGTAAAAAATAAATAAATAAACAAGAAATGTTTCTAAAATTCTCCATGTGAAGTAGAGTATGTAATGTTCAGATACAATACAGTGACATCTATGTGTTTTTCCCCAGCCAAATACAGATTAATTAATTTTAAAAAAATGTATCTGGGCTATTTTGAAATGTGATATGTCAACTATATGTTCATCATCATCATCATCATCATAATGCTACTGTCATCATTGCTTTTCTGTATATCACTTACAGAATGAAGATTCTCCTGTTCCAAGTGGAGGAACAAATTCTGCTTCACCCAAAACAGATACTAGTCGTGGAAATGGGCCACTGCCACTTGGAGGAAGTGGATTAATGGAAGAAATGAGTGCTCTACTTGCAAGAAGGTAAGAATTTAATTACAGTGTTTTTAATGTATGCACCTTTGAATGAACTTGTGATTCTTGATGACTATCTGGAGAAGGTAGTGTAATATTTTTTTTAAAAAAATAGTTATTGTGTTCTTCCTAGGGCTAGTCCAAAGTAATCCACTTGGTTTGCATAACACAGGATTAGAATGCACTGCCTTCTAGTGCCTTTAACTCCTACACAAAACTGGGACCCAGCTAAATTTTCACAGAATTAAAAGTGATATCGCACCAAGTCTTGTGATATCACCAAGACTTATTCTTTTATCACTTTTCTTATCAGTATTTATGTTAGAACAGGCGAATAAGAAAGTTAGATATTGGCAGATGGTAACTAAATACTCTTTCATCCTTACCTGAAGGAGAAGAATTGCTGAGAAGGGGTCATCAGAAACAGAAACAAAAGAAGAAAAAAGTGTAAGTTGAAAATACTCTGACAAATTATATGACATTTTGCAATTAAATCTATGTAATTAAAATATGGCTTCTGTATTTCAAATTTAATAGAGCTTGAGATTTTAGAATTATGATTTTCATGTTGGTTCTCAGATTATGAGTCTTTTTCTTTGAATCATACATTTAAGCAGATTTGTAAAATATTTTATTTTTTTGTCCCATTGAACAGGAAGAACCAGAGCCTTTAGCTCCCAAGCCTCCTTCAACAAGCACACCTGGTAAGCTGTATAAATTGTGTAACATGAGTTTGCACAGGTGACAACTTCCTTTTGTACAGTATTGAAATATGTGACATTAATTGTGGTATTTTTGAAGTTGGGGAGAGATTTTTGCTTATTTTTAAAATGGTTTATATATATATATATATATATATATATATATATATATATATATATATATATATATATATATATATATATATATATATATATATATATATATATATATATATACTTTGTATTACAACACCCTGTTAAGCCCCAATTAAGGGAGAAAGCATACTGCTTTCTTTTCTGTCTTTCGGCTCATCACCAGAGACCATACCGACAGAAAGCTATTTGTTTCGTTGCCTTTTGTTTACATGTGTAAAAAGCTTAAAAACCTTACACACACATATATATATATATATATATATATATATATATATGTTTTTGGAGATTTTCGAGGGTATTTGTATGTGGATCTTTGGTTCTTCGGGTTTTCTCCCGCGTAGAGTTGGAAATATCTAGGCGACGTTTCGATGAAGTCTCATTCATCATCTTCAGGCTTGTGTCTGAAGGCTTGTGTTATTCACTCTGATAAGCACAAGGCCGAAGGCACAAGCCTGAAGATGATGAATGAGACTTCATCGAAATGTCGCCTAGATATTTCCAACTCTACGCGGGAGAAAACCCAAAGAGCCATATATATATATATATATATATATATATATATATATATATATATATATATATATATATATATATATATATATATATATATATATATATATATATATTGGTTTAAGAAAGCAGAATCATCATGTGTGTTCCTTTTAATTCAAGGTATTTACATAAAGTATTTATTAAGAAGTTTATAACATGTATTTTTCAAAATTCAGTGCATGAATCATTTAATCTACAGAACAGCTAGGTTTGGTGGCCCATTCCCAACATTTATTTATTTTATTATTAGACAAATCTATACACCAGGTGACTCCAGATGGATTACAGTATTAAAAATCCACAATATAAAAGCCCCATACCCCTCCCTCACCATCAGTGGCAGCAGCAACAAAATCAAACTCTTGATCGATTCAATCTCCATTCCTGGTCCCCAGGTTCAAGGACAAAACTATGTCATCAGGGCCTTTCAGGAAACAAACAAGTTGGGGGCCAATTATATCTCAGGAGGAATGATATTCCATAGAGAAGGGGCAACCAGCAAAAAGACCCTCTTCCATGGTCCCACCAAATGTACATCACTAATAGATAGGACCAGCAACATATTCTGCCTTCTCATCTGGTGGACCTAGTCATCTGGTGGATTAGGGGAGAGGTGGTCCTTCAAATAGGCTGGCCCCAAGCCATGAAATCTGCATGGACTATTTAATGAATAAAAAGACTTGATTAAATCAATGCATATAACAAGGCTTTTTGACCTGAGCAGACATGTATGTGGGGAACAGAAAAGGGTTAAAAGGAAGAGGAATGGAATAAAGAAGGAGGATGGTTTTATTTGAAGAGAAATGGTTAGAGGAGAATGGGAAAAAATAAGGGACATTCCCCTGGCTCTTAGAATGCTTCCAAGTGCAATTCAGGCTATAAAGCTTCCTGTGGTATGGATGGGGTAAGGCTATTAGCAGGGTTGCCACTCTCCAGATGTTTTTATCCATCTCATTAGAAACACACTTGCAAATTCCTTCACTGGAAAGTCTCATCATGCAAACCCAGAAAGCAGGAGTCTTCAGACCCTGTGCTTGCCCTATGGACACCCTCCCCACGAAGTTTAGATTTGCCCTAGCTTGATGGTTTTCCAAAAAAACTTTTTCCAAAAGAGTGTCTAGGCAGAGGGATTAGGTTGGGAGCTCATGGTTGCTTTTAATTGACTATCTTAGTAGTCATTATCAGTTTTATATATTTATTAATTACCTTTATTGTCAGAGTACAACGTGTGTACAATGAGATTGGCTGAGCTTCCCTTCGTGCACTCCCCCAACACAACTCACAGTGAGGACAGATGTCCCTAACCCAGACTCAGTCTTATTACCCTATGTGACCTTGTTGCACAATGTGCCGGCCCTGCAAGATTGTCATACTATATTGACATGAAGTTATTTTCCATTCATATTTATTTTTGTTTTTATTTTGTAGATATTCTTTCTTGTTCTTAGCTGCCCAGAGTCATTACAGTAGGTGGGGTAGAAGACAGATTGATAAGAGTACATGGTTCTGGCACACTGGATTAAGCAGTTGAAGAGAGGATAAAAAGCTTAATTGCTGGGCAAGTGGGGGCCAGTAGACTATTAGGATATGCCATAATGGGGGCAGTTGATAGAGGAAATGGGAAGACACTTGCCCTTCTTGTTCATCTGGAAAGCAAAGTTTTTTTTTTGGTTTGGCCTACATTTTAGTTTTGCCAAACAGTGAGTTATTCAAAGTAGTACAAAACACTATTCTCTTTAAGCATGATAATTCTTTCAGAGTTATCCAGTACATATAAGCCTAAAATTTAGACATTTTATTTTCTGCAGAATTAACAAGAAAGCCTTGGGAAAGAACAAATACAATGAATGGAAGCAAATCACCTATTATCTCAAGGTATTTATCACTTATTTTAAAAACCATTTATATTAGTCACAAAAGACTGGAATAGAAGAGTTTTAAGTTAGATTTAATTAGAAACTTGTATATTTAAAACCATAAAGGCAAGAGAAGGAATAAAGTATCTTTGCTGTTTTGTCATTTACATTTTTATAAATCATAGAAAACATCCCTTGTGGTAAAGAATGGAAAGGAAAAATGCTCTTGGATTTCTTGGAAACCAGCTATTGAAACATAGCTGGAAATTTTGGAATGAAGCCCTTCTTGAAGATTGAGTCAAATGTTGTAGATTTTTTTTGAGACGTAATTATATTTCTATTTTTATGATATAACCAATTTTACAGCTTATTTTAGTTGCAACTGGGAAAGTTAACCTTTAGCCCTCCAGTTATTTTTACATCAATCCCTATAATCCCTGGTTAGCATGTTCAATTTCAAATATGCATTAAGAAACTGTTCGGTTGTTTAGAAAAATTGCAGTGATGATAAGCAGTGTGGAAATGTCATATTTTGTTGAATGCAGTTAATTTGAATACTGTTTTTGTTTTTAGACCAAAATCTGCATCTTCTGGGCAACCAAATACTAATGGAGTACAGTCTGAAGGACTAGACTATGACAGATTGAAACAGGTAGAAATTTTCTGCTAGTATAAAATTTCTTAGCTTAATATGGCTTATTGTCAACTTTTTAATTAAGTATTTTATTTCTGTATTGAATCAGCAGTGCTTGTGATTAAAAAATGAAAATATTACAATTATCAGGGAATGCATAAGAATGTGAATTATGTACTCCTAAAATATTTTATCATAAGATCTACAGAAACACTGCCCCCAACATCAAAGGCTTTTAAAATGTTTTAAATACCGTGTTTCTCAGAAAATAAGGCTAGGCCTTTTTTTTTTTTTGACCCCCGAAAAAACGGGGCCGTCTTTTCAAGGGTGCCTTAATTTTTCAACCACGTGCCTCGCTTAGCCCTGAAAATCAAGGGCCATATTTGCAAACTAGGGTGCGTGGTATGATAGGTTACTGTGTGTGTGGTGTGGTGGTGGTGTGTATGTGCGTGTGTTTACACCCTTATCAGTGAATGGCTGTATTCCCAAAACACCCGTGCAGCCAACCACTTTCCACCCTGTGCATCGTGCCAGCTCAGCCTGTGCGGGTAGTTCTCGGTCCAGTGTATTGGCGAACCCACAGAGCTCCATTAAGTGCCAAATTTGGTGTGCCGTATGGACATGCTTGAGCTCGGATCAAGCTGCAGTGATCAGAACCGTTACTTGGGAGGCTGCTTTCTTAACCTGCCCTGCTTGAGAAGGGTGGGGGTGGGCGAAGACTCCTGAGTCACTTAGAGGCTCCCGGCCTCGTAAATGCTGGCTTCCTGCCACTGCGTGAGAGGGTCGCCTTTCCGGTGCTCCCACCGTGGCCAGCGCTCTGCCAGCTTCTCTTCCCCTGAGCGCAAGCAAAGCTGCTCATTGGGGTTCATGCGGCGGGTGGCAGATTCCAGCTCTGCTGGGCGCTGGGGCAAAAGTGCGCAGCCCCTGCTTGGGCACCTCCAGGCTGCGCTTTCGGCCTGCAAGGTGTGGCCAACAGGAGGAGGTGCAGCCACCGCGTAAGAGCAGCTGGGGGTGGCGCTGGAAGCCAGGCCAAGCGGGACAAGTGAGCTTGCAGTCCCCGAGAGGGGCAGGCTGGGCTGGGCTGCCACTGCGCCCACTCATGCCCAGAGCGGAGCATTGCTCAAAGGCCGGTGCACCAGCAGCAGGCTGGGCGGCTCGCTCCTGTGCGGTCCTGCCAGGGGCGTCTCTGCCGAGCCCTGCTCTGGCTGCCCGAAGGGATGTGGATGGAGTCCATTTTAAGATCAGCTTCCGCGTCCTTGCCGGGGCTGTGGCGGGGAGGGGGAGCAGGTGCTCTTTGCGCAGATGGGAAAGCAGAGGTATCCACCTCTTGGTACAGCCCATCTTTCCTGCGTAAGAGCCCACGGTCCCGCCTGACTGAAGCGATGTGTTTTGTGGTGCCCTTGCCGGGGAAAGTGGGCTGGTGATCCAGAGGAGAAGCAGGGCTGTGGGCATCGGTAGACTAAAACGTGCCAAGGAGTTGGGAGACTTTGGCATTAAAATTTTCCTGCAAAAAAATAAATAGTACCAGATGTGTTCCTGGGATAAGGAGAAGGACTTAAGGCTGGATTCCTAGGCTAAGCGAGGCTGCGCGTGGGATGAGTTTGGCAAGTTTCCCCCCCTCCCCCCCATGTCTCTTCACCTCGTGTTAAATAGGCCCAAATTTTGGGGGCAGGGCTTAATTTAATGACATGTGCACAAAGCAGTGCTGGGCCTTCTTGGGGGGGGGGTGTAATATTGGAGAAACATGGTAGATATCAACATTTGTTCAATTTGGGCATGCGAACATACAAATTCGTAGGCATATAAATCCTTTGTGTAAAAAAAAGTAAGCAGATTGTTTTACCCAGACTCTTGAATTTTTAATTTCAATAAATGTTAATTAAGTTAGTTTACATCAGAGAATGGACACTATTTCTGGCAATTTGGAATATCTTTGGAAAAAATAAATCTAACCTTGTTCTATTATCACAGGATATTTTAGAGGAAATGAGGAAGGAATTAACAAAACTAAAAGAAGAATTAATTGATGGTAAGTATATAAATTTGTGATTATTTGGGAAAGGGAGTTCCTATGCAATTTTAGAATGCATTAGAAGCTTGGACATTCCATATTTCATTTTCCCTTCCCAGTCTTTCACCATCATAATTTTAGTTTTTATTGAATGGGTCAGCTTATGATTTTTCAGTTCTAGTAGGAACTCATCAAGCTTCATAATCAGTCATTTTATTTAATTTAATGACTTCATTTCTTAGCTAATTTTTGAAACCATCTCTTCCCAAGGTGTAGCTTGCAAGAAATATATATAATGAAAACTCATTAATATACTGCAATCATCTATTTTGTCAAATTTATATGATCACTTATCTCACATGAAGTGACTCATGTAAACAATTTTAAGTACAATTTATTATAGATAAAAAGTAAATAATATCATAAAAATTAAAAGAAAATTCAGGGAGACACAAGTCATTATTTGATCCCCCCACCACAAACTATAGAAAATAGATGCAGTACAAGAACACCTCAATTTTTGCTTCTGGATGTAATTGATAAAATATTTAATTGATAGAATATTAAATTTGGACTTCATTCTGAAATAATGGAAAAATGCCATTTTTGGTAAATGAAGCAATACAGTTTTACTGTAATTTATATAAAATGTGTGTATATTACCCAAAAGATATATATTATGTACATTTTCATCACTTATATAATTTGGATTTTACAGACATCAGTTCCCCTCAAATGATCTTTTTAATTGATCATTTTATATTTTACTATATTGCAGCCACACTGAAGCAAGCAGAAACAACAGGAATCAGTTGGATTTCCATCACTGATACCTATGAATAGTAATAGCAAATAAATAGATTCTCTAAAATCTTTCTCTCATATATAGTCATAATTATTCTTAGGTAACATAAGCATAAATATGTTTTCAAATTTACCTTTCATGTTTTCATGTCTCTTCTACTCAGTTCACTTTACTATGTATCTTGAAAAACTGTTTCTATGTTTTTGTCTCTCAGTTCTCATCAAATTTCAGTTTAAACATAATTCCTTAAAACAAACGATGTTATTTGTCCAAATACAGTGTTCTACAATCTTCCCACTTAATTTTCTATTTACTTGATAAATCAAACATATAAATATTGTGAATCAAACACAATACTGTAAAACTGGGGTGCTATCTCAGCTTTAATATTTTAATAAACAAGTTTTTTCACATTTTTCTTCATCAATTAACAGACTGTTTTTTTTCCCTCCCTCCCTCCCATTGCTCAAATCAGCAATTCGACAAGAACTGAACAAGTCGAATACAGTGTAGAAAAATTAGGACTAAGCTGTTTGGACCACTGGTCTTGCGCAAAATCAGCTACATTTTGTGAGCTGCTGGAAGATAATGGAAAAGTATTCTTGAAAGAAGGAGAAAACAAGATTCTGAACTTTCAGACAACAATATGATGATACACTATTTCCTTTTGCTGCTGTTTTCTGACTTTCAACAAGATGGAAAATAGTCTTAAATTGTGGCAATGATTTATGCAGAAAATCATAAGCCTGTTAGGCAGGTGCATTGAAATGTTTCATATCAATATTGAAGCTGCATATTTACAGTGTATTAAGTTTTTAAAAAGGAGAAAAACTTAAGGAGGTTTTTCAGAGAGGTTTTCTTAGTAGAAAATTTAGCAAGTGAGATTGACATACAACTGTATCTCAGGTAGTCTTCCTATCACATTAGATATTTCCTTGATTAAAAACAAGTATGACTTCAATTCATAGCATAGATATTGTAAAACCCAATGTTGATGAATGAGAGATCCAGAATATAATGGAATATTGAATATTGGATTCTTAGGATAAGCAAGCCTCTCTGATTAGCCTTCATGAAGTTTTTTAAAGAAAAATGCAAATGCTGCCCAGATTATAAAGATATAGATGCCTTCCTAAAATGATATGCTTTACCAAATCTGAGACTTCTCCTGAATACAAACCAATATGATCAAATGTAAATTGTTAGATTGTTATAGACTTACCATAGGTTTTTGAGCTTTTAAGATTTATGCATGCAGACATTTTTGTAACATAAATAACCACAGAGTTGGCTTTTAATTTAAACCATTCTTGCATGCCACAAATATTAAATAGCCTTTTTACAATAAGGCCTAGTTAATGCCCAGGCAAAACTTGGGGAGGTGTTGGGTTGGGAATTGGGGCAACTTTTTTATTTAAACAATTTGTATTAATTGCTGCACTATTTTTCCTTATATTGCATGCATGTGTAATAATAAGGAAAATGTGATTTATCAGTAAACATGTTAAATAGAACCAGGTACTTAATACTTTTTGTATCATTTCATTTGTATTTCAAACTTAGTAATGTTTCAGTAGCAGTTCTTGAAACACTGCTTTTTGCTTCTTTTTTCAGCTTGATATAAAGTTAAGCATTAAGCATCAGGATAATACTTAGAAGAAATTTTTAAAACAGGCAGTGAAAAGTAATAGCATATTATTTTCACATTGGCTACCTACATTTGTTCATTGAATTAAGTTTTGGTATGATCCTAAAATAAATCATGTGTTATTTTTCTACCCTTCTCCATCACTGACCTTAACAAAGTTTGTTTTAACTTGAATTTGTAAATGATCACTGTCAGTAAAGTGAGAAGAAACAGGATTCGGGGAGAAAGTATTACTCTGTTGGTATTTTTTGGGTTGCTCCTATTTTTGTCACCATGCATTGGATTTTATTTCACAATTAAATATTGACATGTGGATAAAAAGAAAAAAAAGAAAAAATGGAAACAGTCTTAAGAATTGATGTAGCAATCTAGTTTTAGAGGGAAGAAAAATCACATATCCAGTTTTACCTCCTTCCCCATTTATACATTTGCATTACAATTTTTTAAACTTTTGTGTGTGTAATCTGTTTTGTGATTTGGAAAAAATATATGTATTCCTGATTACATCTTAAATTCTCCATGTTGCAATAGTGGAATACTGATTTTATGACCTATGCTGATTTCAAAATAATGTTTGAGTTTAATTACTTGCTTTCTTAATTTACTTAGTTAACATCCAGTTTAGTTCACAAGAAAGCTTTAACTAGCATATCCTCCCTGAGTATTGGACACCAAAGCAAATAAACAGCCCATTTTGGCTGTTTTCAGACAAACAGTCTTGCTTTCCCTCTTTGTATAAAACAGAATTATGACATAACATGTAATAAGTGGCCATGGCTTTAAATTATTTTTTCTATATTCTTTAATTGAAGGCATTTAAATCTCAAAGCAAAAATTGCTTGAAATTAAGAGGAGGCATTTTCATCTTTCGAAAGTAATGTATGTTTAAGCAGTATAAGCTAAAATGCTTATTCCTGTCAGAAATCATGTTTGATTTTGTTTGTAAGGAAAATTCAAAGATGGGCTCGCAGAATCTTAAACATGTAAGTGGTCCAAAGGTAAGAACATTAAGTTATTAGATTGTGAATGAAACTGGTGAATGCACTAAACGTTTTGTGCCTTGGTCTAAAATTAATGAACTCTGTGTAAAGGGAAAAAGAAAAAAATGAAACTGAGACCTTGTCTTTCAACATGCATAGTTAACATGATCCTGAACTGAACCATTACAGGAATCTCAGTTTAGTTAAACTGTTAAATCAGGCTGTAATAGTGACAGATTATGCCATTGCCAGATAATCCTGTAAGTAAAATTAGCTACAGGTTATTAGATTCTTTTAATAATTCTTCTTTGAAAATGTAATGATGGTTCCTGTGCTTTTGTAAGTAGATGCCTTAAGCTGAATATGGTTTAGGGGATCACTTTTAATTCCAGGAAGGCGATGCTTTCCTCAACACTGTGATCTGATCTGTGATAAACCTGTCCTATCATACACAAATGGCTAATAAGTCAATTGAATACAAACTGAATGTACAAATCTTAGTGCTGGTGCTGAAATCTCTTCAGAGTTGTCATGAAAAAAGTTCATTGTTTAAAAGGTTTGCAAGCATCAAGTGTCAATCAAAACTGAAGACGAAACATTAATGAATGTTACAATTTCATGCATTTAGTTTTACTTCTTTTTGAGTTTCTCAGTTAATTCTCTGCTATTTTTACCATATTGTGTCATTTTAAAATTTCTTAAATGCTAACGTTGTTTTGTTTGAGCAGAAGAAATAAAATTGCAATATATACGTGCTCTTACTATTGTTTGTGAAACTTCATATTATGGGGGGAGGGACTTACATCTGTTTTTTTTTTTACATTACCTTTATTACCCTTCTGAATCCATAGCATATTAAAAATACTACCTCAACCAAAAAGTTCATAATTCAACAGTGATGCTTAATGTTCATGTTGATGTTGCTTCTCCACATTGATTTCTCTTCACGTTGTTTGTTTATGCTCTAAATGTATATCTAACTCCACAAAATCACTCATAGAGTTTTGCTCACAACTTTGCCTTTGTTGAGAACTTCAGAGTGAATTTCCTGGTTGTAACTCAATAATTTCCATCCTTTTTTCCCTTTTCTGGCATTTTGCTTTGTCAAGTTATTGTACAGTTAAAATTGTTCTGGAAACAGGTTTCTAATAAAATTGTTTATCACATTAGATAATTCCATGTATATGATTTGACAAGATAGATCCTTATAAAAAATGGCTGCTGTAAAGTGCCCCGTGTGTTTAAAACAATTTTTAAAAAAGTCAAAACACAAGAACCACACTAATAACAATTTAAAATGTCATTAATTAAATTTGATTATCATAGTGTCAAACAAAGAGTATGACCAAATTTCAGCAGAATAATGTGATGAAATGGGTAGGTTCTAAAATGCTACATTGAAGAATAATTTGTAGATTATTGACTGGGGATGGGTGTTATGATGAATAATGGCTAAAATACTAAACTGTATTTACAAAAAGTAGTATAAAAACATTAAAAAAATTTTTTGGTAGATCCCTACTTGTGAATTGGAGGTAGGAGGGAAGGTTTCTTATATTCAGAAGTAAGCAAGTAGCTGCACTGGAGCAAGGAAAATGGGGAAATTATTGTAGTATCATCTAATCATCCTTTTTGGACCACTGGTCCAGCAATGTTTTGTGAACTATTAGAAAGGTGAGTGTTTACAGAAATAACCTATATTGTCTGAGGCTGTTCGTAAAAACTGGGATTCTGGAAAATCAAGATCCTCAATTGTTGAAGAGCCTCTATGCATGGAGGGAGTTTTTATGGCAAATAATTTGGGGAGAAATGAGAATAAAGGAGGTCTGGAACTCCTGAACATTCTCATAAGAGATGTGGGCTAGAACATGCTTAAAATTTTCCTCTTCGAATATATTTGGCAGTTACAATGTTGTATAATGTTGGCATTTCAGATGATTATTTTTTTTAAATTGAAATGTTAAAATTATTGCCTATTATATAATGCTGTTTCCAACATTCCAGTAAAAGCATTTTTTCTCCACATATCCACATTTTTAATTGCTCTGAATACAATGTTCGAACACCATAATTTTAAAAAAATATTATTTTAAAATTCATTTAACTTGTTATAACAATAAATATCATAGTCTTATAATTTTTTTAAAAAATCAAGAAATTAGGGGTCCTTGGTGCACTGATGACACTATCTAGTTTGGGTAATGCAACATCTGCAAGAAAACAACCAAGCTCAGAGAGGAACAAAGACCCCTCATTTCAACCCAGAGTTACAAATAGTCTCCTTTATTGGAATCAATAAATTAAAAATCAGATGGCCCCTTACCATAGGACAAGTTTTGAAGTGATTCAGAGAGAGCACTTAGTACAAATTGTGTTAACAGCCTTACTGAGGTTCGTCTTCCATGTACCAATCATGGCATTAATAAATCTCTAATGAATTTGGTCCCAAATACTTCCTAGTTTTCATAGAATCCAATTTGACACAAAACCCAGGCCATCCTAATTAGACCAATCTTCCTGCAGAGGTGATTCAATCATAACAAAAGGAAAACCTGATGTTTTCCCATTTATGGAATACTTCTCTGATAAAAACAGTTATTGATAAGATAATATTTTATGTTGGCCCTGTTCCCAACTGCAAAGATGTGCGTTGCCACACCTCAAACAAACCAATTCCAAAGTGGATATTAACATTCCATGAACATCATAACCCTAGAGGTCTCCAACACTAACTTCAAGGCCAGGAGAGCTTTTAGCTCAATCAGATATTCTATTAAACAAGTGTAGAGCTGATAGAAAAACAAAATCCCAAATCTATCTCCAGCTGTACAACCTCAGTATGAACCAGGTTTCTCACAAGCACCCTGATAAACTCTTTTTATGAATCATAATCACACCATTTCCCTGAATGTATCTGTTAGAAAAGTCTAGTAAACTTTCTCATCCACCATCAAATCATAGGTGACTTCTGCTTTATTTTGTACCAACCTGACATTGCAGAGGAGCAAAACTGAATTCTTCAAAGTAACAGATTATACTCAAATCTGCATACATTTGTGCATAGATGCAAACACACAAAGAAATCTCTTAGGCCAGCATCAAAGTAAGAAAACAATTAGGAGTGTTTCTTTTGCTACTTACCAGTCAGATTGGCTAGATCTTCTAAAGCAGAGGTCCCCAACCTTTGCAGCTTGGCGGCCCAGCTGTGGAGAGAGAAGGAAATCGGGCCGCACAAGTGGCTAGCCGGTGCACATGCACAAGCATCTCAACTGCAAGTGGAGCTATATGCAAGCCAGTCTGCCAGTCCTGAGAAATCAAGCTGCACACGCATGTCTGTGCACTGGTCTGGTCTGTGGCCTGGTTGAGAATAGGCCACAGCCCAGTAGTGGACCGCAGCCTGGGGGTTAAAGACCCCGGTTGCAAAGCAACAAGTCAGGCTTCACTTTGGCTACTTTGCAAAGCTCTATCTGCCACCAAGAAGTTAAGTGGAATTTTGAACCCCTTCTCCTGTCCCAGCTGTTTCTGGCTTCGTCGTGGACTTGATCCTATTTCTACATTCACAAACAGGTACACCAACATCTTTCAATCCTCAAAGCATCTTCCCTGGATAGGAGCATTGACAGATTAGCTAATCCTCAGGAGATTGTCAATGGATTAATAAACTACTTTGAATGATTATTTGCATAATTTCCCCCCAAAAAGTCACATGCCTGCGAATAAGAACACAGTGCAGTAGGATTTATTAGACCGTAAAACTTGTGAAGGCAGGTTACCCTAATGACATTTATTACTATCTCTAGCAAACAAAAAAAAATCATTTCAGCTAAAATCTCTTAAACTATTGTCTGTGGCAACATACATGGAATAAAATGGGCTAAAGTGATTCATCCTCAACATAATGTACTTCCCTTGGAATAGGGTGTGTCAGAAAGGTTGCCGTTACCAGTAGAGAATTAATTTTATAAGTGTGATGTAATGCCTTATATAGTAGGTAATTAATTTATAATACATAGTATCAATTATTTTTTATATTCCTTTTTTAAATATATAGTTTCTGATTTGTAAGTGTATATACAGATAGTCCTTGTTTGACAAGTATAATTGGTCCTGGCAACTTGGCTGTTAAACAGTGCAGTTGTTAAATGAATATCACACGACTACAACTGAGCTCATGATTTTATTTCAGCTTTTCTTTGCATTACATCACCAGACATTACAATGACCCCATGTAGTTGGATGCGCCCAAATGGTGAAGGTGGTTTATGGAATTCATTAAAAATCTTATATTTCTTTCTCCTCAGTACCCATTCTTTGGAAAGCTTACCCTGGCATTGGAATAATTAGCAAGAAGAGAACTAACGTTTGTCTTTACATTCATAGGTGAAAAATGGATTACAAGAGAACAAGCAGATACACAGCAGGGAATACATGCGGAAAGGAATGCACTCGCGCCAGCTGTTGGCATGGTCTGGGTTGTGAGATGCAAGCTGCTTAGGAAGCAAAGAAAAGACTTTGTGTGAAACTGATTAGGGTCTTGTCAGTGTCAGGCAACAGCATGAGCTGGCAGAGAGATTTAATCAAATGAGGTCACAAAGTGGGGCTTGTTAACTTTCAGATCTCACTTTTTAAGGACATAATGTCTTGTGGACAAAAGCAGATAAGAAGGAGATAGCTTGTTTGGGCACTCTGCGGGGTTAGGGGAGAACATATGGCGGAAAAAAAACCAGGTCAGACTTAGGAAAATGGGTGCTAGCTGACAAATGGCAAACAATGAACTGAGGGAGATGTGAAAGTAAATAAATGTGGGGATTTTTTATCATCGTAACAGCTGTCCAAGGCAATTGATAAATGCGGACTACTTGACTTGCAACCATTCATTTAGTGACCTTTCAAAGTTACAATGGCACTGAAAAAAATGACTTGAAACAGCTCCTTGCACTTATGATCATCACTGCATCCTCATAGTAATGATCAAAATTCAGGTGCTTGACAATCAGCATGTATTTTATGACCATTGCAGTGTCCCACGGTCATGTGATCTTCATTTGCAACATTCCCAGCCAGCTTTTGACAAGACATTCAATGGCTAAAGCCAGAATTGCATAATGACCACATGTTCTTTTAATAACTACAATGATTTGCTTAACAACCATGGCAAAAAAATTCATAAAATTGTGCATGATTCACAACAATTGCCTTGCTTAGCAATAGAAATTCTGGTCTCAATTGTGGTCAGAAGTCAAACACTTTGTGTAACTGTATACCCACAGCCACAACTATATGTGTTTATGTGTAGATCTTTTTAGGGAAAATAACTGCCTTCAATAGTTTTGATAAACTAAGTTGACAAGGTAAAAAAGCCAAACCATGTATCCGATTTTTCTGTTTATTTTAAGACTTTTTCTGACTTTTTTTTTTCAGGAAAAGAAGTTCATTGTCAACTCATAAAATATTTCTATGGTCTTTTTAGAGTTGCCAATAGAAAGGGAGGGGGAGCAGTGGGCAGCTTGTTCCATAAATGTTTTCAAAGATAGTTTCTAAGTGACCGAAGTTTCTGTCGTGCAAAATTCTAACTGGAGCGCTTGATTGATGACTCTTGGCTATGGATGTGTCCCATTGGAGAATATGAATTATTATACATCCAGGGGGTGAGGGAAAATCAGGGTCAAGGGTGACAATGAATGATGTGCCTCAGAGTTGGCTACACCAAATTTGGGGTTCAAATTTTTTAACAACTGGTTCTGTGGGCATGCCCTAATTTGGCTTGGTGGTCACGTGACTGGCTGGGCGTGGCTTGGTGGTCACATGACTGGCTGGGCATGGCTTGATGATCACGTGATTGGGTGGGTCAAAAGACAGAAACTCACTTTAACAATGCTCTTGAAGCAGGGTTGGACTAGATGATCTCTGAGATCCCTTCCAGCTCTTGTTTGCTGTGCTGTTTCAAAGCATTCTCTGAAGCTGCATCTGGTTTGTGATCCTTCCTTCCTCTCCTTTTTCTTTCCCCACCTCCATCCGTCCATCCATCCATCCATCCATATCTCATTCACATTCCTTTCCCTTCTCTTTCTTTCTCCCATCCTTCCCTCTTTCTTTTTCTTCTTTCTTTTAAGAGAAAGAAAGAAAAGAAAAAAGAAAAGAAAAGAGAGCTACCATGCATCTCTATGCTATTCATGATATATTTTCAGCTGGAACTTCTTTCTACTTAAACCAGGGGTCCCCAAACTTGGCAACTTTAAGACTTTAAGCGTTGCTGGTTGGAGAATTCTGGGAGTTGAAGTCCACAGGTCTTAAAGTTGCCAAGTTTGAAGACCTCTGACTTAAACCTTAGCACAACACCCAGATATTTAAAGCCATTAAACATCTTGAATTAATCTTGAAATTTTTTGCATACTTGTACTTAAACAGAAAAATTTTTGTTTTAATACATATGGCTTCAATTCCAAAGCTATTTTTATGAAGACCAAGTCAAGAAAAGGAGATTGGAAACAAAGCAAAGGTTAACCTTCTCATTCTTTCTAACCCTTTCTAAATGGCAGAAGTAGAAGTGAGCCTTTCTACTTGCCATATTATTACCAAGAATTTACCACCATCTTCAAATTAAAGAGTTGCCTTCCAACAACAAAAAACACAAATTTTCAAACTGTTTGAATAGTAACATAGCACATAATTTTGTATGTTAAATATCAAAACACAAAGTAGAAGAGGGAAAATATTTGTGAGAAATATTTACTATGTTTTTTGCTTGTCAAGTTTAAAAGGCCATTGGACTCCATAAAGGTTGTGACAGCAACAGAAGTAATGAAGCAGCAGCCAGGCAAACTGCTGAAAAGTCTGAATTACGCTTTGGAAATTGTGAAATGTATGCTCTGAAATTGAGCAAATGAATGAGACCTAAAGGTAAGCTGTTCTCTACAAAATCCACTCTGAACTTACCACACTAAGCCTGGCATGAAAAAGCAGAGCAACTTACTTGTTTTGAAGAGGAGGATATGGAATAAAGAAAGAAGATTGGCTCCAACAGTTTTAGGAGACTGCATAGTTTTGTTTACCTAGAACATTCCCAAGGCAGTAATCAATATTGTATTAACTCCAAATGTTCTTTTGGCTAAACACTGAATCCAGGCATACTGGATGGCTGGATGCTCCCAGGAGGCTGCAGGAAAGTCTAGGCCCAAAATGGGCCTAGCAAGCTTCCCTGGAGCCTCCTAGGAGCAAAAGCAGGGTGGGGGGGTGGCGCCGGATACCCCCCCACGTGCTGTTTTTGCTCCCAGGAGGCTATCCTACACTTACCTGAAAGCCAGATAGGCCTCGTGGGTACTCCTGGAAGGAGATGGGAGGGGTGGGCGGGGCCAGCTGTTCTTCAGAACTACCGGTTCGCCAAACTGGATGTAAAATTAACATCTGATTCTCCTGAACTGGCCCGAACCGGTAGAATCCCACCCCTGGGCTACACCCAGGCAGTGCCAGCATATTATCCTAATCTTTAAGTTTTGGAAGTTCAGCTTGAGACTCATGATTTAAATGGGGGTAACTGCCGGAGCCCTGACATTCATCTTATATCTTTTGTTTAAATAAAGTTGTTTAATTTCAATAAGTTTCTTGACTGACCGCACAAAAAGCAGTATTCTGATGGCTTTATATGCATATTTCTGCTGATTGCTGTGGACATTTCTTTTTTGCATTGTCTGGCAATTTCAAACACACACTTAAAAAATTGATTATATTTATGTATGTATTTATCACTTTATATTAATTTGCTCAGATTTAAAGTTTGCCAAACAATATAATTTCCCAATTTTAATGAGAGCAATGTTTTGTTCAAATTTGTATTGAAATTTAGACGACTATATATACATTTAAAACCTGTTATTTCTAGTTTTGTTTTTTGAAGGGGCAAATATTAAATGTTGAGGGGATAAAATTGTTAAGAATCAAAGAAAAAATCTTTGCTGTTTCACCAAGAAACTAGCCCTCACATGGCTGCCTTTTCATTAGTTGTTCTGCATATGAACACAACTGATTCACACATATGTCCACAATTTCTCACTTTCCATGCCATATTTCTCTCCCACAACTGACCTCTTCTTTGGGGCTTTTACATTTGCACCTAAGGACCTAATTTGACAATATCTTTTTGGTAGTGTGATTCTATGACATTATTTTAATCTGATCCTCAACTCATGAGTGAATTGAGTTTAAGTTAATTTTAACTTGTGTAGAAGTCTTATTCTGACACAGTTTTGTTAGGTTTTGTTACCTATTATTTTGGAAGGAATTGACGGCAATACCTGGAAGCAGAAGTAGAATAGGAGAGGGGTCAGAAATTCTATCACAGTATAGATCAGCAGATAGCAGTACCACCTAAAGCTATCGTATCTTTCTCTGGAAGATTATACCAACTGATGCAGTGAAGTAAGTGATGGCCTTAGCTGTTGCTTTAAAACAACATGTCTATGTTATGGACACATGTCTATGATATGCCTAGTAACATTTAAAATGTCTGTTGATTACATCTTAAATGATAACCTGGCTGTTAAATTGATTTGGAACAGTGCCATCAGCATTTTTTTGTAACAATTTAATGCTCTTCTAGAAGTACAGTATATTTGTTACATGATTATTTTTCTCCATAAAATACACTATGTTCATATAGTGTACCATGATATCCCATAGAAAAACTCTCCATTAAACTGGAAGATACTTCAAAATACTGTGAATAAATGGGGACAATTATCTATTTTAATAGCTATTTTAAAAAAAATAAATAGCTAGTATGAACTTTAAAATACAGCAGACAAAGGACTGCGCTTTCAGCAATCAATTGGTTGCAGAAGACAAGGGATTTTTCTTTCTGGAGACCCTTATAAGTACTGTACTAATAGACCTAACCTGTAAGATTAACTAGAACACATTGGAAATTCCAGTTTTTGAAAATTCTACCTCCAAATTTCTAGACTGCATTGTAGTTCCAAGCTTAATTTGACAAAAATGGAATGGTGGCATATAAAGCAGAACACGAAAGGAAAAAAAGGTGTAAGAAGACAGAGATGTATGAGAAATTCGGTAAGCAGATGTGTCCAGAATGTAAGGACCTAAGAAAGTATGCTTTTTTGAAATCTTTATTTAAACATTTTAACTGCAAATTTAATCCTAACATTACAGTACGTTATACTATCACTTTTCGGTAAGTTTTTGAAAACTAAATTGTTTTGGAAAAGCTATAGAGATCATAACATTGGTTTATTATTGTTATATTTGCTTTCACTGCACAATTTTTAATTTTATATTATAGATTTTTATTCCACATTTACTATATAGCTGTTCTTAATTGCTGAGAATATAAATAACAATATAAAATTAAAGGCAAATCCTCATTTTTGAAAAGCACCACTTTATTACTTCGTTAAAAAGGACAGCAAAGAAGAATGTATTTTTGGAAACAAGCGTAGTGGAATGGTCTAGTGCAGCGGTTGCCAACCAGTGGGCCGTAGCCCACTGGTGGAAGTGAGAAAATTTTGCTAGGCCGCAGAGAAATCTCACCCCCAGAGCACCTCCCCCCAGCAATTAACCCAGGCTGCACAGAAACACAAGGCTGTGTGCCCACATGGCTCGCGGGAACCCTCCCCGCCCACTCCTTACCTGGCAAATTTGCCTGCTAAATTGCTATTTTTCCTTTTCCCGACCATCATCTGTTCTGCTGTACCGGGAGATTTAGATTAGCTAGGAAGCAGGAAATGGTTGGATTTCTTGCTTTCTAGCTAGTCTTTAGATCTTCGGCTCTGCTTTTAAGCACAGCCAAACTTCCTTTAGGACTGAAAGTTCTATTATTCAGTGCAGACTCACGGCAAGCAAATTTGAGAGACTGAGCAACTCAATTTGCCTGCCTGCTTTGCCTGATTTTGGGTAAAAGTTGCTCTTTTTTTATAAAACAATCAATATTTATATACATGGTGTGTTGTGAGTTAATTTTGTGAGTTTGCTTGCTAGCAAATTTTATGAGTTTCTTGCAAGCAAATTTTATGTGACAGACTGAGCTAGCCAATGGCAGATAGATAGATCTCTGAATAAATCTGTGATTCTGTGAGCAACTCAATCCGCCTGCCTGCTTTGCTTGACTTTGGGTAAAAGTTGCTCTTTTTTTAATAAAAAGTTTAATATTTATATAAATATTTATAATATTTACATACAAGCCATGCCCAGCCAGTCACATGACCACCAAGCTACACCTACAAATTAGGCCACGCCCACAGAACCAATTAGTGGTCCCTGGGATTTAAAATTATGAGTTTGGTGGTCCCTGAAGTCCAAAAGGTTGGCGACCCCTGTACTATGGCACACAGTAAAGAGAGATTCAATGCAAGAAAATAGAGTGTTTTAACTAGTGGTATTGGTGGTTCAGATACTGGCTAATTACATGGTTTTGATTCCATGAAAATACATAATGAACTTTGATAGAAAAAGGCTGGATGGATTTATCTAAACTAGATCTGTAAAATCTGACTTGCCAAGCCAAATATATGATATTCAACCAATTATTTTCTATATGAGGGGGGGAAATGAAGCTGAGAGATTACAGTCTCAGAAGCAAAACATAATGTTATCAAACTACATTAGGCTAAATGACCACCCATCATTAAACAAAATTTCCTGTAAATGTAGTGAATGAATGTGCACATAGTAAACAGATTTAGGGAAGGGCAATGAGGATGATCAGAAAACTAGCAACTAGGTTGTTGAAAAAAAGATGAAAGACCTGGATATGCTTAGCCTTCAGAAAAGAAGATTGAATGTGGCAACACTCTTCAAATCCCTGAAAAGAAGACCCACAGAAATGATGAAGACTTGTTCTCTATTCTTCCAGAGTACAAGCTATATATTTGGTTTAGGTTACACATTTCAATCAAATGTTAGAAAAAAAATTCCTACCATTGGATCCAATTACTGGGTCAGATGATGGACTTACTACATTGGATGTGTTCAAGCAGAGAGTACATAGCCATTTATCCAGAGTGCTTTAATATGAATTCCTGAACTGAGCAGGGGGTTGGACTCACTGCCTTAAATGGGCCATTTCACATATGTCCAAAGTATTTAAGTTTTAGCTTCATTGGTGCTTCCAGTGAGCAGTCTGGTTTTACTGCTCACAGCAAATATTGCAGTCCAAGATATTCCTAACGATTTTTAACAACTTTTCTCCAGCAACAGAATTCAATTTTGCTTCAATGGTTCTGACTTCCACAATTATGTGTTACAATTGGAAGAATCTGCCTTTGATAGTACTATGTGTGTGATGTCTATTTTCAGAAGTTATGCTTTCTGAAAAAGATTAAGATAAACCCCTTCAAACTGAACACAAATATACTTTCAGAATGACTGAATCATGTTTATGAAATATGAAACTAACTTTTAATGGTTGTAACATATTTAAATGCTTGTTTCTGACATGCTGCATGAGTTCAACTGGACAAAAAGTGTTTTGCTGGTGATTTTCATTTGTAATTAGTCTCACTGCAGTATCGAACAATTGTCAGTCAGCATTGCTGATTCCAGTTGCCTTTGAATTGCTTTTCCATTTGTAGGAAGTTAGCATCCACCCCTCTCCTAGAAAATTGAAATAGCCCAGGAAATATTAAAAGGCAGAATATTTCTCCTAAAAAGGAACTCACTCAAGCAGAAACTAACTCAAGAAGCAGAAACTCACCCCCACCTTTGTCAATGAGTGGGCCATTAAGGCTTGGGCCAGAATACTTTACATAAGAAGGAACTCCAAGGTGATGGGATTAAGGATGGCCCTCAGGAAATGATAGGATTACCCATCTCACCACATGGTCTGGGAAGATTGCATTAGCCAGCATTCAGGTAAAGCCATGTGGTCCAGACCAAGCCTACAAAGTTAAGACCCCCGCCCCTGGGAGTCTGACAACCAATTAGAATACAAGCTCCAATTCAAATCTCAACAGAGAGTATAAAACCCAGGTACTCTCAGCACCTCAACACTTCTCCTTTTTTTCTTTTCTTTCCCCTTTTCCCTTTTTCCCTTCTCTTCTTATCTTGAAGCATGTGATCATTCTTCTCTGGAGCTCCAGGCCATGTGGCCCTGTAACCATTAAACCTTCCAAGCAGCCTCCATGTTTCCAGTGTCTTTTTTCCCCACTTGGAACTGAACCCAGAAGGATATTTCTTTCAACACATTGGGGCAATGTCCTGGTGAAAACTTTTACCATGTTCATCTGTAAACAATTCCTCCCTCCACACTTTGCTGAGAACACAGTTGCAGCTCTCTAGCTGCATTACCCTCATTTGGAGTATGACATGCAGTTTGGTCTACAATCCACCAGGTGGAGAAATTAATGTTCTACATCACTGCAAGTTTGTTGCTTTCTTGCTTGCTTTCTTCATTGCAGTTTATTACTTTCTTTTTCGAGCTTCCACATACACACAAGTTTCTTATGAAATATGATATTATTATAATATAATGAATTGTGTTTTTGAGGTATTTCTGAGGATACATTGTGGAAGCAGGTGTGGGAAATTAGGGGTGGGGGAAGGGTGATGTGTGGCAAGAAATTTGCTGCACAGGATATAGATCCATGTTTTTCTGATTATTTTCTGCTTATAGATGTGTAAATAAATCTTATCCAACATTGCAAAAATATCAGAAATCTTTAGTGCTATTTTTCTTCTTTATGGAAGCCAGCTCTCCTGTTAATACTTCCCTGACAGAAGTAAAGTATATGCAAAGCTATGACGAATGTGAGAATGGACCAATATATGAAGATAGAATAGCCAAAAACAAAGCAAAACAAATGTAGAAAATGTGTCTTCAAATGAGATTACAAGAGAGATTATTCTTCCTGTGCAAAATCAATCAGAATATTTCTTTAATTTTACATCCAAATATTCCCTTATGTTTTCTCTGATGCATCTCAGGGTGCAAGCTAATTTTTAATTATATGGCTGCTAGTTAAGTGATTTTCATGTGGTGGGTTTGGCCTTTAGTCATAACCTGTCTCTGGAAAGGTGCAATATTTTGCCTTATGGTTCACCAATTTTTCATGATGAACTTCTGCATTTCATCGTTATTTCTTTATAAGTAGGGAGGATTACTAGTTCCTGACTTATGAATGCTTTCACAAAACTTTCATTCATAACCAACCTAAATTGGGTTTTGTAAAAAAACAACAATCATACAAAAAGATGTGTTCAAATGCACATTTTTTATGTATAGCAATTAAAATCTACAATTTCCTTAACAAGTTAGCAAAATAATATAGATTATGTTGTTGAAGATGCTGGTTGGGACATCAGACATCTTGAAATGAGTAGAGTATGAAAATAAAAATAAGCAGTTCTGCTCACAAAGCTAAACTTCCCTAAAATAGTAAGTTGGAACTATATCAGTTTATGCATTGTAAAAATACAGTCAGTGAGAAGTAAACTTGACATTGTGCTAAATTGAAATTAATACACCAAAGACTCAGACTGAAGCTACAGGATTAGCAGCGAAATGGTTCAAACCAAAAAAAGAAAAGAAGTCAATTACCATGACTCAACTTCCGTGCATCAAAGGTAATAAATAGTAATTGTGTTGGCTGTAATTACAATGAAATTGAGTTTATTGTAGAGGACTGAAAGAGAATAACTACTGAAGCATAGTGTCATGCCCCTGGTGGAGACTGACTCTGAGGAAGAGGAGGAACAGCCAACAGGGAGTGAAAGTTGGCTCCAGAGGTGGTGGAGGAGGCTGGGGAAGGGCAGTGGCCGGCTGAGCAAGCAGAGGAGGATCCAGACCCATCCCCTATCCATCCTAGGGCACGCAGGGAGGTGAGGATCAAGGAAAAGCGTGGTCTACTTGGAAGGAGAGGGCCATGATCCTCCTCATGGGTTGCAGCTGTGAGCTCTGTATAAGAATCTGCAAATGCGTGTCACAGACGCTGAAGTCAAATTAGTGTTTTTTGGATGTGGTTTCTCTTTGTTGGCGTTCTTCCCATGGACCCTACTCAGTTATCTCCCTGGAATGTGTGATTGGTTATCTTGGTTTGCCTTGGAACTCTCGCCAATGTGGTTTGTTTTGGTTTCCTTTTTGCTTCCTTACTGACTGTTTGAATTTAAACTGTGAATAATAAAACAGAGAAGTTAAGTTGAAGGCATTGCAAGCCCTTGATTCATGTTTTATGTTTTTTGTTATTTTTGAGAGACTACGGGTCATCACACATAGTGATTCTGTGCTAAACCAACCTGAACATTTTGCAGGTAGAATACTTGAATAACATCTCCTGTGTATGATCAAGCTTATTATTTTTATTGTGATTAATTTGTTATAGAACCATTAGTGCTATGGCATTACATACGGCAAGAGAATCATTGATTTGATATGTTTACCAACTAATATTTAACAGAACAAATAGATATACATTTATTTCACAGGAGGCCAGTTGAAAGCATACAGAATATGATGATAATATCTGCCCATTTGCAGTTCTGTAATATGTGATTCTAGGGCTTTAAAAAGTGTGCATGGCAAGTGTGAAATTGCCATGACCAAAAATTCTGATGAACTCAGAAAATCACACAGAAGAGAGATTTAAAATCCAATGTCACCAATCAAACCCTGAAAACTCTGCTTTGGAACTGGGTAATGAGAGCTTTCAATGATCTATAGCTTTTTAAAAAATTATATTCTTCCTTTTAGCTCTGAAAGGGCAGAGATACTATTCAAAATGTAACATATAAAAATTAACAGCCACATGGTTGGTATAGCAAGATCCCAGTGAGTAGATGTGGGATGATTAAATCAAAAAAATTCTGGCTGGAAAGAATATTAAAATAAAACAGCTTAAAATCAGAACTCATAACTGGAATATACTTTAAGGCAGATTAAAAGCAAGATCAAAAAGCCATCCCGTGGACTAGGTGTGAGAGCATTGTATTTTGATTGCATGAGTACCTGTTATAACAGAAATCACTGGCACTGGATTCTCAGATGCATTCAGAGGGACAAAAGAAAGTAATGATCTCACAGATTACATCATTTTCAGGTGGGAGAAAGGGTATTTCAATTCATTTTGAATAATTTTAATATTGGATTTCTACCTGTCACAATTAAAAATCTCTCAAGATTTTGGTTATCAAACAATGTAACTGCCAGTGGGATAATAATGATAATTTTAATAATACATAGATAATATAATTACAGTGTATTTCAAACCATTTTGAAGAACAGAGGAAACAAAACACTTTATATAAAAGGTGGTAGATCTTACTACTCTTAGTTATCATTGGCATGTCACAGGAAGTTTTTCCTTGATCCATTTCAATCCTTTAGGATAAAGATCAGACTGTACAACTGCAACTAAAAAGACCTCTTTGTGCAACTAAACCCTAAACAAAGAGATGTGTGGCATCTTGCTTCTTCCTCAGAAGTTGCCCAAGAGGCTATCATTTCCTTTTCCTGGGTAATGTGGTTTGCGCAAAGCTGTTTCTTGAGGGCAGAAATGTTCTTCTGATCTAAATGTTGCGTGCCAGTTTCCAGTTAAACCTGAGCTTGCTTACAGCTCATCTGTTTCTTAAGTTTTCATTTTGAAATATATAACTGTTAAGGATTTGCCTTAACAGTTCTCTTTTCTGAAAATTGAAAAGTGCCTAAATGTCAAATTGATAAAACTGGCAATAGAAGTTATCACACTGAGATGAAAAATGTCAAAATGAATTCCAGATGTAGCACAATAACAATTTGCAAGCATACACACTGCACTGGTACACTTCTTCCTTACCAGAGTAAAGCCAATACTAATTTCTATTAGGGAGGGGAGTGATAAAAACAGAGAATCTAAACCTGATTTATTTATGGATTTAAGACTTTTTTACAGCACCTGTTCAAAATAAAGGTTTTCTTAATAGATAAGAAACAAGAAACTGTTTTAAAGCCTAAGCATAATGAGGGCTGAGATCAAAAATGAATCTTAATGAGATCGGTGTAACAGCTGTCTCTCACATCTGGATTCCAGAGTAGAGAGACACAAGCAAGTACTCAGGATCTGTTTCTCTTTGACAGAGGTAATATGGAAAACACAAGTCCATTGTACTATAAATTTCTATTTTATTTAAGACAAGTTAGGTCCAAAGCATAGGAAGAGCTGTTTCAAATAGATTTTCAGCTTTTTCAAGTGTTTCCAATGTGGCTTAAATCTGAGATATTATGGCAAATAAGAAACAATAATGTAGATACATTTATTTTGGCAATTAAGGGCAAAGGTATCAAGTCTAGTTGTTCATTGTCAAATTAGCTTGTGACTTTTTAAAAATGTTTTTGCTAATCAGACTTTACCAGGAAATTATCTAAACCACAGCTCTGGGTGAGCTGACAAGTGTGCTGTCAGAAGGAATATTCCTGGTTGAGACAGCAAGCAAGCAACAAAGAAAGTTGGAGAGATTCTATTTCAGGATTGTAATACATAATTTTAGAATGTAGTAGCATATAAAAATAGTTTTTGTTTCCAAAACTTAGAAAATGGATTGATCTGCAAATTCTGACAAGTTTCTCTAGAGATGCAATATATTGAGTAGTAGTACTAATTATTCTAAAAGACTGGACAATTGGATATATAATTAATGTTTGAAATATGGTATCAGTGTTCACATGGTATAATCCCAGGCAATATGTTATGAATATCTGAAAGTTCAGTGGATGTTGGGCCATATACAGTTGTCACATTTGCCACAGAATGTAGAAAATCACATTAAGTTTTCTCAATTTTTAAAACAAATAGTCTTAAGAATTTCCCCATCGGTGACTTGTTACTCTTCCACTGTATCACTGGCCATCTTCTGGAAGACTTGTGGCAAGAAAAAGCCCTGTTGACAACTTGGTGAATAGGAGGAGCTCAGGCTGCTTGTTAAGATATCTATTATTTGTTTAATAACAAGTCTAGCCGTCTTCAAGAAAAATGTCCATAAAGAGCATGAACAATGTCTGGGTACTGCTTTGTAAACTGCAGGAAGGCATGACATGGGCAGGCCTCTAGGTCTGATTCCCAGTTTCTCTTGCAACGCAAGCCAAACTGATCCAGCAAGACAAGGACTAGTGATTAGACAGTGCAGGCTGGTAACAGGCTCCGCTGGCCAATAAAAGGTCAGCAAAGGCCCACTGCTGACAGCAATATCATTTTTTAAATTTGACTGTTGTGAGTTGCCTAGAACAGTGGTTGCCAACCAGTGGACTGGGCCACTGGTGATCCATGAGAAAATTTTGGTGATCTACAGAGAAATGTCACCCCCAAAGCACCCCCCCAAAGCAATTAATCCAGGTTGTGCGGAAACACAAGGCTGCGCTGCTCACATGGCCCGTGGGGCTTGCATTGCTTGCATTGCTTACAACACGAGATAGTGAGGGGAGGGGAGGAAAGGGCGGAGGGGAGAACTTGCCCCATTCACCCCACGCACCTTGCCTGGCCACCGGGCTGTTTCATTCTCCTTCTTTCTTCTTCTGCTTTTGGCTGTATGCAAGGAAAGCAGCAAAAGTCTTTCTTTCTCTCTCCCAAACTCTGCCAGAAATGAGTCTTTGGGACCCTGCAAAGCATCTTGCTCCAAGAGGCTGTGCCTGCACAACAAGTCTCACAAAGACTCATTTCTGGCAGAGTTTGGGGGAGAGAAAGAAAGACTTCTGCTGCTTCTGCTGCTTTCCTTTCATGAAACCAAGTCACTCTTTCTCCCCCCCCTGAGAACGGAGCTGGAGACGGTATCCTGCGATCCCAAATAAAGAATGATCAATCGGTAGGAAAACGGGGTGGGGAATTTTCCAGACTTTTTTGGGGATTTTCCCAGGGTCTCTGCTCCACGGGATTTAAAATTATGAGTTTGGTGGTCTCTGAGGTCCAAAAGGTTGGCAATCCCTTGCCTAGAACCTTCGAGTGGCATATAGGTTTAATAAATTATATCATGATTATGACTATGATTGTGAATAAGGTTACCACTAATCATTTGTTTGCCAAGGCTCATGGAAGATGGAAAACACTGTTTTAAAATGGGATAGCTAATGACAAATACACACACACTTTGTCACCTACTACAGTAAAGGTTGTTGGGTCATGAAAACGTATCCTATAAAAACAGTTAATAGGATGCCTCTGAGCCACGGTTAACTGTAGTAAAATTCACAGAAGCAATATAAGTTGCTAGTGGGGAAATAACTTCTTAAGACTAAGAAATGTATAAGATTTTTTTTAAAAAAATGTTCATTAATTACTTTTTATTGAACACTTGATGCTGTACATGTACGCTATAACACGATGCTTCTCAGTTTCAGCAACAAGATGTGTCAACTTCAACTCTTAGAATTTCTCACCCAGCATGCTGGCTGGGAAATTCTGGGTGTTGCAGTCCACGTATCTTAAAATTGCTGAGACTGAGTAATAGTGTTATAATTGTGGGTTGGAACAATGAATTATATTAATTAAAAACAAATTAATTACATACCTTATAGGCTACTGCCAATTTCATCTGATTACAAAATACAGATAAAACCGATGCCATAATAAATCAATAGAATTACAGGGTGCCACAATTAACTGGTGTTAATATAGTATGTGTATGTGTTTATTACATACTATATAGTATAATTAAATGTAAGGTAATGTAATGTATTTCTGGCACAAATCATGCTTGTACAAAAGTTTGGTGTGTAGGTCAGTGTTGATGTAGATATGTCTAGCTCCTATTGGCCACTTTCAACTGTTGAAGATTTGCCTCTTACTCCTAGTCATTGAAACAGTTGACATGGCTTCAATTGAATTAGATACCTGGTTTCTACAGAAGCTGCAAAAAGGTTAAAATTATTTTTATTGGGATTATATAAACCACTATAAAAGAAACTTTGAATTCTGATTATAGTATATCTCCCATCCTTATAATACAAAAAATTAGGAAGACGTGTGACTGAGCTGCTTCTGATTGTTATGTGGAACATTTTAAAAAATGTTCTCTTTTGACTAGGCAATAGGTTCTGCCACTCTCTATTAAGGTCACCTTCCTTACTCTTACATCAGTCTCCATAATGTGTGGTAGGTTTCACAAAAAATTTTGTCTGTCTGACCTGAGAGGTAGCTAGCACTCCTCGCAGTATAAACTGGGACTGGGGAAACTTCCCCACATCCCAACATATCTAGCAGCCTTGTGCATATTTAAAAATGGTTCTAATAGTGGACAGCCTGGGTGGCTAAGCACCACTGGTTCAGACAGAAGGGACGTCTCCACGTGCATTGGAAGAAGTCCCTCCAGCTTTAGGAATCACTTGCCCTACAATTCAATGTGTGAATAAGATTGACCATTGAGTGCAGCATGCAGTATGCTGGCAAGATTTGATGCTGCTTCAGGGAGTAGAGCCAAGCACATCAGGATCTAAAGGAAAGTTTCTCTTTGATAAGAGAAGGTTCTTTCAAGAGGAAAAGATGGAATATACATTTAATCAATTCCATATTTGTGTAACCCTCAGAAACATATTGACTCAGATCTGGTTCAGATAGATGAATAAACTGAAAAGAATGGAGGAGGTGCAGGAATTGTCAAAAAAAAAATGCACACATCTCAATTTTTCTATAATTTATGAAGTCAAACAGGATTCTTCACCATAGAAATTAATTATTTATTAATACACTGAATGGATAGAAATACACTTGATGGTGATATAACCCTGTATGTACTTACATGTCAGTGTACTGGCTTGCCTTTTAATTGCATAATAGTTGGAATTTCCTTGGCTCCATACTTCAAAATCAAATGTAGAAGTCATTACTTGAATGGTTTCCTTTATCCAGCCCACTCTGCCAATGTATTTTAAGAATTAAGGAATGTGATATTGGCTGTATGATGACAAGCAAATCAGGTCGAGTTATTTGAAGAAAGAAATCTGATACAGCCAGAGAAAGAACCAGGCATGACCTTGATTTCCTCTCCCTTCCAAAGCTGTTACCCAATTTGGGTCTTGGGTTTGTTTTGATTATGTCGCATAATCCTTTTGCTTGAGAAAGAGAAAAAATAGGATTTTAAATAGATTCTGCTATACAATGCAAAGCTGAAAGACCACTTACAAAATGCAATGTTTTGTCATAAAAAGTATAATAGTTCTTCACTGGTTTATAATATGTCATTCATACCTAAAAATATGGTTTCAAAATGCATATAGCACAGGTCATCCTCGACTTAGAACCACAACTGAGCCCAAAATTTATGTTGTTGAATGAGACATTTGTTAAATGAATTTTAGCCCATTTTATGATCTTTCTAGCCACAATTGTTAAGTGAATCAGGCTTCCCCTTGGCTTTGCTTGTCAGAAGGTTGCAAAAGCTGTTCACATGACCCCAGGGCATTGCAACCATCATAAATATGAACCAGTTGCCAACCATTCAAAGTTTGATCACATGACCATGGGGATGCCATAATGGTGGTGTGAAAAAAAAGGTCATAAGTCACTTTTTCCAGTGCTGTTTTAACTTTGAATGTAGACTGTGGACTAGCTGTACTACATTGGTAATGCAAAACAACATTTACTGTGGTAGTGCAGTGGTTAGAACGTAGTACAGCAGGCTAACTCACTGCTCACTTCCAGGAGTTCGATTCTCACCTGCTCAGGATTGACTTAGCCTTCCATCCTTCTGAGGTCGATAAAATGGGGACCCAGATTGTTGGGGGCAACTCTGTAAACAGCTTAGAGAGAGCTGTAAAGCACTAGGAAGCAGGATATAAGTCTAAATGCTATTGCTATACTGCTATTTACACCACTGAGCCAACTTTAAGCTTTGCTTTAAGTTTTAATAGTATCTTTCAGAGGTCTCTCTCTCTCTCCATTTAAGTTTTGTAGAAAGTAGATTTGTTGCACGTTTTAACTCATTCTTCTTAACTTTCTAAAATGTTAAATGGAGAATCAAATGCTTTAAACAAACAAATCTCATTCTTCGGTAAAGAGCTGATCTAAAAAACAGGAGGCAAATAGCAAAAATATGCACATAAATTTTGTTTGGTCCATTTCCTCTTTTTAAAGTTATTTTTTTTTAAATAGATACAGGGAATTGTTGGTCTTTCAGAAATTAAGACTAGAGGTCCCATCATCTCTGGCCACTGCTCATCCTGAAATAAAAGGTGTTTAGCATGGAAATTGTCTTGGGGGATACTTGGCAGACACTATAGGCTTGGCCTATAAAGCAATATAGCAGTAAAGAAATAAAGCAAATATTTCAAATGGATCATTTCTGTGTTATGTGGTGTTGCATCTGTGTTCCTCCTCCAACATAGGCTAGGACTATAAAATGGGTTTTACAGAATAATCTATAGAATGTTAAGATGGCCTTTCATATTCCGTAAGTTTGTAAGTAAATGATCTGAAAACATTAAGTACTGCTTATCATGGTATGACTTTACAAGTTAGCGCCTTAGTTTTCTTTATTATGTAATTTTTCATATTTCTGAATAACAGAATTACATACCCTAAAATCTAAAATATTGTTATAAACTTTGTACTCTGTCTATACAAAACACTACTGCTCTCTTGAATAGTAATAGCAAATATATAATAGCACATAGAAACAGCACTTGGGGAGAATCAACTTTGACATCATGTGTTACTTTCTTGCAAAGAAAAAGAATGGCCTTTGCTGGTAAAGTGATTGAAAAGCTCTCTCCTTACCTTGTCACATTTCTACATAGGACATGGTCTATGTGGGATGGAAATGGAGGGAGGCCCACAGCAACAGTCCTCTTCTCCACATATGGAAGGAAACTTGAAAGGATCTTACAGCCTTTTGCAAGATCAATATAGAAGAGCAATAAGAACACATGTATGCACAAACGCATAAGAATGTGGGTTATGCACACAAGCAATGTATATGCTGTTCATACACATATGAGTGTGTGAACAAACACCACATGCGTATACACACACAGCACAAAACCACACCTGTTTTAAGTGTCTGTAAAATAACTGGGGCTACAAGAATAAAGCCTTTTTTGAAAAAAAAATAAAGGGAGGAAATGTAGTTTGAAACAAAAAAAAAATTCAAAAACCTGTGTGCAGCTGTGACAGGAAGGCAAACAAGAAATGCTCTGCTTCAAAGCAAACATTTCCTTTCAGAGCAAAATACTAAAAGTTCCTTCGGCACAACTAAGCACAAATAAATTGTAGCAAACTGTATTTTACCAGTAATTCAAGAATAATCAGAAGTGAGATATAAAGGTTATCCTCGATTTACAACAGTTCATTTAGTGACTATTTGAAGTTACAAAGCCACTGAAAACATGACTTATGACCACTTTTCAAACTTATGACAGTTGCAACATCCCCATGATCGCCTGATCGAAATTCAGACACTTGGTAACTGACTCATATTTATGATGGCTATAGTGTTGGGGTGTGTGTGTGTGTCATGTGATCACCTTTTGTGACTTTCTGACAGTCAATGGGAAAGCCAGATTCACTTCACAACCTTATTACTTACTTAATAATTGCAGTGATTCACTTAACAACTTTGGCAAGAAAGGCGATAAAATGGGACAAAACTCACTTAACAAATGTCTCAGCAACAGAAATTTTGGGCTCAATTGTGGTTGTAGCTCGAGGACTATCTGTCTAGAAGTTTTATTACACAAACACCTTCATCTACATTGGCATCTGCTGGTGGGGACATGGGGAGCAAATACCATCATAGCACAAGTTCTGATAACTTTGTATCATAGTGGTAGTCCTCAACTTATGACCAGTTAGATCCTGAATTTCCATTGCTAAGCAATGAGGTCATAGAGCAAGATGTCACATGACTGCAGCACTTAATAATGGCAATCCTGGCATTTTTGGTTGCTGTTGTTAACCATGAATTTTGGGTTGTTAAGAAAATACCCACTCCAATAGAAGCAATTCCAGGCTCCTAGCATTGAACCTCAGTAAAAAGTAAGGGGCTGCCTCCAACTTCCCCACTGATGTATCTCCTCCCCTCTCTCGCCATGATGCACCCTGCCTTCTGGGGCAGCAAGCAGATCCAGATCTGCACAACTCTAGGGCTGCTTGCCATGCTCCAGAAAGAAGGCAGTTACTCCAATTCAGTCCCAGCTATATCTGCCCCTGCTACACTGCACTCAGAGACCTCTGTTGTCCTGCTGCTTCAGCTGATTTTACAGTCCTCTTGCTCCCATTGCTGACAAGGTATGCCTGGACTTCATGCTGCAAAAAAGGCTTGGCTGGACTTCATACTGCAAAAAGAAAAAAAGAGTAAAAAGCACCCCACTTTTTGATGTAACAGTACTGATGCTTCTTATTTGATGATTTCTGCTTCTTGTGGTGCCCCAAGATGGGTCTGGGCAGAAGAAAGTAAGCAAGAAGCAACCCCAGACTTACACAGCAGGACTTCTTTGCATGAAGGGTCAGGCCAGGTCAAGCGAGGCATGCCTCAGGAGCAAGATCTAAAAAGTCCACTGGGATGGCGGAGGACACGGCAGCAGAGCCAAAAAGCATAGATGGGAGGGGGGTAGACAGCCAGGTGGGGGGGTATTTAACCACTGTTGTGGTTATAAGAATGAGCAAGTTGCAATTTTGATCACATCAAATTGGGGGAATTGCAATAACTGTAACTTTGGGCATGAATGATAATTCCCTTTGTTCAGTATTACTGTAACTTCAAATTGTTGAACACATAGACATATGTTTAGGACTATTTCACTATGTATATGCATCAAAACATTGCATACATGTACATAAGGAACAGAGCTTGCATTACATAATTTATTTTGTCATTTTGCTGAAACTGATTATTTCTATATTCCATATTCTTATGGATGTTTCCTTGAAATATAAAAATAAAATTTTCACTCCCAGTACCTGTGAGAGAACTTTAAAGCAGAATATCCAAGATGTTTAAATACACTCTTACATTTCTTTTGCAATAATTTTATTTGCAATAGTGGCAAATATCTGTACCCCAGGTGTAGAATGAGGGTGAAGGTTCGTTCTCTGAGCTTGTGGGTTGGTTTCCGAACATTTCATTACCAAGCTAGGTAACGTCTTCAGCTGAGTTTCGGGGATAATTTTATGCTGTTATTTTTCTTACAAATACATGAAAAATATCATTGTAGCTTGTTAGTCAAGAATGCTTTTGGATGAGCTCAAATATGATTATTTCCAACTCTCCTAAATTCACAAAAATGCAATAATGTTTATAAACAAATATTGTCTTTCTGTGTTTTGCTGGTTTAGTACAAGTTTATTAAGAAATTAAATTCCAGACATTGCTGAGGTAAAGTTGTTCTAACCAGAAGTTGACCTGATACACTTTTTATTGAAAACATGTAGAAACTCATGCCAGCACAGATGCTCCTGAGGACTATAAAATATGTAACCAAACAGGCTTCCCTTCTAATCTTTCCACCATTGTCAACCCTAGTAATTCTGCAATATATAAAAATCATTTGTGGAAGTCATTTAAGTTAAACTTGTTCTTGGAGCAAAGTGAAGCACTGCTTCGTTGAGCAATTCCCTGGGGCAGCAGTGGAAACCTCCCAACTATTCCTTCTGCATTCTCTGGGGATCCTCTGCTGAATGATTGAACAATGTGTGAGATACTATAGATTGGCAAGGGTGTCAAACTTGATCTTGTCACAGGCCAGATTGTGACGTATGGCGATGTTTTTTTCGTACAACAAAATCAAACACCATCTTCAGTGCACATCATGACCATGAAAATAAACACACACACACATCCTTCACCCTCCACACATTGAACCGGAAAACCCCCGACACTGCAACAACACTGCACTATACAGCAGAATTCAAAAGAGCTACTGCCCTGGGATAGAAGCTGTTTTACAGCCTATTTATCCTTGTTTTTATTATTCTATAGTCTGCCAGATGGTAATAATTCAAAAAAGGGTGCCCAGGATGAGATGGGTCTTTGAGAATGTTTTGAGCTTTCTTAAGGCAGCATGAGCTATAAAGCTCTTCCAAAGAGGGGAGAGGGCAACCAATGATCTTCTGGGCAATGACGTTAACTCTCTGGAGTGCTTTCCTATCTGCCACTGTACAATTGGCAAACCATACAGAGGTGCAGTATGTTAAAATGCTCTCTATGGTGCAGTGGTAAAAGGTCACCAGCAGTTTTTCATTCAGTTGTTACTTTCTGAGAAGTCTCAGATAGTATAATCTCTGCTGGGCCCTTTTGACCAGTGCTGCAATGTGAGCACCCCAGGTCAGATCCTCTTTTAGGGTAACACCCAGAAACTTAATACTGGCCACTTGCTCCACTTGGTCTCCATTGATAAGCAAGGGCTGGATGTCTGATCTGTTCCTTCTATAATCCACTATAAGTTCCTTGGTCTTATTGGTGTTGAGGACCAAGTTATTGTCTCCACACCACGAAAACAACCGATCCACCTCATCTTGGTAGGCAGACTCATCCCCCCTGGAGATGAATCCCATCACTGTTGTATCATCTGCAAATTTAGCAATAGTATTACTAGTGTGAGTGGGAATGCAGTCATGCACATAAAGAGTATAGAGTAAGGGACTTAACACACAACCCTGTGGTATACCGGTGTTATGAATAAGGGCTGAAGAGGTATGATTACCTAATCTGACCCTCTGTGAGCAGCCAAACAGGAAATCCATAATCCAAAGGCAGATTGAATTAGAAAGTCCAAAGTCCAGAAGTTTAGACTAGTCTAGTCTAGTCTATGTGGAAGAATTGTGTTAAATGCAGAACTAAAATCCACAAAAAGCATCCTTATATAGCCCCCCTGTTCTAGATGAGTCAGAGCAGATATAAAAATATAAAAAGCAAAGATAAAAAACATTTATAGTTCCTGTCCCACAATGTCTGCCATTTATCTAGTTCTATTGTGTAATCAATTTTTTTGCCCATGCTATCATTGTCTCCTTCACTTGTTCCTCTTCCAGTTTAATGCCCAGTAAGTAGCTGTACAATTTATCAGTCTTTCTTCTGTCCCTGTTAATATCTTATCTAATTCTGTTAATTCTTTATAGAAACCATATACTTTAGCATCTTTCTCATATCTAGAATGTATCTGCACTTGTGAATACCAGGCCATATTGATCCCCTGATCATTCAATTGTTTAGTTTTCAGCTCTCCCTTTTCATTCAAAATATCTTTCCCATGTTAATAACATTTGGGTGAATCAGTGCTTCCATTGTTGAAAGCCAAACTGATATCTTCAAATAGCATTGTTCTCTAGTTTTCTCCCATACTAACAATAGTGCGTTCCTTATGTGAGGTCTTTGAAAACAACCATGTTATCTTACATTTCCCAGACCACAAGAAAGCATGCCAGCCTTAAAGTTCTTTCAAGCGTGTACTGACTCTTGCCTGAATAAGTACTGCAATTTTCTTGACAAAGTGATTTAGAAACTGTTAGTCAGTATCTTCCTCCTATGGCTGAGAGTGTGTGGGAACCGGTCTAAAGTCACCTAACTGGCTTTGGAAAAGTCTCCAGGTTTTTAGCCTAATGTTTTTAGCCCATTGTGTTGAAATGTCCTTCTGGGTTCAGTTCCAAGTGGGGAAAAAGACTCTGGAAATATGGAGGCTATTTGGAAGGATGGCTTAATGGTGGACAGCAGGACCACATGACTTGGAGCTCCAAAGTAAAAAGGAAGGATGATCACATGCTTCAAGGTGAGAAGAGAAGGTCAAGAAGGGAAGACCAAGATGCTGAGAGACCCTTATATAACCTCTGTTGGGCCCCCACTTTAGTGCTTCCTGTTCCTGTGGAAGAAATGTATCCCATTGGCTGTCAGACTCCCAGGGGCGGGGGTCTTAGCTAACTTTGTAGGCTTTGTCTGGACCACATGGCTTCACTGAGTGTTGGCTGATACAATCTTCTCAGGCCAGGTGGTGAGATGGGTAGAGGGCTTTATTATGTTGAATACTGTGGCCTAGACCTTAATGGTCCATTAGCAAAGGTGTGGGGGGGATGAGTTTCTGCTTCTCTGAGTTTCTACTTTACTCTTTTTAGGGGAAATATTCTGCCTTTTTAATATTTCTCAGGATATTTCATTTTTCTAGGAGAGGGGTGGGTGCTAACTTCCTACAATTGCACCAAACTGGGTCTCATTAGGTCCCCAAACTTGGCAACTTTTAAGACTTGTGGACTTCAACTCTCTGGGAGTTGAAGTCTTAAAAGTTGTCAAGTGTGGGGACCCCTGGCTGCATTTAAATAAAACGCTAAACCAGGTTTTAAAAATCACGATTGATAAAGTCACAGTGGCTGTGTTCTCATATGTCCCAACGGCATTCATGCATCCCACAAGACTTGCTTTACATCAATTTTCAGAATTAATCATGATTGCCTGCCTACCCGCAAAAATAAATCAGTTTCTGAATTCACACATTCCGCTTCCATTTGGTTTTCGGTTGAGCACACTCTTGAAAGTAAAAAGCGGAACTGCTCTCAGTTTGTACTCTTGATCCTCCGCGATCCCTGCATGTCCTCGGATTGGCGGCGACAGAAACAAGAGGACTCGTTTTATTGTCTAACGCGCTCGGCCAACCGAAGAGGCGCAAGCACCCGCACCCACTTCAGCCACAGAGGCTTCCTTTTTTATTTCCCTCGAGTGAACAATGTCATTGGCTAAACCGGAGGCAGAACTTGAGCGAAACTCGGCGGGATGAGAGGGAGGAACGCGCCACCGATTTGCAACCAATCAGTGAGCACTAAGAGCGATTCAAATGCTTTGCCTTGCCCAATGGCGGCGGTTGGCGCCTCGGCCTTCGCGCCTCCCAGCAGGACTGGGGGGAGGGATTTGGAACGTCGCCGTGTCCTCCCGCCTGCAACCGTCGCTAAAAGCGGTTAGTTCGCTTCGCTGTTGAGCTCTACGCTCCCTTTTTGTCTCCGAGGACTCCCGCTCTCAGTATCCAACTACCAGGGAGGCTAGAAGCCGCCAGGTGAGGGCGCGTACATATTTTGCGGGCCGGGACACACCCCTTCAAGCGCCTTTCCCAAGGTGGGAGGGCACCGGGCGGTCGCCGCCTCCTTTGCCTCTTGCGGTTCCTTCTCTTCCCCCTCCCCCCCCCTCTTTCTCCTCCATTTTCTTAGGCCTCGGCGAACTTCATGTAGTCGTCCTCGGGCTCTTTTCTCGTTGAGTGCCGCTCTTCTCGCTCCTTCCGGCAGTTTCACTCCCGCTGACGTTAGTTTTCGCCCCAATTTAATCCTGGAAGTTCAAGTGAGCGAGCGTTTTTGAACGAAACCGTAGAATCGTTCCAGTGAGGGCCGCGCGGGGGCGCCGCCGAGCCCGTTAAAAGGAGCCGTATTCTCTGGATGAGGTCAATGATCGCTCACTCCCTTCGGAGGCGCGAAGAGCGTGAGGGACGTATAATGAAATAATATGAGGCAATTAGGCAGGATAATCCCATCAACGTTTATATTCATTTCGAAATTAATATGCTTGGGAAAGGTTCGTCTTTGAAATGTGGATGTGTTTTATTGCGTCGTATGCATTCATCCGTTATTCTGATAGTTTTATTGCTTCAAACGAGCAAATAAAAGGCAACCTTTTACAAGTTCCTATTTCAAACAACCTTCTGATCCTGAAGAGGTTGTCAGAACGGTTTCTGAAAAATAAAAATATTGAAATAGTAGAAGTTTCATTACAGTTTGAAACTTTGATCAGTATCTGATAATACAGTATAGTATATGATAGTACAGTAAATATGGAACAAATACATCTGAACAAACATTGTTCAAAGTGACTTAATTACTATAAAATCCAATAATAAAAACATTTTTATAATAAAACAGATATCTCCAAAGAGGTGTGATTTGGCACCAAAATAAACTGAAAACTAGGTGGAGGTAATTTATAATGGGACGTCACAACTAGGAAAGTCACTTAAGTTTGTTGAATATGGCATTGATGTGAGTAAGCATAAACTTATTGTTTCACTTAATGTTTTGCAGTGGTCTTAACTAACATTTGGGCAGAATATAATAGCGATTTGGGCCATTCTGTAAGAAGAGCATGAAATAATGTATCAAATTTTAACAAAAATATTTTGTGTCTCTGAATGAATGTATCAAATTATAACAAAAATAGATACTTTATGTCACTGAACACAGCTAGGTTGTGAAACTAAGAAAGAGGAAGAACATAGAACCTAATCTTAAAGAATTAATGGCTGGTTGTACGGAAGTAAAAATGTAGCTTTAATTAAGAACGAAAAGGCTAAAATATGAACTGGTGTCATGTAGAGTATTATTTGGTGCATATGAAAATGAATGTCCATATGCTATCAATAGTTGTAGTATACTTTCTAAAGAATGCTGATAATAAAAATACCAAAAATGATTTTGGGGAAAAATAAAATTTCAAATAAATGCCATCTGGTGGAGAAAATTACTCTGTCAGGTAATACTGATGGGTGGTAACAAAACAAGAAGAAACAGAATTAGTGAATAAACTATTCAGAGACCAAAAAATAAAACAGAATAGTGACTGATGAATATCTGATTAGAAAAAGTTGTTTGTTTTGAACACACACACACACACACACACACACGGAAAAAGTGTATCAATCAAAATGCACGACTGATTTTACAATTAAAGTGAAACATTGAAGGAGCATAACTGGAAAGATCGGAAAGGGTAGTTGAGAATGTACTCTTAAGAAATAGCTAAGTCTTAACTATTATAGCTAAGTGATGCTTTTTAGGCGCTCTTAAATTCATACCATATATATAACATAAACAGTACAAGTAGTCCTTGAGATACAACCATAATGAAGCCTAACCATTATGGTCACATGTCACAGCAGTCATTAGGTGAAATGTCACCCAATGACATCCCCATCTCTGCTCTCCCCAGTGAAATGTTAAATGAATGTGCAGGTCATCAAACGGAGTGTGGAGTTCCTTCTGGGTGGGGAAGCCGTTGGAGGCCTAGGTCTGTTAGTTCTGGTCCTCCCAAGGTGTCCCCCATTTCCAAGATATCCCATGGTCACTTCATGTGCCTTCAATCAATCAATCAATCAGAATAGAGCTGGAGGGGACCCTGGAGGTCTTCTAGTTTAACCCCCCATTCAAGAAAGAGACCATGTACCTTTTCAGATAGGTAGCTATGAAGTCTTTTCTTAAAAACCTTCAGTGATGAAGCACCTACAACTTCTGAAGGCAATGTGTTCCATTGGTTAATTGTCCTCATTGCTAGGAAGTTTCTCCTTAATTTCAGGTTGCTTCTCTCTGATTAGTTTAATACATTGTTTCTTGTCTTGCCTTCTGGTGCTTTAGAAAATAAGGTGACTCCCTCTTCTTTGTGGCAGCCCTTGAAATACTGCTATCATGTCACCCCTAGTCCTTCTTTTTTCCAGACTGACCATACCCAATTCTTGCAACTGTTCTTCATATGTTTTTGTCTCCAGGCCCTTAATCAGTTGCTCTTTTTTGTACTTTTCCAAAGTCTCAACATCATTTTTGTAATGTTATAACCAAAACAGGATGCAATATTCCAGGTTGGTCTTACTAAGGATTTATAAAATGGTACTAATGCTTCATGACAGTGAGAACTGGACACGGAACCACTGATTGGTTCAAAATTGAGAAAGGAGTTTGGCAAGGCTGTATACTGCGTATTTAACTTATATGCAGAACACATGACAAAGGCGGGGCTAGATGAATCACAAATCGGAATTAAGATTGCTGGGAGAAATAACAGCCTCAGATATTCAGATGATACTATAATGGCAGAAAGTGAAGAGGAACTTAAGAGCCTCTTGATGCGGGTGAAGAAGGAGAGTGCAAAAATTAGCTTAAAACTCAACATTAAGAAAACTAAGATCATGGCATCTGGCCCTCTCAATTCCTGCAAATAGATGGGGAAGAAATGGAGGGAGTGACAGATTTTATTTTCCTGGGCTCCAAGATCACCGCAGATGGGGACTACAACCAAAAAATTAAAAGACACTTGCTCCTGGGGAGGAAAGCTATGACAAATCTAGACAGCATACTATAAAGCAGAGATATCGCCCTGCCAACAAAAGTGCATATACTCAAGGCAATGGATTTCCCAGTTGCAATGTATGGCTGTGAAAGTTGGACCATAAGGAAGGCTGAGCGCCAAAAAATTGAGGCCTTTGAACTATGGTGCTGGAGAAGAGGTTTCACCTCATTTGTATTTGTACCCTTGGTTTTTCCTGCCTAGGTATAAATCCTTGCTTTTCTCCATATTATATTTCACGTTGTTGAATAGGGCCCATTGTTCAAGTCTGTCAATATCTTTTTGGATCTTGAGCTTGTCTTCTGGGATGTTGGCTATTTCTGACAGCTTAGTGGTGTCTGCACATTTGATGAGTTCCCCTTCTATTCCTCATCTAAGTCATTTATTAAGATATTGAAAGATACTGGGCCTAAGATGGAACCTTGTAATACCCTGCTGCTTATTTCCCTCCATGTAGATGTCTTGAGTCTCAACAGGCCTTTTCTCACTCCCACCTGGTCCACCCCCTCCAGGCCATAGGATTGATTCCAACTCCACTAGGTCAAATATCCTTCTCCTCACTTACATTTTGAAGAGGACCCTTGAAGTTAAATTTTTTGCTTATATTTTGTAGCTTAAGAACTGTTTTAAATGTGATGTCCCGTTTGGGGTAAAATACATTTCAAATATTTGTAGAGTGCAGATCTCAAGCTGGTCAGTTAAAATGTGATTCTGACAGATGACATGTTTGTATGGCAAACTGATTGTGATAAGTTTGTTCTCTCTTCAAGATCCCATTGAATCACAAAACTGAACTAAAGACACTAGAATTAAGAGGCTTTCACTTATTACTTATACTTCTCCATAAAGCACATGGTGAGGAAAGTAGGTTTCTGCATATACCCTTTGCATTAAGAAAAACTGACTTACATGGTGCATAATAAAAAGGTCTTTTAAAAATCACTTATATCAAGCCGGGGAGTCATTAATATTTTTACAATACACTCTGAAAATAAGTCATTTGCAAAGCTATTATGGGATAAAATTCTGCCCATTGAAACTAGATAGTTCTAAGGAGGAAAATTCTTGGTGATATGAAGTTCTATCCATTTCACTATAAATAGTGATTGAACAAAATTTTGCAATAAATTTACATATGCTGTCTCTAAGTTGGGTTATGTAGCAATATGTAGTTAAATTAATTTGAATACAGCAAGCAGGGAGAAAAGAGATTTTTATTAATTATCTAAGGGGCATGACTCCACATTATAGTGATAGTAATGTAAATTCTTAGTTTATTACATCATATAGTCTAAATTAGCATTCCCCAACTTTTCCTGGTTGACAGCTTGGTGCAGGAAGGGGAAGAGGGAATGGTTTTGTACAAGGCCAGGCATGCACACACATACACAACTTCATTTGTGTGAGTATTTGTGCGAGTAGGGCTGCATGTGTACATGTGATCATCTGATACTGGTGCGGCCTGGGTCTGAATAGGCTGCAGCTCGGGTTGGTGACCCCTGGTCTAGATTGTTTGATCTGATTATATTTTTTTTGTTCTAAATGATGGTATGTTGCTGTTTTATTGTGCTACATTGCTATATCTTAGTCTTTATATTTTTCATAGCAATAATTAGTAATTCTTTAATTATATGATTTTTACAGAATTTTGTTAGTAGTCTCTTTAATTTTGCTATTAATCTGTTAATTACCTTAAAATTTTGTTCCCAGGATGGTTGTAATCTTAGTTAACAACTAAAAGATTGATGCTGATAAGTTTAGTGTCTGTCTTGAATTGTTATGATTTTGGAATAAATCCTAACATAATCAAATGAAGAAGTTTGCAATTTCTGTTTCAGGTTATTATATAGATCAGAGTGTGCACATTGTGTTTAATTTCATAATTTCACATGGTTATTTGAAGTAGGAACAATGGAATCCATATCCAATCCTTTAATTGCTCTATACCTTACCAGTTAATCTGACCAGTATTCAAGTGTCTTGTTTCATTCTCCTCATTCACCCGGAGGGAATAATGATTTATTTATTTGCTTGATTTTTAGGTGCCTGTTCTGTTCAAAATGTAACTTTATTTTCCCAATGTACCAAACAGAAGTTAAAATAGAACTTGAATGTCCAATTTTTTAAAAAGAAACATAATTTATTACCCCATGCACACATATAACTTTTTGGTTTTTTTAGAATTGGTTGAAAAATGGCCAGAAGAAAGTTTGCGGATGAAGAAGTGGTAATGGGCCGATGGCCTGGAAGTGTGTTATACTATGAAGTAAAAGTAATCAGTTATGATGAACATACACGTCTTTATACAGTTAAATATGAAGATGGAACTGAACTTAATCTGAAAGAAAATGATATGAGGGTAAGCAACCTTCGGAATCAGTAAATACATAAAAGTTTTGGTTAGCTTTCTTGTGAAGCTTTTGTCAATGATAAACAATTTTGCATACATTTCCCAAAATTAAGTTTATTATATATAATACAAATCATTAGCCATGATGGCGCAGTGGTTGGAGTGTAGTACTATAGGCTACTTCTGACTATCGGCTGCCTGCAATTTGGCAGTTCAAATCTCACCAGACTCAAGGTTGACTCAGCCTTCTATCCTTCCGAGGTAGTTAAAATGAGGAGCCAAATTGTTGGGGGCAATATGCTGATTCTGGAAACTGCTTAGAGAGGGCTGTAAAGCACTGTGAAGCGGTAGGTGCTATTGTTATTCTCTTTCCCTGTTTATAATAATGCTCTCAAAGCAGCTAACAAGTTATAAAATACAATAAATTTTGATATATTTCTAGAATCAGTCTAACAAAGCAGTTAGTAGTTATGGCCCTATGTGCAAGGAAAGAAGAGTCGTGGTAAGCAAGCTTCTGTGATTGTTGCCTGCTGTCTTCCTTCTGTCCAAGTTTAAACTCATCAGTATTTCTTCTAATACTAACCACACATACTTTTTTCTGGGAAGCACTATTTCTTTTAAGTATCACGATGTTAAAAGTGTTTCTTTTTTGTGAAGCAAAATGTGGACAAGTTCTGATTCTATAGATAATATTCTATCAGTTTGTTCAAAGTCATATATGATGGAAGTTAATCTCTGTATTTGAAAGGTTACAAATGTTTAGTTGCCTTATTTATTTATTGAATTTATATTGCCGCCAATTTGATGACTTGAGGCGGCTTACAGAATGTAAAACCATACTTAAAATAAAAAGCAATAAAAACTAACAAACAGAATCAAATAAATTAATAAAGTACAATAGAACAAAATCTGGAAAAAAAATAAAATAAAAAATCACCCCCCAACTCCCACCCCTTGCCCCAACGAAAGCAGATCACACGAACCATTTGATGGGCTCCACCTCGCTCTGGGTTCCCCAGGCCCACTGGCAGAATCAGGTCTTCAGTATCTTCTGGAAGAGTATTAGAGAGGGGGCCATTCTAATCTCTGGGGGAATGATGTTCCAGAGAGAGGGAGCCACCACGGAGAAAGCCCTTCTTCTGGGTCCCACCAGGTGAATCTCCCTCAGGGATGGGACCTACAGCATTACTCCCTGCTCTAATGGGGTAAATTATCTGGGTAAATCTGATGCATATCATTTTGGGATTAGTTCAGTTGCTTTCCAGAGGCATTTTAAAATCTGCAAATGTCCAGTAATTGTTACTATACATAGGTTTTCTGACTTTGCATTTGATTCTTGCACAGTTTTGAAGCACTTTTTTTCCCCAAATGAACCATACTCTGAATTAGTGTCACAAAACTGATGAACTAAAGAATTTCACTTGGGAAGAAACCTTATGGCTACTTTTGCTTTTGAATCTACTTTGCAACTCCCAAGGAAATTAAATTTAATGTTCTAATCAGTTCTATTTTTGTGTATAAGAATTTTAGCTGTTCAGTTTAGCAAAACCTAGATTTAACAACCTAATAGAGAAAATAATATCTATTTAAGTTAAATGTTTCTAACATAAAATCAAATATTTGATTTAAAAACATGTTTTGTATATGAGAGGAAAAAAATTGATCTGGTAGCTGATAAAGTTGATGTACCAAAGAAATGCTAAGGAGCCAAATGAAAACTAGTTTCTAAGCCTGGGAGCTTCAGAGCTAGTAAGTTAGGCCAATCTACAAATCAGAGGATCTCCTGGAGACAGTAAACAGACCAACTGACTAGGGCCACATGACATCAAATGTAACAGTTATCCAGATCTATTAGGTTTTGTCTATAAAATCCAAAGTGTTGTCAATTGTGGTTCATTAAATGAAGAGATTACAGTACATTCATGTGTACTAGGTCTTTATTAAATATTGGAATCACGTAGTGAAGTGTGAAAATATAAAACTTTGTTTAAGCAATGTAAATAAAATTTGAACTCATGGAATATATACATACCAATACATATAAACATTCACAATTACATTTGTATTGTATTGTTCATCTACAGATAAGCTAACCCTCAAATTTTTAAAACAAAGTACTATGAAAAATACTCCACCATTCACTTTGAAAGTTTTTCTGTATTCACAATTCACTATTTAATTATATTCATCAATTATTATCATTCATTTTCCTATATTTTCTTTTCCAATTGCCATATATTGTTTATTCATTTTCAAACATAAAATAATGTATAATAAAAATGAATAATGTTCCATACACAAAAAAACAATAGTGAGAAATGTTGCACAATAAAATGCATGACAAGAACAGAAAAATCTCTGCTTATACCCTGAATTTACCCTGTAAATCTTTTTTAAAACAATAAACCCCCTAATCTTTCAATGTTGCCCTAAACTTTCCAATACTTTTTTCCAAAGAGAAAGATAATGTGATATTTTCTAATTAACCAGACATATAATTTTCTCAGGACTGCTAAATCCTACATTTTCTGAAATCCAGTTTTTAGGTGCTTTTTCATCTCATAAGAAATATTCTTTTTGGTATTATTGGAGCATGAAAAGTTTTTTTAAAACCATAGTTATATTTTAGTAGTCTGTATATAATGTAATCAGCAGAATACTCATATATTTAAAAGCCGTAATTTTTCTCAATAATTTTGTCAATGTACGATTTAATAATAATCAAAAAATGGTATTAGGAAGAACATGACAATATAAGCATAAGCTCAATTTGACCAAAATATTGTTTTGGAATAAAGATTGTTTATTTATATATCAAACTTTGTAACCACCCATTTCCCTCATAGATGGTTGTTACTCCTGCAAAGCACACAATTCTAGAAGTTATATTCATTTTAATTATATTTATTATGCCCCAGCAAATCAAAGATATCTTAAAGCCAGTTGGGTGATTTTGGGCTAGTCATGCTCTCAGCCCAACCCACCTCATAGAGTTGTTGCTAGGAAAATAGGAGGAGGAAGGAGTTCACCAATTGAATTACTCATAAAAAATAAAAAGGTGGAATAAAAGTACGTGTAAAATTACAGTACAGTAGATGTATTAATCTGGATAAATTTTAAAATATTTTTAGGAATATAAATCCCTAAATGTTTAATAAAATTAGTAAAACTCACAAATCCTGTGTATGTACCATTATTCTGGTGTGACATTTGACGCAAAAGGAAATAAATTAGATTTACCCCAAATAATCTTTTACTTAGAATAAAAATTATATGACTGAATTTCATTTATTAGTAATTGTAACGGGGAAGTACAATTGCTAAGCATAATGAACATATCAATGGCAAAAAGAAAAATCTTGTATTTAAGAATCAACCTTTACTTCTGTATCGGAAGATATAGATCTTACTATATGAAGTTGTATCTCTAATTGTTTTAAGAGTAAATTAAAAAGTACAGGAGGAAATCCCTGGCAAATACCATGTTGCTGAACAGTCTTATTAAGTCCATATTAATTTTTGAAGGTTATGATTGGGTATGGATTTCCTACATACTTCTAAAGATGTGTATCAATATATTATTCACATATTGCCAGAGTTATTAGAAATCATGTTTTCTGAATCAGTTGTTGCATTTTCTTATCTGTTTATTATATTAACTCTTAAACGATGTTTCTGGAACTTTAGTTATTTAAAATGGATCTTGACAGACTAGAACACTGGGCCATATCTAACAAATGAAATTCAATGTAGAGAAAAGTAAAGTCCTACACTTAGGCAAAAAAACCCAAAAGTACACATATAGACTGGGTGAAACCAGGCTCAATAGCAGTAACTGTGAGAGGGATCTTGGAGTCTTAGTGGACAACCAGCTAAATATGAGCCAGCAGTGCAGCAGCAGCCAAAGAAGCTAATGCAATCCTAAATTGTATTAACAGAGGGATACAATCGAGATCAAAGGAAGTACTAATACCACTCTATAAAGCCTTAGTAAGACCACACCTGGAGTACTGCATCCAGTTTTGTTCACCACATTATAAAAAAGATGTTGAGACTCTAGAGTACAGAGAAGAGCAACCAGGATGATTAGGGGACTGGAGACTACAACATACAACGAACGGTTACAGGAACTAGGCTTGGCTAGTCTAGTAAAGAGAAGGACTAGGGGAGACATGATAGCAGTCTTCCAATATTTGAAGGGCTGCCACAGGGAGGAAGGGGTCACGCTATTTTCTAAAACGCCTGTAGGCCAGACAAGGAATAATGGACGGAAACTGAACAAGGAGAGATTTAACCTGGAAATAAGGAGAAACTTTCTGACAGTGAGAACAATCAACCGATGGAACAGCTTGCCCTTGAAAGTTGTGGGAGCACCATCACTTGAGACTTTCAAGAAGAGAATGGACTGCCATTTGTCAGAAATGGAGTAGGGTCTCCCACTTGGGCATGTGGTTGGACTAGATGATCTACAAGGTCCCTTTCAACTCTGGTTATCTGTTAAAATAATGTACCGCTTTTAAATGAAAAAATAGATATCAATACTTACTAGCTAGTTAAGCTGTAATAAAATAATTTTATTTGGTTTTTTTCTAGTCTGTGTCGTCTTTTCGATTTAGAAAAAGCAGCTCTTCCTCAGGTTCTCCATCGAGACGCAGTGGTAGCAGATCTAGATCGGGATCTAGATCTCGTTCACCTGGTCGACCAGCAAAACACAAACGTCGTTCTTCCTCACGAAGTAGAGAAACAAAAAATGAAAATAATATTGGGGAACCTAATCTGACTCCTTTGGTATTTGATTTGATCTCTCTTGACTCTTGTGATGGGGGGGTTGTATTACAAAGCTATATTCATGTTTTGTTTTCTATTGCTTTGAATTCCATTAGATTTCATTAAATTGTTCATCAATGTGATCTAAAAGCTATGTTCATTAGTTATTTATATGTTGCTAAAATTTGGTATTATAATGAAGTAGGAGCTTTACCTAGGAATACTACTTTCCAAATCAAGATGAAATAACAGGATATGGGGGAGAATAGTAATTTTATTAATCTGTTGTCAGTAAAATCTATTTGTCATAAAACATGCAGCTTTAAGAATACCTTTAAAATCAATTTAATTGTTTAAAAAATTATTCAGACAAAGGCTCTTGAGACCAATACAGATTGGAATCTGTAACCACATTGACTTTTCAGTGTGTATTTTTCAAATGTCCTGATGTAGTTTTTGACTGAAAATACTTAGTTTGAAAGAAAATATGGTAAATATATTTAGAAATCCTAGATGGATTTATGTAATTTGTTTACATTGCAATTTAATGCAAGAAAGGGTTGGAATGAATTGGAATAGAGCATGCATCCATGAAAATGATACTACTTGGTAGTTTTCCAAGGGAGATAAGATGTTACTTCAGGAATTTACAGTTTCCTGCACCTTCTCAATTTTTGTTGCATGTGCTTGTTACAAGACAATCCTTGCTCCATAGTTATAGCTATTGTTATACCCAATGAATACTAACTAACAATAGCTGTAAATTATGTTAACTAAAATTTGATACTTAAGTTACTTTGGTGATTTCTATGTGATTTGTTCTTTGTTAAACCAAAAAACCAATACATGATAAGATTTAATAAGAATTTGGGATATACAGAGCCTCCCATTCATGAAAACTGCCTAATGACTCCTGGAATGGCTGGAATGGCATGGGTTAGAAAAGATTAGTTCAGAACTTTCCAGAATGTTCCATTCCTGAAATGATAGATTTTGTGCATATCTATGAAGAACTCAAGTAATTTGTTGCAGTTCACTAGTACCTGAAAAGTCCATCAAAGTGAGAATAAGGTGATATACAGCATGTTGCTGAACATCAAAGTATGTATTTGTATTTCATTATATTTAGACATTGTCCAACTACTATTGACATTAATGAGAAGTACAAGAAAATATGGCTCAGTAGTAGCTATGCTTCAGTTTAGGGCTTTTTGGCTGAAGAATCTTCAAGCATTGTTGCAATAAAAGGATGTTCAATGTTCTAATTTATATTAGAATGCTGCATTATCTAGAGTGAGGCTAGAGAATGTTTAGCATTATGGTCTTTGTAATTGTGATAAAGATATGATTTAAGCATTATGTAGCAACTGTCTAACAAATAAAAATCTTGGGAAAAAAGAATGATTGTTTCTAAAGGGAATGAATTCAATTGGTAGAATAACCACCTGCCTTGGTGTATTTTCTCTTCTCAAAAATATTTAACTAGTTGTATTTGCAGAAATGTTGGCTACATACCATATGCTTCTTTCAGTCAGAAACAAATGCTTCTCCAGGGAACTGAATTGGACAGAACCTAGGCAGATTAGATGGCTTATCTCTCCATCACTTAAGATCGGTAACAACCTGCTTCATCTGGAGTACTAAAATTTAGTTAGGCATATAATTCTGGAAAATTGGAGCTTTACTTTTTAAGTTTGAGAAGAATCAAAAGTTAATTCTAATGATTTCCATCTTGGTAGCAAAAATCCTGGAAATTGCCGATTTCCCATTTTGGCTTTAGCATTACTGTTTAGTTCAGTTTTATAGATCAGCAGCATGTACTGTAAGTGTCACAGGTTTTCAACCTCTAAGTATTCTTCCCCAATCTTTATAATTACAATAGCATTATTCCTCTGTCTCTTAAAAACAAATCCACTGTTTTGTGCTTCTGAAGCACCAGTCTGCTTAGCTTTCATGTCCCACAATCATTTTGTGATGGTTCAGGCTCACTCATTCCTCTAAGCAGAAAGAAAGAAAGTGACTGGTCTAGGAGGAGATTGACAATTGACCAGATACAATTATACAGTTCCAAAAAGCTGGTTTTCTTTCTTCAAAATAAAGCTCAAGTCATTAAGGTGGCCTAGGATTTTCTGTTTTCCTTTTTGGAAGTTTTTTGTGAACTATTAATATTTGAATGATCCAATTATTTAGATCTATGCATTTTCCTGTTGAAGGTCCTTGATTTTCTCAGGTTCACTTAATAAACACTCTCTTAGCATTCCTAGCGTCTACAGCAATTTTATTAACGATGAAGAAGATATTTCAAAACATTCAGATGACAGCTGGTCATCTGATGATAGTGTTCTCAGAAAAGCTTGGTGATAGCTTTCTCAGAAAAGCTTCTGCAGGAGATAACAGCAGCTATACCTCTTTTGCCAGGTTTTCATTCTATACAGCTGTTTGATTTCATTTTTAGTGAGATAGACAAAGAATCAATAATTAGGAAAAGGCTGCAGTCCTCAGGCTGATTCTAGCATAGGTAGTATTCAATTTACAGCTAGAGGTTTGTATGTCCTAGCCAGGAGATAATATAATTTAAGAATTAGAATGTCAATTGTGTCATAGGTTGCCTTTGATCAGGGAAAAAGTCTTTTCAGAGCATGTGAAACTTTAGCTGAAAACAAGTTGTGCTTCTATATCGGAGACAAATTCCTCGTCTATTTAACCACACTTGGCCAAATAAATTGTTTTGTTTGTTTTGTTCTGCTTTGCTCTATTGAAAAACTCCAAGAAGGTTGCATTTATCCCTATTTGTCCCCAGACCTGAACTTAAGTTTTTGAGGGTTTAAAAACCATTTAAGCAAATGCAGGTTTCACTGAAACTGCAAAAGACCTGGTTACATGCCAGGGATCCCTACCAATCGACTCCATAGGGAAGAGATGTACCATCAATGACAGCATCATATTTTAGGAAGAAATTGGATGTCCTCATGCTATTGATACTAAACCACATTGGATTTCTGGCATTCACTTCTAATCAAAGCAGCAATGTATTTGGATAAGTAGCACTCTTTGATACCAGTACAGTATTTTTATCTTAAAAACCTTTTAATTGACCCAATTTCAACCAGAAAATTCATTTTGATTAGCAGAGATGGTTTACAGATAGTCCTTAAGTAGTAATTGGAACCAGAATTTTCATCACTAAGCGGTTTGGAGAGAAATAGAGTGCTCTGGAATTTTCTAAATGGCTTAGCCCCGGATTGCCAATGTTGTACACACTCTATCACATAACTTTAAAGATAATTTTATAGTACTTTTTGATATTAATAAGCTTAAGACTTTGATCATGTTTATTAAGATTAAAGAATTAAATATGTTGAGGATAATGGAGAAGGGCAAAAAACTATTATGATTCCTTCAGATTTTAGCTGTAAATCTTCAAGATACATATCAGGCACATACAATATAGAATAGAATACCTTTGTTGTCATTGCATTCTGCAAATACAATGAAATTTGAAAGGTACTACAGCACAGTGCCCCAAACACCACATCACAATCACACTACAGAGTATTAAAAATTGAAATAATTGTAAATAATAATAATAATAAACCTAGTCTAAAACCTATAGTAAGTTAGATAGTTTAAAAATGCCACTATATACATAGGGCTAAATCACATATGCATTGTTTGATTCAAGACAGTTATTGTCTTGGAAAAGAAACTGTTTCTCAGTCCTCATTTTAAGACACCTATAGCGTCTCCCTGATGGTAACAGTTCGAAATATGAATGACCAGGATGAGAATGGTCTGTGGAGATTTTTAGTGCTCTAGAGAGGAGTCTAGTCTTCGCAATATCTTCCAGAGAAGAAAGAGAGCAACCTATTATTTTTTGTGCTGTGTTTATAACTCTCTGGAGCATCTTCTTATCCACTGCAGAGCACCCAGCATACCACACCGTTACACAGTATGCCAAAATGCTCTCAATGGTAGAACAGTAAAAAATAACCAGCGACTTCTCACCCAGACGACTCTTTTTCAGCAGCCTCAGAAAGTTCAGGCGCTGTTGGGCCTTCTTTGCAGTGGCCATAGTGTGGACCGACCAAGTAAGGTTGTCAGAAATATGAGTTCCAAGAAATTTAAAACTATGAACTCTTTCCACATATTCTCCATTGATATATGGTGGGAGAGGCTCTGCTTTGCATCGTCTGAAGTCTATAATCGATTCTTTGGTCTTTTTGATGTTTAGGGTGAGGTTATGACTCTTGCACCACAAGACCAGTCTGAGAACCTCTGACCTATAGGCCGTCTCGTCTTCTCCTGATATGAGTCCCACCAACGTGGTGTCATCTGCAAATTTTATTATAGAGTTAATGGGACATCATGGAGTGCAGTCGTAGGTGTAGAGTGAATACAAAAGGGGGCTCAGCACACAACCCTGTGGAGAGCCAGTGCTGAGAGGAAAAGTTGATATAGGCAGGGAGACTAAACAAAATCAATCTATAGAGTAAAGAATGTTCCGAGAGTGGTTTGAAATTTCTGGAAGTATATCCTCAGAAATGGAATTGGATCAAAGTGTTTTGGACATGTTTTTGATGAAATAGGCTTGTTTCAGGGTTAGAACATGAACAGAATGCTTCAAGTTTCTTGCAGTTTTGAGGATTTACTTGCAGAAATTGCAGAACCATTCCCATGGGAAAAGCATCTTGGTATCCTAAGACATTTTAAAACAAACTACTAAAAATTGTTATAGAAGATTTGGATTTTATGTTTTGTCAGTAAATTGAATGTTAATTTGTGTTTTTGAATGTTAGTAATGTTACAAACCAAAGGCTAATCAGATTTATTATTAGTGCATTTTTTAGTACTTTCTGTAATTGTTAGTACAAAAAAAGCATAAAATAAAATTACTACGGTATATAATGTGATTCAAATCTTTATTCATTGTCCATAAATCTGGTTTCTTTTCATTTCTTAATACTCAATACTTAATATCGATTATATTTATATAATATATAAATAGTTATAACACAAAGTTTAATTGTAACTATTAATAAAACAATTTCTCTTTAAAATACCCTGTTTTTTCAATCCAGAGGCTGCATGAAAATAATACAAATCAGTATAATGGAGAGCCAGATATCACAGAAGTGAATTATTCTACTCATGCCACTTTAGAGGTATGAAATATGAAATTTTTTGACTGACAGGGTCTGCAGTATGCCTTTTCTGACAGCATGGGTGAGGTTGGTCAGTCCCATTGAACGGTTCCTCAAGATAGCCTGGGCCCATACCATGAAGGTCTTTAAAAGTTATAGGGTTTTATATAGTACCTTGAATTGTACCCAGAAGCAAATTGGTAGAAATGATATAACATGGATACACACACTCCATGGGCCTCAAAAACTGACCTTGCACCGCATGTTGCACCAGTTTTAGCTTCCAAATACTCTTCAAGAGTAGCTCCATGTAGAGGGCATGAGATGGCCAGGGCTTGAGTGGCTGAGTGTGGGGACTGCCAATCCAGGAAATGGACTATTGGAAATAATGGCTATAGATAACCAACAGCAAAAACAAACGAGAACTTTAAGAGCCATTATACTTGACCTGAGGAGGGTTCTTAAATATGTACTAGTGGATGATAGCAATTTGTCCGTCCCACCCTTTTATGCTGTTTGTGTGTAGCGGCAAAGAATTGAGTCTGAGCGAAGAAGAGAACGCATTCTGGAACGATATAGTTTGCATCCTAGAAAGGAGGAGAAGAGAAGACAGGAGATGTATGCAGAAGAGAAAAATTTTGAAACACCAAAAAGCATTGAAAAAGTATGCCGGAAGACAAAAGAACTTGTATTTGGAGGAAAAATCGGTATGTTCATTTTGAAAGTCATAAATTATAGTTGCACAATAGTCTAGAGCCTTTGATTCATAACTGAAGTTTTAAACTTTCCATTCACAGCAATAGAGAAAATGATTTTGAAGATAAGAGTTTCTGGAAACAGCTACTATTTTAGTTGATACCAGTTATCTTTCTTGCTGGATGTTTTCCTTGGAATTGAATTGATTCTAATACTTGTATACCATTTTTTTAAGGTGCCTTCTTTATGATATTTCTTCTACCTGGAACTGTGTTCTGCTTGTTGCTAATGTGCTCACAGAAAGACCCCAGTCTTCTGAATTTTCCTCCTCCACTACCAGCTTTCCAAAATTTATGGGAGACAAGAGTATTTGGTGTCTTTCTTCTTTGGTTCTTTCTCCAAGCCCTATTTTACTTACTGCCGATAGGAAAGGTAAAACATCTGGAAGCAGAAATTTGATTTTTTAAAATCCAATTTGTATAACAGCATTGTAACTTCATATTTCTCAACTAGCATTTTGTAAAATCCTGTTTTATGTAGTATAAATGTTATTTCAACTCTCCCATTCTAAAATGGTTACAGTTAATGTCTCAGTTTCCAATGGTATATGTTAGTAATGGGTTCTTGTTTTAATTTTGTCTTTCTTATTTAATGAACGCTTTATAGATTGCTTTTGTAACACGTTTTTCTCCAGGATAATGTTTTATCTTGTGAAATATTGATTAAAATTCTACAAATCATCCTATGTATAGAATGGATCAGCCAGGGATTTTGAACTATCTGAAGGAAAAGGGAGTTGGCAAGGCTTTTATGCTTTTCTACTAAATCCTGGTTGGAATTCTATTTGGGGACACTCTAGAGCAGAGGTGTCAAACACAAGGCCTGGGGCCGGATCCGGCCCCCAGGTGCTTAGATCTGGCCTATGGGGCTACCCTAGAAACAGCAAAGGACTGGCCCAGGGTGCCTCTGACAGTGAAAACAGAGCTTGGGAGGGAACTCCATTTTTGTTGGCAAAGGGTTGTAGGAGGCCATCACAGCCAAAAACGGAGCTTGCGAGCGTCGGATGCAGCTCTCCTAATCTCCATTTTTACTGGAAGAGCGCTCAGGCCATCACAGGTCTCCCAACATGTGACATCAAGCTGACCGCACCTTCCCTGGTCCCCCAAAGATCAAATACAACCCTGATGTGGCCCTCAATGAAATTGAGTTTGACACCCCTGTTCTAGAGAATAAAACCTATAGATTCAAGGGATTGGATGCTAAACAAAATGCCATTCTTCCTTCAGATAATACATTGTGATGGATACAATAGTTCTAGTCTTTTTCCAGATGGTCTTTGTAACTGAATGGAAAGATCTAGTGCAGGTAGTACTCGATTTATTTGTTTAGGTAGGAACTGTTTGAAGTTACAACAGCACTGGAAAAGTGACTTGTGACCTTTTTTTTTCATAAATATGACCATTGCAGCATTCCCATGGTCACATGATCAGAATTCAGGTGCTTGGCAACTGGCATGTATATATGACAGTTGCACTGTCCCAACAGACTTCTGATAAGCAGAGTCAGAGGGAGAAGCCAGATTTGCTTAATGACTGCATGATTTACTTAACAATTGCAGTGATTTGTTAACTGTGGCAAAAATGATTGTAAAATGAGGCACAACTCACTTAGCAACAAAAATTGTCTGCTCAGTTGTCGTGGGAGAATGGGGGAGTATTAAAAATCCTATTATTTCTTTTATTATTGCATGATCTACGAAAATGTGAATATTTTAAGTGAAATATCTTTTTTTTTTTTCAGATTGTAGAAGGGGTACCACTTTGGAATGGAATTAGGTTGGAGTATAGAATAAATGGTAAATATGTATTTACTGTTTCTTTGGAATTTACTAATCCGATGTTGATACAATTAATACCTGTTATATATATTGCAATTTTTACTCTCAAGCTTCTGATCTCAACTCAACATTAAATAACAAAACCCTGCCTTGCTTAGGATCAGAATATCTTAACAGCTTTAAATCCTGTATCATTTAATTACCCACACATTAAATGAATTAAGCGATACCTTATGAAGGGTTAGTGCTTTTTAATAAAATTTGTTCATCTGAAAAGATGCTACCAGAATATCTTACAGAATATTTCCATGTTTTACTATTCATATCTAAAGTCATCTTTAGAACTTTTATTCTGAGTTTTCTTCCATGCTGAGGCATAACAAATAGTTATCCAGGGATGGGCCTTTTCTGTTATAACCTCCCAGTTCTGAAATGGTATCCCTGGTGAAGTATGTGTGGCCAACTGTGTTGCTTTTTGATGACAGGCAGATATACTTTTAATCATTTATTTTAATTTATTTATTTTCATGTATTGTTAAAAAGTTAATTATTGTGGCTGTTAGCACTTGCACAACTTCTGCTCAACAACTTTGACATTGATTCCCAATGGAAAGCCAAATGAATGTCCAGATATAGGAGGACACATAAATAAGCCCATGCAAAAGGTGCCAGGCTTTGTACTTGCAGAGCAGCAATGGACAATCCTGAATAGAATTTGCACCTCACTTGTTGTATGCTGGGACTCAATGGGGCATAGTATCTTCTCAGTGTGATTATAGTGTCTCATGTCAAACTGTAGATGTAAATTGAGTGTTACATTTATCTAGTGTCTGATTTTTCTCATATAAACAATGTTGTACTTCAATGGTTAGATTGCCTAGGCATTGGTATCTAAATATATATCTATTTAACATTCATATTTTATTGTGCGTTTTTAAAAACTAGATGAAATGTTAATATATATTGCAAGTCCATGTATGATATGCCATATGCTAAATAAATAGATATTTTGTGACTATTTTATTATTTATCACATAATTTTGATATTAGTGAGCCATAAATTGTCCTCATAAAAACTAATTTAAAGAATGGTACTCAAACTGTTAATTATTTTTTAAAAAATATTTTATTTTTTTCCTGCAACTGCAGAATGAATAATCTCTATTCAGTCACAGAGGGCATGTTAATATGTTTTTATGGTGGTGGACGTGTCTAGGATGTTTCTAGTAGGCTGCAATACATCCTGCAATGATAATCCATTGTCTCTGATTTAAGTGAGAAATGATTGGTTGAGTCCTATTGCTATTCCAAACCATTGTTTGGGGATTTGATTTATACAAGCCCTGTTTCAGCTTGTTTACTGTAGTAAACAAGGGATAGATAATGATTGCTTTTTGGATATCTTGCTTGAACCGAGATGTATGAGCAACCATGTTTCTTCATTTCTCCAGCCATGCATTTCTTATTTCTCCTAGCCAGTTACAAAGAATCATGTCATTTCAGATATGACATTATGTCACAGATGGACAATGGATTTCATAAAGTTTCAAGCATATTTTGGAAATGATCTGATTCCCCCATATCAAAATTGCAGTAGAAAATTTGATGGCAAGCTATTAGATCATAGTACCTGTCCTATTATTTTTGAAAAAGTGTGTCTCATTTGTTGTTTCTTTTCTTTTTTAAGGAATCTACGCTTTTATCCTAACAGCTATAGCTGTTGGAATTTCTCTATATTTTGAAATGGAGCTTTATTATTTATATGACCACTTCCTGCAATTTGCTATCTGTGCTACAATTTTTAGTTTATTGTTGAGCATTTATCTCTATGCCCGTTCTCTGAAAGTACCTGAGCAAGAATTATCCCCTGGAGGAAATTCTGGTAAGTGAAAATAATATTGGCAAATAATATTTCAGGCTAGAATAACCCCAATTATTTATGTTATTCCTCTGTTGTTTTATAATCTATTATGGGGCTATCGGCAGAAAATTCATGGGAACCATGCATATATTCTTATTTGTAGGGAGTATATTTTATGATTTCTTTATGGGACGTGAATTAAATCCTCGCATTGGAAATTTTGATCTGAAATACTTTTGTGAGTTACGACCAGGGCTAATTGGTTGGGTGAGTATTAATCTCTTGTTGCACATTCCGCAATAATAAGTAAAATAAAAAATGAGATAAGGAAGAAATGAGCAAAGTAGTGGAAAATGTATTATCATGGTAGCATTATAGCTGCAACAAGGATAAAAATGTATAATTTTGGAAGTTTTCCTAGATAAGCTAACTACAAATGGGCATGTAATACATAATATTGTATTAATATATAATTGACTTGTTTTCTGTGAAGAGAAGGGTGTCATTTGAAATATTTTATTCAGTTTACATTATATGATATTGGCTGAATTAGATTATTGTAGTAGACTTTTAAGGATAAAAGTGGGTAATATGCAATTTAATTTTTCCAAAGGCTATTATTAATTTGGCCATGCTTTTCACTGAGATGAAAGTGCAAGATCGGAACATGCCTTCTCTGTCAATGATACTTGTTAATAGTTTCCAGCTCATCTATGTGGTGGATGCCCTTTGGAATGAGGTAACTAGCAATTGATTGTTCTTGAATGAATTATTGTTAATTTTTAAAACTGTGGTTGTAAGGTTTTATATCTTTCCTCCAAAAACTCAAGAAGATATGCAAGCTTGTAAAGTAGATAGTAATTAATGTAGAATCTTTCAGCAAACTTCTATAGATGAATATGGGCTTAAATTTCATCTTCCTTATTGAAGTCCAACCATTTAACTGCTACTCCACACAAACTAACGAAGACTAGAAGGGGTAATAATTTCCTTTTCCTTCTACAACTTGATTAATAATCTATTCCATTGATACCCCAAGTCCCACAAATGAATTTGAAGGCTACAGGGAAGTAAAAATTAGTGAAAATCTGAAGTGACACTGAGTTTTACTATAATTTAAACCCTGAGGAATTAGTATGCACTTACCCATATTTTGTATATTTGCTGATCTTTATAAACCCTTATAGAGTTTCATTTTTAACTAGATGAATCAAATTGAGCAAAATCTTTGGGCAAGGTGACCATAATTTAGTATCTAAAAGATGTGATGAATATATTCAAGTTTTAGGAATTCAGTTTAAAAATTATATTAGACCTTTGCAATGCATTCAGAGAAAATATTCCACAATAAGCCAGAGCACAGATATGAAGCACCTTTTTTTCAAACTGCAAAGCAGGCTGCTTTAAAAATTACTCCCAGTTATTTCTACTGTTAGGTACATGTCTTTTTGTTTTTTAATTTACATTTATATGCCGCCCTTCTCCGGAGACTCAGGGCGGCTTACAGTCTATGGAGCACCATGTTAAGTGCTCGGCAATAGCGGCATATAAATGTTGAAATAAATAAAAATAATGATCAAAAAGTTGTTTTGCCTTAGATACATACATTGTAGATGAGACAGATTTTTTTTAAAGGCAGTAATAACATACTAAATGGGAACTATAAATAAATGTATTTATTTAGAGAAGTGTGAACTCAGAATTCATCGGCATTTCTCAATGGCTTAATTGCTATCCTTGCAAAAGGTGCTATGTAATGGGGTATGCATTTAAAGAAGCAAAGTTGGTAATAGCTGCTTTGAAAGTTTCTTATCTAAATTCTAAGTAATTGAATATTCTTTTGTTAATATTTTAGGAAGCAATTTTAACGACAATGGACATCACAAATGAGGGGTTTGGATTCATGCTAGCATTTGGAGACTTGGTGTGGGTTCCCTTTCTCTACAGTTTACAAGCATTCTATTTAGTGAATAATCCAAATGAAATTTCATGGCCTGCAGCTTCTGCCATTGTGACTTTAAATAGTAAGTTATGACTTAATGATAGGAATGTATTATTTTGTACTACTGCATAGAGCAGCACAAAGATTTCAACTGAACATTTCTCCCTACTCAGCACTGAGCAGGAAATGGAATAATCACAATAATACTATACCCATGATGACGAACCTATGCCACATGTGCCAGAAGTGGCACACAGAGCCATATCCCGGGCACGACAGCCATCTCCCACTGCTCTTCTGGGTTCCGACACGCACATATGTGCCAGCCAGCTGTTCTTCGCACACGTAGGAGTGCTGGAAACCAGAAGAGCAGCTCCCTGGAGCACATGCGTGCGTCGGCCACCTGGTCTTCGCGCACACATACATGTTAGAAACCGGAAAACCAGGTGGCCGGCATGCATGCACGCACTGGAAAGCTAAGCTTTCAGTTTCCGGCACACACACATTAGGTAGCTATTCTTCCAGTTTCCGGCGCACACACACTCCCTTTTCAGCACTCGGTGCCAAAAAGATTAGCCATCACTGTACTATACAAGAGATGAAATATTATGAGATTGATGAAATTGTGAACTTGCAGATGATGATGTATCATGTCAGTTGTCAATTATTGTGGAAGTTACTGTATAATCCAACAATAATAAAAGTAATTTAGATGAGGTTTCCCCTCCCCCCCCCAAATTCTGTGATCACAATATTCATATTTTTAATGATTATTTAGATTGATAGTGAAATATTATCACTAGTAGTATAACATTTGTCATAATAATTACAGTGGGGCAAAAAAGTATTTAGTCAGCCACCAATTGCGCAAGTTCTCCCACTTAAAAAGATGAGAGAGGCCTATAATTGTCATCATAGGTATACCTCAGCTATGAGAGACAAAATGTGAAAACAAATCCAGACAATCACATTGTCTGATTTGGAAACCTTAACCTTATCATTATTGTTGTGAAATGGTAATAAATAATAAATCATCTTATCAGTACTCTTATTTTTTTTCCAAGTTATTGGGTATTACATTTTCCGTTCTGCCAACTCACAAAAGAATTTATTCAGAAGAAACCCAAAGGATCCAACACTTGCTCGTAAGTACTGTTTAGACCTACTGGTTTGATACCAGTGCTCTACATACTATTTATTCATAGATATGTTTTCTACTGCATTCTATTTTATATATATATATATATATATATATATATATATATATATACAAATATATGTCTATTATACAGATTTGAAAGTTATTCCTACTGCAACGGGGAAAAACCTTCTTGTATCTGGCTGGTGGGGCTTTGTACGTCATCCTAATTATTTAGGTGATATCATTATGGCCCTGGCTTGGTCCCTACCTTGTGGTAAGTTAATAAAGTAATTTTATCTTATACTTTTCCTGTTTCTTTTAAATTTCTATTCTTTTGGTGGAGTGATAGTTACTGACTGTAATATAAAATTCTCATTACCAAAGATTTATATGTAATAAAATGCTTGAAAATAAGAGAATTTTCACAGAAAGAGAATATAATTCAAAAACAAAGAGATATACCATAGATAATAATGTGATTGTCTTTCATGGCAATATTCCTTTGCTATATTTTTATTAAACATAATATACCAAGAGAAAAGATATGCATTTTTAATACATTTATAAAGATTCAAACCTTCAATAATTAAAAAATAGTAAAACCTATATTAATATTTATACTAATTATTTAATTACTTAGTTTTTAATTAAAATTACAATTTTATTATTTCACATTACAGTTTTGTATATATTTTTGCACTTACAATTATATTATGACTGATGAGATGAGGAAAAAGTAATAATACTTTATATTTTTTTATAGGATTCAATCATATTTTACCATATTTCTATGTCATATATTTTACTGGTTTGCTTATTCATCGAGAAGCCCGTGATGAACACCATTGTAAGAAAAAATATGGTTTGGCATGGGAAAAATACTGCCAACGTGTACCATACCGCATATTTCCATATATCTATTGAGCAACTCCCTGATTCAAGATACAGAGTTTCGGCAATGAAACCTTTGGTGTAGACATCATACCTCCTACCTTTGCACTTGGAATATATAATAATTGTACTGGATGTTCTTAAAAATACATTTTGATAGTGCATTTCCAGATTTTTTTTACCAGCCATCTAATTGATGCAGCCGTATAACTTTTTAACCACTTGCCATTTTAATTGACTTATTTTTTTTATTAAGAAACAATAAACTAGTTGTATAGTGCATGAAAAGTATTAAGTAATTTGTATGCTTTATAAACTGGTTATCTAATGAGTAATGTTCATTTTCTGTCGCATAAGAAAGAAGACCAAATTTAGGGTTTAATTACCAATATTTTCTTTATAATTTTATTTTATATTTTTAGCCTTTCAAAAAGCATCATATAAATTAGTAGTATACTAAGATCCAGTGGAAAGCAATTTTTACTATGTTCGTGCTTCCTAATTATATTTGTTCTCACTCAGACCTGATTCCCTTGGGGATTTGGGCAGGTAGAGGTTAGACCAGGATTATAATATATGACTCTTCTGCCTGATAAAAACAGACTACATTAAAGTTCTAGACAAGATTCTAACATACATGTTGAAGTCTGTAGTTGAGTGTTGTACATAGTGCAGTTGTAAGAGGATATATAAAAATGTCCCATACCACTCTCATGGAATGTCTCAGGTTTGAAAATATTAGTGGTAAAAAATATTAAAGCTTTATTTAGTGATAATAGAAAGTAGTGCAAGATGTGAAATATTGTACAAACTGGAAAAAAGTATTTTTCCCTATGAACCATTGCTTTTACACTGCAGCTTTCCTTTATAACATTGAAAGAGTTTGTTTTACAATATTTGGCTGTAAAATGGAATTGTTTTTCAAAGTTTGGATTTTTTTAATTATAACCATTTGCATATTTTTGAAAAAATGTAAAGTATTGTATTGTGAAACATTTCAAAAGCTAATGACTTCATTTAAATATGGTGATGCATTATGAAAAAAGGAAACTATTTAACTTTTACAACTTGGCATTACTACCTCAAAGTAGGTTATTTTGCCTTTTTATATTGTTAAGTAGAGAAAAGATGCCAATACTTCAGATTGCTTTTTAAATTAGCTTTTTAATAAGAAATGGAAATTAAAACCAACTATATATGCACTAATGCATTTTTTCTATTTTTGTATTCATATCTTTTAACTATAGCTATGGAATATAAGATTCATAGCTTTAACAGTAATAATTTTACTGTTAGTTTTTATTGAAATGGCTGTAATTGACAGAACAATTGCTATTTTAATATATAAAGTTTGAAGGCAGAGGTATTGAAATAATTTTTTCAAACTGTGGATTTCATAAGTTTATAGCAGGCAGAAAAAGTAGCGATTTAATTATCTGTGTAAAGCACCCATAGTTTGTATATATGAATATGTAGTATATTCTTTATAACCTTTGCTTTTAATACAGCTTATACTACTTTCAAAATATTGTGCAGCAATAATTACTGTGAAATATTATACAATATAGCAGAACATCTTTTAAAGGCATTGTGTGCCTTTATGAAAAATGTGGATTTAGTCTATTTAACCTAATAAGTTGCCCAGTTTTGAAACAGAATGAACTTAGCACATTTGAGTAGCATTTGGTAATCTTTATTCCTTATTAGTTCAGTTCTGGACAGAACCATTTTAAAATTAGATTGTAGTAATTAAATTTGGGGTTTTGGGAGCAGTAACTATTACATACATGATAATGGCATTTTTGATTCTGTGATGATTATGCACCCACCCCCAAACACTCTCCAAAACTTTGGAACTATATTTATTGCTGTTGGCAAGATTGACTAGATTTGATGGTGACTGTGGCCCTGAACACTTTTAACAGGGCTGGTGTCTATAAGCAGCATGTAGTAAAGACATTCTATGATTTTCAGGTATTCTACACAAACTTTCTGAAGAAAAGATTTTTTTAAGATAACTATATGGCCCAAGGTGTATAGTTCCAATTAAAATAAGCAGCAATTTGTCATGATTATTGTTTCTCTTTTTACATCTAGAGTGTATTTGTAGATATCGTTTCATGAAAAATAACTTGCATATTAAAAATTAGTTCAAAAATTGCATCGCTTTCTTGACAGACTTCTAATATTTATTTGTTAATTAAATGGATGTTTGCTGTTGTTTTTTTATCAAAAAGTAACTTGCATAATCTTAAATTTCAATAGAAACTAAATTATGGCCAAGTTTGGTTATATTCATGCTGGCTTGATAGTGATATTCTTCTCCTTTCATACTCTTCACTGAAATCAGTTAAGAATGCGTTCCCTATTCTCTTTCCTGCTTTATCTTAAGAAGTGGACAAAAATAGGTATCTACAATCTTCTTAGTTAGACTTGACATATAATCCCAGTTACTTTAGTTAAGAAAAGGCATTGCTTTGTTTAGCATATTAGATTATCAACTGCATTGGCAAAATTTCTAAACTTGTACACAGTTTAGAAGTATCCACAAGGGAATGAACTATCCTGGATATTTTTTTAGCCAACTGACTTTCTTATATTTTTAAGGGAGGGAACAGCGTAGTCTGCAAAAACAGAGGAGGGGAGTGTTGTCTTTGTGAAATTTCTCCATTGACCCGGTGCATGGTTATAATACTAGCCAAAGTGAATAAAAATAACTGTTTTCACTTAATTTTTTGCCCTCCCCTTGCATACTTCTGTGACATGTGCCTTATTGGATGCCACTTAAAGCCTACATTTTGATATATGCATTGTCGAGTGACATTCTTTTGAGATGGAGTAGCTAGCAATTCTCAAGAGTTGCAGCAGGATGGGATATTAGGGAGATAGAAGAGAAAATGGCAAGATTTCTGTAATAAAAATTATGCTTTATTTTTCCTGTTCATAATTTCTCTTAAGAAAATGAACTATAGATCAAACTACAATTTGAAAATATTCAACTATTTCAAATTACTATTTTAAGTAATAAAACTGCTTAATAAGGGAGAAAAGCATGCCTGCTAAAATTATATATTCTTTCCTAGAAAATTTAAGTCAATAAGGAAGATAGATATATCTTCGAAGTGCAGTCTGTGTATTCAATAGGAATTCCTCAGTTTCTCAGAATTATAATATCAACATAGAATCAACATAGTATGACAGACTTGCGGGCCCAGAGTGTTGTGCAACAAGGTCACGTAGGGTAATAAGATTGGGTCTGGGTTAGGGACGTCTGTCCTCACTGTGAGTTGTGTTGGGGGTTGCACGAAGGAAGGCTCAGCCAATTTCATTCTACACATATTGTACTCTGACAATAAAGATAATTAAAAATTTGGCTTTGAAATCTGAAACAAAAAACTGGAAAATCTCAAAGATGTGAGCGAGCCACAATTCTTCTTAGTAGCAAATCTCTGTTGTGTCAAAGTTAATTTGAGCAACATAACATACAAGTTTGCATGCATAGCCTTGCATCCAAAAATAACTGTTTAAGCCAATGCCCATAATTTGTCAATATTGCAAAACAGATTTCTGCCATCCCTACAGCGCTAACTCTCCCATCTAACAAGTTGTGAGAATTGAATGTGATAAAAAGTATTGGCTCATTGCTCAGTGCCAAAAGGGTTCATTGCATAATTCAATCTTCCTTAACATTTCTGAATTTGTAATACTGCATTTCTTCTTCAATGGCACAAACAATACCTGTTTACAAGAGAAGCTAAAAGGTGTGAACGAGGCTTTTTGCAATAGCATTAAGAAAGGAAAAAATAGGATGGAGCTACTTATAGAAATATGTTAGGATGGTAATAAATAATGGAAAGCTGGCAGATATCCAGTATTCACAAAGTCACAGATGGTATCTGTGGGAAATCTAGACAGAAGGACATTTTAGGTTCCTTTTTGTGAGCATTTAGAAAATTTTCTGCTTGGCAGGAACCATAATGAGTTACCAAAAATAAGTCATGCTAGACCAGAACATTAGAATGGGAATTACTGTTGCTTTTCTCAATATCTCACCTGGGACCAATACAATTATCCTGTTACTACAAGTGCATAGAATTAAGAGAGAGAAATCAGCTAATGTGGGTACATAACTTAAAGAATGATTACCTAGAATCACTTCGAAAAGCAATGACATCCTTCTCTTGGTGTTGAAGAAGACTCCTGAGAAGACAATGGACAGCCAAGAAGAAATTAATGGATATAAAATCAACCTATAGTTCTCAAGTACAAGTGGCCAGGCTCAAATTCGCCTACCCTGGATACATGTGAAGATCTAATTCTAGAGAAGGCTTTAATGCTGGGAAAGGTGGTGTGATGGCCCAGGGCGTGGCACAAAGGCAACACAATCAGATAAGCAGGTAATAAGTCCCTTTATTATCTCCAACTTTGCCCCCAATGTCCAGGTTATCTTCTGGCTGGAGAAAAACTTCCCAGGAGCAGCCTTTTGATTGCAGAAAACTAAGTCCAAAACATGAGCAACACAAACTCATTTAAAGTCCAAATAAACCAAACTGAAGTAATTAGTTTGGCAGGGCAGAAGCAAGAATTTCAGGCTTGAAGGCACGGCAAAACTCTCACGGTTGGGAAGACGCCAGGAATACATAAGCCACGACAATACAGGATAAAGTCACTTTTGCAGCCTGCCTTATCAACTGTTCCAAGCTGTGGCTAATAAAGGGAATCAGGGCATTCTCCTCCCTCCTAAGCCACGTATAACCCACATTGCTCTCTTTTCCGTTCCTCTCTGTGTGCCCTAGGATAAAGAGGGGGTGGACCTGGTTCTTCCTCTGAACTCTCTCTCCCTTGTTCTATCTGTTCCCTGCTCTGCCCAGCCAGACTTTGCCCTTCCCCAGCCAATGGAGCCACACTCCCACTCCATGTCAGTTGTCTGGCTTCCTCCTCGGATTCAGACTCCGACAGGGGCATGACAGGTGGAAGGAAAAAAGAGCAGCAAGGTAGCAGTTACAGTGGTGATGCTTTGTTGGGAAACCTGAAAGATTAGGGACATAACTGACGTGAATAAAATCTTAACGTTTTTGCTAAGAAACAATAGTGGCCATCGATATGACCATTAAGGAACTGATAAAACCATGATTTACAAATTATAATACTAGCTAAAGCAAAAATAAATCCCACAGACTTAAGCTATTCAGAATCTATAGCCAGCATGACCTCTGCTGCAGACTTGGAAACTGAAGCCACACATTTAAAAAATGCCAGTGAAGGCTGATTAGGTTGAAACAGGATTAATTTGAACAGGTATAAAATTAATATGTATTAAGGTAGCATTTTTTTTTTTTGATTAACAGAAATGTATGAAATTTTGAGAACATACAAGTCCTATTATAAAATTACTCCTAGTAGCTTGCCCATTCATTTATTAAAATAGTAATCGTGGGAAATTAATTAGGAAGCACAAATATACCAGAGTTATCAGTCAACCTTGCTTAAATTTTAGGCACTATCCAAATACACTGGGCTGCAGCCCTCAATCTTTTATATTTTTAAAGGAGGATTGAACTTATTTGGGATGCAGAACATTCTTAGAAATAAAAATTTCTAGACAAAATGCCAATTTACCAATCACTGCATACACTCATTTTAATTAATGTATAATGATTGAATAAAGACAAAAAACAACCATAATCTAAATTGAGTGCATGGGAAACAAGTTTATTGATTAAAGCATTAAACAATTAGGTTGCATCTGATCCTAGGATGAAACAGTAAAATATTCATTTCAAAAAAGAGACAATAATATTTTATATTTCCTAATCATCCAGTTGACATAACAGTGCAACTCCTCTCATTATCCAGTGGCTAGGAGTTACCAGGCTTGGCAGATTAACTTCAGTTACAAAATTTGTAGATTCACCCATAGAAGACAGCATTCCTGTTCTTTGAGGTGTCTTGTATAAAGGACATTTGTATAAAAGCTGGTCTTCACCACAGTAACTTGGGCTAAAGGTAATCTAAAAATAATTAAAATATTAATAATCTCAATTTCTACATATTAAATAGTTGTACAACTAAAGACCAGTAAAGAAGCAAATCACAGTGGTCATCTGGGGCCAGCTTGTGTTATAATAAAGGAACAATTTAAATATATATTGCTTATTGAGAGATGGAGTTCAAACAAGGTTTTTGCAAGAACTTTGGAACATCCTGTAAATCAGTTTATGCTCCCATCACAAATATATTTTAAAAAGCAGCCACTGTACCAAGTATAATTATTCCAAAACACAGAACAATAGTATAAAATATTGATATTATTGATAATAGGCCCAACACAGCATGGCATCAAATAGTCATTCACACCTTAATATCACAAATGGATGTCTGTAATGAGCTCTAACATAGGACTGCTCTCAAGACAATTCAGCTAGTCCAAAAAATGACAACATGGGCAGTGCCAAATTTCTATGTGACCCCACTGTTCCATGAGATGCAGTGGTTATGGATAAGCTCAGTAAGTCAAGGTGCTGGTTATCATCTATAAAGCCCTTTTTGGCATTATACCAGTTTCTGGCTTTTTCTGTCTATCTGGTGTGATCTGGCTGAATACAGATCTTACAAATCCCAATAATGAAGTAACGTCATCCAACAGGGCCCAGAAAATGTGCCTTTTCAAAATCATTGCAACGTCTGACTGCAGAAATCCAGAAGCTATTGTAGACCTGGATAGTCTCCTAGACTTTGAGGCAGGCTGCAGATGGAGCGCTTGCTGAATGAATTTGTTTATGTCTGTCTTCAGGTTGTTTATCATTTCTCCTCCCTCTTTGGCATTGTCCTGACTGGACAATGTTCTCCTATGGGCTGGAAAACTCTAGATAGCTTTCCTTCTTAGTCAAAGCTAAATTTAATTTTTGGTGTCCCTGAATAAATCTTGTCATAAATCCAAATAGCACCCTCCCCTAAAAAACCCTTGCTTTTATAAAATTGCTTCTGTAAATTAGGGAAGAGGCTTCTCTTGTACTAAGGTATCAAGGTGAGACATTTTTACATAGCCAAAATATGCTGACTGTAGAAGAGGAAGAGAACAGTAGTTGAGATAACCCCGTTTTCCTCAAGTCAAGTTAATTTGTATCTGATGTGGTTGACTAATTGAATAGAAATTAACAGTGGAAAACTGAAGGCATAATAGAGTTAATGTGTGATGAGCATATCCACATATTCATGATGGGGATATTAGTGAATGAAATATAGGAAATTTCCAAGAAAAAATAATTTATCACAGCTGGCCAGTGAAATTAAAGCCAGGAAGAAACCAAAAGTTAATCTGACAGAAGGCAACCTACAATTCCATTTATTGGTGATACCATAGCAAAGTCAAGATTAAAGAAGGCCAAAAATATAGTAAACCAGAGCCATAAATTTCTTGCATGATTCTTAAATAAGAAAACATTGGAATAGTGACAGAAAATTGTAAAAGATCACACTACATCTATATTCCAAATACTGGTAATGGGCATTTACTTCAGGAATTGAAAATACTTGATGAAGATAACAATAGCAATACCACTTAAACTTATATACTGTTTCACAGTGCTTTATAGTTCTCTCTAAGCCAGGGGTATCAAACTCGCTGCCATGGACTGGATGCGTCATGCGCCCACCCCGGTTTAGCGAAGGGGGAAATGTCATGATATGTCACATGACGACACTGTGATGCCGCAATTTTAAGTGATTTACAGAGTCAGCAAACTACTGTCAATCAGCAGTCAGCAGAAGTAACTTGCAATATTGTATTCTTACCACTGCATCATCACAGCTCCAGATGCTTGATACCAGAATATTTTACAATTAGAAAAAAAAGATAGATCTACCTCTAAATCTGCTTAAAATAAACATATTAAAAATCAGCAAAAGCATAAAAGAAAAACTGATGCTGAGAATATTTCCCCTTCTGAATCAAATTACTACTTTAAGAGTATAACAAAAAAAAAAGATGAAATAAAAATATAAAAAAAAATTAAAAAAAAAAAAATAAAGAGTACATTTGCAGAATCTCTGTTCCAGCTACAAAAGAATAACATAAGTACCATGGAAATCTGGAAAAAGTTCTACCTTGCCGTCATATCCCATAACCACAAAGATACTTTTAGCTCTTGATTTCAGAATTCAAATATAGAAAATATATTTGTGCTACTGAATAAAGATAACTATGACATCCTAGAGGGTGGTTGGAAATAACATGCAAAATATGTCATTTTAATTAAAACAAAAGGGGCTAGTTAGTTAAACCTGAATAATCAAAATAGAAAAATGTCCTACCAAGATAGTGAAACTATACTACTCACACTTTGTGGTAAAAATTGAATGTCTGGTAGTGGATAATATCTTTTATGAAGTTCAGGTTCATCCAATGCCTGTGTATTGGGATTCCAGCATGCACCATCTATGTACAAGCCATAAATTTTAACTCCGGTTTCATACTGAGAATGTTCCTAAAAGATAGATATTGTGGAACGAGTGGAAAATTTAACCAAAAAAATAAAACCTGGTCTTTTTCAGAGAGCTACAAGTGAAGATGACTAAGCTCATCGCACCTATTATTTGTGTGTTAAGGAGATGCCATATAAATTCCAGTAATAAATAAGCAAATACATAAGCCAATATAACCCATTTAAAATAAACCATATTACTTCATAAAATAACGATTTGCTTTAGACAAATGGTATGTTAAATCCATTTTCCATCTGAGTTTACCTGCCTATAATTTTCCTTGCAATATCTTTATCTGATTTCTTCATACATAATTTCATAAATATATTCCAGATGTTTTTTAATTGTAGCATTTATATATACTTTTGATATGTAGCCAAAATTTAGGCATATGTCAAACTATCATACATGATATTTGTATGGATGCCTGCATTTTGACTACATAACAAAAGATATTCCATATATTCAACAGTCAGTCAAAATAAAGAAACTGGTTCCAATCCCATTCTTACCTTAAAAGCTTTGTTTAATATGCTTTCCTTTCTATTGAAGCTGAAACCTTCATCTTGAGTTAAAGGAAGCACTTTATGTGTAAAAGTAAGTGAATCCACTGTTATTTTATTCAATCGAGCATAATTCTGACACACAGCAATAAGAAATCCTTAAAGAACAAAATACACAGATTGTGCACTTTACTTGTAACCACCAAGAAGTTAACTAAATTTACTCTTTAATTACTTGATCATTTTACTCTTTGCAAATAGTGAATGAATTTGTTATTTGATATTCCCCCTACAAGAAAGATGGGCAGTTAAGAAATAGGAAATATAAATAAAAATATATAATTTCTTAGTTAGTCATGAAATTATTAATATAGTAAAAGTAATACAAGATTTCCCTCATCTGTAATGACATCCATCTCCCCTCAAAACACAGCTGCAGGAATTATGTGGACAAGAAAAACTGAAGTGGGAGTGAGGGAGATCAAGAAAAATATGGAAAAAGGGAAGCAGTAATAGCATTATCTGGGTTATAGCATATTGTGACCATTTACATCATATGAGCATCAGAGGTATCTATCATAAGAGATAATTTATAAAGCTCTAAGCATACTTAATACACTTGGAAACAATATATTTCTCATATTTAAACTGGAAAATCTATGGATTCTGTAGACTATCTAGAGCAGGGGTGTCAAACTCGATTTCATTGAGGGTTAGTTTGTTTGCATCAGGGTTGTGTTTGTCCTTGGGGGGGTTAGGATGGGCATGGCCACGGTGGGCATGACCAGCTCAACATTCCTCATGTCAGGGGCACCTGTGGTGGCCCGAGTGATCTGCCAGTGAAAACAGGCTTCCGGGCTCTGTTTTTGGCTGTGACGGCCTCCTGAAACCCTCTGCTAGTGAAAACGGAACTCGGGGGGGGCGCATATGTGGCCCTCCCAAGCTCCATTTTTGCTGGCAGAGGCACCATGGGCTGGTCCTTTGCTGTTTCCAAGGTGACCCAGGGGCCAGAACTGTTTCCAAGGTGGCTCATGGGCCAGAATCCAGCCCATGGGCCTTGAGTTTGATATCCACTAGCTAGAGTCTAGATATTCTTTATAATTTAATGAAAAACAAAAAGTTAATGATCATAATTGAAACCGACAATGCCTTTACTAAGCAAAAAAAGTGAAAAATCATGTCACCATGCCAACTTATGACGACAGTTCCAACAATAATGATGTCATATGAAGACAATACTTCCTGCCAGTTTCCCATTAACTTTGCTTGTCCAAAGCCACCAGTTAGAATTACAAATGATGATCACATTATTGTGGAATGCTATGACCATTGTAATTGCATGTCAGTTGCCAAGTGTCCAAATCATGATCACATGACTGCAGGGATATTATATGAACTGCAACTTCAAGGACTTGTAAGTCTCCTTTTTCAGCATTATTGTAACTTTGAACAGATATTGAATGAGTGATCGCTAGGCAAGGACTACTTGTAATATAAAAGCTACAGCATTACAAACAGAGGTGGTATTCAGCAGGTTCTGACCAGTTCTGGAGAACTGGTAATGAAAATTTTGAGTAGTCTGGAGAACCAGCCAATACCACCTCTGACTGCCCCCACCCCCATCTATTCTCTGCCTCCTGAGTCCCAGCTGATTGGCTGCGTCTTCTTTTGTTGCCCTGCACAGGAGAACGGAGCTGGAAAGCAAGTTGGTGAGGTGGGGAGGGAATGGGATTTGCAGTAACCTTTCCTCAGGAATGGGGAGAGAATGGGGATTTTACAGTATCCTTCCCCTGCCATGCCCACCAAGACACACCTGCCAAGCCAAGACACGCCCATCAAGACACACCCACAGAACCAGTAGTAAAAAAATTTGAATCCCACCACTGACTACAAACTATTTCCAGCATGTGAAGCACAAATTAAAGAAAATTAAAATAGATAATGGATAAATGGCTTTGAATAAAATAAATAACACAATTATGTACCATGTGGAAAAAAGAAACCTGGAAGCCAAAAACAGCTAGGATGTCCTTGATAACTGGCATGAAAGTCAGGATATTCATCAAGATGATGTGGTATTTTGCTTTGTCTCTGAAGCACCAGTAAATCATTAAACCTGAACAAAACATTAGTAAATTTAAGACTATTACATTTCTCATTACCTAAATGAAATTAATGTATTATTGTATGTTTCTAAGTAGCTAATCAAATAATCCAGTAATTTTGATACAATTCAACTGTTTAATTTCTTCTAGCAATTTTTGGCTCTCTAGGGAGACAATGAAGTTCTCAGTTTCACAAAAATTGACCTTCTCATTTAACTAGACCAACATGCAACTGATTCCTACATTGCAAAGTGGCTCATAATCTCAAAGCCTGGACTGGAAGAATCAGAAAATCTCCAGCCCAACAGTTACAATTTTCATTCCACAGAGAAGATTACAGTTGCACATTTCACATCTTACTGTGATGGCTGAAAGGAGTGAGAGTTTTGTGTGTGTGTGTGTGTGTGTGAGAGAGAGAGAGAGGGAGGGAGGGAGGGAGGGAGGGAGGGAGGGCGTAATTTAAATCTGAGATGGAGAAGGTAAAGATCCAAGTGACGACCTGCCTATCCTTATAATCCCCAATGCAATCCTCTGTATCAATTCTCCTATTATATATGGCATACATTCATTTAATTCTACTAAATAAATGGAAACCAGTTATAAAATTGAATGCAAAATTAATACAATCAATTTTAAAGCATACATATAGATTTTGGATTTTAACATGCAAAATGATAAGCTGATTACTAGAGAAAAAGAAATGATTAAAATGGTATAACTTGCAACCAGCTTCTAAATGAATGCAGTCACTTGTGGATTAGCACTTGTGCTTTGGACACAGTAAAAATCTGCTGCTGCAATCAAGATAATATCTACGGTTCTATCATATTAAGGCAGGATCCAAATGTCTGAGAATGCCATCCAATTTGTAGAACATTCTAACAGATATGAGTAGAAAATCCATTTTGCAAATGCCATTTTTTATACAACATTTTGCTATCATCTTAACAGTTCTACTCCTGAAATCAAATGCAGGATAACAGATTGCAATGATTAACATGAATAAGATCTGGAAAAGCAAAGCTATTGATATAACTACAAAAAGCTAGCCAATTGGAGCAATAATCTTCCCTATAATGATGCTTGGGTGGGAGAGTTAGACATTAAGAATGCCTGATCAAAGAATTGACACATTTGAACTGTGGTGCTGGCATAAATTATTGTCTATATTCGTGATGGCAAACCTATGGCACATGTGCCAGGGGTGGCATGCAGAGCCCTCTCTGTGGGCATGTGCGCTATCGCCAGCTGCTCTTCTGGTTTCTGGCACACGCATGCGCATCAGCCAGCTGGACTTCGGGTCTCCGGTGCTCCAATGCACGTGAAGACCAGCTGGTCAGTACTTGCATGCACACCAGCCAGCTGGTCTTCAGGTTTCCAGTGCTCCAGTATGCATGCATGTGTGTTTGCTGGTTTGGGCACTCAGTGCCGAAAAGTCCATCACTGGCCTATACCATGGATAACCAGAGTAACTAACAGACAGATACTAAATCTTATAAAACCAGACACATTACTAGAAGTTAAAATGACAAGACTATATCTGATTTACTTTGGTCATGTCATGCAAATTCATTGGAGAAGTCAGTGATGCTAGGGATAATTAGTGCAACAAGAAGAAGGGGGTAAGCAAAGAACATGCTGGCTTGATAACATCAAAACTGATACAAAATTGAACTTCTAACAACTGAAAGAAGCTGTGTGTGACAGAATAGCATGGAGAACACTTGGCCTATAAAGTCACCAAGACTTAGACAAGACTGAATGATTAAACAACCATCAGCTTTCTGGAGTTTTTAACTTTAGCTGAAACCATTCCTGGAGACTTTACCCACAATAAATGTTGCATCAGATATATGTATTTGTATGTGTACTGGCCAGAATCACATTTCAATAAAAGGCAGATACAAAAATAATAATAATGATGATTAAAATTAATTATCTGTAAAATAGGCCATTCTCTGTATAAAATTCATTGTTCTGTCGTTATGTACAAACACACACGAACCATCCTTCTTACATAAAAATTCATAAACTTCGTTTCTTTTCTTCCAAAAACAACAACAACAACAAAAAATGTAGGAAAAAAATAGGGTGTTAATAATGTGCTGCACTGGGAAGGAAGAAGAGGAGGGAGAATAGTGAAACAATAACATCAGGAAACAAAGTAACTGAAAAAGAAAAGATGTTACTATGCATTTTATTACTTTTGAAATACAGCTTCCATTTAAAAGGCAAGATGCCCTTTTAGCTTGACGAAAACAAAGGATAACGCTCTCCATGTCTGAAAATCAGCTGAGATAGTTTTCTAAAGAGGAGGAGAAATATACATGAAAGCATGCAACAAAAAATTGTGAGTTCTATCAACTCATTCTTTTAGTATTTTCTGCTCCCCAACAAAGTTGCTGACTTTGCCTGAGGCAAGAATCATAGAAGTAGTTAATGAATATTATCTTATGCCGATTTTAGCTGAAATAGAAAAGTCCAAAAGAAAAGATACATAATACTATAACTTAGAGTATATTTCATTTGTCTTCATGTTAGCAGGAAATTTTACACAGTGGTAAAGAATATATAAAATAAGAATTATATTTGCAGAAAGAATCCTGGAGACCGGTACTTGAAATAAAGAATTCAAGCAGAATAAAATTAGAATTCAGAATAGAACTTCCAAATCTGATTGATTGAAGAAAAAATACCTTTATTTAGGATGTGAGTATATTCAAACAGATGCCTGTGATGTTTTTCTTTCCTGCACTGAGTGGAATTTATTCTTGATGATCTAAATAGCCCTTACAATCCCAATTCTATATGATTGTTTTTTAAACTCTTTCCCCAGATGGTAAGCATCAGGGCTGAATCTGAATCCATGACACTTAAGAAGCTAAGGCAAAGTGTGTATAGTAATTATTCCAGGAAAGGGAAATGGCCCCCAACGTTAGAAGGGAAGTACAGGAGGAGAAGGTGCTTCTGTTTCACTTATAGTGAGAATCCAATAATAATAGAAAATGAAGTTTTGCATTCTTGGACACCCTCATTTTCTTTGCAGAGAAGCTGAAATATCTCATTTTCAAATAGTTATTATTACATCCTCTTCCTTCCAGCAATTTTTTGTGTCTATTTGTATAAGATTATCCCATCCACTTCAAGGTAATGAATTTGGGGGGGAAGAAAACAGTCTCCATTTTAAGTAACTATGATGTCTTTGACACTTGCACCCAAAGTTGAGTTATATTGTTGTTTCTATTACCTTGCTTGCATAAAGGTGATAATTCGATCAGCCCACATGGCAAAGAAATTCACTTGTATAATGAGATCATCAATCCAGGATCCTAAAGGTTTATTTGTCTTAAAAGAACTTTGCTGTACAGATTTACAAAAGAATGAAATGTAACATAAAATATACTTGCATTTTTTTAAAAAAAGTATATACAAACATGACATAGACAAACAATAGCAAATTGTTCTACTTCTATAACAGAAGACATCATTGGATCAGATGACATTATTATGGTTGATACTCCTGTTAAACTGAGCACAGGAAAATATAAATTAGAATAATTTTTAGGAAAATTCTTTTATTTTATTTCATCATTTATTTTATATGGCCATCCATCTCACCATTATTTCTCTAGCAAATTAAAAATAGAACCAACAACAAAAATAAAATATATAAATGGCAGCCATGATAAAACAACTGAACATAGCTCTAACTGAAAATTAACTTTGCAAGTTGCAGTGGTTGCCATTTTGCTACTAGATCCAACTCAAAATGCCGGTTGCTAGCTATAAAGGCCCATATGGCACAGGGCCTGGTTTCTTGAGGCATCACTTGTTTCCTATTGTATCTGCCTGACAATCCATCTGGAAGATTGGTGTGCATTGGTTCCATCAATTAAACACAGCCACATATTGGGACTCCTAAAGTGCACCTTCTGTGTAGTAGTGCCCACCATCTGGAATGAGATTCTCCCCAAAATTTAAATGATTTCCACCCTGCTGATATTTTAAAAGGCATTAAAAAGCTTCTCCAAGGCCTTTGGAGACAATTGATGCCCCTTTTGTCCTTTTGCTTCCTCTTTGGGTTTATTTATTTATTTGCCATCGTTGTTTTATCTTGTGCTGGTTTTGTGATTTTTTAAGGCTAAACTGGTGGGTGATTGGATATTGTTTTATGATTTTCTGTTATCTTCTTTCATTATAGTCTTGGAATTTCCTAGTGGTAATATTCCAACCAGATCTAATTCTTCTTATGCATTTTGAAATAAGAGTAAACTAAATATTGTATTTTTCAGAGTATAAGATGCACTTCCCCCCGCCTCAAAGAAGGTGAAAATTTGGCTGCGTCTTATACACTGAATGTAGCCCCCCTGACGGCCCCCACCTTTTGGCTTCTGCCTCCCAGCAATTTGCCTCATTGCAGCAAACAGCCTGTTTCAGTTTCAGCTTTAGCACAGCCTGATTAGCACAAGCAGCTGTTTGTCAGTTGGATCGTCCTCCTGACCATCAGTTGTTTCAGGTTGCAAGGATTGCCTTCACCTATTGCCGCATTCACAGGTCCCATTTTCGGCCTCCGCATCCCATTTTTGGCCTCTGTGTACCCCATTTTTGGCCTTCACATGTCCCATTTTCCGCCCATTCCAATCCCTGCCATCCAGAATGGGTGGAAAATGGGGCGCACAGAGGCCGAAAATGGGGTGTGTGATGGCTGAAAATGGGATGCGGAGGCCAAAAAATGGGTCACACGGAGGCGGCAATAGGCGAAGGCAATCCCTGTAGCCTGAAACAGCTGATTGTTGGGAGGCCAATCCAACCGACAATCAGCTGCTTGTGCTAATCAGGCTGTGCTGAAATTGAAACTAAAACAGGCTGTTTGCTATTTGCTGCAAGGAGGCAAATTGCTGGGAGGCAGAGGCAGATTTTTTTTTTTCTTGTTTTCCTCCCCAAAAGCTAGGTGCATGTTATACTTTGGAGTATCTTATACTCTGAAAAATACGGTATTCCACATCTTCCCAAATAGTTTATAACTTTCTTACATGAGAATTCAAATTTGTACATGAATAATACAGCATATACATTATTCTTTTGATCCACAGTAATATATACAGAGTTATTAGATATAATTTACTAAATTTCATATACATTTTTGGAGCAGTATTTTCTTAAAACTAATTAATACTTGTTGTTATAGAAAAAAATATTCTATAGAATCTTATCACATAAACATAAGACTAACATGTTTGAAACATAAAAATTCAAATGCATTTACTCCAAATTACCCAGATAAACATAAACATGTTTTGTATTTGAAATTTCATAATTCCTTTTGTATTTCTATGCTTCATCATCCTTGTTATTTTATTTTTATTGATTTTATTGAAATTCCTTGGTTTGATTTGATAAATTACTATGGTTTGTCAGTCAGCCAGATATTTAGATTGCATTTGGAATTTCTGTCCATCTATCAAATCCATTATTATTGTTATTGTTATTACTATTTAACAAAAGTACAATAAGAGATTGTTCACATACCTCCCACAGATCAGCTACTCTGCCTTTCAATATTGAATTATAAAGTTCTTCTAATCTTTTAGTGAAGATAATTTTTCCTTTGATTCCTTGCTGAAGTTCTTGTAATGACCGAATTATTAAGTATAGTAAATTATTAGAATGGTCTATCTCCTGGCGCAAGACAGGTAGCAAAGGTGAACTGGTAATAGAATAAAAATCTATGGTGAAATTGAGAGAGAGAGAGAGAGAGAGAGGGAGGGAGGGAGGGAGAGGGAGAGAGGGAGAGAGAGAACAGATTAACAAGGCTAAGGTTACAATGTAGGAATTCCAGCAAGTATGCCTACTTTCAAATAAGAATAATCTGTATAAGAGGCAGGCAATCTATGGTAACAAAATTACCCATTTTCTCCTGCCCTTTCAATGTACTTGCTTCTTCTGGGGATGCAGGACAATCTATATCTGGTCATTGTTTTAGTAACTGCTCTTCCTTTTATCAGTTAGAAGAAATAACTTTCATGCCTTTATATCTTTACATCATAACAGACTTTCCTGTTAAGTAGAGCAAAAGCTGTATTTGTATAAAGCTGAGATATGGAATACTACAGTAGTCTTGTTTAATGACAGTAATTGGGGGTGGAATTTAGTGGGTAAGTAAAGCAGTTATGAAGTATGACATCATGCAATGGCATCACTTAGTAATGAAAACCTCTTCAGTCCCTTTTGCTGTTGTTAAGTGAAGATTGTGGGTAGCTCCTTGTGACTTCCTGCTAGCTTCCAACAAGCAAAGTTAATGGAGAAGCCATCCAGAAGTTGTTAGTCCTCAGTGGCTCGCAAACAGGCTGGCAGGTGGATATATGGCTGCTGCAGTGCAGGGCATGGCTGGCTTGGGGTGGCTGCTCCCAAGGTGGGAAGGTGCATAAACATGGAGAAATCAGGGTCTCCAGATATAACTGAAGTTAAATCAGGGTATCCAGATCAATCAATTTAGGAAAAGGTGAAAGAAGCTGGACGTTGTAGATCAGCAATATACAGAGAATTATAAATTTCCCACTATATGCATAATGCTTCACAAATTTTATATTTTAATTACTATTTATTGATACTATTTGTTATTTTGTTCCTTGTTATTTCAATAATTAATAGGAAACAACCACACAAATGTGCAAACGCACACATAGACATATTTGTAAATTTACTATTAACTGCCTCAAACAAGCTACTGTAGAATGAAGGCCTCTTTATTGAAGGCTGTGAACTACACGCTGTTTAGTGTGGGATCTGACAACCTGCATTGTGGCTGGCCTGAAAAGGAGTTTGAAATCTAAAACCTTCAACAAAGAAGCCTTTATTTGGTAACAGATTGATTTAGGCTAGTAATTATGCATAATATGCATGCATGAACACAAATTGTGTTTCTCGCTCTTTGCGTACAAATATATAACTATTATATATATTATATAATACTACACAAAAATGCACAGATATAATTTTTTCTATATATAAATAAATGATGACATGATATGAAAATTCTATGAAATGAAGTTCTGACCTTCTGTAGCTTTCACAAGTGCAGCCCAAATGGGTCCAGACATGAAACTTCTCAGGGTTACAATTTCTGTAGACACATATTCATTGGTAGATGCCCCTGCCATATTCTCTACAGTCAATGGGAGCCTTATCAGAATATCAGATATTATTTCCAGTACTATTTCATCCTGGCCCATTCTATCACTAAGACAATAGGGAGATCAAAACTAGACTTAAAATTATCTATGGGAAGTAACCAAGTTAATAACCCGCTATTTATAAAGGTAGTTCTCGACTTACAACAATTAGTTTAGTGAAGTGTTCAAAGTTACAATGGCACTGAAAAATATTACTTATGATCATTTTTCACAGTTATGACCTTTACAGCATCCCCATGATCATATCATCAAAATTAAGATACTTGGCAACTGGTTCATATTTATGACTGTTGCTGTGTCCCAAGGTCAGGTAACCCTAACCCTAACCTTTTGTGACCTTCTGATAAAGTCAATGGGGAAGCCAGATTCACTTAACAATCAGATTACTAATTGCAATGATTTGCTTAACAACTGTGGCAAGAAAGGTTGTAAAATGGGTCAAAACTCACTTAACGAATGTCTCACTTAACATCACAAATTTTGGGATCCATTGTGATCGTAAATCAAGGACTACCTTTATATCACTTTTTCCTCACTTTTTTCTGTTAAGGAGATGTTGTATTAGACTACCTTTCTGGATTTGTTTACTTGCTAAATATGTCACAGCACATATCCACAATTTGGGTAATGTTAACATTCTGAATGAAGACAGCTCAACTGCATTGAATGGATATAGTCTTTGATACTTTGATGTACATAATCAAATGAAACAATCACATGTAACTAATGGACAACATATGGACATTCTGTCTCTCTCCCTTATCTTTCATGCACACATTATCTACAAATGCCAGCAAGTAATCTTTAAGGTTTGCATTTAATGGGATCATATCTACAAAATCCCTATACTTATTTTGTCCATTCTACAAATAGTCATTGGGAAAAGGAAGTTTTTCAACCTTTGTATAATTTTATGGCAGATCATGAGGTACTGAAGTTACTGATTCTATCGGGTTTATTCCAGCAAGCTTATTTAATGTGGTACTTTCTGATTGCTCTTTGCAGTTGGAAAACAAACATTGAAATCAGTGAAAGTTTCTATATGTCCCTTGACACTTACATAGATATATATATTGATACTTTAGGCTTTAAGCAGCTATTAATTGTTTCACTTGTGCTATATTGGAGGAAGGTGGGGGGAGAAGAGTAGGAGGAAATTTCAAATAATAACCTGATAATGTCTGTGCTATATGTTGGTTGGGTACTAACAATTGAATTGATAAATGATTCTGCCTGAGCTTTTAAATATTGTCTTTCAGCACAATGATGCATTCCAAAAAGTTCTGGAGAATCCACTTCTGGAAGAGATTGTAGATAGGTTCTGCAGTCTTTTAAACTATCTACTTCAGATATTGGTCGATACACCTGAAAAAAAGATTGTTAAATGCTTTATTGTCTCTGGCCATTCAAATACAATGTATGCTCAACATATATTTTCGCTATATTATTTTATTAATGCAATCATCTTTCTGCTTCTTTGCTTCAAATTAGCATTTAAAATTGATCAAATATATTGAAGAATGCAAATCTGCTGAGAGCTAGCAAATAAACTCATAATTTATGGTCAGATATTTTCTGAATACTTGATTTGATATTTCGTAGTCCTCAAGAGGTTTGAATTTTGGAAGATAAAGGATTACTCCAAAGGTAGTTTTTCCCCACAAGTCCCTTCTCTCCATTTTTAAAAAATATGAAACATGGATATAAGCATTCAAACAAAAAAAAAACATATCAAGTTAGGGGATCGCGTGCCCGCTGTCTCCAAGCGGTGGCGCGCTCCGACCCTCCCGACCCGTCTGGCAGGCCTGGTTGTGCAGAGTCTCAGGCCCTGAGTACCCGGCTGATGTTATGTAATGCCAGGTCCGTCGTTAACAAGGCCCCCCTGATTTGCGATCTCATTCAGGAGGAGGGTGCGGACCTGGCAGGGGTTACCGAAACCTGGTTGGGCCCAGAGGGCGGTGTCCCTCTGGTAGAGATTTGCCCACCAGGTTTCCAAGCATTCCATCGACCGAGATCTCAGGGAAGGGGTGGTGGGGTGGCGGCGATTATTAGAGAAGTCCTTTGTCCTAGGGAGGCCACTGTTCCTCAGACGGCTGGTTGTGAGTCTCTCTTTGTGAAGTGGGGTCGGGGGGTTCAGATGGGCCTGTTGATAACGTACCTGGCTCCCTGCCACGTGTCATCGGCCCTGCCCGGGCTCCTCGAGGTGATAGCCGGGCTGGCGGTTGAAACCCCCAGGCTTTTAGTCATGGGTGATTTCAACCTGCCTTCGCTCGGGGAAACCTCTGGGGTGGCCCGGGAGTTCCTAGCTTCCATGACGGCCATGGATCTGACCCAATTAGTTTCTGACCCCACTCACACGGGGGGACACACACTGGACCTGATTTTCGCCTCTGGTCAGTGGTTGAATGATCGTGTTGGAGATCTAGTCATAAAACCCTTGTCATGGTCCGATCATTCTCTTCTTAGACTGGACTTCGGTGCCGCCACCCCCCATCGCAGGGAGGCGGAGCCGAGGAGATGGTTCCGCCCCAGGCGCCTGATGGATCCGGAACGGTTCCAGATGGAGCTTGGGCCATTTCCTGAAACTCTGGCTCATAACTCGGCCACAGACTTGGTGGCCACCTGGGATAGGTTGGCCGCGGAGGCTCTGGACCGAGTTGTGCCTTTGCGACCTCTGACTCGGCATAGATCCCACCTGGCTCCGTGGTTTACGGGGGAGCTGAGGGGGATGAAATGCCGGAAAAGACGTCTGGAGGGTATCTGGAGGGCCAGTCGTGCTGAGTCTGATCGGACACAGGTGAGGTCCTATATTAGGACCTATCTAGTGGCGATAAGGGCGGCGAGGCGTTCTCACTTCTCCGCCCTTATTGCGTCTGCAGAAAATCGGCCTGCTGCCCTGTTTAGAGTGACCCGCTCCCTGCTTGAGCCGAGAGCGCGGGAGGACCTCTTGCAGGGTAAAGCAGAAGAGTTTTCCCGATTTCTGCATGATAAAATCGCCCAGATTCGGGATGGGCTGGACTCCAGTTGGGTGGTCCCGGGGGAGGTGTCCGGGGCAGGTCTTGAGACGGTTATCTGGGAAGAGTTCGATCCTGTGACCGCCGAGGGTGTGGACAGACTTCTGGGGAGGCTGAATGCCACCACATGTTTATTGGACCCGTGCCCTTCCTGGTTGGTTTCTACCTCCAGAGAGGTGACACGAGGCTGGCTCCAGGGGATTGTCAACGCTTCGTTGACGGAGGGGGCGCTTCCGACCGCCCTGAAAATGGCGGTGGTGCGGCCCCTCCTCAAGAAGCCTTCCCTGGACCCGGCTCTTTTGAATAACTATCGTCCTGTCTCCAACCTTCCCTTTGTGGCGAAGGTTGTTGAGAGTGTGGTGGCACGTCAGCTCCCTCAGTATCTGGAGGAAGCATCCTATTTAGATCCGTTCCAATCGGGCTTCAGGCCCGGGCACAGTACTGAAACAGCATTGGTCGCGTTGGTAGATGATCTCTGGAGGGCCCGTGACAGAGGTTATTCCTCTGTCCTGGTCCTCTTAGATCTGTCGGCGGCTTTTGATACTATCGACCATAGTATCCTATTGCGGCGGTTGGAGGGGTTGGGAATTGGGGGCACCGTTTTGCGGTGGTTCTCGTCCTTCCTCTCGGACCGCTCGCAATTGGTGTTGACGGGGGGGGAGAGGTCCACCCCTAGGCCCCTCATGTGTGGGGTGCCTCAGGGGTCAGTCCTCTCCCCTCTTCTGTTCAACATCTATGTGAAGCCGCTGGGAGAGATCATCCGTGGTTTTGGGGTGAGTTGCCATCTGTATGCTGATGACACTCAGCTATACATCTCCACCCCAAACCACCCCAACGATGCTGTGGAGGTTATGGCCCGTTGCCTGGAGGCTGTGCGGAACTGGATGGGCGAGAACAGGCTTCGACTCAACCCTTCCAAGACCGAGTGGCTGTGGTTTCCGGCGGCCCGATATAGTCAGCTGACTCCATCGCTGGCTGTTGGGGATGAGATCTTGACCCCCACAGAAGGGGCACGCAATCTTGGTGTCCTCCTGGATGTACGGCTGTCTTTGGAAGATCATATTACAGCCGTCTCCAGGGGGGCTTTTTATCAGGTTCGCCTGATACGCCAGATGCGGCCCTTTCTTGATCGGGACGCCTTACGCACAGTCACTCATGCCCTGGTCACCTCCCGTCTGGACTACTGTAATGCCCTCTACATGGGGCTCCCTGCGGGGAGCACTCGGAGGCTTCAACTGGTACAGAATGCAGCCGCGCGGGTGGTTATGGGGGCGTCGAGATACTCCCACGTGACGCCCCTCCTGCGCGAGCTGCATTGGTTGCCAGTGGCCTTCCGGGTTCGCTTTAAAGTACTGGTTTTGGTCTTTAAAGCGCTCCATGGCATCGGACCAGGATACTTACAAGACCGCATTCTGCCAGTAGTCTCCCACCGACCGGTGCGCTCCCACAGAGAGGGTCTCCTCCGGGTCCCGACGCCTTCTATGTGTCGTCTGGTGACCCCGAGGAATAGGGCCTTCTCTGTGGGGGCACCCGCCCTTTGGAATGGGATGCCCCCTGGATTACGAACGACTAGTGACCTGAGGGCCTTCAGACGTGACCTGAAGACCTGGCTCTTCGAGCAGGCCGGCCTGAGCTGACTCAAATGGGATTTTAAATGGGGTTTTTGGATTGGTTGGGATGGGTGTACAAAGTTTTAACTTATTTTAATTGGGGTTTTTAGATTTTTATAGGGACAGCCTAGGGTTTAATTCTTTTTTAACTATTTATATTTGTATACATGTATTTTAGTTGGCTGTTCACCGCCCTGAGTCCTTCGGGAGAAGGGCGGTATATAAAACCTTTAAAATAAATAAATAAATAAATAAATAAATAAATAAAATGGAGATCTGAACTAAAATTATTAGAGTAGCTAAAATATGTATCATACATTTTGTAAGTCAAGTATATGTATTGTAGATCTACCTGACATTGCCAAAATCATAGTGAAAACTGCAGGGACCAGAAATCCAAGGTTTACATAATATTGTTGCTAGCATTGTATCATTATTTCTAGCAAGTACATGCACAGAGGACAAGAAAAAAAGTCAAGATGGTGAATGCAATTCTGCAGTTGAAGCCTCACTACTTTTTAACTTGTATGTGATATATATGATGCACATCATGCAGAACTTCAATCTTGTGGTTGAATTTTTACTTTTCCTGCAGATGCCCCTGTTTCTTAAGAATGAATTATGAATGGGATAAACACTGAACTGTCATAGAGTAAGAGGAGATAAAGCATGGGCTTAGAAAGCACATGTTGCTCACCTATTGTTTTTTTCTATGAATGGCTGTCTTTTCATTCATGGATACAAATATTTCTCACTTGCCAGACTTTCCCTGAATACTGTAGAATTAAGCTGCATATTGGCAAGCCTGATGATGCTCCTTCTATACAAATTCTAATGACTTACTATTATTTACCTTAGTTAAAACAAGTGTAAGCCCCTGTGTGAGAGCTTACGTGATTTTGGCTCTATTTGTGTGTGGGTATATTAAGTCATAGATGGCAATTTAAAAATGTTATAAATAAAGAACATAAGTTCTCAGCAGAAAAATCTGTTATGGGGTAATGATTGAAACTAGCATCACACCATTGCAATGCAAACTTAGTACCTTTTGTACATGCATGGGTTCCTACTATAACTAGGGTAAACTATAAATGCAATCACTGAGCTCAAACATGCCTTGGAGATTTCTATTCCAAGCCAATATTCAAGGAAGAATTTGGAAATTCAGCCTCCTTTTAATTTTATTCAAAAGTCAATCTCTCCTGAAACACAAGGTTCCATTGTTGAAAAAGTCAGATTTCTGGGAAGTTGTTTTATAATGTTTATGGAAATCGTATCTTCCCAATGTCTATTTTTTATTTCCAATGTCTAGTTTTGATTTGTCCTCTATCTTCTGCATAAACGCTCTACAAATAAATGTGTAGTAGCTAAGGTGCTGGACTAGCAACAAGGAGACTATACATTCTAGATATGTTTTAGGCATGAAATCCAGCTGGGTGATTTTGAGCCAGTCACTCACTTAGCTCATCTCACCTTATACGGTTGTGTATGGGGGAGAAATAGGAGGTAAATTGAACTAAGAAAGAGTGACTAGCTCAAAGCCATCCATCTGGATTTCATGCACTATACACTGCCTTGACTTGACAATAGATGACTGACTGACAGACAGACAGACAGACAGAAGCAGGACAAACCAAATAAATAATACAAATGGTTGAAGATTATTTTTATGACTCTTAAACCATCTGTTCTTCAGAGTAAACCTACTTTGTGCACTCAGTTGTAAATCTGTCATATTAAAGCAACAACATAATGAAAAATACTTCTTATACCTCATCAGCAGTATAAACAAAATCTTCTTGCAGTACGGAAGGATTATAAAAATTATCTAAAATGCTAAGCAAGCATCGACGGTCCCAATTATCAGTTACATGGCCTCCATATGTTACTTCTCCAGTCAAATAATGCAATGCTGTCCAAGGAATCTTTTGGTGCTTCTCAAGGAGCACTTCCAATATTTTGATAGAAAACTGAAAAAGAAAAGTTATCATCAGGAAATATTTTTTAAAAAAAAATCTAGAGTCAAGGTCTGGAATTCAGAGAATCTATAATTAGTTGAATAAGCTGAATTGCACTTGGATTCATGTGGCTCTTACACAGAACCTTTATAGCTGCTCTGAAGAATCATTTTTATACGTAGTAATATTTCCAAACCAATTAATAATTAGAAATGAAAGTATGATATATAAAAAATTAAAATGTATTAAACAGGACTGTACGTTTAGACTTGTTCTTCTATAAAGAAGAGCAGATAGTCAACAGCATATCTGTGAGCATTAAGGTAAGAATTCACTAATTAAAAAGAGCCAACATGAATTTATACTGAATTTATATCATGGTAGAGTAATTTGATTTTATTTTATGATAGGAGACTTCTGGGGAAGAAATAATGGACTGAAGACAAAAAAGCAGAGCTGAAAATTATGGCTAAGAACAAGGCATCAATTAATAAATCGGTTCTTCTGACTTTCTCTGGAAAAGGAGAGGATGAGGTATTGCCCATATAGCTATACCACATGCAGAGAGCACAAGCAGTGGTGTCCAGAAGGTGGGAGAACCAGGAGATGAGAGAAATTGCCATTATTATTCCAGACACAGAACTTTTAAAGGACACTAATTTTGAAACTCCTTTGCCAACCACTTTTGGAAATTGCCATTAACTGCTTTAAAGAAGTTAGAGGAAATGACAAGGCTGGAAATACTAGTTGGCATAAGAAAATGAAGCTGTTTATAATGCTTAAGAATTTAAAATAAACAGCAAAAAATAAGACAAGGTTTGGATGTAGAAAGTTTTACATGGATTAAGGGGTGAGTAAACATTAGAATATTTGATTTTGAAAATTAAGACTTTAAAACTGATTTCAAACAGTAAGTGCATTCATGGGAAGAAAAAAATTAATTTTGAAAACATAATAACAAAAGCGACTTATAATAATGATGCTTGGAGATATTTTTGAGGAATGGTACTTTGAATTAAAATTTGGACTGGAAAAGAGTAAGTATTGTGGTTTGCTTGAGTTGAGATAAATAACTAATATTATTTTAGGGTTCTTATACTTTTTTCTGAAACCTGGATTGGAAAAGACACTGCCCATTGAATTTTCTTATACCTAAGAGTTGAATTATGGAATGAAGAATTTTATATCTTTTAATTAAGAAGAGGAGAAAAGATAATGAAATTATTTAAACTTGTGATGAGGGCGGGAAGTTTCTTAGTTTATTTTTCTTCTATTTTTCTATTTTTTTCTTCCTTTTTTGCTTTCTTGTACCTCTTTTCTCGTATTTTCTTTTAAATTTCTATTACCTTTTATTATTGTAGTTAATATATAAATATATAATACATAAATATATAAAATATTATTTTAAAAAGTTATTATTTTATGATTATGCACCTGATAGATTGGGGAAATGTTATAGACATGGTATAGCTTGACTTCAGAAAGGTCTTCAGCAAAGTTTCTCATAGTGTCCTTATTAATATAATGATCAAATAAAGATTTCTTACCATGTACATGTATACATCCAAACTAGATTATGTTGTTTCTCTGTGTCATATATTTGGGTATATGCATAATTTTGTATTTATTTATTTATTCACGTTTATGTAGTGTATATTGGAGGGGGTGACCCTTTCAGAGCAGTATGCAATGAAATTTAATTTTAATATATGCCGATCATTGTACATTCAAAGTGATAATAAAGCTATTCTAAGGTTCTAAGTTCTAAGATTTGATTTCTCACCAGTGAGGAGGATCTATAGATGGCTTCTAGACTGTGCTCACTCGTGAATATTTATAAGTGGAATCAAATCTATCTGGAGAGACATCTTCAGTGCAGTGCCTCAAGATTCTGTCCTGAGCCTGATTCAACATTTTTATAAATAATATGGATGAGGGAATCAGGGAAAAGCTTACCAAATCTGCATATGATGCAAAGCTAGAAGGGATAGTTAATATCTGGGTGTCAGGGAAAATATTTTAAAAAGCCTAGTACAATGGTAAATTCAAAAAATCTAGAACAGTGGGCACAAAAGAAATACATTGAATTTAACAGGAAAAATATAAAGTTATGCACCTAGATAAAAATTTTAAAAAAGAGAATAGCATGGGGAAAATCTAGTTGAAGAGAAGCATAGGATTTGTATATACAGTACTAGTGGATCATAAGTTGAATATGTCCCAATAATGTAATGCAAAGAAGGCCAATGGAATCTTGAAGAGTGATTAAAGAAACACAGAGTCCAGATCTACATGATCTACATCTCACTGTACTGATCAGAACTTGCTTGTAGTATAGTGCTTAGTTTTGCATACACCTGTTTAAAGAAGACATTAATAAATTGGAGCAAGTTCAGAGCATGGCTACCAAGATGGACAAAAATCTGGAACTAAGTCTTATTAGGAATGGTTAAAAAACCTAGGTATGTTTAGGGAAGAGGAGGAGACTAGATGTTTGACAGAGAAGATAATTTATATATATAAAAAAACTAGAATGTGATTTCCATATCTAAAGCATTGTGGGGGTTATTGATAGCCTGGTAATCTTTATTACAACTATTTCTTATCATTCTATATAATTCTCCTAATTACAAAGCTAAAATAATAAAAATACTGTTTCCAACCGCACAATTCAAAATTAAATATAAAGTATATTAAATAAGGCAAATAAAAAATGCATAAATTACTGTGAATTAATGGATTCAGGGAAAATTGAATATCCTAAAAAAGGACAGCCAATTGAAAGAAGATCCATAATGACATAGATTCAGCAAAATACATTTTAATTTACAAATATAATCTTATATAACATTTTCTCTTGCCTCTAAATCTGAAGAATTAAAAGCATATGGAATATTCCAGCCCAAAACTCCATATTTCTTTCTTTCATGAATGACAGCATTGAAGAAACATAGGCTAAACAACAATCTTTTCCATGATGGCCCACAGTTGGTCTTATTAAATATAGTTTCTGTTACTACACTAGTGTCACTTAATCCAAAAGTTTGAAGTAATGTTCCTTTTAGTCCTTCTGGAGTTTCTATTACTATCTTGAAGAAATAAACAAACAAATTATGAGTAAAAATTCAGTGGGAAATTTATCAATAAAACAAATAAACACACAAACAACTTTTATTGAGATTGTCTATAAGAACAGAATCTTTTAAATCCCATTGGCCTATACCTCCTCCTTCTTATAGTTCAATGAATTAGGGCGGTGTCTGCCTGAGATGCTTTTGAATCCTGTCTCTTCTGGACTTTGAAAATGCTTCAGCCCCTTTAGCCCTGGCAATAATTTCTTCATATGTTTGACAAGGCCACCTTATTTTCGATCTACATCAAGTTTGCTAAAATCAATTTTAAGCCAGCAATTTTAAGCCAGCAATATTCAATTTTTTCCTAAAACAACAGGATTCTGTCAATGTTTGATTATGTACATTATTTGTGTCTACATTTTCATTATCAGTTAACGTATTTACCACTGCTTGACTCATATTAGCTTATATTTCATCCTTTGTAAAAAAAAATAATGCTCTCAATTAGTAATTATATAAACTACTGAATAATAGATTGTTTGAAATCTTACCTTTAGCCCTCTTCTCAATATAGGTATGGGTAAAGATGTATCTGGTGTTGAACTTAACCATAGTCTAAATCCTGGATTTATAGTTGTATCAGGTAGGACAAAGCTATGGAAGTAATCATTTTTATAACAATTTTACTAGCTGAAACAATATACATATAGTGCCCAATCATCATTTCTATTTTACCAAAAGAATGCATAAAAATTAGAAGAAATAATGTTAATGTCATAGGTGCTTTTCAAAAGGCAACTGTTTTTTCCTTAAAGACAGTTCCCTTTTCATTCAAAAAGCATTCTGACTGAATGGTAGGGAATGGAAGGATTTATATTCTTTTCTTTGATCATCTAGTCATTAGCACTCTGACGGTTGGTCATTGAGGCCGCTTGGGTGTTTATCTGTATGCTCAAGGTCACTTGAAACAGAGTGCAAATGGGTGTGGAACCTTCTTGGAACTCCTGAAGTTTCAGGAAGGTTCAATATCCATTTGCATTCCGAGTGCTAATGACCAGATGACTTCAAAGAAAAGAATATAAATCCTTCCATTCCCCACCATTTAGTCAGAACCAAAGAAGCTTCTTCGATGAGAAGTGAAACATCTTAAAGGAAAAAACAAAGAAAGTCCAGTTGCCTTCTGAAAAGTACCTTTGGGACAATCATGACCTGGATGACTGAGAATATCTATAGACAAATAATGTTTAACATTCTTACTGTCTATTTTAGGCATAGATATTTAATTATCTCTTTATAAGTTATTATTTAAGGATATAAAGAGATTTTGCCAGAGATCCTGCTGTGTTCAGGTGTGGGCTTTTTCTGCTAATATATTCATAGCAGGATAGAAGATGGCAGGAAGCGGAGTTACTTATAACATACAATGTAAGGACTGTAATTATGATGTTGGATAGACAGATGAACGGCAATTTTTTTGTCTGAACTCTAGTCAAAAAAGACGACGAAAACCTAACCTTGCAACACAAGGACAGGCTCAGTCACAGTTTCAACTCAGATTCCCACCAAGACTAGTAGGCCAGTCAGCAAATTCCACTCTTTCACACACAACAATGATCTTTGTCTGATAATGAAACATTTCCAGAAAACAACCAAACTCAGAGACTACCAAGAACTGGACTGAACTAAAATTAGCCTAATCTGGTTCCTTTCCATCTGAGAATAAATGATATATAGAAATAAATTTAAAAGCTGCTTACGAATCAACAATTTTGCACAATCTTGGCATAAATGAAGTTGCAAGATGGCAATTCTGAAGGAATACCCACTGTTCACCCAGTATTTGTGCTTTATATATCAATTCCTCTGCTTTGCTGGCTTGGCCGCGTCCCAGAGATAACATTTGCACATTTTGTGTACTTTTTATTTCTTGGGCAAAGCGCAAGACAACTGCTGTAATGTCTATCCCTATACAACATATAAAAGAATATCTTTTATTATTTTATGTGACAATACATTTACTTAGAACAATGTTACTCTGACATATTGTGTCAGTGAAACAATATATATCTATATCTTTTGTAACAGAATGAGAAAAGATATAGTATAGATTTTATGTTAGAAGAAAACTTTGTGGAAGGAAAACAGGATTCCTGTACTTTCATAATTTTATAAAAGAAAGAGTGTCAACATGTACCACATTTTCCCCCATTACATTACATCCCTGCAATACTGTAACAATTGCTCGATTAAATGATTTTGAAAAGAACTTTTGCATAGTAATGGAGGAGGGGTGGATGTAAGGTGATCACTATGATATTTGAAGCTACAGGTTAGGAAACCGTCCTACTTTTTTTCTGTGTATTATAGAAAAGATTAAGTAGCAAGCTATATCTAAAGGGCATTTTATTTATTTATTTAGCAAATGTATATAGCCATCCCTCTCACAAAATGAGAGTCCAGTGGCATTCAAGCACAGTAACATTTAAAACAATTTAACAATCTTGAAACATTCAAACATATATTTTTATACTGTGGTGTATAGGGATATGCTTTTTTACAAAAAAACAAAAACATTATTTAAATGTAATTATTTATTTAGACTATACATAATGTCTAGGGTTCATTAAAGGGGGAGTTGAAATGCCAATTTGAATATAAGAGTTAGGGGAAATGATGACATAGAACAAATTATTAGTTACTCTTTGGACATCAATTAGATTTGGTTTGTGCCATATGTAAGGCATATTAGTATGTATATTACAGTTACATAAAGTACATAAAAGGCACAAGGCATACAACTTGCTGTACACAGAGGAACACATACATGCTATGAAATGCTCACCATGAGTATGGATGAGAATTAGTGGAGTTGTAGAATCAGATTCCTCATACATTCCTTTTAAATTAATTCCTCCAGTCTGAAAATATCTAGTTCCCAATTTCTCAGTTACAAATATTTGTACTGCATAGTTTAACATTTCTGAACGGAGAACTTTTATCTAGCAAAAATGAAAGTTATAATGATAACATCTTGTTTTACAAAAATGTTATAGTGTTTAGTTCTGGGTCTTGCTTAAAGGAGAAACACAAATACATAATTTTTGCCCCTCCCTTAACCCTCTTTTCAATCATGAAAACATCTAGCAAAAGACCTGAAAATTTCATCCTTTCCCACACTTGAGATGTCAAAACCATGCCCTTACAGTCCTCAGAGATGACAGTCTAGTCCCAAGCAAAAATGTTTGGCCCTCCCAATACAATAGAATTTCTGAACTTTGTATGCCATTATCATTAACTGTCAGATATCTTTCAAATCAGCTAGAAACATGCTTCTTCTATATGCCAAAATAGTTTAAACCAATAATATTTTCATTACTTGCCAAGATAAGTCTTTCAAATGGAGAAAGCTTCTCCCAAGGGAAAATTACAGGTATACTTTCCTCATCATCTTCACTTTCTCTTGCTAACTGTGATTCTGAATCTGCTAACAGATTAAAGTAATTATTAAATAATTACTGAAATGCTGAAATGTTTAACAATTATACCATATAAACATTGTAACAAATTGGTACTTCTTTCAGTATTATAACTTTGTTTAATGTAATGTAATTAAACTTTTCAAGTGAATTGTCTTGATCAAAATTCTTGTCATGACTTTTAACTGCGTGAAATTGTACTTTATAGAAAGCAATTTTTGAATCAAATGGACTAACTTACAGAATGTATCAAAAATACACCCATGATTCATGAGGGAATTAAATTTGGGAAAGTTATAGCTGCTCTATTACTAGTGGCTGTTGTTGCTCTACCTGGCTGCTGCACATGATCTTTATTTTCCCTCGTTTTGACAGTTTCCCAGACTGTCTCATAATCCCTTGCTCACCCACCTAGAACTAGCCATTTATCTGCCTGCTGGGAAGGGAGAGGGGAGGAGGAAATGTGGAAGGAAGGAAGGAAGTCATTTACTTCAACTGCTTATTTGCCCCTCTTGGTCATTCTATTTTTTTTATTTAGGTAAGGAAATATCTCTGAAATAATAATAACAACAACAATAATGACCCAATGATTATTTCTTAAGTTATTTCTTAAGTTCATGCACAAGAAAGAAGATAATAAATCAGTATGCAAGTCAAGATGTTCTAGGATAGAGAAGTGAGCAATCAGTGTTTTAAAAGGCCATATAAGGAATAAAAAGGCCATAAAAAGTGCAAAAATATATCAGGAAAAAGCATACTGTATAACGTGGAATATTTATAAGTTCCTGCAAGACAAACCAAACAATCATTGAATAAACTTTTACATTTAACCGTTATCCTCCTACTCATTGGTCAGCAAATCATTGTTTCACATTAATATGCAAATTCTATGGAAAATGTGATTTATTTTATGTGGAAAAGTATTCTGTCCTGTAGCAATTCAACTGATCTCTTGCCTTCAAAGGATCAGACAATATGACTAATATTGACTAATCTTTTAAAGTGGCTTCAAGATCTTCACCTTCCCTAATTTTAGTAATCTAAATATTTTAACTTTTTGAATTATTTTATTGTAAGTTATATTTTTATACTGTGGTATTTAGGGATATGCTTATTTTACAAAAAACCAAAAAACATTATTTAAATGTAATTATTTATTTAGACTATACATGATGTCTAGGGTTCATTAATAGAGGAGTTGAAATGCCAATTTGAATATAAAAGTTAGGGGAAATGATGACATAGAACAAATTATTAGTTACTCTTAGGACATCAATTAGATTTGGTTTGTGCCATATGTAAGGCATATAAGTATGTATATTACAGTTACATAAAGTACGTAAAAGGCACAAGGCATACAACTTGCTGACTTTTGCACATCTATACATTTCCCATCTTCATTTAGATACATGATTTAATTAATTTATTTCTAACATTTAGTTAGAAAAAACAATTAGCTCCTCTTCCAGGTGGTTTTGGAAGAGGTAGAGGTAAGGGATGTACAGAAACTTCAATCTTGCATTTTCTTGAAATTGTATAAGCTCAGAAAAATCATTATATTTTAGCAGTTACCTTGCTTTTGTGATAATGGTCTATAACATGTATTAATTAAATCATACACATTCTCACTATCTAGAAAATCTTTCCACTGTTGAGGATATGTTGACAGAGAACTGCACAATAGACTGAATGCAGGTATTTGAGTACTCATGTACTGACATTCTTTCCACATTCTTTCATTTATCCAATGGAATGAAGCCGTTTTGTTAAATACACATGAACCTAATAAAATAATGAAACATAAAATAATAATGAAACATTTAATTAGGACATATATAAGTATTCTGATTTTAATTCAATACATAAATTATAACCAAATTATTAATTTTGGCTGTAGTATGTCCATGTTGTCATGATCATCCTGAATAATGGATTGAAAAGCCAATCTGAGAGGCAGTCAATTGACCAATCACGATCCTAGAAGTTGTGACTAAAAGTAATATATGTGCAGAAACTGTTGTCAGTTTCAGAACCGCCCTAAAGGGGACTTTACACAGAAGATATTTAGAAGAGAATTTATCTTTAGACCTAACACATTCAAGATGCCCAGTTTTTCCTTTCCTTTCCTCTTCTCAGCCATTTTGTGAAATAAAGCTGTAATCTGTGGTAGTACTTAAACTTGGTTTAATCACCAGGAGGACACAATCAGTTTGCTGTGAGTGAATATTTCTTTGGCATTTTAAGAGATAGCTTGGGTAATGCCCAAAGGTGGGATTCTCCTGGTGCAACAACTGGTTCGCTAATTGCACGCTCTGAGAAGCTGTGCGCGCGTGCATAGCTATCACAATTACTTACCTTCAATGTTATTTCAGGGAAGTAACACAGTTGAGGTGCAGCAATCCATTCTGCCACGCGAATCAGCTGAGCAAATATAGATGAGTACAGCACAGGGACAGGCGGGCAGGCCCATATGATCGTCGGATCGAACCGGTTCGGAGCATTGCAGCTAGGGATTCACCTGAACTGGTCTGAACTGGGAGAATCTCACCCCTGCTAATGCCCCCTAAATTTAACAAAAGCTAACACAACCCTCCTCTAGCAAATCATATATTGAACTAAGAGGAATGTTGTTCTGCCTAGACATGCATTTGATTGCTTTGTTAAAATAACTCATAAATGCATCTACATTTATAATGATATAACATTTTCCTAATTTCTTCAATATATTGTTTTAACATTTAAAACTTTATTTTTAAAGATATATTATGCTTATATGGTACTTTGTAATGTGTTCTTCATGCACAATAGAATTGTATCAGGATAACCCAGAAAAAGGGATGATAATTGTAACAATAGCAGAAAGTGTTGCATATCTTTACTAAGGCCAAAAGCGAAAAGGTTCAGCAAAGCAATTTTGCACATGAATTCAAGATACCAATCCCTATAAAATCCTACAAAGAATGACATTACCAGGCGTAACTTTTCTAGTCTATTCTATTGAATCAAAAGAACTTCAGAACTGTAAGTGATTGGCACCATAATTTAAGAAGGAATAAAAGAAACTGGAATTAGTTCAGAAAAAGGCAACAAAGTTAACAAAGAATTAGAAACTAAGTCCTATGAAGAATGACTCTAAGAGTTGCATATCTTTAATCTTAGAAGAAATTATTGAGAATAAGATATGACACCATTCCTCAAATATCAGAAAGGATGTCACATGGAAAAAGATCAAGATAGTTTTTCTCAAATTCCAAAAGAAAGAATCAGAAATAATGGATTTAAATTATTGGAAGACAGATTCCAGTTGAATATTTAAAAAAAATTAAAAAACCTCCTAAAAATAAGAACAATCCTACATCAGAACAATTTACCAAGAAAGTCATTTTCTCTTTACCCTTCATCAATGTGTTCAAGCAAAGATTAGATATTTACCTGTCTGATATGCTTCAATTAAGTGATGAGAGTTGTCAAATAGGAAAAAATAATTTGGATTTTAGCACCCAACACGTGCTTGGTGAATCTTGAAAGCCTGTGTGGCTTTCTAAAGCTACAATTCTATAACTGTAATACAGAAGAAATCAAATATCTACTTGGGAATAGATAGGTACTTCTGCTATCTCCACTGTTAAAATATTGGTAGATAAGAAAATAATAAAGCAACTGAAGGAAAACAACATAATTAAGAGACAAGAGAAAAGGAATTTATACAAGTCCTTGTTCACTGGTAGCATGGTTTGGCCAGAACAGCTAAATAAGCATATATCTGCTATGCTTAGGAAGAAACATCTGTAGGAATAGATATCTGATCTGAGAAATGTCAGGAAAAGAGAAAAAAAGTTTTTTATTCATTTAATTGATTTTTTATTCCATTTCCTCTTAGGTCATGTAACATAGTATAGGTAGTTCTCAACTTACAATCTTTCATTTAGTAACTGTTTGAAGTTATAACAGCACTGAAAAAAGTGACATGACCATATTTCACACTTATAAAACACATACATACACACGCATACATACATATACACAAATCCTTACACTTAGAGAATTAACTATTAATCAATGCCCGTAACATTAGAAAAAGCATATAAAGATTTGGCATATTTTTGATTAATTTTTCTCAGTATTCACATTTCTTATTTTGACAATTTTCAACCAAGTTTATAATAGTTCACAAAAGTTTCAGAGACAGCATTATAAAATCTAAAAGTAATTGCTTAGCTCAGTTGAAATATGGTATGTTGATTACATAGTTTTCTATGGCCAATTCTTACTATAATTTACATGTATGTTACATATTTACACAAGGATGACAAAATCAATTCCTGAGAGCACATTATATCTTTACACATTTTTTACTGAAAATATGAATATTTTTTGTTTACCATTACGGTCAGAGATTGATGGTTGCTTAATATTTGCTATCATGTTAGAGTACAGGAAGAAATTCCACTCATTCTCTGATATAAATCCAAGCTTATTTGTGAATACATTTTCACCACAATTATTTTTCATGATTGCTGTGCACAGCAGGAAAGCAAAGCATAGTTTATTTTTATTGAACACAGCTGAAGAAACTGTCTGCAAAATAAAAAAAAACATGTAATAGATTAATATTTGCCACATTTGCCAAATACATATGCAAGTCCTATTGGCTGAAAATAATTTATGTATTATAATATTTAAGTACCTCATAGACATGATATGTTAGTGTCTCAATTATATCATTAATATGTATTTTGAAGTGATCTATCTCAGTCTCACTTTTCGTTAATGTTTCTTCACTTTGTACCTTATATTCACTTATTTTTGTACTTGAAAGAGAATCACTGAGAGAAATGTCACTTTTTTTCACATTATCTATAGAGTCTACAAAGATCTTATGAAACCAATTCAGTGAAAACTGATAGACATGGTTGATGTGTACAAGATCTGATATTACAAAATAGAGCACAGCACCACGAGTTGCTATAGGAATATAGGCTTTACGCAATCCTTCTATGGTGACTTCTGTTGCTGCTGAATCTGCTACACGCTGAAAAATCTCTGACGAGGTAATTTTTGTTCGCTGCAAATTTTCAATGAGGTCTTGGTCATCTAAAAGATGCCCTGTGAAAAAGTGTAATTGAATTGTAGAATAGAATAAATTAAATAATTTTATTTTGTAAATTAAATATTCACTTTATAAACCAGAAAGCAGTACAACAAGGGAGCCCTGTTAGCAAAGTTATGAAACTAGTACAATAGTTTTATATGACATTACTAGAATTATGCAGCTATTTGGATCTGAAAAGGTGCTGGGGGAAAAAGGAAACCTTGCTGCAGCTGCTAAAACCATCTTAAAAAGACTGCATCTTTTCCTGGACTCATACTGTAGCTGCCTGGTCCCAGAGAAAAATATATTTTTACTTATGGAGATGCCAGTTGTTGGGGTTCTTGTAAATAAAAGTTGCCAGGGGAATAACTGGGACTATGACAAACAAGTATTTGGAGTTCCAGGAAAAATATGAACAGTGTCAGAATTATGTGTTTCATTTCATGTTTGGAAGAGGGATGTAATATAAGTGATATATAAAGGGACATCAGCAAGTGTAGGATAATGAGAACTATCCCTATGAACTGCATATTTTAAAATACAAGATTCCAGCTCATTCTGTGTGTATATTTTTGTATAAGTATACTAGTTATAATGTATCAAGGGGTATAATAAAACACAAACTGTCTTCTTGGACCATAAAGGAGATGGTGGGAGATTTGTATTTTTAGACTTCCATGATTGTGTTAATATAGCCATATAATAAAGTTCTCTTGGTCATGTTTTCTTTCTTGTTTATCTGGGAAGATTGACATCAATCTGAAAGTACAGATCCCTTGTCATCTTCTTTACAGTCCAAAAAGTTAGAGAGGATCCTTTCTGAACCTATTGCTCTACCCACATCCCTGCTTTGGGCTATGTCCTTCCTCATTGATTTTGCTTGTTGGAAGACTGCAGGAAATTGCTTAATGGCCTGTGGTTATTTATTTATTTATTCAATTTCTATGCTGTTCATCTCATTAATACATCAACTACAATGACCCTCACTTAATGATGGCAATCAGGAGTTCAGGTTTGCCATCCCTAAGCAATGTAGTTACAGGACATCATGCTTTACAATTGCATTCCTTAACCATGGAAATTCCAATCCCAATTACCAATGTTAACTGATTTTTATTTATATAACAGAAAGCATAGAAAGTTATAGGAAAGTATTTGGGGATCATCTACAGGTGGGATTCAGCTGGTTCTCATCGGTTCACCCGAACTGTTAGTTAGTTACTTATGCAATTTGGAGAACCGACTAAAAATAAAGTGCAAAAGAGGGTTTTTTCTCTCTCTCCCCCTTCAGTTAATAGCTCCGGGCAAACAGCCAAGAACCACTTAACAGCTGCAGCTGGAATGCAGCCGATCAAGTCAATAAACAACAGAAACTGACAGGATTAGGGCAGGAAAACCCATCAATCACTCATCTAGGGATAGGATCAACCTCTTCCTTCAGGAAGAAGGACAAGATTACAAACATTTTCATTATAAAGAGTATTAAGTAACACTTCTGTGATCAGCTGATACTCCCTGGAGTTTCCCATGACCTTTTATAACTGCTACAGTGTTGGCTACTTGTTTCTTCCTGGGGGAAAAGATGCAGGAGAGGACAATGATGAAGTTTGATTATACAGGAATTTAATGTGTGTGTGGTCTAACCAGTTGTATTGCTTCTGCTGTGAAGCACCCAATTTAGAACATAGAGAATATAGAATACTAGAATTGGAAGGGTAAATGGCTTTTGGCAGCATGCCCAGGCTTTCAATTAGCATGAGCAGCTGCTCTTAGTTTCTCTCTCAGCTGCTGCATTTGCTTTGGGATTGACTTTTTTAAAAAAGGAGAATGGCTATTTTAAGTTTTCTGCATTGTTTAGTGGCTTCTGGCACTGTCCTTTTGGGGTGTACTTCCCTCACTCTTTTTGAAAGCCTCTAGTGATGGATCACCCACCAACTTCTGATTGGTCTCACCCTTAGGAAATTTCTCCTTAGTCCTAGGTTGCTTCTCTCTTTGGTTAGTTTTCATCCATTATTTCTTGTTGTGCCTTTTGGTGTTTTGGAAAATAGATTGACTCCCTCATTTTTGTACGAGCCCTTCAAATTTCCTGAGAGAACAATTAATCAGTGGAACAACTTGCCTCCAGAAATTGTAAATGTTCCAACACTAGAAGTTTTTAAGAAGAAATTGGATAACCATTTGTCTGCCTAAGCAGGGGGTTGGACTAGAAGACCTCCAAGGTCTCTGCCAACTCTATTATTCAATTCTATTCTAAATATTGGAACAGTGCTATTTTATTGTGAGTTGGACTAAGGAGAAATTTCCTAAGGGTGAGACCAATCAAGTTGGCCACAGCCACCCAGTCACATGGCCACCCAGCTCTGCTCACCCAGTCATTAGGGCAGAGAACTGGCTGTTAAATTATTTGAATCCCAGTACTGGGATGATCATAAAATTACAATGAAAATTACTGTAAGAAGGTGTCCTTCAATTATAATTAGCATGATGCAGAATTATGTTAATAATAGTTGAAGAACATGTGAGTTGGCAAGTATCACCCAAATGAAGTTTATAAGCATTTGTACACAGATAATGAAACATTATTTTCAAAAAAAGAAGTTTTTGGCCTTTGAATTCTATTTAATAACATTCTGTGCTTTCTGCAAAATAATATAAAATATATGAAGTTTTTCCAAGTTTTATTTACCAGTTGTTTTTTGCAAAAGTTGAAGCGATCTTTGTTCATCTTCACGTAGTGCTACCAGATCAATTGATATGCTTTCCATCAACTTGCAGTACTGTTTTTCAAGCTCAGGTTTTTCCTTATTTACAACCGCAGATAAAAGCTGATTTTGCAAACCATGGAATGTTAAAGTGAAGTTTATCATAGTAACAATATTGCATGTTGCTGGCAGAAAATGAGGATTGGGTTTCTGCGTTGTCAGGTATAAACTGAAATAATCACAAATATTTATAAAGCTTTTCGTATGTTACATAATTATTGATTTTTAATATCATAAAATATTATATTATATTTTTATATTAAAAATAATATCTAATATCATCTAACATCTTGAATATTTTTTTCTAGAGCAATTTTTTTATGTATTTTCTTACTTGCATTTAACCTAAAATACTAGTCTATAAAGACCTCAGTGACATAAAACATGGCTATCTAATGTAAGGGAATATCAGTATAACACTGTCTGGTTATTAAAATTTGCATTTTTGCAAGCTTGCTCCACCCCCCCCCCACCCCCTCCCCCACTTTCAGAGTACCTTTTCTAGCAGATGGAACAAGTCTGTTTGGCTCTTGCTTGATCTATAGTTTAAAAATCTGTAAAGTTGTGTTATGTTTTCAGGGCCTTTCATTGGAAATTAATTTTAATTTGTAATTTTCCTTTTTAAATATTGAGTAGAACAATAGGACATTTCAACTTGCCAATGCTCGTTATTGAGTTGGAGTGATTCAATAAGGAATAATCACCAAGGACCATAAGAAATGTTCATGAGAGGGGTGGTTTGAATGTATAGAGCAGAAAGACTGTGATTAAGTCTACAGAAGTCTAAATTAAAGTATCTCTAATATAAATGTATATAATAATAATAATAATAATAATAATAGTGGTAGTAGTAGTACTTCAGGAACTTCTAACAAGGTAAAAAGAACGATCTAACAATATTTTTTCTTACATTGCATCTGCAATCTGCTTTTCTCTAAGTCATAGCAATTATTTTGCATATTATTGGATGAATTTAGGCTGTGTCCCAAATAATACATTTTCAGGCACTTAAAGTATGGCTTTGCCTCTTTTCCTACTGTGTTTCTTCTTTTCATTCTATATATTTTGTATGTCTCAGTCTCCTCATGAGGTTTAGTTTCTAGTTCCATGATCATTCTCCCTCACTAATTAAATATTGACTAATTACATATTCATATGCCCTGTTATAAAACAGGACAGGATTAAAAGCATCTACTTTTGAAAATATGGCATGTGGAAGTAGTTTCCACTCTTTCTCTAACTCCTTGCAAGAATAGAGTTGAAACTGAATTGTAGGTTGCAAAGAAAGGGCAGGTTTATTTTCCACCCTGCTATTTTTTGGACAGTCTAAATAAGCTTCAGTTTTATAAGAGAAAAAGAACACATACCTATGGTAAATGTATGTCTTGCCTTAAGTTTAATTGTAAAGAAAAACGCTCCTTTTGTATTTTTATATTACTCAATATAAAAGAAAAGACAAACACTAGGGCAAAATATTCCAGATAAGTATGCTCAGATGATTTAATGATCTTCATCAACTGATACTTAGTTCTAGCACAGCAGTATGAATCTCACTAGAGAAGTAATCTTTGAGTGGCCACTGAGGTAGCTATTAGGATACCTGAAGAGAAAACTGCTTTAGAATGTATAAGAGTGCTCACACAAATCTATTGTTAACCCCTTAAAATAACTGCATCTTTTCCCAGATTCATGTAGTTTTCTTCTGTAACATAATTATATAAATAATATTAAAATGTATAATCATGGGAAAATATGCATTAGGTATAAAAAATATTGAATGATGCTAAGCATGCATTCTCTGAAGCACCTTTTCTCCTAGAATCCAAGGTGCTAGACAGTTCTGGAAGCTCTGTTGCTTGTGAACTGCACTGGATTTAATGGTGCATAATGCATTACGGCTTTCTATGATGCATATGGTTTTATATACTTTGATACTGTTTTTTAAATAATTTTAATCTAGCAGTAGTAGACAATTTCTAAATAACGTTCAGCAATACAATAATAAAATCTGGTCATGACATTTCTGGTCACAATAGTGCAAATATTAGTACAGTAATATAGTTTTGATTTAGTAGTCATTATATTCTCTTATTGGGAATTTGCTTGGAAATAATCCACATGAATAAACTCTAACAAATATTTAAATATATCCCATGACTTGGGAATATTTAGAAGTCTTTATCTTTCTTTCAAAGTACAAATTCTTATTAGGTTGAATATATAGTATAGGCTTAAAGTTGTTCAATTTATACAAGCAATTACCGAAAGTCTGAATTGTACTGAATTTCTGAATCTCCTATTCTAATGAATTCTTGTCCTCCTTTTTTGTAGATCTCCTTGCTTAAGATGGATTTTATATTTGAATCCAATGTTTCAGGAAAATCCTAAAAAACACAAGACTGTATTTAATATTACATACAGTAAGTAATTTTCCTGTTCTTTGAAAAAGGCACCTTCTACAGTAATTAAGATACTCTATACTTTGCTCTTTTTTGATGAGGAATTGCTTCCAGTGAGGAATTGCTACGGCTTAACAATGCACAAAACATTATAAATTGATCACAATGTAAGAAGTATGATGAATAAGAATTCATATTTTATTTCTCACCCAGTCTTTCTCATGCAATTCTTACATGATGTCTATATGCATGTTGGTATACCTTCAAATCAGCCTCCTTAGCTTTTGCCAGGTACATAGAACATGTAGATTTTTTGGCAACATTTTCAAACATGAGGACGAGAGTGACTCTGCTGGATTTTTCCCTGCTGGATTTTTGTAGCAAAGGAGGACTAGAACTTAAAAATACAAGTTGAAAACAGGACCAGAACTAAAATCCATTTCCCCATTTCCAGTCTAACCTCAATCACTAGCCAGATTAGTTCTTAATGCCTTAATAGCTGAAAACTAGAAATGTTTTTATTATTCTATATTGGTAGGGAAGTGATGTCAGTGATAAACTAATTTACTGATTTCATAACTTGTATTGCATTATTAGAGTTGGAGTGTTTTATTTGATATCAGTTTGCTGGCTTTCACTTAAAGCTACATTGTATAGAACTATGAAATTAATGTCCAAGAGAAAAACCACCAATTAATGTCCATGACAACAACCACTAAGAAAAAGACTGTTCATAACACATGATAGCAAAAAACTATATACAGCCTCTCCTAACCATCCTATTTGCAATGAGTGTTCTAAAATCCAAGGTTTTATTCAAAGAGATAATATAAAAATAGTTTAGTGAGATCAACATTTAAATTTTTATTTTTAATTCTGTGATTCAATTTTATTGCTTCCCCTTTTCCTAATATAGCTCTTTCATGTAGAGATTTGGTTATATCATTTAAAAAGTTAATTTTTCACTGAAACATTCCTTACGTGCCAAATTGTTTTGTTGCATAACTATCCCTTGTATTTTAGGATTAGTACAAGGTATATTCTTCACTCATTGACACTTTCTTTTCTATTTTTCCTGGTGCTGGACTGAAGGGAAAGATTCTTGGAGAAGTCCTCAGCTGAATAGACTATGATATGTCAGGAAATTCAGACTAACTGCTGACAGTTTATCTTACATTTAACAGTCTGTACTATTCATTCAGAGGGAGGATTTGGTTTTCCAAAACTGGAGATTTATCATCATGCTTGCATATTGTCAAGTATTAAATACTAAAAGCTAATAATTGATATTAATTTTCTAATTTGCACAACTTTGGAATATACATATATAGCACCTTTAGTTGGATAGACAGTGTTAAGATCTGAATACTTACTAAGCTGGCAGAAATAGCTAACACCCAAGAAGATGGGCTCAAGATCCAGATAGATCTTGACAGACTAGAACACTGGGCTGTATCTAACAAAATAAAATTCAATGTAGAGAAAAATAAAGTCCTACACTTAGGGAAGAAAAACCAAAAGTACACATATAGACTGGGTAAAACCAGGCTCAATAGCAGTAATTGTGAGAGGGATCTTGGAGTCTTAGTGGACAATCAGCTAAATATGAGTCAGCAGTGTGCAGCAGCAACCATAAAAGCTAATACAATCCTAAATTGCATTAACAGAGGGATACAATCGAGATCAAGTGAGGTACTAATACCAGTCTATAAAGCCTTAGTAAGACTACACCTAGAGTACTGCATCCAGTTTTGATCACCACATTATAAAAAGATGTTGAGACTCTAGAAAGAGTACAGAGAAGAGCAACCAGGATGATTAGGGGACTGGAGACTAAAACATACAACGAACGGTTACAGGAACTGGACTTGGCTAGTCTAGTCTAGTAAAGAGCATTTAGAGAGAGAGAGAGAGTTAAGATGGCGACCGGAGGTCAGCTGGAAGAGCTCCTCCGCGATATCCGAACGGGGCGTTGAGTTCCCCCCCCCGGGTCCTCCTCACCTGTGGCAGGGGTGGCGAGGGGACCCGTGGGGGGGTGGGCAGCCCCCGCGGTCAAGACGCGATGCCGAGGGACTGCGCTCGGCGCCCAGCGGCTCGGCGTTCGGCGGGGGACTGCGCTCGGCGCCCAGTGGCTCGGCGTTCGGCGGGGGACTGCGCTCGGCGCCCAGCGGCTCGGCGTTCGGCGGGGGACTGCGCTCGGCGCCCAGCGGCTCGGCGTTCGGCGGGGGACCGCGCTCGGCGCCCAGCGGCTCGGCGTTCGGCGGGGGACTGCGCTCGGCGCCCAGCGGTTCGGCGTTCGGCGGCGCAGTGTTCAGCGGCCCATATTCGGCGTCCGGCGGCCTGACTCCTGGCGGTTTTAGTGACTCGAGCTCGGTACCTGATGGCCCGGCGTTCGGCGGCTCGCTGAGTTTTCCCCCCCCGGATCCTCCCCACCTGTGGCAGGGGTGGAGAGGGGTCCCGTGGGGGGGTGGGCAGCGTTCGGACCATGACGTGACGGGTCCGGCGCTGCGTCCAGCAGATTGTATTCGCCGCCGGACCGCTTGGCGTTGGGCGGCTGGCGCTGTGCCTAGTGGACTGCGTTTGCCGCCTGGCGGCTTGGCATTTGGCGGCTCAGCGTCTGATGGCCTATGTTCCACCTCTATGTTGGCCTCCAGCAATTCTATCAATTTCATCAGCTCGAGCCTGGCGCCTGATGACCTGGCGTTTGGCGGCCCGTTGGGTTTCCCCTCCCCCCGGTCCCTCCCACCTGTGGCAGGGGTGGTGAGAGGACCCGTGGGGGGGGGGCAGTGTCCGGGCTATGGCTTGGCAGGTCTGGCGCTGCGCCCAGTGGTTGTCGGCTGGCGCCTCAGGAGATGGCGTTTGGCGATCTGGAGGGGGCTTGGAGTTCCCCCCCCTTTGGGTCCTCCCCGCCTGTGGCAGGGGTGGTGTGGGGACCCGGGGGGGGATGGGCAGCCCCCGTTGTAAAGACCCCAGCTGAAATTAGATTTGCCGCTGCGTTTCGGGCGGCTGGAACTGGACTCGAGGGACAGCTGCCGGGGTGGCCGGAGGACTGTCGCTGTGGCGGCTGGAGGACTGCCGCTGGAGCTGGGGCTGGGGCCATTGTAGGGGCCCCAGCTGAAGTTGGAGTCGTCTCCGTGGTCCGGGCGGCTGGAGTTGAGGCCGGAGGATGGCCGCCACGGTTGGAGCCGGGACGACTGGTGGACTGTGGCTGTTGCCGGAGCTGGGGCCGGAGAGCTGCCCCTATAGCTGGAGCCGAGGATGGAGGATGGCCCTCACGATTTTCACCCGTTTGGAGGCGGCAGGGCCGGCCTGGACTTGGAATTGGCCAACGAAAGGAGAAGACCCAGCCCGGGACATCTTATTCTATGAGTGATCTATGGGCCCTGAGACATGTCCCCCTGTCTCGGGAATGGCCCTCTACTCTCTCGAGGGCCCATCTCAAGGACGGATTATGGAATCCGGAGAGATGGTGGGCTTTTAAGAAACGTGGGAGGGGGGGGTGTTTGATTAAATTTTTAGCTAGGTTTTTAAGGGGGTTAGGTAGGTCCGGGCGGGTGTTGGGGGACAACTCGCCGGAGGCTGGGACCAGGCCGGGGGTGGAGCGTGGCCGGGAGAGTCATAATCCGGACAGGACTGTATTAAGGATGGGGGGGGGGTCACTGGGGAGGGTGGAATTAAATCAATTGATACGGTGAGCGGGAGGGGCAGATTTGGCGGTTGTAGGGGGCCACATTCTGTGTTGGGAGCGCGCCCCCGCTGTTTACTTGCTGTGGCGCGCTCCGACCCCCTTGTCATCTCCCGTTCCCCAGGGGGTTTGAGCAATCGGGCCCTGGGCCTTCGGCTGATGCTGTGTAACGCCAGGTCCGTCGCTAATAAAGCCCCCCTCATCCATGATTTGATCTGTGAGGGGGGCGCGGACCTGGTGGGAGTTACCGAGACCTGGCTGGGCCAAGAGGGGGGAGTCCCTCTGGTGGAGATGTGCCCAGCCGGGTTTCGGGTTTTTCATCGGCCGAGGGCCCAGGGGAGGGGAGGGGGGGTCGCGGTAGTTATTAAGGAGGATCTGTGTCCGAGGGAGGCCACTGTATCTCAGACGACCGGGTGTGAGCTCCTTTTCGTGAAGTTCGGTTCCACGGTTCAGGTGGGCTTGCTGGTCGCATACCTGGCTCCCTGCTATGCGGCAGCGGCCCTGCTTGAGCTCCTTGAGGTTATAGCTGGCGTGGCGGTTGGGACCCCCAGGCTTATGGTCATGGGGGATTTCAACCTGCCATCTGCCGGCGGTACCTCGGGGATTGCCCAGGAGTTCATGGCTTCCATGACGGCCATGGGCCTGACCCAGTTAATTCGGGACCCTACTCACGTGGGAGGTCACACCTTGGATTTGGTTTTTGTCTCTGATCAGTGGCAGAGTGATCTGGGTATAGGGGATATAGTTGTGGAACCCCTGTCATGGACGGATCACTCGCTCCTGAAGCTCGACTTCCGTTCCGCGCCCCCTGACCGCAGGGAGGCGGGGCCATTAAAATGGTACCGCCCCAGGCGCCTGATGGACCCTGATAGGTTCCTGACGGAGCTTGGGCCATTTCCCGAAGCTCATTCACACGACTCGGTTGAGGGCTTGGTCGCCACCTGGGATAGGGTGGCTGCTGGGGCCCTTGACCGAGTCGTGCCCTTGCGGCCTCTGACCCGGTGCCGATCCCATCTGGCTCCTTGGTTTTCTGAGGAGCTAAGGGAAATGAAGCGCCAGAAAAGACGCCTAGAGAGCAGTTGGAGGTCCAGCCGCTCTGGGTCTGACCGAACACTACTGCGTTCTTATATTAAGACGTATCTAGTGGCAATAAGGATGGCGAGGAGGTCTTACCTCTCCACCCTTATCGCGTCCGCGGAAAACCGCCCAGCCGCCCTGTTTAGGGTGACCCGCTCCCTCCTGGAGGTGGGAGCGCGGGAGGACCCCTTACAGGGACGGGCTGAGGAGTTTTCTAGGTTTCTGCAGGACAAAATCGCTCAGATCCGGAGCGAACTGGACTCCGACTGGCCATCTCCGGGTGGGGGGGTGGGGGTGGATATCGGTGGAGTTGGTTGGATTGAGTTCAACCCTGTTACTTTAGAGGATGTGGACAGGATACTGGGGGGGCTTAATGCCACCACCTGTTTGTTGGACCCGTGTCCCTCCTGGCTGGTTTTGGCCACTCGGGAGGTGACACGAGGCTGGTTCCAGGGTATTATAAACGCTTCCTTGAGAGAGGGGCTGCTACCTGCTGCCTTGAAAGAGGCGGTGGTGCGGCCCCTCCTCAAGAAACCGTCCCTGGACCCAGCACTGTTATCAAATTATCGTCCCGTCTCCAACCTTCGTTTTGTTGCGAAGGTTGTTGAGAGTGTGGTGGCACGTCAGCTCCCGCAGTGCCTGGATGAAGCGAGTTATCTTGACCCCCTCCAATCGGGTTTCAGGCCCGGGCACAGCACGGAGACGGCTTTGGTCGCGTTGGTTGATGATCTCTGGAGGGCTCGGGACAGGGGTTGTTCCTCTGTCCTGGTCCTATTAGATCTCTCAGCGGCTTTTGATACTGTCGACCACAGTATCCTATTGCGGCGGTTGGAGGGGTTAGGAGTGGGGGGCACCGTGTTACGGTGGTTCACCTCCTTCCTCTCCGACCGTTCGCAATGTGTGTTGACAGGGGGGCAGAGGTCGGCCCCGAGGCCCCTACTATGTGGGGTTCCTCAGGGGTCGGTGCTCTCGCCCCTGCTGTTCAACATTTATGTGAAGCCGCTGGGTGAGATCATCCGTGGCTTCGGGGTGGAGTTCCATCAGTACGCTGATGATACTCAGCTGTACATCTCCACCCCGGGCCACCCCAACGAAGCTGTCGAAGTGATGTCCCGGTGCCTGGAGGCCGTGCGGAGTTGGATGGGTCGTAACAGGCTCCGGCTCAACCCGACTAAAACCGAGTGGCTGTGGTTTCCTGCGCCCAGATACAGCCAGCTGGTTCCTTCGCTGGCCGTGGGGGGAGAGGTTTTGACCCCCGTGGAAAGGGCGCGCAATCTGGGTGTCCTCCTGGATGTGCGGCTGTCTTTAGAAGAGCATATTGCAGCCGTCGCCAGGGGGGCTTTTTATCAGATACGTCTGATTTACCAGTTGCGGCCCTTTCTGGATCTGGGCGCACTTTGCACAGTCACGTCCGCCCTCGTCATTTCCCGCCTGGATTATTGCAATGCTCTCTACATGGGGCTCCCCTTGAAGAGTCTCCGGAGGTTACAGCTGGTCCAGAATGCAGCCGCGCGAGTGCTTGTGGGTGCCCCTCGGAGCTCCCACATTACTCCGCTGCTTCGCAGGCTGCACTGGCTCCCTGTGGCCTACCGGATTCGATTCAAGGTGGTACTGATGGTATTTAAAGCGCTTCATGGCTCGGGACCTGGGTACTTACGGGACCGCCTGCTGCCATTGTCAACCTCCCGCCGCCCAGTACGCTCCCACAGGGTTGCCCTGCTTGGGGTACCGCCACCTGGCCGTTGTCGGCTGACGGCCCCGAGAGTTCGGGCTTTCTCTGTGGGGGCTCCCTCCCTATGGAATGATCTTCCCCCGGAGATACGGTCTATGACGGATATCCTGACCTTCCGGCGCGCGGTGAAAACTTTATTTTTTAATCAGGCCGGCCTGGCCCAGTAACTGTGTTTTAGGTTTTTAATTAAATTTTAATTGGGGTTTTTAGTTTTTAACTTTTAAATTGAATCTGATTTAGACAGCCGGATTAAATTATTTAATTTATTTTTAACTGTATTTATTGTATATCTTGTATGTTTTAGTAGGCTGTACACCGCCCCGAGTCCCTTTTTTGGGAGAGGGGGCGGTATAGAAGTTTAAACAAATAAAATAAATAAATAAATAATAAAGAGAAGGACTAGGGGAGACATGATAACGGTCTTCCAATATTTGAGAGGCTGTTTCTAAAGCACCTGTAGGCCTGACAAGGAATAATGGATGGAAACTGAACAAGGACAGATTTAACCTGGAAAAAAGGAGAAACTTTCTGACAGTGAGAATAATCAACCAATGGAACAGATTGCCCTCAGAAGTTGTGGGAACATCATCACTTGAGACTTTCAAAAACAGATTGGACTGCCATTTGTCAAAAAATGGAGTAGGGTCTTTCACTTGGGCGGGGGGTTGGACGTACAAGGTCCCTTCCAACTCTGATTATCTGTTAAAGATCTGTTTGTTAAAGAATATAATAAAGCTCTAATATCTCTGGAAACATTTATATCCATTAAAAAGCTGTGGAATGTAATATCTAACAAATAGATTTAATCCTTTTCCCCATGCTAAATTGACTTTATGAAGAATTCCAACATTAAAAATTGGGAGAAAGATGGCAATTTGGAAAAAATAGATGAAAGTGGAGACATTGATTTGGGACTAATTGATAAGATGATGAGAATGAATTCATAACATATGCTGTACTAAGAGACAAATATCATCTATCAAATATAATTCATTGACAATATTTACAGTTAGAACGTTTGCTAACAACATTGTTTGCATTGCTTCTGAGACACGCAAGTTGTTAAAAAAACTAGTTAAATCTTTTAAAACTAAAACAGCTAGAATTAGTTTCTATAAATGTTTGTTGTCAGTAAGTCAATTTAATATGCAGATGGTAAGGGATGAATGAAATAAAGAATTAGAGGCCCTTATATTGCCTAGACAATTGGAAACTGTCTTAACTTCTATACCTAGTGTCAATGGTCCTTAAACTTATACTACAATAAATAATAGTTACAATGTATCGGACCCCATTGTGTTTGTACAGAGGAGGGTTTCAGGAACATTTGCAGGGCAACTGTGAGGATTACATACTGTTAGATTTAGAATTGTTCAGAATTAAACTTTCGCCATGTGGGTCTAATCTCTGACCTTTCCTTTTTGAGGAAGATTGTTTAGTAGGTGGTCTTTCTACAGCTTGAAAGGCCCTTGAAGGAAGCAGGTTATCTGGATTCATTATAGTCAGTTTCAGATTATGATATAGTATTGAGATACTATTGATAAATATCCTCACCCTAGGATGAGGATAATGTATTCAACCTGACTTTCCTAGGATGCTGTTGATCATGGTTTTCCTCTGGGTTAGTTAGGGAGGATGGAGTAGAGGTACAGTTCTTCAGTAGTTCTCTTTCTTCCAATGCCCAGTTGTTAATAGTAGGGGGAGAAAGATCTAACTCTAGAATATGCTTATGACAATTGTATATTTCTGCCTCATGATTCAGATGAGACCGATCCTACAACTGATCCCATCCCTTAGGTCTCCCACTTATGGTGATTACAGAAAATGATGTGCAAGGTCTATTTCACAGACAAAAGCCAGGAAAAGCACTAGGCCCAAACAAGATAACTCCTTCTTGCTTAAAAGCTTGTGCTGACCAACTGGAACTCATCTTCATCCATATCTTTAATAAATCACTAGACATGTGCTATATTCCTTCTTGCTTCAAACACTCTATTATCATTCCAGTGCCAAAGAAATTCTCCACTGAGGACCACAATAACTTCAGACTGGTTGCTCTGACATCCATAGTTATGAAAACTTTTGAAAGGCTAGTACTAGGCCGTCTGAAAACCAACATAGATCCGCTGTTAGACCCTTTGCAATTTGTCTACTGAGCAAATAGATAGGCAGATGATGCTGTTAATATGACTCTGCACTACATCCTACAACATCTTGAATCTACAAAGACCTATGCAAGGGTCCTCTTTGTAAATTTCAACTTGGCATTCAATACCATCATTCTAGATATGCTTCTAACTAAACTAAATCAGCTAGCTGTGCCTGATCACGCTTGTAAGTGGATCATAAGCTTTCTAACAGACAGGAAGCAGCAGGTGCCACTAGGCAAAATCACATCAGATACCAGTCATACTTAATATGATAAACCATAGGGGGTTGTACTAGATGACCTACAAGGTCCCTTCCAACTCTGTTAATCTGTATCTACCTGTACAATTAGCATGCCACCCCACCCACCCCTAGGGCTGTGTGCTCTCTCCACTTCTCTCTATATACCAATGACTGCATCTCAAAAGAACCCTCTGTTAAAGTACTGTAGTTTGCAGATGATACAACAATGATTAGTCTCATTTGAGACAATGACTAATCTGCATACAGATGAGAGTTTGAACAACTAGCTTTGTGATGCGACCGGAACAACCTTGAATTAAATACACTCAAAACCATACAAATGATGGTAGACTTTAGGATAAATCCTCCTATACTACCATGTCTTACAATACTAGACAACACAGTATCAACAGTAGAGACTTTCAAGTTTCTGGTTCTATAATATCTCAAGACTTAAAATGGACACCTAACTTCAAAAATGTCCTCAAAAAAGCACAAGAAAGAATGTTCTTTCTGTGCCAACTCACAAAGCTTAGACTGCCCAAGGAGCTGCTGATACAGTTCTACACAGGAATTATTGAGTCTGTCATCAGCACCTCTATAACTGTCTGGTTTGGCTCTTCAACCAAACAAGACAGACACAGACTTCAATGGATAATTAAAACTGCAGAAAAAACAATTGCTACCAACCTGCCTTCCATTGAAGACCTATATACTACATGAGTCAAAAAGAGGGCTATGAAAATATCTACAGACCCCTCACATCCTGGACATACATTGTTTCAACTTCTACCCTCAAAATGATGTTATATGGCATTGCACACCAGAACAACTAAACATAAGGCCAATTTTTTCCCCCTTGCCATCACTTTGCTAAACAACTAATTCCCACAACACTGTCAAACTATTTAGTAAAGCTGTATTATTATTATTATTTTCATCTTTCCTATTACCTATCTCCTTTTCTACTTATGACTATAACTTTGTTGCTTGTACCTTTACAATTTATATTGCTTGTTTACTGTAGTTTCCTAGCATGATTTATGTTGTTTATTTAGTATCCTATGACTATCACTAAGTGTTCTTTCTTATGATTTATAATTTTTATTTATTTATTTATTTATTTACACATTTATATACCGCTCTTCTCCCGAAGGACTCAGGGCGGTGTACAGCCAACTATAAAACATTCCACATTATAAAAGTTAAAAGAAGATTAAACTTCCTAATATATTTTTATATAACTATGATCATATTAGCTATCACTTATAGCTTTTATGTACCCTGAGAGCTTATGCACCGAAGACAAATTCCTTGTGTGTCCAATCACACTTGGCCAGTAGAAAATTCTATTCTATTCTGTTAGCTTTCAGGAAAGCAGTGAAGACATGCCTTTCACCCTGTTGACTGAGACCAAACAAATATATATTCTTTTCTGGAAAGAAGGATCCTGCCTGTACTATTTTGAAACCTGGAGTTTAATAGTTTTCAGAATTCTAACTTTTAATTTATATCCAATAATAATTAGTAAAATCAGCCCTAACTAATTTTTAAAACAAATGTCTTTTAATAATAAATAGGGAATTACTTCAAAACCTCCTATGTTATAGTGTAGGTGCTCATCTTTTGCACTGATTGCATTATATTTTTCTTCATTTGTATTTTTCTTCATGCTGTCTGTGTTGAAGTCAAATTACCTGCAAAAGGACTGATTCACCAAACTGCAAAGAATATTCAATTGTTTTTAAATAATTGGCATCTGTAGCATTGATTTGTTTCAATTCGGTGCCTTCCATTTGACATATCCATTTGTAAGCTTGACTTTCTGGATCAATTAATAAAGGCCATCGTTGTCCATGTTTAATAAGTATTGCATTTTCTGTGGAGTATTGATCATGCGGCAAACCTGCATTTTGCCATCTGCGGACCTATAAAATGATTTTATAGATTTATAATCATGGCTATAATATTGCCCCCTCATATACACTAATTATGGTAATAATTAACAATCCTGTAAATCATGAAGTACATTTTCTCAAATAAATTCTAATAAATAATACTATTTATTAATTATTTTAATTGATAGTATAATCTGAGAAAGAAATGTTAAATTTGAGAACAGTTTTGAGATAAAATTATAAATAAAACAATTTCATTCTAATTTTTTCTCTGTGTTTATTACCTCATTCTTTTCTGTCATGCAGTTAACCAATGAGTAATTTGGAGAGACCAAAATATTGTTATCACTGCAGAGTTTCAAACTGTCATTGACTAGCTGTTGACGATACCCCGCTGATAACATTCCACTGTAGACAATACAAGCTGCTGATATAAGGACATCACCTACAATTCCTTGCAATCTTTGATCAAGGTTATTAACAGATTCTTTCCAGCGTTCCTAAGGAAGAAAAGTATATAGCTATGTGTCATAAATTTGAATATTAGTCTTGCTAGTTTGCTTAACTTATATGATATAGAACTCATAATTAAATGAGAAGACAAAAGTCAGGAGTTTTGTGTTGCCCACTGAAAGGGCCATAAGTAGGTTCAGAAATGTTCTGAGACAGTGTATTCTTACCCTATCTAAACAAAAAACATCAATGGAAAGTAGAAAGAAAAAAAACCAGGCTATTAACTTCTAAAAGTCATCCAATCATCCTGAAGGAATTCCATTCTATTATTTATAACATTGGCTTGTTTTGCTTCGTTCACGCAAATGATTGAAAACTTCATATGTCTCCAAATAAATGAATAAGAACCATTTATTTAACAAAGAAAATCTTGATAACCACTAAAATATGAATTAAATTCTAGTAGCTGAGGCTAACAGGAACACATTTTATTCTCCCAGCTATATTAGGAACAAAATAATATTTGTCATTTTTATATTGGTTAATGTCAAAGGCCCACCTCATCTAGTGTTACCAGACATTGGACAAATAGAGGACATATTCTCATTTAGGTTTTCATATCCTCTATCTAGCAAGCATAGCAAAATCAAATATTTTGTAGCTCTTTTGAGTATCTTGAATTTTTGTTTTCACACAATAGTCATTCAAACTTTTGGCTACTATGACCTTGCAAATTGCTTATTTATTTTCCTCAACTGTCAACAGGCTCAACAGATTAAATTTATTTCCTGATTCCAGCAATTGGCTTCAATCCACCCCCTTCAAATCTATAATCACTGTAGTCTGCAGATCAGATGACTCCTCATCAGGCGTGGGATTCAAATTTTGTAACAACTGGTTCTGTGGGCATGGCTAGGTGGGTGTGGCCATGTGGGCATGGTTATGTGACTGGGTGGGCATGGATTTTTTCTTTTGGCAGCGCGCACACACACACAGTTTTGGGCCTTCTGGGCATCAGGGAAGCCTCCTGGGGGGGTCTGTTTGCTCCCAGAAGGCTTCCCTGAGGCTCAGAAAGAAAAAAACCAAGCATGGGGGGAGCGCACAGCCCCCTTGCACTCTGTTTTGGGGCCTTTTGGGCCTCAAGGAAGCCTCTTGGGCATTTTTGCTCCCAGAAGGCTCCCCTGGGGTTCAGGAAGAAAAAAAAGGAACTTGGAGGGGGCGTGCAGCATCCCTCCATGCTTCATTTTGGGGCCTCCTGGGTCTCAGGAAAGCCTCCTAGAGGGGTGTTTTTGCTCCCAAGAAGGCCAAAAATGGAGGAGGCGGGGGGTGCTGAACCCCCCCCCCCCCCTCCATTTTTGGCCTTCCTGGGCCTCAGGGAAGCCTCTTGGGTGAAGCAGTAAATAAGCAAGGGGAATCCCAGCACAGCTGATCATAGGAACAACTGATCATTGGGAGGGAAAAAAAGAAGAAATACCTTAAGGAGTGACTGGGTGGGGAAGAACGCAGCCAGCGATGTCGGGCATGTGCGCAATGTTGCACATGTGTGATAAAGACTGACTGGGCGGGGATGGGAAGGGAAAGGCAGGCTGAGAGGGATGGGGCCAGCCAAGGGCACGATTTGCCAGTTCTCTGAACTGCGCAGAATCATAACAACTGGTTCTATTGAACCAATCCAAACCGGTAGAATCCAAAAGTGCATTTTTAAGAAAATAAATAGTGTGTCTTCATTTTCCCTCATTACTCACTACCAATAGTCCATGTCCTCCTTTGCCTGTTCAGATATCTGGTAACCTAATCTGATCCACCATACAAACCAAATGTCAATTAGAAGATTATAAGAAGGCTTCCAACTAGATGTGAATAGGAGCTCAGAAGCAGTATACAAATTATTTGCTGATCACTGGTATTCCTTTATCTTAGAAACAGTAAGTAGCCAAACATAACAAGTAGCTACAATATGCAATACTTTATTCCCAACGAGTGTGACCATACTCTTTCAAACTATCCAATTTGATGTTCATCATTACTTCTTGCCTTCTGCAATGCTTTATGAATCGAAATCACATGAAGTATTAATACCATTTTATAAAATCTTAGTAAGACCACGTTGGAATACTGCATCCAGTTTTAGTCACCACATTACAAAAAAGATGTTGAGACTTTGGAAAAAGTGCAGAGAAGAGCAATTAAGATGATTAAAGGCCTGGAGACAAAAACATATGAAGAACGATTGCAGGATTTGGGTATCAAATCAAAGAGTCAAGAGAAAAGAAGGACTAGGGATGACATGATAACAGTATTACAGTATTTGAGAGGCTGCCACAAGGAAGCGGGGTCAGCTTATTTTTCAAAGCACCAGGGGGCAGGGCAAGAAGCAATGGATGGAAACTAATCAGAAAGAAGCAATATGGAATTAAGAAGAAACTTCCTAACAGTGAGAACAATTAACCAGTAAAACAGCTTGCCTTCAGAAGTTGGGGGTGCTTCATCACTGGAAATTTTTAAGAAGAAAATGGACAGCTACTTGTCTGAAATGGTATAAGGTCTCTGACTAAGTCTCTTCCAGTTCTATTCTGAATTTAAAATAGTTTTTTTCCTCTCTGAAACCTTCTACCATTCTAAATCATTGAATATTTCTGGGTTCTAGTATGATGAGCACACTTTTCCCATGCCATGTATAATTCTATACATCTCTATTATGTGCCTTTTTGTAGTCTTTCTCCACTGGGAAGTAAAGAAGGGACTTTATATATTATTTTTTGCATATTTTCTATCTTTTTTTTTTGTGAAGCACAATGACCACAATACTATAGAAATTATTCTAAGTGTAGTAACCACAAGGGCATTAATATTGGATTTTTGAAAAATACATGGCTTTCTTGTGTTTTTATTAAACTGTATGTCATGACCTCATTTGGTCAATTCCTACTAAGTTAGACAGTATCGGCATATATGTGAAACATCAAGTCTCATAACATAATCCAACTACCGCAAGGGTGCTATTTCATTAATGAAGACAGGCTAAAATGTATTTATTTTTAAATCAGCAGTACATTGGTCACATATTTCAGATATGATCAGTGAGAAAAATAACAATTGTGTATAAAATATAACCCAATGCTTAAGTATAGAACGTGGGAAAGAGTCAATGAAAAAAGCAATCAAAAATATAAAGAATGAAACTTGAACTTAAGCATTAGAGCAGATTAAAAAGGTAATACCATTTCATCCTTTAGAGCTATGCTTAATATAGATGCACTGTGTAAACGGCGAGTCGTTTGAATTTTTCGGGCTGCAAGTTTTTCCTGTTCAGCAATACTTTCATCATACAATGTTTCTAAATTTTGTTGATGTTGTTCAATCTGAAAATTTAGAAAAATTTTAAATTCTAAAAGAGAAAATCTACTTAAAAACTCTATAAAGCAGAATTACTTGCTATATTTGCATGGCTTTTTTAAAAAATAAACTCAATAATATCTAATATGAGGCTTTTACAGGGCTACTATCCAGACTCCGAACAAAACTATGCCCACTTAAACATTATTATGCATGAATTTTCTGAGCAGTTTCAGCAGGACTGTGTATAAAGATTGTTTGCTTAACTATAGCTGTAGTATTTTTAGTAATCAACTATGTAGTTTGAATAGAGAACTATCTCTAATAACATGCTGAAGGACTTTTCTACTTTAGCTTATTATTATTCCCCCTTTTTATCAGTTATCAATTATCAGTTTGTCTTCTTTTTTAGTCACTTAAAAACAGAGGGGATCTCACCCATACTTTATCAGAACAGACAAGCAACTTTGTTTTCCCAACTTCACCCAGCTATTGTATATTAGGAACAAAATAATAATTGTCATTTTTATATTGGTTAAGGTCCACCTCATCTAGTGTTACCAGACATTGGGCAAATAGAGGACATATCCTCATTTAGGTTTTCATGTCCTCTATCTAGCAGGCATAGCAAAATCAAATATTTTGTAGCTCTTTTGAGTATCTTGTATTTTTGTTTTCACACAGTAGTCATTCAAACTTTTGGGTACTATGACCTTGCAGATTGCTTATATATTTTCCTCAACTGTCAACAAGCTCAACAGATTAAATTTATTTCCTGATTCCAGCAATTGGCTTCAATCCACCCCCTTCAAATTATAATCATTGTAGTCTGTAGATCACATAATTACTCATATATTACTATGGTAAAAATTGAAAAGTACATTTCTAAGAAATCTTGTCAAGATTAAGCCAGAGTCCATTGATATCCATCCAAATTCCTGACAGTGTCCAGACACTGAAACAGCATCAGATTAGCAGCAGCATTTTGCCAATGGTAGAGATATATAACTGGGTATATCAACATACATCTCAACTCATGGTGTTGCATAAACTCACCCAGTGGCTTCATGTAGATGTTAAGTAGGAGTGGAGAGATTACCAAGCAATGTGGCATCCCATATAGTAGGGACTGAGGGTAGGACCTCTTGCTGCCAATGAAACATTGATGGAACCAGTCTTGGAGGAAATAAGGGACTCAGCACAATATAGTGCTGCCCATTCCCAGCTCCCAAAGCCCGTCCAGAAGGATACTGTGGTTGGTAGTATTGAATGCTGTGTAGAGGTCAAGTAGAGTAAAGATGGATGCACTATGTTCATCCCATTCGTTGTTAAACATATTCATTTCATTCTTAACAATGTTCAGTTTTCCTAGATTTAAGCCATTGATGTTCCATGTTCCTAATTTTTTGAACAGCAGATAGATCTCTTTTCAGTAGAAGTTGTGTCAATTGCTGAGGGTGGCATTAAGATTTACCCCATCTGATCATGGATGCTCCTGTTACTATGATAGTCTCTTTGCTCTTCCCCTGTAACTCCCCCACTCCCCGCCCTACAGGGAACTAGCTTTTTGGTAGCATATCTTCAACATCTTTGAATCAATCCATAAAGTTTTTTTTTACCACAGTGAGGTATAGTTGGGATTTGGCTGTGTATGTGACCAAACATAATAATAATTGTATGCTGCTCGATTCCCAACTATTGTAGATAGCTCACAGGAATAAAACATAGGACTTACAATAAAATCAATATAATAAAACAATAGCAAGTGCAATAGATCAGATGGTTTATTCTCACTTTATTTATTGTAAGAAGAAGGGAGAGGGGACATATGTACTTGAACTGTGAACTGCACATATGCGCCACACTTATCATCACCAGTGGAAAAATAGTGAAAATTGAAGACATCAAGATGCCCTATCGAAATAACATCAAGAGAAGAACATCATAGAGAAGATTGTTACAAATACCTGGGCATCATTCAGGCCACATCAAGCACACTGAAGTCAAGAAGCAGTTAGTAGTGAATACTGCTAGTGAATAGTAGTAAAGACAAACCAGAAATAAAAGTTAAAATAAGCAAAAAAAAAATAGTAAGAGAACACCTTTCTGATCTTGATGAACACAAATCACCAGAGCCTGATGGATTACATCCCAGAGTTTTAAAGGAGCTGGCAAAGGTCATCTCAGAACTACTGCACTGTATCTTTCAAAAATCCTGGAGCACCAGGGAACTACCAGAGGACTGGAAAAGTGCTGATGTGGTTATCATTTTCAAAAAAGGGGAAAAAAACATACCCAGGAAATTATAGACCAATCATCCTAACATCAATACCCGAGAAGATATTGGAAAAGATAATAAAAAAACAGATCTGCCAACATCTAGAAACAAGTAAAGTAATAACTAGCAGTCAGCACACGTTTGTTAAAAACAGATCATGCCAAACCAATCTTATTTCATTCTTCAATATAGTGACTAAATTAGTAGACCAGCGAAATACTGTGGACATAATATATTTAGATTTCAGCAAGGCATTTGACAAAGTAGACCACAACCTACATCTTGGTAAGCTAGAAAAAAGTGGAATAGATAGCACCACCACTAGATGAACTTGCAACTGGCTGACAAACTGTACTCGACAAGTAGTCCTTAATGGATCTAAGTCTACATGGAGGAAAATAAGGAGTGGGGTGCCACAAGGTTCTGTCTTAAGTCCAGTACTCTTCAATATCTTTATTGATGACTTAGATGAGGGAATAGAAGGGGAACTTACCAAATTTGCAGATGATACTAAGGTGGCAGGAATAGCTAACACCCAAGAAGGTAGGCTCAAGATCTAGATGGATCTTGACAAACTAGAACACTGGGCTGTGTCTAACAAAATGAAATTCAATGTAGAGAAAAGTAAAGTCCTACACTCAGGCTAGAGAAACCAAAAGTACACATATAGATTGGGTAAAACCAGGCTCAATACCAGTAACTGTGAGAGGGATCTTGGAGTCTTAGTGGACAACCAGCTAAATATGAGCCAGCAGTGTGCAGCAGCAACCAAAAAAAGCTAATGCAATCCTAAATTGCATAATCAGAGGGATACAATCGAGATCAAGGGAAGTACTAATCCCACTCTATAAAGCCTTAGTAAGACCACACCTAGAGTACTGCATCCAGTTTTGTTCAGCACATTATAAAAAAGATGTTGAGACTCTAGAAAAAGTACAGAGAAGAGCAACCAGGATGATTAGGGGACTGGAGACTAAAACATATGAAGAATGGTTACAGGAACTGGGCATGGCTAGTCTAGTGAAGAGAAGGACCAGGGGACATATGATAGCAGTCTTCCAATATTTGAAGGGCTGACACAGAGAGGAGGGGGTCAAGCTATTTTCTAAAGCACCTGTAGGCCAGACAAGGAATAATAGATGGAAACTGAACAAGGAGAGATTTAACCTTGAACTAAGGAGAAACTTTCTGACAGTGAGAACAATCAACCGATGGAACAGCTTGCCCTTGGAAGTTGTGGGAGCATCATCACTTGAGACTTTCAAGAAGAGATTGGACTGCCATTTGTCAGAAATGGTGTAGGGTCTCCCACTTGGGCAGGGGGTTGGACTAAATGACTTACAAGGTCCCTTCCAACCCTGATTATCTGTCATCTATTAACTACATCAATAGAGTGAAAATGACCTTAAATCCGAATTTTAATTCTAGTCATAAGATATACATCTGGAACAGTGGACTGACTAGCTTCTGATGAATTTTACTTTAGATTAGAATAAATGAAATTAACATTACTTAAGGTGAAGAAGTTGTCAAAAAAATGAGGAATCCTAACTGGGCCATGAATAAAAGTAGTATCTCTAAATAGATGTCAGAATGTACCATGCACCAAGCAATTCTGTTGTTGTGACAGCAAAAGGAAATAGAAAGCAGAGTAAAAACTATTTCTTTTATGCATGTGCAAAGAGGGTGGGACTGTCTCCTACCAAAAAATTCAGCCTTACAATCTCTTCATTTAAGTGAAGTACAGAGATCATTGAAAAGAATTTATTATAAACTATTTAGGATAATTTAGGACATATAATTCTAGAAACGAACTCTTTCCATCACTGTTTCTTCACTCTCTCTACTCAGGCTGAAACACTTAAGTACAATAGTGAGAGAAAATGTCATTTAGAGTTATGATGTGTTTATAGAGTTATATAAACACTCAGAGATAATATATTATTCTAGCTAATAATGACTTTCTCTTCAGCAAAGGAAATATTTATACTAAAAAATATGGATTACTTAGATGTATATACATTTTCTATTATTTAACGGATTACATAAATATGATGACATAGATTAAACACATCTATTTTACCAGGGCTAAACATCTTTGTTTTTCTTCTAATTTATTAAGTGCACGATTCAGTAATTCCTCTGCTTCCACTACCTTTGCTTGCTTTGGATCTACAAACTAAAAAAACAAGATATATTTACAATTCAATATGAAATGGTTAGAATTAATACTTTAGAGAAAGATGAAATATATGTCACAAATGTCTTGATATAGGTACATTTATTTATATATGACCAAGTAACACTCATTATATTCATATTTCTAACTGTACTTGATGGATTTTCCTAAAAGCAACATCTCTATGAGAACTTTCTAGTTTTCATTTTAATTTTCTACCATACTTATTTATATTGTGACATCTGTATATTGCATGTTCTCCTGTTCTGACCACTAGCCAGTGATGCATCCTGGAGAAATTCACAATTTGATATAACAAAACGAGTAAATTGACCAAATAATCATAACTCTCTGTGACAGTTCTGTGCTGAACATCAACTGTAATTTGGCTATTTATATTTCTCTGCAAATTTGTAATGTGTTAGTACAATTTCTGGCACAGGATTTTACTATTCATGAGCCTTAGTAAAAGCACAAGTTCTGGGGTGGCTTTGAATAGTTCTGGGGTGGCTTTGAATAGCAAATGTATATCATCTGTCATGTGGTAGGAATCCTAATAATTTCAGTTGCTCATAATATAATGAGTGTCTCTCACCCCTGTGTGGTAATATTTTGCTTTTCTGAATCAGAAGAATATGAATGATATCGAAAGTCTGTCTAGGTTTTACTCATCTGCACAGCTTCACTTTAGATGCTTCACAAAAGTGAGGCATCCAGATTGGTTTCATCTGATCTATGCTCAATTATGCCTATTGGACATGGGAGCCAAGACTAATTCAGAACAATGCATGTCATCTTATGGAATATGGGCCAAAAGTGAAGCTGTCCTATTTCAGAAACCCTTCTCCCTTCCCACAAATCTGAAGTTGTGATCAGTCATTACTTTATTTACCAACTTGCCCCAGAGGAAAGACTTTGATTACCTAGTGTCAGTCCTAGAAGGTAGATCAGATTAAGAAGCAGACTTTGCGTAAACCTAAAGCTACTGTGGTTCCCTTCTTCTTGTATAATTTATCTGATCATTGCTTTCTAATAAAACTTCCTTTGGCCCTTCAATGACATTTTCTATTCATCAAATAGATGATTTATCAAATTTTTACACTGCCCATATCATGTGAGTAACTTTATATTCTCTACACTTGTCCCAATGGGTTAGGAAGGACAGACCAGTTTTCCTCCTTTAAACTTAGGAAAATCTATAAGGAATTATTTTAGGATGAGGATTGCTTTAGAAATGACCTAGGAATGGCAAGCTGGTAGGTACTCTTTTTACAGCTGAGTTTCAAAAGGGAAGATATGGAAGGTTTATTTTTCCTGAGAGTGAAATGACTTCTTAGACTTGGTAATTCTTCCACAAACTTTATTTCTATTCTCCTCCTGCGATCCTCCTCATAACAATCCTGCAGGGATAGAACAGAAGCAAAGGGAAATGCCCTTGAAAACTAGAAGGAAGAAATCCAGACAGGAGATGGAAAATTCCAGGAAGCAATTCTATATAATTATTTTAAGGGAGGTACTAAGATCAGTCCTGAATCACTATCTGTTTGCCTTTATCTGCAATCTTGAAGCGATGCCAGAGATCCTTTTCCACAAGGATCCCTATAGAAAAGAAGAACATACAGAGAGTCTTTAACAGTTACTTAGCGACTGTTCAAAGTTATGACAGACTTGCAAAAAGCATTAATGTTCTGATTTTGAAGTTACAATAGCCCCAAACACACACAACATGATCATGCAAGTGCATTTTGAGTACTTGGCAACCAACTCACCTTTACAGCTGTTTGCAGCATCCTGCAAACATTTTATAACATTTTTTTGACAGTTTCCAGTGTTTATTTCCAACTTATGGCTATAATTCTGGGCTTAATCAGGGTCATAAGTCAGGGACTACCTGCTAAACACTTTTAATAGTTGCAGTGACATACAACTGAAACCAAGTTTTGAGACTGATATGTTTGAATTTCTTATAACAGAAGAAAGGTTTATTTTAATATTATTTTCTTATTAAAGAGATAAGTTGACCCATTTCTTGTCAGGTCAATCTTCTAGAGATTAAACTATCTTAAAGTAAACTTTAAGACTTATCTTTAAACTTATTTTAAAACTATAGAAATGGAGTCTATGAGAAAAACAATTCAATTAATTGCTTAATAAAATATTAAATTAGGACTGCTGTATATTTCAGGTCTGCTTCCAGGCCTTCCTTCTCTGAACTTCCTGAATCCAGGTACTTTTCTACATTTGTTTTATGATAGAAAATTAAAATAGCAGAAAAGTAAATAGAAAATAAGAGGACAATTGGAATTGTTTTACCTCTGACAGTTCTGAAATTTGCAGAAATCAGCAATGTACTCCAGAATTAGATAGAATCTTTTTCCCTTATAAATACAATCTGTCCAATATGATGGATTGTTTTAAAAACTATTGGAAATAATCTATGTAAATATACCTTTTTAACAATATGATAGTGATCCAGAGCTAAAATCCACTGGCATATGGAGCAACATGCAACAGACACAAGTCCCACTTTCACTGGGTTGAAATCAGGTGATCTCACATATTTTTTTAACTGCAGAAAAACCTAAAATGAATACAAAACAATTAATTATAAATAAGTAATTAATAAATGGCATGTGTAACAGATACAGATAAATTCTTCCATCTTCAATCAATAACTAATATCTATTTATTTGTTATTTTAAAAATAATTCCATTGCACTGAATTTATCAAGAAAAGGAAATTATAAACTGCACAACAATATAAAGAGAATAATATATCTTTAATAACAACAACAAAAACAGGGAAAAGAAACAAAAAAAGATTAGTCACAAAAACAAAATATTGGTTTATTTTTCAATATTCTAATTAATCAATCAAAGTGAAATATTTTACTATCCATTTAAAAGCTATCAGAGATAGTTCATTAGATATGAATTATATATATAATTATGAACTATCTATTTCCAGATAGAACTCTACCACTGAGGCCTTTGTCTCAAACTCTCAACTGAATCTCTACAAAGTGGAATGAAAAACAGCTGTTGTCTGATGAATAACACAGCAAAAAGCAATGTAAATGGACAAGAAGACAGTTTTTCACAAGGTAATTAGACTGTGAAAGATTAGTCCAAACTCTGCAGAATTAGAGAAAATTTGACTACAATGTATTGTTCGCAACTGTTATTCAGAAGATATTTACAATCTCGTAAGGAAAAATTAGTTGGATTCTGGTGGCAATGAAACCCCAAGCCAGACCCCTGGAAATTTGTATCATTTTTAAAATCTCTTATTTGAGGATTTATGTATACAAAGGCAGAAAAACATCCAATCTACTTGCAAATGAACTTTCTTTTACCTTTTCTGGTAAATTATCTTTGTCAATTGTAATCAATTTTTTCAGGAATCCTGGATCTGACAGCAATAATTTTGCTGTTGCCCAGTTTGGTTTCTTTTGAAGAAGAATACAGACTGCATTCATAACAGTTAAAACAAGTGGAGGAGGATGAGTATATACTCTGTGTTTTACAAAAAAAGAGTACAAAATATATTACAAAATATAGTCAATTTTTGGCAAAACAAACTGATTCACATTTAGTTATTAAGATACAATAATTTTAGTGATCAACATAAAAATATTGAGTGTCCTAGACTGCCCAAGGAATGTAATACATATTTCTGACCTTAGAGATTGCAGTTTAATATAAAAACAAGAAATAATATGAAACATTCCAAGAGCAATTTTCTATTGAGATGACTGATTTTCAGGGAATCTATTGCTTTGGCTATATCTTACTATTCCTGCTAATAGTTTCTTACATTAGCAAGAATCAGGGTACATCAATGTAAACTGAATATGACTAATGAATATTGTATTTGCTAAATTAATGCATTTTGATTGCTTAGAAATCATTGGAAATAAGCAATATATTTACCTAACTTCTGCAATGTGATTTTTGTCAAGTGCATCAAGAGCACTAAGAGCCTTTTCCAAAGATGGTAATACAGTATTAAGTTCTTCTGTAACTCGCTAAAAAAAGGAAGAAAGGGTAGTTTAATTTTTTAGTCACAGGATATACATGTATAAATACTATTTTTATATACAAAATTCTTTAACACAAACTTAATCTCTTGCTAGCATCTAGAGGTCATTCAGATTTTTGCACTTCAGACATAGTAGCCCTAGTTTCTCCTTTTTTGGGGAGGAAAATTACATTTGATAGGAATAGTTGGCATGCTTGTAATGATGACATCAAAAGAAGAAACTTTGAAAACTGTGTACCTTAGCATACCCTTCCACAATTTTTGTTTCCGCAGCCATAATTTCTTCATCCTTTTTAACCAAAGTTCGAACTTGTTCTACAACTAACGCATCTTTGTGAAGTTTAGCTACAAGTTCTTCTATTTCCTAATAAGGCAATGGTCAAATATTTTAATGGTAATCTCTGAAAAAATAATGAATATAAAACTTTAGCAACAAAAATCCTGCAAACTACTTTCAAAGTCCATTATTATGCATATAAGAAATTGAGGATTTTCTTATGGGTCAGATCAAAAGATCTTTATTGCAGTTCAATGTTTCAGTAATGGATGCCTACAAGTTCTATTTGTTTATTTATTGTTAAACTTCTTAACCACATACCTTGCTCATAGAAAACTTTGGTATAATTAGAATAAATTTTCTATTGTCTATCATTGGACCCTTTATCATTTACATGTATCTTAAAAAGTTATCAAATTAATCTCCATCACTATGTTTTATGACAATGTATTCTAGAAATTATTGTATGGGAATCAATAACTGTCTCTAATAAATGCTCAGCTCTACCAACAAACTAATATTGGTATTAATCCAGCATCAACTTTTCCTATTTCAAATACAGCCTAGAACCTTGAGTGTGGCAGTTTCTACATCTTATAGCTAACATAATATAGTTAAACAATTACACTTTGGAGCTTGCACTGTGGCAGTAGGAACACCTCTAGTTTTATTCTCCATTTTCGTTGTCAGGAATTTATACTGGAGAAATTGACCTTAACTGATTGGAATGATACAATATAATATGGCTCATGTATAATTTCAGAAGAAAAATTAGATATTAAATCATCATTCTCTATATAGTTTTCCAAGTAGTCATCTTCAGAATGGCCCTCATTTGGAGAAATAAGAAATAATAATATTTATAATTTCTCTCCATTTTATTATGATATTCTCTATGAGGAAACATTACAATTGTAGATTTTTAACTAAAGGGATGGGGGCTTAATATGTATATATGATACGAAAAAAGTACTTCAGCAAACATGAAACTAAGAGATGCAGGACAAACAAGGGGTCTTGTTTAAAGTCAAGATGGGATTCCGTGGTAGCTCCCTAAAGTGGTAGCTTTCTCCCCTTTCTCTAGGGAGAAAGTTTCTTATCTTTATCTTTATCTTAGTGCCCTAAATATGTATTAAGTATTCTTAGTTAACAGTTAGGAGTACAAGACAGAAGAAAAAATAATAATTAGGGGCACCTTAGAGGCAGTGAACCTGATAGATTTATAAATCTTCAAGAAGATTTACATCTTTCTTTACAGATGACCACATAAAGTGGATTGATATCAGACCCCAAGAGACCACCAAACAAGAACATGAGTTTTATTTAGTGCCTGTAGGCCAGACAAAGAATAATGGATGGAAACTGAACAAGCAGAGATTCAACCTGGAAATAAGGAGAAACTTTCTGACACTGAGAACAATCAACCAATGGAACACCTTGCCCTCAGAAGTTGTGGGAGCACCATCACTTGAGACCTTCAAGAAGAGATTGGACTGCCATTTGTCAGAAATGGTGTAGGGTCTCCTACTTGGGTGGGGGGTTGGACTAGATGACCTATAAGGTGCCTTCCAACTCTGATTATCTGTTATCTATTATATCTTATATTGAGCTTTTATTACATTATATCTTTTTAGTAACAGTTAACTTCTTTTTATGCCATGCTTTTTTCCAACTTCGGAATTTAATTCATGTGGGAAATACAAATGAGAAACTGAGATTGGCTAAAAAAAAAGTTTGGACTAACTACCATAGTGTAGTTATTTCCTTTTCCTAACTTAAATAATTATACAGATATTTGACTATACTAATTTGGTGGTGAATGAGTATATAATTATTTTACATGTTTCATTGATTATTTTATTGTATCATATATTTACTCAGAATACATATTAATTATCTTATATTTAACTCCATGTTTTACTTCTGTGGATATTCATTCTAGATTGCTTTGCAAAATCTTTCTGAATTTATTATACTTGTTACCACAAGAGGGAGCTCCTATCCTAAGGAATATTTATTTAATCTTTTCACTGCAATAAATCTTTAAATTTCACACAGAAACCAATTGGATTTCTATTGTAGACATAATTTTATTTTACACATTTGGACTCATCTTAATTTTACTGAATTTGTGCATTTTAATTTATTTTTTATAACTTCACTGAGTTTCAAAAACAAGGATAAATAGACAAGAAAAAAGAAAAAGAATCAAGAAAGTGTGAAAAAAAAAGAAAAATAATGACTTGATGTTCTTTGCAACAAATGTAATTTTTTTTTAAAAAACATAAGCTCTTACTCTAAGGTTAACATTATTTCTATTATCTCCCATAGTTCAAAACATCGAATCTTAAAATTAACATTTCATTTCTTTCAGTTTCTTGCAAAAAAATCCAAAAATGGTTTCCAAGGAAAAATAAAATTAGTCTTTTCTTTAATCAAAGCTGCCAATTTTACTATCTCCACAATTCCATCAGTTTCATCATCCATTCTTCTATTGTGGGTATTAGTAAATCCTTCCATCTTTGTGCATATGAAAGTCTAGTTACTGTTTTCACATATAAAAGCAAAGTTCCATAATGTGTTTCCATTTGTTTGCCTATTAAATTCAAAAGAAAAATCTCTGGCTTTAATTCTACATTCACTTTTAAAATTTTCTGAATTAGAATACACACTTAACCCAATATTTTTTAGCCTTGCATGTACACCAGAGATGAGAAAATATACCATCAGTTTGATTAAATTCTCTTTGTTATAATTTAACATAATTTCAACTATCCACATACTATCCCATTGACCCAACTGTATATTATATTCATTTCTTGTTCATTTCAACATACAAATTTTAATTTGTTAATCATCTGTTTCCATTGTCAGTAAAAGTTTTAGATATTAGCAATAATGACTATCATTTGTACACAACTCATCAAATTCAATCCTTTCATTTTCACATTCATAATTCTTATCAAGCTTAAATCTTTCTGTTCACTTTCAAACACTTAAATCTTTCTGTTAACATAAAGAAAACAATGGCTTGTAAAGCAGTGGTGGAATTCAAATTTTTTTACTACTGGTTCTGTGGGGGTGGCTAGGTGGGCATGGCCATGTGGTCATGTGATTGGCTGGGCATGGCTAGGTGGTTTTTTCCTTTTGCAGCACCCTTCCCGCACCCCATTTTTTTTCCTACTGGGCTTCAGGGAAGCCTCCTGGTGAGGTAAGTACAACAATGGTGGGGATCAGCTGTGCCGCGCGATTTAGATTAGCTAGAAAGCAAGAAATCCGATGATTTCCTGCTTTCTAGCTAATCTAAATCGCGTGGCACACCTGATCGTCAAAAATGCTGGTTCAGGTGAACCAGTAGCATTTTTTTGCTACCAGTTTGGCTGAACTGGTAGCATAGCATTTGTTTACTACCAGTTCTTGTGAACCAGGCCGAACCGGTAGAATACCACCACTGTTGTAAAGCCTTGCAACTCTTTAAGTTTTCTCTTGTTTTTAACTTAACTTCTCCTGGGAAAAATCCAGAAGATTAGCTAAGTTAAACATTTTTGTTTAAATATAATTTCCTTCTAAAAAGGCTTTTTGCAGTAACAATCATAAAGAGATTTTAGGAAACAAATTTGCCTTATACCTATTCCAAATTCTCATTATGGCATGCCTAATAAAATGATTAATCTATATTAACTTTATTGTATCATATATACCTGTGCCAATCAAATCTAAAACATGTTCTTCAGTTCCAATAACCACTTATTTCTAAAAGTCGCCCTTCCACTCTAACAACAAGCTGCAAAATACAAATTTAAATCTGGTAGTTCTAACACCCCTCTTTTTTTTTTAGCATTCTGCATCATTGTATTTCATTCTGAGTTTGTTGCTATGCCAGCCAAATTTAGAAATATATTTTGCCATTGCTTAAATGCTACATCAATCATCAATATAGACATTGTCTAGAATAAAAATATCATTCTAGGTAGAACATTCATCTTAATCATAGAAATTCTTTCTGTTAGGTTTCTTTAAGAAACTTAACTATATTGGTTTACTATATATGGCTGCAAGTCAGAAATGACTCAGCACTATCTTGTAGCCACGATGCTACTATTCTACTATGCTACTCGGCTACTCGGCAAGTATCTTCAACACTATAACTATATTTCTCCATTGATGCATGGATGTATTGAAGATGAAGTATTGCTGTTATATCTACTGAACAAGAATGGTTAGTAAGCTAATCTATGGATGGATGAACTGTGCATGATATTGGACTGAAACTTGGACTGTGCTTATACCGCTGTATATAAAGACTTTGCACTTCAACTGCTGAGCTTGTGTGGTTCTATACTCACTGCTACAATCTGAACACTACTTCCTTCTGCTGTATTACTCCTTGATACCAAGGATACTCTGCTAAATACTTAACACTTCCCAACAATGACAGTTGCAATTTTTCTCATTGAAACATGTCTTCAACTTCATTCCATATCTCAATATAATTACTTGGGTCATTCGCCTAGGTTACGTTTAATTTTTTTGTCTGAAGTTCTATTAAATGGTGGGGCTGATAGAGCTGGTAGCTCTATTCTAATCCTCATCAAACCCAAGTACTCATATGTGAATATGGTCAGTTGGTTCATAAGGTGGTTTAAAAACTTTGCATTATCTTCATTTGAAATATGAAGACTAAAACTATAGATTTAGTCTTTGCATTTCAAATTCACTTGAACATATATATTATTTTCATCATCAATACTTTTGATTTGATTTGTGATTTGATAAACAAAACTACTCTATTAGTCTTTTCAAACCTGCTGATACAAACTCTTCATTTTGCTGATACAAAATCTTACAAATCAAATACTTCACATCTATTTTCTTATATGGATTTATTGTAAACTAATTATATCATGTTTCAATATTCTCAAATAATGAAAGAAATTACTCCCACTAGAATATTCCAATAAAATGGAATCCTTTTCAGCTTCATAATCTGTTTTTAAAAAGTAAAAAAGTAAAAGTAAACATTTTCTCTTGCACAAAATCCTGACAGAAATCTCATTTAAGACAATTATATCAACTTTGTCAATCTTCAACGTTGTATCAAAGTGTCATTGCAGAATTTAGTCCCTCTTGTTCGTTTCTTTAGGAAATATATCAAAATATTTTTTGTATTTGTTTTATTGCAGCAAAATTAATTTTATTTATTTATTTATTGGAATTTGTCAAACAAAAAAGAGAAGAAGAATAAAAATACAATGACGGCACTTTATCTGATTTTATCTGATACACATTGTCTAATTCTTGTCTAATTCTTCATTCATTCTCTCTGCTTCCTATCTCAGCAAATCAGCTAACGTCTGAACCAACTTCTTTTTTGTATATTTTCAGAATACCTTAAACCTCAAACAGCTCACTGAGTTCTAGTATAACTAAATTATTCAGCCATTTCTTTACTTCCAAATTTCTGTCTTGTTTCTAAGAAATCTATCATTAACTTGTTTATTTCCCAAAAAATCTTCCATTTTGTCCAGTCATTTTTCAAAGTGTCAAACCTATATTCTGTAGATTGTGCAAATTTTTGATCCAAGTTACCAGATATTGATTTGGGAAGGTTCAATGAAATAACTTCGTCTTTGGAAACTCTTCTCATACTTTTACATGCAGCCATGGCTTATAGCATATCCTACTGGTATAGGATATAATGATAGTCTTTGATTTTTTAAAAAAAGAGATAAAAATGCAAGTTTCAGGTTGTAATCCCACAATGCAGCTTCGCTAAGAAGTTAATTTTCCTTTCAAAAATAAAAATCAAATCATTGAATATTTTTAGTCTCTTTAATTTCCAACTTTTTGCAAGTTAAACAAAAACTAGTAGACATTTCCAATATGTGAATTTAAATATAACTCTAGAAATAAAGTCACTAAAGAGAAGTATTTAATTGTTTCCAAAGAAAGTTTTTCTTAAACTGCAAAGATAAATAAATCCAAAAAGTGATTTAGAAATGAGAAAGTTCGGTTTTAATATCTATAAAATTGGCTATAGCACACCTGTGAACTTAATGAAAATTCCTGTCAGTTGGGTAACCTTAATGTCTGATTTAGTTGTGAGGAGTGACATTCTGGAGGATGTGGGTTTATTTCTGATATCCTCCTTCTATCCAGAGTAAAGAGGAATACCCCCCCCCCACACACACACACAATGTACAGGAAGTAAGACAAGCTGCAATATTGTTTCTCTTAAGAGGTGATTTATTTATTTATTTAAATTTCTATACTGCCCCACTCCCAAAAAGGGACTCGGGCGGTGTACAGCCTACTAAAAATGGACAGTATATACAATTAAAAACAAATTAAATAACATAAATCCGGCCGAATCCCTTCAAATATAAAATTCCCAAGGTTTAAAATTCCAGGATTAAATAAAAAAGTAAAAATTTAAAAATTTAAAAACCAAATTAAATTAAAACCCCATGAACCGTTTACTGGGCCAGGCCGGCCTGTTGGAAAAACAAGGTCTTTACTGCGCGCCGGAAGGTCTGGATGTCGGTAATGGCCCGTATCTCTGGGGGCAGATCATTCCACAGGGAGGGGGCTCGCACAGAGAAAGCCCGCACCCTCGGGGTCACCAGCCGGCAACAATCAGGTGACGGCACTCCGAGGAGGGCAACCCTGTGTGAGCGTACTGGGCGGCGGGAGGCTGTTGATGGCAGCAGGCAGTCCCGTAAGTACCCAGGCCCCAAGCCATGGAGCGATTTAAATACAGTCAGTACCACCTTGAATCAGATCCGGAAGGCCACAGGAAGCCAGTGCAGCCTGCGGAGAAGTGGTGTTACATGGGAGCTCCGAGGGGCTCCCAAGATCACCCGCGCGGCCGCATTCTGAACCAACTGCAGCCTCCGGACACTCTTCAAGGGGAGCCCCATGTAGAGAGCGTTACAATAGTCCAAGCGGGAGATGACGAGGGCGGAGGTGACTGTGCGATTAAACCATTATTTTCCCCACAGGAACTCATATCTCAATTTTAATTTATTTTTATACATATTTGACCCCCTGTCATGGATTCATCTTGGACACCTCTCCAGATGTGAGTTCAGAGGAGGAGAATGAGTTTGAGTGTGCAGAGGAAAGTGTGGAGCTGAGTATATGTCAGGATTGCGGCTCAGAGAAGGCTAGCATAATGGAGCAGTCTCAGCTGGGTTGATCAGATGAGTAACAGACTGAAGCTGAGAGAGGCAAGCCACAGCTGCAGCAAGTTGGCCAGGTGGCTCCAGATAAGGATCAGGAGTAGTTGACACCTGTTATCAATGAGGAGGAGGTAGAGTCCACACCTCCTCCTGATCCAAGGAACACATAGAGCAGAGAGGAGACAGGCACTATCTAGGTCATCTATACTACTCATGAGGAGACAACTTTGCCTCTCATGAATGGCTACACCAGCATTGCCTATTTAACCTAAGCCTAAGGACTTGAGTGTTGCTGAAGCCAGGGGTGGGATTCTACCGGTTCTGTCCACTTCTGTAGAACCGGTTGCTCTGAAAAGCAGCAAACAGAGAGCATACATAGAACCGGTTCTATGTCTGCTGCTGCTTTGGCCCACCCGCCTGCCCAGGCTCTTACCTGACCTTTATTTCCTGCTTTTTCAACCACAGCTGCTTTGTGCGGCACAGCTGCGGTTGAAAAAGCAGGGAAAAAGGGCTTTTCCAAGTGCTGCACACCCACACGCAGCACTGCTCAGCTGTCCGGCAGCTCAGCAGGTTATAAATTGTACTCGCACGACTCGGGCATGTGCGCGTGACGCAGAGCAACAGAACCGGTAGTTATACCGATTGGATCCCATCCCTGGCTGAAGCAATGTGCCCAGTTCTGGGCCTTGTGTGCTTGTGCTGTGTACCCTGGCCTGTTTGACTCCTGCACTGCTTTCCTGGACTTCGTATGTGCTCATAGGATTCAGTTACCCAGCGATAGGATTCGGTTACCCTATTGCTATACTGAACTTGGAATCCAGGCCTGCCCAAGAGGGGTGCTTTACAGGGACCTGTTTGGGGGGTTTCAATAAACACATGTAGAACTTTTGCTATATATGTGTATGAGAGGGAAGTGGGGCAGCATACCCCCTAATTTGTTTGGACTATCCCAAAAGATTACTAATTTTTTATTCATCTTTAATTTTCTATCTCTCTTCCCTCCCCAATTTTGATAAAAGATTTTGCCAGACATGAAAAAATAAGCTGGACTGCTTGTATCAAAATCTCAAACTATAACATATAAATGTAGACTTATTGCCTCATATATAAAAACTAAATATTTATTTTCATGAAAGCAAATGTTCAAACATATTGATCTGTGGAGAAACAACAATTTTCTGAAAATTCCATAGACAGTTTTGAAAGATTTCATCTTTTCATCTTTTAATATTAATTATGGAGATTCTCTATGGAATTTTAAGAAATGCTTCATTAGTTCCAATATACAAATTCAATGGGAGATTCAAAAGAAGGTGGGACACTCAGAGAGCAAAACAGTCTTGAAAACACAAAATTCAGAACACCTGCTGGGACTTACTGAAATGTTTGGTCTAACAGAACAACTGATATGCAAGAAAGAAAGAAAGAAAGAAAGAAAGAAAGAAAGAAAGAAAGAAAGAAAGAAAGAAAGAAAGAAAGAAAGAAAGAAAGAAAGAAAGAAAGAAAGAAAGAAAGAAAGGAGGGAGGGAGGGAGGGAGGGAGGGAGGGAGGGAGGGAGGGAGGGGGGAGGAAAGAAAGAAAGAAAGAAAGAAAGAAAGAAAGAAAGAAAGAAAGAAAGAAAGAAAGAAAGAAAGAAAGAAAGAAAGAAAGAAAGAAAGAAAATATAAACAAATAATTAAATTTCTGTGAATACTATATTAAGAGAGCATTGGTAAAAGAAGTCTTTTCACAGGTGCATTACACCAGTGCTAATTGTTAAAACAGATAATTTATATTCAAACATTGCTGGAAATGCAACAATGAAGTTGGATAATTTTTTAGTACCTAATATGTGAAATTCAGGAAAATAATTTATTATAGAATGATACATATTTTAAATATTGGCATTTATTAAATCTTATATTCTTACAACATATGTATAATATGGCCTTTGTGAATAACAGCTGCTAAGATCTTTTTTTTAGTGAACATAACTTACTAATATCTTTTTTAAAAATAATGATAGATTAAACTATGTGAATATGTATTTATGTTAAAAACAATTTTATATTTTAAAATTTTAATACTGAAACCTATGGACTATAAGTCTGCACATGGACTTGAACCACATCTAAAGTTTCAATTTATTATAACATAAGGCCTTAAAGTATTAGGTTTGTGATAGTAAGAATAGACTTGCATAAACTTGATTAAAAACTATTGATTATTTTATCTGATTAATGAATTTTATCTTATTAGCTGCCTATTGAATACTGATTTGGATAATTTTCATTAAATTATTCTCCTTTATTGGTAATTTATCCATGAAATTGAAAGTCTCTCTCCCTTTTTGAATCTGTACTGATACTACATGTAATTACAAAAAAGAAAGCTTCAATAACACAGGGATAACTTTCATCTTGACTTTTTTTGACATCTCTTCAATGAATACCCCTGGATAATTCCAATTGTGAAATGAAAGTCTTACAGGATGTCCTGGTCAAAGAGTTGGCATGTACCTTCATTTAAAATCATATTCTGATAAATCGTGGGTGAGAGAAGACATGGGAGTCCCCAGTCGATTTAACTTGTTTATTTTGCTATTGCAGAACTGAAAATGGCAGCCGCGGCAGCTCCTTTTACAGCAGGGCTGCTTGCGTCTACAACCAGTGATGGCTTGTCAAATTCCTGCCGCCGCGGACCAACCAATCAGAGGCGAGTATGTAAATATCTAACACCCCTCCCCACCTGATCCGGTCCACCCAATCCTGTCCCGCCTAATGCACGTAATCATGTAGGTAGGTGGGGCTCTTATAGGTGCGATTGGACCTGCGCAGCTCAATCATGGACTGGTCTTTGAGCTGTTTGGTTGGACGTATTGCTTCTCCTGCTCCCTCCATTGGAACCTCCAGGAACCTTCTTGTCAGGGCAGCCATTTTGTTGTTGCCATTCCGATTTCTCCATGGGCCTGTCCCTGCCTGGTCATGCTGTTCTGCCCTTGTGTTTCTGGTAAGTGTCTGCTTTTTTCATTTGGTGTTTTCGTTGCTATTAATTGTTGAGGTTGTGTCTTGTTAGTCGTTAGGGCCTGTCCTGTGTTATTCCTTTTTTGTGAGGGGTCTCCCCCTTCCTCGCTATTTGTGTTGGGTCTGTGTGAAGGGTCTCCCCCTTCCTCTCTGGGTGTGTTGCGTCTGTGTGAAGGGTCTTTCCCTTTCTCTCCGCTTATGCCTGGACCAACCCTTGTCCCTCAGGTCTATGTTGGTCTATGTGTCTGCTCCAGCTTCGGCCATCTATTGTGTCGACCCTGTAAGACCGAGGCCCAGTTACCTGGGCCACCGTCGCCAGTATCCATAGGGGCTCCCCTGTTAGGTTGTAGCATAAACTGGATCGCCCGTTTGGAATGTCTGGCTTTTACTGGATGAATCTAGTGGTCTGTCTGGGTTGTATAGGGATGTAGTCTGTCTAGGGGTGATCTCAGCTTTCTTTCCATGAGTAGCTTGGTGGGGCTCTTATTTGTTGGTGTGCTGGGTGTTATGTGCTGTATACTTAATAACTTGTCTATTTTTGCTTGTGTGTCACCTGGCCTTCATTTTTGGAGGGTCTCTTTTGTGTACCAGATCATGCGTTCTGCTTGCCCATTTGTGGAGGAGTGCCCCTGTGCTGTTAGGACATGCCCTATCTCATTCTATGCTAGGAATCCCTCAAATTGGGTGGCCGTGAACTGGGGCCCATCGTCAGATACTATTATGTCTGGCAGTCCATGTGTGGCAAATAGTTTTCTCAGATTTCTAATGACTGCCTCTGCTGTTGTGGACTGCATAATGCTGACTTCTAGCCACTTAGAATACGCGTCTACTAAGATAAAAAATGTGTGTCCCTTTACTGGCTCCGTGAAATCGATATGTACCTTTGACCATGGTCCCCTTTGGGTTTCCCACTCGTGGTTGGGTGCCGTGGGAGGTGCTGGCCTGGTCTCCTGGCAGACATTGCAGGTTGATAGCCAGGCCTCTATTTCTTTATTCATCCCTGGCCACCACACATAACTCCTTGCCAAGGATTTCATTTTAACTATTCCCGGGTGCCCCGCATGCAACATTTCCATTATATCATCCCTTAAATTCTCGGGAATGTATGTACGCACCCCTTCATTATTGATAGTTCCATCCATCTGTTCCTGAATGGTTTAGTCTCTTCGACTGTCTTGTTCTCGGGCCACCATCTCCCTACCCAGTTCAAAATGCACATCAGAGTTTTGTCTTTAGCTGTTGCTCTTGCAATGTCGGTTGTTGTTGCCAGTGCTCCCTCAAATGTCTCTATCAGGAGTGTGGCTGTGGTTGGCACTGGTTCCTCATCCAGGTTGGGTAGGGGGCATCGACTGAGTGCGTCAGCATGGTCAATGTCCCTCCTGGACCTGTAGATTAAGTTGAAGTCATAGGCAGCCAGGAATTCTGTCCCATGTATCTTTCTGGGTGCCAGGATGTTTGGTGTGGCTCTGTCTCCTGCGATGATTCCCAGTAGTGGTTTGTGGTCAGTGACTAGGGTAAACTTCTTTCTGTAGATGTATTCATGGAATCGCTTGATTCCGGTGACTGCGGCTAGCGCTTCTTTGTCTAGTTGGCTATAATTCCATTCCTGTTTGGATAATGTCTTTGAATAGAAGGCTATGGGGGCTTCTTTTCCCTTTGGTAATATGTGGTTGATGATCACGCCAACCCAAAATGGTGATGCGTCGCAGGTTAATATTAATGGTAATATCTTGCTGTACTGGATTAGTACGCAGTCCAATGTAATTATGTTTTTTATTCCTTGGAATGCCACTTCTTTTTGCCCTCAGGCCCAGACTGCCTTCTTGTCAAGGAGTCTGTGGAGTGGCTCTGCCACTGTTGCCTTCTGTGGTACAAATATATTGTAAAAGTTAATAAGGCCCAGGAAGGCTTGTAAATCAGTTTTGTTTGTCAGCCTGAGGGCTTTTTTGATTGCCTTGATTTTACTGTCTGTGGGGTGGATCCCTTCTGTCTATCAGATAGCCCAGGAATTCTACTTTGTTGGCTACTAGTTGGCATTTCTCCTTTTTTACTTTTAGCCCCATCTCTTTGAATCGTCTTAAGACTTCCCTCGGGCGCTCTGTTAATTGTCCCTTGTCCTCCGCTGATATGAGGACATTGTCGAAGTAAGGCACCACCCCTTTAATCCCTTGTAATAGGTGCTCCACTAGGGTCTGGAATAGCCCTGGGGCAATACTGACTCCAAATTGTAGTCACTTATATTTGAATGCCCATCGGTGTGTTACGATTGTCTGGGCTTCCACTGTCTCAGCATCTACTGGTAATTGCTGGTAGGCATGTGCGAGATCGAGTTTTGCGAAAACCTTCCCCCGTCCCAGGGAATGTAAAAGGTGTTGCACCACTGGGACTGGGTATGCGCTCTGTTGTAGGGCATGGTTCAGGGTGGTCTTATAGTAGGCACAAATGCGTACGGACCCATCTGGCTTGACTGGTGTAACAATAGGCATTTCCCATTTTGCGTGGTTAATGGGTTCTAGGATCCCTTGGGCGATGAGCTTGTGAAGCTGCTTGTCTATTTTAGGTTTAAGCACGAAGGGGACCTGCCTCGCTTTGAGTCTGACTGGGGCTATGGTGGGGTCTAGTTTAAATGAAATAGGGGACCCCAAATACTTGCCCAATTTCCTGTCGAAGACGTCCCGGAACTCCTCCATCAGGTTGTCTTCCCATTCGCTCTCGGTGATGCTGTGTATGTTGGTGACTTCAATCCCTAGTGGTTTAAACCACTCGAGCTCCAGCAGGCTTGGCCAGTCCTGGTCTACCACTGTTAATGGCAAGATTCCAGAGTAATTCTTGAAGGTTACTTGGAATTTCCTTATGCCAATGACAGGAATTTGGTTCCCTTAATAGTCTTTCAGGATTAATCTCTGTTTGCTCAGCTGATCTTTGGTCAGCCTGGGGCTTAAACTTTTGATGCTGTTCCAGGATACCATCAATAGGTAAGATCCGGAATCCACTTCCATCCGGCACTTCTTTTCTTCTATGGTGACGTGGACGTGGACCTTCCTAGAGTTCGATGTGATGGAGTGGCCCATTGTCACTGTCTGATGCGTTTCACTCCTCACTGTGGCTGGCTCGTGGTTCCGTCAGCTCCTGCTGAATTGGCTCCATCGGCTGTCTAGTTGGTTTTCTTGGCTCTGTGGCAGTGTGCTTTGTCTTTGTCTCCTGTTGTTGAGTATGGATGCCCGGCATGCCCTTGCGATGTGCCCCTGCTGCTTGCATCATCGATAGATAGCGTCGTTGAGCTGGCACTCCGATCTGGGGTGATTTCCTTTGCATCCTGCACACCAGAAGCCCTTCCTCTTCGGTTTTTTGGGTGTCTTTCTGTACGGAGTTGGTTTATTTCCTCATCGTCATCTGATTTGGACTCGGATTCGAGGTCCTCATGGTGGACAGTGGCAGTGGCTGTGCCGTCCTGTTCATCTTCCTCCTGGCTACGGAGGATTTCTGTCACACTTTCACGGCCGATGTTTCTTCAATAGTCTCTTTTAGAGTTATTTTGGGCTTTGTCAGGAGCCGGCTCTGTAGCATCAGGTCTCTGAGTCCCTCATCGCCTCATCCACGTTTAGAAATTCACACGTTCCGGCAAGGTCCCTCAGGCTCGCGACAAAATCATTGATGCTCTCGCCTTCCTTCTGGTCTCTCCGGTAGAATTTGTGCCTCTTGATTAGGCAGGATACTGATGGCGTGTGGTGTGCCCTCAGGATTCTCTCTAAATCTGGCCATGCCATTGTTTTCACATTGTTGGGTGCCGAGAGGGCTTTGGCCATTTTGAAAATGGCGGGTCCGTAATGGGTGAGGAATATAGTTTGTTTCCTGTGCTCCGAAATGTTCATCAGGTCGCCTCCTTCCAAGAACATGTAGAATTGGTCGACGTACGATTCCCAGTCTTCGGTTGTCAGATTGAACGGTGCAGGTGGTGTGTTGGTTCCGGCCATTGTTCGGTTCTTGTCGGTTCGCCGCCACGTGCTCGCTGGTCTCGTGTGTCTCAGAATCCCACCTTCGTCGCCAGTGATAAATCATGAGTAAGAGAAGACGCAGGAGTCTCCGATCGATTTAACTCGTTTATTTCGCTATTGCAGAACTGAAAACGGCAGCCACAGCAGCTCCTTTTAAAGCAGGGCTGCTTGTGGCTACAACCAGTGACCGCTCTTCAAATTCCCACCAATGCGGACCAACCAATCAGAGGTGAGTATGTAAATATCTAACATAATCTGCATGTTTTATACTGTTGTAAATGTACTCTGTTGAAGCTGCTAATTCACACATAGAAATACACATTCTCAGTAGTTTATACTTACAACATACATCCTTGAAAAGGAGATACTCTCTGTTACTACACAAGGTATGAAGTTAGAGTATCTCCAGCCCATGCCTGTGCTAGTGAAATATGGGTGGTTTCAGTTTTTATGGATAATTCAGGCTGCAATGGATATTTGTTATATATTCTAAAATATCAATTGCAACATATCCTGTCAAACAAACCATTTGTAGTAAACTTTCCTTTTGAGTTGCCGTTATGAACAGTTATTTTGAATGTGAATCTTCTCAAGGCCTCAACATTTTAAACTGTTTTAAAGATCTTTTTAGTCTTCTGTGTGGTTATTCTGTTGACCATTCAGAATTCCTTCTGGTAGATGGGCAGCTATATAAGTAGCATACATAAAAAATAGATGAATAAATAAATTTTTGGTTTGTCTCCCAAGGAGGGGGAAAAGGGATGAATCTTTTAGTCACATACTTCTACAGCGACAGCCAGGTTTTTACACTATTAAAATTATTTTACTTTTGTAATTTTACCTTTTTATCACCAGAAAAGTGAAATCACTATCTTTCTTAAATTATGTGGCTAGGGAGAATTTGCCATGCAAGACAACTCTTAAATGATAGCTGATAGCTGTAGGAATAGATAAGTTAATACAATACAATAGAGCAGGAGGCAGAATCAGTATGTGAAGACCATGAGGCCCTCTGAGAGAAGATATTTGAAATTTCCAGCCTTCTATATTATGAAATCAGGTATTCTACAACATAGCATTATCATAAACGGATTCCAAATTTTATTTCTTTTACACCAACTTGGGTTCCTTTAGTCTTTTCTTTCTCTTTCTTCCGAAATATCTAATGCGCCATAAACTGAATTCAAATGATAGTTATACTGTTGTAAGTTTTATAAAACAATTATACCAGTGTCAATTAATTTTATAAATTCTAACATCTTACTTGAGATCTGATAGGAAATTATTCAATATTTTTAGGGTGTGGGAAGAACACTTATGAATTAAATGTACCTTTGATTTTGACTCTATCTGAGGTCCAAGGACAAGCAATTCATCTTGCATATCTGCAATCTGTGAAGTTCCATCCAAGATTTTTGTCAAACCAGAATGATAGCAAGCTCTAGAATAAAAATATAAGAGTTAAAATCTACTTATACCAAGGCCAGATAGTTACACAGTATATTAATTCAAGTTTCCTCTTTCCACTATGTATTCAAAATAAACAGTGATTTGTGTGTGTGTGTGTATGTGTAAGTGGGGGTGGGTGGATGGGTGGGTTCAGGTATATATTTGTGTAGATATATACTTTTTCCTGAGAGCAGGCAACAGAATTTCATTTTTAATGTGGACCAGTATGCTCACAGTAAAAAAAAAAAAGACATCTTATCTTATTTATTTAGTTTGTCAAGCATGTATGAGAAAACAAGTATAAGGATGAACGTAACATATAAACATATAAGTATAAACTGGTATAAGTATATACATAATAAATGAGTACCAATAAATGGAAACAGTAGGACAAGGACAATAGGCATGCTGATGCACTTATGCACGCCCCCTTACACACCTCTTAAGAATGGAGGGAGGTAGACAGTTTAAGGTTAAAGTTTTGGGGATTTGAGGATGTAACAACAGATTCAGGTAATGAATTCCAGGCATCGACCACTCTGTTGCTGAAGTCGTATTTTCTGCAATTGAGTTTGGAGTGGTTTACTTTGAGTTTGTATCTATTGTTTGCCCGTGTGTTATTGTGGTTGAAGCTGAAGTAGTCACTGACAGGTAGGATGTTGAAGCAGACAATTTTGTGTACTAAGCTTAGGTCAGTCTGTAGGCAAGTAGTTCTAAGTTGTTTAGGTTCAAAATATCTTATATACGTGTTATAAACAGATAATTTGTAAAACATTTTATTGATATTAAGTCTGCTTCTATGATATTTTACAGAATAACTCCTCAACAATCAACAAACTAGAGATGAATGTATAAAATATACATTAACCAAAGGATGCATGGCACAATAATCAAATCACGCTGTAGCTAATGTTCACCCTATCATGAAACTTTTGGCAGTGAAATGCTCAAATTTGCTTGGACATTTTTCATGGAAAAATTCTCCTCTTCCAGGAAGAGTGCATTAATATCCAGTGATTGCAGCTGACTTTCAACAAAATTGCTGCTATGCTTTGTGATTGTTAAACGTTTTAATCCACCTGAAACATTTTTATAAAATAGTATCCTTTCTGACAACTTCTCTGTGGTGCTGTTTTACACACACACACACACACAACTATATTTACCTTTCACTCAGCATTTTCTCTTTTGTGGTCCTCAACATTGTGGAAAAAGTATTTATAAACTGCAAGTAACTTTTGGGAGTGATGTAATAGTGTCTTTTAGTTTCCTTCAAGTATTTCTCAATTATTATAGATACATTCTTGTGAATATTAACAGTCATGGGGATAAGAGTATCTTTTACATTCTGTAAAGACAAATGAAAAGACCACATATTTTATACAACGTACATTTCAATTTGAGAGTTGAAATTTATTGTAATGTACTCAGTAATTTCTTGTTCATGCTCATCAGTTTGTATTGGTTCTCTCTTCTTTGTTGTTCCTTTTCTTCCCTCCACACAGGAAGGTGAGGATGCTAAGTGTAAAAGTTCTAATTCCTTGGTGATGAGATTTACCTGTGATGCTTGTGTTCTCCTCTTACTAGAGTGTAAACTTACATTTTAGAAATATTTTGAGATTGCCAGGGTTTTTTTGCATACCATCAACATTCATTCAGTTAAATGCATCTGTTCTAAAATTATGAATTGTTACAATTTACAGTAATAGTCACAGCCTTATTTGATGAGGTAGAGTACATTTTTCAGCAGAAAAATGAAATTCCTATAGAAGATGGTTTTGCAAATTATCCACTAACAGGTATTGCTGAAAATGGAATGATAATTAATCAATATTTAATCACAGTAGCTTTTTGCTACTATCACTACCTTCCAGCCAGCCAAATCCAGACAAGGAGCAGATGAGCCAAATTGGGTAGGTTTTGTATAATGGTGATTTGGTAATTTGTGCTTGCTCAGAGCAAAGCAGTGGTTGTATCTGGCATTTTGTTTTCCCCAACATTTTCCATGAGCCCTAGAACCCCACTTAGTTATGATTACTGAAACTCATTGCAATGTTTTCCCACAGCCTTTAAAATGAATTATCACAATTCACGAACAGCTTCAGTCAATCAACCAGAGTTCATAAGTGAGAATAACTTATTATAGATTTTATTTTGATAAAATACATTCACATCATACCTCATTTCTAAATGTCTCACTTTGGCTAAAATAACTTTTTGCTACATGGTAAAGGGCTTCTTCAGGCCAATTTTCGTACCAGTCTACTGTACAGCAATTCACAATGGCAGGATATATCTGTATATACTGACGGAAAACCAGTCCTGTAGGATTTATTGTCAAAACTATATGAAGATTGTGGCGTACTCTCTAGAAAAAAAAATACTGTGTAAAAATTCTAGTAAGATAATTATTTCTTTGAAAATTATCATTTATTAGACTATAATTGTATATACTTGCAAAAATAATTTTCATTGAAATAAGAATTGCATTGCAAATTATAGAGTGATAATAGATGTTTAAATATTTGCCCCCAAATTCAAAAGACAGGTTGTTTCTCTTTACGAGCCACTTTGTACAATTATGCAAGTAACATGGATTCAGGCAATTCACTAATTCAGTTTCCAACACAGAGAGATATCAGTTAGTACTCACAAAGGTGAGATATAATCAGAGGTGGGATTCAAATTTCTTAACAACCGGTTCTGTGGGCGTGGCTAATTTGTAGGTATGGCTTGGTGGTCATGTGACTGGGGTGGGTGTGGCCACATGGTCATGTGACTGGGGTGGGCGTGGCCATCTGGCTGGCAACCCAAATTTAAGTGGTCCTCACTTAATGACCAGGTGCTCGCTTAGTAACCAATTGCTTAGCAAGTGCTTTTTGCCAGTTTCCAAGGCCTGGGGAGGCCCTGGCAAGGCCCAGGCAGGTGGCCATGTGGCTGGCAACCCAAATTTAAGTGGTCCTCACTTAATGACCAGGTGCTCGCTTAGTGGCGAATTGCTTAGCATATGATATAAGGATTAATGCAAATTGGAAAGGAAAGACTGCAGAGATTGTGCACAAGTGATTTGTACCAACCAACACACTATGCAATTGAAAATGGCTTATGTTTTTGTTTATGTTTTAAAAAAAATAAAACACTTTTATTTAAAAAAATTCATTTATGTATGCATGCAAATTCTTGTTACATTGGTGTTGTTATATATTGATTTAAACAGAAAAAGATAACAAGAAGTTGCCTGTCTCCCTTTTGGTAAGTTGTTTTTTTATTTATGTATTTAGTTATTTTTTTACTATCTGTTTTTGTTTTTATTAATCATAAAAACAAAACAGATACTAAAGAAACAAATAAACACATAAATAAAAATGATTTTACTTTTCATCTTGATGTTTCTTTAAGCAAAGGAGAAAGAAACTTCAAGATGAATAGGAAAATAATTTTTATTTATGTGTTTATTTATTTCTTTAGTATCTGTTTTATTTTTATGATTAATAAAAACAAAAGCAGATAGTAAAAAAATAAATACATAAATATAAAAAAGCAACTTACCAAAAAGGAGACAGGCAAGTTGGCTAGCCAATTATGCTGGGGTCCTCCTCAGTCTTCTAGCTTGCTGCGGCAAGGCCGGCCGGCCCAGGAGTCAGCTCTTGACTGGGCTGGCGGCGGAGGCGACAGGGGACCGGCCCAGCAGGACTTGCTACTTTGCCTCCTCACTACCAAACGATGGTGGGAAGGCAAGGCAGCAACCCTTGGGTCACGGGGGGTGAGGGAAGATGGTGAGCCGGCAGCCTAGACAAGATGGCAGCCGCCATGTGGGCGAGGGAGCAGCACCCGGCCCTGGAGTTAGCTTTTGACCGGGCTGGGGGTGGCGGCGGCAGCAGCAGGAGGAGGTAGGGGACCAGGCCAGCAGCAGGAGTTGCTGCTTTGCCTCCTCACTACCAATCGGTGGTGGGAGGGCAAGGCAGCAACAATGGAGGGCCGCGGGTGAGGGAAGATGGGTGTGGGTGAGTCAGGTAGCGTCAGCATGGGCGGTCGACCGGACTGGCGGCAGTAGGTAGGCAACCAGGTTGGAGGTCATACTTACTGATCTGCGTCTTCGGAAGCCAGCAGCGGGGTAGGCAGTCTGAGCAGGTGAGGATGGCTAGCGGCAACGGCAGGAGGCAGGCAGGGCAAGGCAGGCTGGCTGGGCGAGGACGGTTAGCAGCAGTGGTGACCTGGGCTTGTGGCTTGCCCTCACTCAGCAGGGCGGCAGAAGGCAGGCAGGGATGGACGGCTGGCTGGCTGGCTGGGCTGCTGCTGCTGCTGCTGTGAGTGATGGCGCCACGCGGGTAAATTTTTGTAATTAGCGCACATGCGATATAAATAGGGGTGGGGCGGGGAGGGCAGGGGAGAATGAGAAAGGGATTTTAGCACATGCGCAGTAAAAAAAATCCATTTTTTTTTAAAAAAGGTTTTTTTTTACTTTGGAGTGGTGGATATGGGCAGGGGCTGGGGCAGCGAAGGGAGGGGCAGGAGGGGGAGAATGCAGAAGGGATTTTCGTGTGTGCGCAGTAAAAAAACCCTGTTTTTTTTTTAAAAAAATTGTCTTTTTTTACTTTGGAGTGGCGGATAGGGGCGGGGGCCGGGGCAGCAAAGGGAGGGGCGGGTGGGGAAGAATGAGGAAGGGCTTTTCGCACATGCGCAGTAATAAAAACTGGTTTTTGGCCTGTAGGAGCGGCGGAGAGGGGTGGGGTCAAGCAGGGGTCGGTTTTACCGGTTCTTAGAACTACCGGTGATGTTAACAACCGGTTCTATAGAACCGATGCGAACCGGTAGAAACCCACCCCTGGATATAATGATCATTTTTAACTTGGGTTTCTCTCAGACCAGATGATACAAAACCATCCTTGGTGGTGATAATTAAAATTTCTATCATCAGATTTCTTACTGCCTTCATAAGCACAATGAGCAACAGTCAAAAAGACAAGGATGTCTTCAAAGCTATAAATAACAGCGTGTCACATTCCTGGCTTGATTTATCTATTAATAATAGGACAATTAAATTCAATGAGCACAACTCTGGATCCTGCTGTTTATGTGGAACCATGCTGGAATGGATACAGCAATTTCACTGAGAGAGCACATTGATCACAGGAAACTAGTATATACCTGTAAGAAGAAAGAATACATATCATCCAATTTGTTGGATTCCTTAGCCATTTCAGAAACTGATGTAAGTGATTCAATAATGTTATTCAACTCATCCTTCTCAAATAGGTGGGGCACTTGTCCTGATTTCAGAATACAACTTAGGACTTCCAAAAATGATTCCTAAGAAAAATAATACCAATTAATTAATTATCTCCATAGCTTTGGGTTGTAGCAATCTAGATTTTGTCATTTTGACAAAATGATGGTTTTTTACAGACACTTTTAATGGAGCTCCAGCTATAAAATTATTTTGTGTTAACAGTTTAATAGTTCCTATTCTAATAATTTATTAGGAGACTGATGAAAATGCAGTCAACTCCCAATCATCCTTTAACCTCTGATGACAATCCAGATATATTAAGATTAAGAAAAAAGGAAAAAACAGAGATGTAAAATTTTAACAAGTGTTTAATTAACATGATACAAATTTAATATGTATATTAATTTATATTCTGTGTAGGCTTACTTGAATTATATCTGAATCTGTAATGAGAAGAATGGTCTTCTTGCCTTCTGCTCCAGCTTGTTTATATACTTTTTTAATATCCTCTTGAAAATGTGCAAAGGTGTAACTATAGGAAGTAGATAACCTATAGGTACTGCATTCAGATATATAACTGGCTAAGGATGCACAGGTTGCTTTTCCATTGCCATTCCATCCAATCTGTTAATAAATATTAAAAATGTTAGATAAACATCAGGTAAAAAAATGATTTATAAAGCAAATCTTCATTTATTAAAATGTTTAAATAATTTTTAGAATGCAGGATAATAATAATAATTATGGCTTAGTGATAGGTGTTTTAATGACATATGATGTTTAAAATTTACCTTGATTTAAGATGTGCTACTTTTAAATAGAGACACATCATTGACATCTTATATAACATATCCAATTAAAAGTAAAGTTTCTTACCAGTGTCATATGACTACATTGTTGTCGAAAAACCCTTGCAGCTCTAATTACATGCTGTACTGCTTCTTTGAAAAATACCATAGCGATCTAAGAAAAGAGAAAGCAGAAATGTAGGGATTAGGGCAGGGGTGTCAAACTTGCATCATCACAGTGGCATCACATGACATATCAGGACTTTTTCCTCCTTCACTAAACTGGGCAGGTGCATGATGCATCCAGCCCGCGAGCTGCAAGTTTGACAGTCCTGGAATATGTGGAAACCCCCATCCAAAACGCCTTTCAGGCATGAAAGAGTTAAAGAAAAAGCAAAATCTAACCTTTTTATCTTGGGATCTGGCATAAACAGAGTCTGGGAAAACTAATGCTAAAGGGACATTCAGGACCAAGACTAAACGTCAGCCTTCAAGATTTCTTCCTTTATTTCTTTTTCTCCGCTTTGCATCTTTCGGCTGCCATAAGTAACGGGAGGGGGGAAATGGGCTATGATATATTTGGGAAGCGTGCTGGAGTGTGTAGGAAACGAAACTGTATATCTAGGGGAGGGGGAGTTTTACTTAAGTTTCTATTCCTTGCTTTTCTATTCCTTGCTATGCGCAACTGCGACTCCTTATCAAACTATGCCAAGGTCAACGGACAGAGGCCTCATCACCACCTGAAGATGCCCACATGATGCTATGCATATTTCCTCATTGGAGGAGCAATATGGACTGTTGGGGGTGGGAACGTTGCCATCACTTTGTATATGTGGTTTTCGCGCTCATTTCTTCAGATTCAGAATTCTTTTGTTGCTACCACTTTGATTTCCAGTAAAAGACATCTTTACTCTAACAAAATGGAGTTTAAGTGTTTCTTTCTTGGATATTGAATGGAGCACCAGCTGACATTATTCTGAATCTCATTTTTACCAGCCCACCCGGAGAAAACCCAAATTTTCTTCCGAGGGGGTTTGCTAACAAACAATGTCTAGCCCAGCCAGCGACCGAGAAGACCAGGGAGCGACTGGAGGACCTGAATCCCTGCTGATGGAGGGAGCAGAAGAGACTGACTTCTTAGCAGAGCTAAGTCTTGGCGAAACCCCAGCTGTGAAGCCTAAATGGTCCCTGGGAGTCGGTTGGAAGGATCCTGAGGAAAGGCCCCCTCCAGGAGTGACCACAACCCGTCGCCGAGGGAAAGATGAGCCATGGCAGGAGAAGGAACGGAGAGGCTTCTCACTAATGCAAGCCGAGCAATTTTCACATGAAGCTGCCGGAGAGGCTCCAGCTGATCAAAGGTACGAGGGGGAAGAAGGGGGGGTAGCCCCAGGCAGAAGAATCAGGGCAGCCCCCCCCATAAATCAACCTGGGCCAGCGCAACAGGCAGCAGCAGCAGCACAGGGCCCCCCGGCTGGGGGGATAATTGCCAGAAGGCGTAGAGCTGCAAGAGTGCCTCCGTTGGAAGTAAAATATGGAGGGGACCCCCAGGAATTGGGATTTTTCCTAGCACAAGTTTGGAGCCACATGGAGGAGTATGGGCAGGATTTTTCCTCAGAGGCGGCCAAAGTCAGGTGTGTGACCAGGGCTTTGGAGGGAACGGCTGCAAAGTGGATGGTAACTTTGCATAATGATAATGCCCCTCAACTGCTGAACTATAACCAGTTCATGACAGCATTGCGCACTAGATTTGAAGATCCCCTAGCTGAACGCAAGGCTAGAATCAGGATGAAAACCATAAATCAGGGGCGAAGGTCAGTAGCTGATTACACCCAGGAGTTTAGGGAGCTGGCGTGCCATATCCGCGGCTGGTCCCAGGGAGCCCTGATAGAGGCTTTTAAGGATGGGCTAAATGAAGATGTTTATCAATGCTGCGTGGCCAGAAGAGACCCTGGGGAGCTGCAGCAGTGGTACGTGCTGGCAGCAGAGGTGGAGATTGACCTAACCCGAAACAGACGCCGGGGGGGTTTTGTCTTGAGGAATCCCCCCCCTACCAGGCCTCAAGAAACTTTAAAACCCCTGAAGGGAAGACCAGCGGCAAAACCCAGAACCAGAGCATGTTTCCGATGTGGGAAGGAGGGCCACTGGGCTGCAGACTGCCATGCCAAGCTGGAACCAAAAGGGGCGCCAGGAGGAGGGAGAAGGTCTGAGAGGCCTCCAGCCACGCCTCGGGGATCGGCGCTAAAAGCGGAGGAGGTTGTAGAGGTCACCCCTCTAAAAAGAGGGGGATTGGGAACTCCAACCTCTTCTGAAGGGAGTGAATCCGAACTGGAAGACGACGCACTGGTAAGTCCGAACCAGGGCCCTATGACCATTCCAGTGAGATTAAGGGTATCCACGTCGGGGGCTGAAGGGGACATGTTGGCTTTGTTAGACTCTGGATGCACAAGGTGCGTAATCAGTGCAAAGATGGTAGAGAAGCTGGGCTTAAGGCTAAAGACTTTGAAAACGCCCATAGCTTTTTGCCAATTGGATGGATCGGTAGCCGGGGGTGGACCTGCTCATTTTATAACGGAGCCAGTGGAGATGACAATGGGGAACCATAAAGAGACTCTGTGTTTTATTGTGGCCCCTGGGATGCAGCGCCCCTTAATACTGGGTTTGCCTTGGCTCCGGAAATGGAACCCCCATGTTAATTGGAGGAGGGGATTACTACGCATACGCACAGACCAACCCCCAGAAAAGGAAGGGAAATCCAAGTTGAGACCCAAAGCTCCCATAGAATTGGCTTCTACTGGCACCGAGACTCTGAAAGGGGAGGAGAAAATTCCGGAGGAATACTGGGACTTAAAGGAGGTGTTCAGTGAGAAGGCTTCGGATGAGCTCCCCCCTCACCGCTCAACGGATTGCAGTATCGAATTTTTGCCAGGAGTGAAACTCCCAAAACCCAAACTGTATTCAATGACCCCACGGGAATTAGGGGAATTGCGGTTGTTCATTGAAAAAAATTTAGAACGTGGTTTCATCCAACCTGCTAGGCCCCGGGTGGCGGCTCCAGTGTTGTTTCGGGAGAAGAAAGATGGTTCCTTACGCTTGGTGGTAGACTACCGAAATCTGAACGCTATCTCGGTGGAGAACGTGTACCCCCTTCCCCTGATGAAGGACATGCTGGCCCACCTCGCTAAAGGAAAGATTTTTTCAAAACTCGACCTGAGAGAGGCATACTACCGAATCCGAATCAAAGAAGGGGATGAATGGAAGACTGCTTTCAACTGTCCGATGGGGTGTTTTCAATTCAACGTCCTGCCGTTTGGCCTACAGGGGGCGCCTGCGGTATTCATGCAAATGATAAACCAAGTGTTGCAAGAGCATTTGTACAAAGGAGTGTTAGTTTATCTTGATGACATTCTTATCTACACAGAGACTCGTGATGAGCATGTGAAACTAGTGCGGTCAGTCCTGGAGAAACTTCGAGCAGCCCAGTTGTATGCCAAGCTGTCAAAGTGTGAATTTCACCAGGAGAAAATTGACTATTTGGGCTATCGCATATCGCACGACGGCATAGAAATGGACCCGGGGAAGGTGCAGGCGGTTTTGGAATGGGCCCCTCCCCGTACCAGGAAACAACTGCAAAGCTTCTTGGGATTTGCAAATTTTTACCGTCAATTTATTCCTGCGTTTGCGAAGATCGCGATGCCTATCACGAATCTCCTTAAAACCAAGGGGGAGGTGAAACCAAAGCCCAGTACGCCATTGAAGTGGTCCATGGAATGTCAAGCTGCTTTTGAGAAACTGAAACGTCTGTTTGCTGCTGAACCCGTACTTAAGCACCCAGACATGGACGTTCCGTTTGTAATCCAAGCTGATGCAAGTGACGTAGCCGTTGGAGCGGTGCTACTTCAGGTAAATGAAAAGGGATACCTGCAACCATGCGCCTATACCTCCCGTAAACTAACTGAAACCGAGAGAAGATGGGCCATCTGGGAAAAAGAAGCTTTTGCAGTTCGATGGGCTTTGTTAACGTGGAGGCATTTCCTAGAAGGAGCCAAACACCCTTTTGAGGTTTGGACAGATCACAAAAATCTGGAAGCTCTGAAAACACCTCGGAAACTGTCTCCCAAACAAGTTCGCTGGGCGCAATATTTTAAGCGGTTCAATTTTTCTTTGAAGTACATTCCCGGGGGGAGAAACTTCATGGCAGATGCTTTGTCCAGATTACCTCAGTATAATAGTGCCCGCCAGGAAGTGATAAGACCTATCATCCCAACCGAACAGTTGGCAGCTCCAATGGTTACCAGAGCCCAGAAGAAAAAAGAGGTTGATGTGTCAAACGATTTATCGGCACAATTGAAAGAAGCTCTAAAACTGGATGATTGGTTCCTGACCCACTCGAATGACTGTACTATCAGAGATGGGTTGGCCTGGGTGGGGGCCAAATTATATGTACCGGGAAAGCTAAGGCACGAAATTTTACATCAAGCTCATGATTCTAAACCTGCTGGACATTTTGGGTTCGTGAAAACCCTACACTTGGTCAAAAGGCAATTTTGGTGGCCCACGTTGAAAAAGGACATTGAGACCTATGTCGCTAGTTGCCCTATTTGTGCTTCGGCTAAGAGGCCGCCTGGTAAACCAGCAGGCTTATTGCAGAACGTGGCTAGACCAACGGCCCCATGGAAGGAAATCTCCATGGATTTTATTGTAGAATTACCTGACAGTGGAGGAAATACAGTCATTTGGGTAGTGACAGATCTGTTTTCCAAACAGGTACACTTTATACCCTGCGCGAAGATCCCGTCAGCGAAGACGTTAGCTAAGTTGTTTATTCTGCATATCTACAGGCTACATGGAGTCCCTGAACGCATAATCTCTGATAGGGGTGTCCAATTTACCTCAAATTTCTGGAAAGAGTTCCTGAAGTTACTAGGCTCCGCCCAGGGGTTAAGCTCCACCCATCATCCACAAACCAATGGGGCCTGCGAGAGAACTAACTTGGTACTGGAACAGTATCTGCGGTGTTACATTAATTATCAACAGGATGATTGGACTGATTTACTGCCTTTTGCTGAGGTGGCATACAACAATTCGGTACATAGCAGCACCGGATTCACTCCGTTTAAAGTGGCCTCGGGACAAGACTTTGTACCCATACCCGAGCTTCCGCAAGAGAAAACTAATATTCCCTCGTTGGATGAGTGGATAAGGCATCTCCAGATGACTTGGCCAGTTGCCCGCAAAGCATTGGATGATGCTCATCAAGCTCACAAAAAGTTTGCAGATAAGAAGAGACGTCCACAGGAACCATACCAAGTTGGTGATAAAGTGTTTTTATCTACGAAATTTTTGCAGACCACACAGAAATCGAAAAAGCTTGGACCTAAGTATGTGGGATCTTTTCCGGTTGAACGAGTTGTGAATCCTGTGGCGGTTCAATTGACATTGCCAAAAACTCTCCGTCGGATCCATCCTGTTTTCCATGTTAGTTTGTTAAAACCTGAGCGTACATCTGATCTGAGGCCTACTCAGGTAGCCCCCCCTGTGCCATTGCTCATTGAAGGTGAACAACATTTTGAAGTAAAAGAGATTTTGGATTCTAGGAAGAAGCGGGGCCGAATCCAATATTTGGTTTCGTGGAAGCATTTTCCTTCTTCCCAGTCTGAATGGGTAGACGAGAGAGATGTTAGAGCCCCCCGACTGGTGCAGGCGTTCCGCACCATGTATCCTGATAAACCCTGAACGAATATGCTGTTGTTATTTGCTTGTAATATCTTGTCTTTTATTCTTATATTTTCTAGGACTAACGTCTTTTTGCAGGAGGGCCGAATGTCAGCCTTCAAGATTTCTTCCTTTATTTCTTTTTCTCCGCTTTGCATCTTTCGGCTGCCATAAGTAACGGGAGGGGGGAAATGGGCTATGATATATTTGGGAAGCGTGCTGGAGTGTGTAGGAAACGAAACTGTATATCTAGGGGAGGGGGAGTTTTACTTAAGTTTCTATTCCTTGCTTTTCTATTCCTTGCTATGCGCAACTGCGACTCCTTATCAAACTATGCCAAGGTCAACGGACAGAGGCCTCATCACCACCTGAAGATGCCCACATGATGCTATGCATATTTCCTCATTGGAGGAGCAATATGGACTGTTGGGGGTGGGAACGTTGCCATCACTTTGTATATGTGGTTTTCGCGCTCATTTCTTCAGATTCAGAATTCTTTTGTTGCTACCACTTTGATTTCCAGTAAAAGATATCTTTACTCTAACAAAATGGAGTTTAAGTGTTTCTTTCTTGGATATTGAATGGAGCACCAGCTGACACTATTCCTCTCTCAGGTAAGCTTTTCAAACAGAGAACAGCTAGCTCATTTTAATTGTTTTTTCTCTCATATGAGTAGCTGGAACATTTTCTGGATTGATTCAAAGCCTGATAATCTCATTTCCCAGAGATCTGTAATTGGTGATCTAGAAAAGTGTAGGTCACATACAAATTGTGCAAGCTTGATCTGAGTTAGAATTTTTGTATTATTTCATGCATGTGTGATCTTTGCCTTTCTCATTCTTGGTCATGTGCTTTTTTATCAATATTCTTGAGTAGCAAAACATCTTGAGATAAACTGAGATAAACTTTGCAGACTCAACTGGTATTTTCTTTTAGCTTTCCTTTCTTTTTGGGGTTTCCAGCTGCTATCTGGTTCTTTAACCTAAGAATATATGCCAAAGCCCTCCATTTCTCATTGAATCAATCCTCTCATTCTGACAAATATTATATACCCCAGCAACCTGTTTACGCAACAGAAAAATTAAGTCAGAAGTCAGAGGTTTGCCTCTTTCCCTTCTCAAATAAACTAGTGAAAAAGAAGGCTCTCCCCCAAGAGTTGTGTCAAGGCACAGGAAATTGTAGTTGGAAGATATAGAAACCCCATCATATGCATATTTATTATTGTGCATATTTAACTGCGCTTCATAACAAAAACTGCAAAAAATCTGAGGAGCTTAAAAAAGTAAGCCACAGAATAAGAAAATAGAAACATCTATATCTACAATAAATATAGCCCAAAATGGAACAATCATCCTATCAAACAAACAAAATAAAATAGAGAAAACTAAATACACATTGTTATAATATCTATTAATGAAAGCTCTCTGGAAGAGTTGTGTTTTCATCAGCTTTTCGCTTCCAGACAAGACTAATATTGAAAAGACCAATCTTATTTCCAGAGTAGGTGGCTCTGAAAAATTGGCATCATAACTAAAAAAAAGTATTTCCTGACTTCAGCAAGCCTCACTTCATGAAAATGGGATACTACCAATACTTTTCCGAAAAGTATTGCTTCAGATGGTCAACCCTGGTTGGAGCAGGCAATTTGGTTGCTAAGCCAGATAGGATTTTATAAGACAGCAGTTTGCAATGGCCCACATTGACTGACAGTGCCACCATTAGCATATTATACATCTATTGTGGGCCTTGCACTGATTATCAGTAACTTTCTGTATGCCTTTTAAAATCCTATCTGGCTTAGCAATCAAGCTGCCTGCTCCAACCAGGTGATCTTCAAATGCTTTTCATATAGAACATATTGAAGAAGTGCAACCAAGTGACAATAAAGATATGAGCCACTGTACCCAAGTCCTCCTATTCCAGGTAAGGTGGCAACTGAGGTACTAGACATAGCTGAGCAAAGGTCCTTTCAGCCCCAGTCTTCAACTGCACTTCCAGCAGCAGCTGTGACGGTCCTTAAGTCAAGCACCTGCTCCTTTAGGACAGTACCACTGTAGTTGATGAACACACTGGTGAACAAACAGCACCTCCATTTTGTTTGGATTCAATTTTGCTAATTTATCTTTCAGGTATATATGACATTTCTATCATAAATCGATTCTAAGCAGCAACCAACCAAGTTTTAACTTATTTCATCACATCCAGAACCTTACAGCCTTGACATGGCACAAAGCTTCAACAGCATCTCCAGAACACACCAACAGAGTTAAAAAATCAAGCGGAGTGTTATCTGCATATTGATGATCCTGAACTAACAGATGGAAGAAACTACTTATTAATTATCAATTCTGAATTATTCATTCTAATTTTCCTTGTTATTCCATCTTTCTTGAATATAGCTGGAACTTGCAGTTTGATTTATGATAAACCTATGTAACGTTTTTTTTATTTAACTACAGTACTTAGCTGTTCAGATACAACTATGTCCTGCTATTTGGACATAGAGAAAATTAGAGGAAATCAGGTTGTCCAAAAGAATTTTTATGAGGGACATCTACCACCTAAGATATATGTATACAGTATTGGCTCACATCACATAGCAATCACAATACATCAATATTAAACAGAACTTCAAAAATTACCTCTGATTCTTTTGTTTGCATTCTCACATAATATTCTTCCAGTGTCAAAAGAAGAACCTTCTGGCTAGTGACATTTCTGTATATTCTCTTATCTAAAGGTACAGTGTAATCTAGAAAATCTACAAATATAGGAGACTCCTCCATCAACTTCTCCTTTGTCCAGGAAATCTACAGGAATAATTTTGTAATTTGAAATCTTTATTAAGATAATGATCTTTCTTAGACAAAGTAAAAAAGTCACTATGTATCTGCATTTTGAAATCTATAGATTAGGAAATATGTTAATACAAATTCTCAAATACAAATTCTTTTATCTACAGGTATGATGGATTCTAGAAAATCTAGAATAATTTTGTAATTTAAAATCTTTATTAAGACAAAGATCTTTCTTAGACAAACTAAACAAGTCACAATGGATCTGCATTTTGAGATGTATATATGCATGTGTGTATGTGTATTCTGATTTATATCTCACCATAACAAGGAGAGCCACTAGAATATATTAAAAATATCCTTTTTCTAAGAGTTTCTCCAATAGTCCCTCTTTGTCCAATCCTGTCCAACAGATTGGTTATACTGAAGATCTGATCAACCAAAGAGTATCAGGCTTAAAATGGACTTTTGCTGCTATAGCCCCTGCCTTATGGAAAATCCTCCCCTTGGAGATTAGAATGGCCCTAACCTGTTGGTTTTTCACAAAAATTTAAAAACTTGGGTATGCATCTGTTCTGGGGATTGGAATTTATTTATTTATTTCTAATACTTATATACCGCCCTTCTCCCGAAGGACTCAGGGCAGTGCACAGCCAATCACAAACCCCAATACACTATACAAAAGTTAAAAACAGATTAAATAATTTAGGCTGTTTAAAAATTTTGCCCCTCCCCCATAAGATAGTTAAAACCCAAATATTCAAAACCAATTAAAAACGTAAGACAAAATTAAAAATCCTATATCAGCCTAGGCCAGCCTGCTCAAAGAGCCAAGTTTTTAACGCCCGTCTGAAAGCTCTCAGGTCCGTGTTGGTGCGTATCTCTGGGGGCAGACCATTCCAGAGGGCGGGGGCCCCCACAGAGAAGGCCCTACTCCTGGGGGCCGCCAGATGGCACATAGAAGCCGACGGCACCCGGAGAAGGCCCTCCCTGTGGGAACGCACAGGTCTGTTGAAGATCACCAGCAGAACGCGGTCCTGCAGAAATGTATTAAGAAATGTATTAAGGAATGTATTAAGCTACTTGACTTTATTATTAGTTGATTAATCATCATGGCTGCTGTTTGTACTTATTTTGTGGGTGTTTTTATTGTTTTAATATTTTTTATTGTTTTAAATTATTCGTAATACCTTTAGAGAAAAAATAATGTCAAAGTGGTTATGAATGTTCAGATACTAAATGACACTAGAAACCTGGCAGATTTTAGAGGATAAACTGGACATACTGCCTCATGGAAAGGCAGAGAAAGAGCATACAAATATATATCAGATCATGTTGGTATCATTAATAACTAATCAATTTTGTGTACTGAACTTGAAACGTTCTATGTTTATGATAAAGAAATCCTCACAAAACGTATATATGTATCATACCTATAATTATATCTGTACTTACTTTAAAATAATTGTTGAGCTCATTTGAAAGAAACTGATAAAATGTCTCCTTCTCTGCTAGATCAACCAGACGATCATGGAAAATTCGGGTAGATTCATGCATAAACAATAATGCTGTTGTTTCTTTTGAGACAATAACTGACTTGTGGGCTTGAAGTAGTCCTTCAAGTACCTACAGTATTGATTTTAACAGTAACTTTTTGAATTGAAACTATATTCACATTACTATTGAAGTTACGAAAACGTTTATGCTATCTTCTGAACTGATTTCATTTTTATCATGCTAACCCATGGTTGCTTTAGGTATTTTACAATGGTGCTTAATAGCCCTGAAGGATGGGATATCCATTTCAGATAATAATAAAAGAAACAATGATTTCCATTTTAGATGACAGAATTATCCTTCAAAAGAAATTTTATTCCACAGGTATTGATAATTTAAATTTTCAACAAACCAACATATTCAGAATAAATCTTAATGGCAGCAACACCTTAGTACAAACAAGAAATTCCAACTACTTTACCATTTACTATTCACTGAAACTATGTCCATGAATATGTAGAAATGTATTTCTTATCCAACTTAGAAAGGTGGCACTAAGTCTGTACTTGATTTTATGGGATAGATAAAATTTGAACTAATCTTAAATTGATAATACTTAGGATATCCTACAAATAATGTCTGCACAAATGTTATCTCTTTTACTAATATGGATCATATTTTGAATAATTTACAAAGTATTCAACAAGATATTCAATGCAAACTATTCTCAGAAGAAAAATAAGTATTTTTTCCAATACTTATTAATAAATAAGTTAATAAATCACTACAAAAAGTTAGCAACATTCAGGGCAAATGAAGGAAAATCTACTGAAGCTCATGTCAGAACAAAGTCACAGAATTCCTATCTGAGTCATAACAGAGTGCTACATGTCATTTAATTTGGCGACTGTTTGCTTTTTTCTTCAAAAATTTCAGACAACTACAGTAACTGCTATATTTTTTTCAGTTATCCCTTTTTGATAAGGACAGGACTATGAGGGAGGAGCTGACATCACAGCAGAAATGATAGGAATCTCTAGGGCTTCTAGGGAGGGCTTCGATGTCCTGAAAGCCTTTGGACCTAAATCATCTTGGAGAGATAATGATCGAGGAGAGGACACTCTGCTGATCCCAGGGATACTGCAATATCCCTGGTAGATCTAGAACTAGCCTCTCTGTCTAGCTGACTTGAAAGGAAAGCGGTCATCTGAACCACTACAAGGGTGTGGCAGTCTCTGGTGGAAAGAAGGAAAGAGAAAGTATGATTGAATTTGATGAGAACTTTCAAACTTTTTGAATAACAAAGAAGGAGCCCCCTGAAAAGAAAAGGGTGAAGAGAAAGCCAGAACTAAAGGGTGAGTGGTATTTAAATCTCCCCCAGAAGAAAGCAACAGGGAAAGCTGTTTCCAGCATGAATAGAAAGAGGAAGCCATTAATTATTGAACAAAGAATAAGAACTCTTTACAATTATCTTTAAAACTGGACTGGATTAACTGAACCTAATGAACTAAAGTGACCCAGAAAAGAAATTGGATTATTTTACTTTTGAATTATTACTTTTCCCTGACTTTTAAAACTTTTATTTTTACTTTAAAAGACTTACACATAATCGCAATCTAAAATCATCTCTATCTATTGGACTGGACGGAATATGTGCCTACATAGCAGAATCTCTAAGCATAATCTTTGAAAAATCATTTAGGATCAGCTCCTTGCCAAACCTATGGTCACTAGCCATGGTCATTCCCATCTTCAAAACGGGAAACCCCAGCCTAGCTGAAAATTACAGACCAATATCTTTATGTTGCGTCACCTGTAAAGTCATGAAATCAATTATTAACCAATCCATTATTCTCCACTTAGAGACAAACAACCTACTCTCTAACAAACAATTTGGTTTCAGAAAAAAATTATCCTGTAATCTGCAACTCCTACACTACACAACTTGATCAGGGCAAAGCAATTGATGCTATTTACCTAGACTTCTGTAAAGCCTTTGATTCAGTGGTATACAACAAACTACTCCTAAAACTAAAATCTTATGGTATCTCTGGACATCTGCATAATTGGATAGATGCATTCCTGTCAAACAGGCAACAAATGGTCAAAATAGGGAACATCCTATCAAATCCTATACTTGTCAACAGTGGTGTCCCCCAAGGCAGCGTTCTAGGACCAACTCTCTTTATACTTTACATAAATGACCTCTGTGATCATATTAAGAGCAATTGCGTTCTGTTCGCTGATGATGTAAAGCTATTCAACACCACTGACAATACTGCTACCCTTCAAAATGACTTCAACTATGTGTCAGAATGGTCAAACAAATGGCAACTTCAGATCTCAACAAACAAATGCTCTGTCTTACATATCGGCAAAAAAAATCAGAAAATAAAATCCAAGCTGTTGATCAAGACCTTGTTGATGACCCCAACTATGTCAAGGACCTTGCAGTACTCATCTCTAATGATCTAAGTGCTAGAGCCCACTGTAACTACATAGCCAAAAAGACATTAAGAGTGTTAATCTAATCTTATGTAGCTTTTTCTCTGGTAATATTACACTAATAACTAGAGCATACAAAACATTTGCTAGACCAATACTTGAATACAGCTCATCAATCTGGAACCCACATTACGTATCTGATATTAACATAGTTGAGAAAGTCCAGAAATATTTCACAAGAAGAGTTCTCCACTCTTCTACTCATTGCAGAATACCTTATGCCACCAGACTTGAAATTCTAGACTTAGAAAACCTAGAACTACGCTGCCTTCGGTCCGATCTAAGTATAGTATATAAAATCATACATTACAATGCCCTACCTGTCAATGAATACTTCAGCTTCAACCATAACAACACAAGAGCAAACAATAGATACAAACTCAAGGTTAATCGCACCAAACTTGATTGCAGGAAATACGACTTCAGCAACAGAATGGTCAATGTCTGGAATACTCTACCTGACTCTGTGGTTTCTTCCCCAAACCCCAAAAACTTTAACCTTAGACTGTCTACTATTGACCTCACCCCTTTCTTAAGAGGTCTGTAGGGGGCGTGCATAAGCGCACCAACATGCCTACCATCCCTGTCCTATTGTTTCTTTTATTTTTTTTATATGTATCCATGTATTCATAACTATATTTTTAGTTATACCTATTATCTTGTAAGCAATTGACAAAATAAATAAAAAAAATTAAAAAATGGTATGGGATTTGTTTTATCAATGGTTAGAAAATAAAATAAATTAAAAAGGATTAGATGTAGTTATAAAGCAATAAGAGAAACTGGTGAAATAAATATATTGGATAGTACTTATATTATTCATCTGGGAATCTGATTATTTTTATATTGATAAGAAGAGTATTATTATTAATTGTAAGCACACAAAATATGTACCCAATCAACACACGATTGAAATGGAATGGATTTATTGTATGTAAAAATAAAAAAAAAATGAAAAAAAAAAGATAAGGACAGGACTAAAGCTTTAACCAACCTAGACCTAGTTTTCTCTTCTTGTTACATTAAATCCATAGTTTATGTGCATATTGACTAATAATTACTGTGTTTCTCAGAAAATAAGGCCAGGACTTATTTTCTTTCGAGCCCTGAAAAAATGGCTAGGCCATCTTTTCAGGGGTGAATTAATTTCTCCCCCCAGGCACCCTCGCCTAGAGTGCCCCCCGGGCAGCCAGGCCTTGCAACTAGCCCTCCTAACAGCCAATCATGGCGGAGTGCAGAGAGCTCCCTACCCCCTCCAAGCACCTTTGCTGCAGACCCAGGTATGATGCTGGTTGCAGGCCGGGTCAGTGGGGGGAGGCGGCATGGGCATTTATTTATTTAAATTTTTATAACACCCCCTCTCCCAAAAAGGGACTCGGGGCGGTGTACAGCCTACTAAAAAATGAACAATATGTACAATTAAAAACAAATTAAATAGAATTGATCCGGCCGAAATCCCATCAAATACAAAATTACCAAAATTTAAAATTCAAGGATTATATTAAAAATTTAAAAATTTAAAATCTAATTAATTTAAAACCCCAAGAACCATTTACTGCGCCAGGCCGGCCTGTTGGAAAAACAAGGTTTTTACTGCACGCCGGAAGGTCTGGATGTCGGTAATGGCCCGTATCTCCGGGGGCAGATCATTCCACAGGGAGGGGGCCCCCACAGAGAAGGCCCGCACCCTTGGGGTCGCCAGCCGGCAACGATCAGGCGGCGGAACCCCGAGGAGGGCAACCCTGTGGGAGCACACTGGACGGCGGGAGACTGTTGATGGCAGCAGGTGGTCCCGTAAGTACCCAGGCCCCAAGCCATGGAGCGCTTTAAATACCATCAGTATCACCTTGAATCGGATCCGGAAGGCCACAGGAAGCCAATGCAGCCTGCGGAGAAGTGGTGTTACATGGGAGCTCCGAGGGGCTCCCAAAATCACCCGCGCGGCCGCATTCTGAACCAACTGCAGCCTCCGGACACTCTTCAAGAGGAGCCCCACGTAGAGAGCGTTGCAGTAGTCCAAGTGGGAGATGACGAGGGCGGAGGTGACTGTGCGAAGTGCGTCCAGATCCAGAAAGGGCTGCAACTGGTAAATCAGACAAATCTGACAAAAGGCCCCCCTGGCGACAGCCGTGATATGATCTTCTAAAGACAGCTGTACGTCCAGGAGGACACCTAGATTGCGCGCCCTTTCCACGGGGGTCAAAATTTCTCCCCCCACGGCCAGTGAAGGAACAAACTGGCTGTATCTGGGCGCAGGAAACCACAGCCACTCGGTTTTGAGATGAAGCCTGTTAAGACCCATCCAACTCCGCACGGCCTCCAGGCACCGGGTCATCACTTCAACGGCTTCGTTGGGGTGGCCCGGGTAGAGATGTACAGCTGAGTGTCATCAGCGTACTGATAGAACTCTACCCCGAAACCACGGATGATCTCACCCAGCGGCTTTACATAAATGTTGAACAGCAGGGGCGAGAGCACCAACCCCTGAGGCACCCCACACAGTAGGGGCCTCGGGGTCGACCTCTGCCCCCCGTCAACACAAATTGCGAACAGTCAGAGAGGAAGGAGGAGAACCACCGTAAAACGGTGCCTCCCACTTCCAACCCCCCCAACCGTCGCAACAAGATACTGTGGTCGACAGTATCAAAAGCCGCTGAGAGGTCTAATAGGACCAAGACAGAGGAACAACCCCTGTCCCAGGCCCTCCAGAGATCATCCACCAATGCGACCAACGCCATCTCCGTGCTGTGCCCGGGCCTGAAACCCGATTGGAGGGGGTCTAGGTATACCGCTTCATCCAGGTACTGAGGGAGCTGATGTGCCACCACACTCTCAACAACCTTCGCAACAAAGCGAAGGTTGGAGACCGGACGATAATTTGACAATAATGCTGGATCCAGGGACGGTTTCTTGAGGAGGGACCGCACCACCGCCTCTTTCAAGGCGGCGGGTAAAAGCCCCTCTCTCAAGGAAGTATTGATAATCCCTTGGAACCAGCCTCGTGTCACCTCCCGAGTGGCCAAGACCAGCCAGGAGGGGCACGGGTCCAATAAACAAGTGGTGGCATTAAGCACCCCCAGTATCCTGTCCACGTCCTCCAGAGTAACAGGATCGAACTCATCCCAAATGACCTCCCCGAAATCCACCCCCGTCCCCCCGCCCGGAGATGCCCAGTCAGAGTCCAACTCATCCCGGATCTGAGTGATTTTGTCCTGCAGAAACCTAGAAAAATCCTCAGCCCGTCCCTGCAAGGGATCCTCCCGCACCCCCACCTCCAAAAGGGAGCGGGTCACCCTGAACAGGGCAGCCGGGCAGTTTTCCACGGATGCAATAAGGGTGGAGAGGTAAGACCTCCTCGCCATCCTTATCGCCACTAAATACGTCTTAATATAAGATCGTAATAGTGTTCGGTCAGACCCAGAGCGGCTGGCCCTCCAACTACTCTCTAGGCGTCTTTTCTGGCGCTTCATCTCCCTTAGGTCCTCAGAAAACCAAGGAGCCACCTGGGATTGGCACTGGGTCAGAGGCCGCAAGGGCACGACCCGGTTAAGGGCCCCAGCGGCCACCCTATCCCAGGCGGCTACCAAGCCCTCGACCGAGTCGTGTGTGTGAGCATCGGGAAACAGCCCAAGCTCCATCAGGAACCTATCTGGGTCCATCAGGCACCTGGGGCGGTACCATTTTATCGGCCCCGCATCCCTGCGGCCAGGGGGTGCGGAATGGAAGTTGAGTCTCAGGAGCAAATGATGGATGTCAGCCTCAGCAGGGCACTTTAAATCGCGAGAACTTTGGTGCCCGCCGCTGCTGCTTCCTCCACCGCTGTTGCTTTCCCTTCACATTCCTCCACCGGCAGTATTTCAGCTGCTTCTCGGGCAGGGGAGCCACCTCCATAGCTTCCATGGTTCCCGCCGGTGCTGCCACTGTTGTTGGAGACGGCACTGGCGACAGAGGCACCAGTGCCGGCGGGAACCGTGGAAGCTACAGAGGCGACTCCCCGGCCCAAGAAGCGGCTGAAACACTGCCGGTGGAGGAATGTGAAGGGAAAGCAACAGTGGTGGAGGAAGCAGCAGCGGCGGGCACCAGAGGTCTCACGATTTAAAGTGCCCTGCCGAGGTCGACATCCACACCACCGCCACTCGCCTGCTGACCCGGCCTGCAACCAGCACCATACCCGAGTCTGCAGCAAAGACGCTTGGTAGGAGTAGGGAGCCCTCCACACTCTGCCATGATTGGCCGTTAGGAGTGGCAAGGCATGGCTGCCCACGGGGCACTCCTAACGGCAAGTTCCCCCCATCCTCGTCCCCAATTTCGCATGTTTTAAAATAGGCCTAAATTTGGGTGGAGGGGCTTAATTTCATTTTATGCCTAGAAAAAATGCTGGATCTTCCTATTGGGGGGCGTATTGTTGGAGAAACACAGTATAAACTAGTAAACATTATTTATTTATATAGTATTGTTCATGTATATGTTTTATTGAATATGATGACACAGGGTTCATAGCAGGAAAAGTAAAAGGGAGCAGAGACAATAAAATAAAAAGGAGTTTGTAGTTGTTCAGTAAAATGGCTTAAAATCCTCCTTCCTTCTTCACATTATGACAGTTTTGATCATAATCTATTTATGTACTTCTTTTAAGCAACCTTTCTATTTAAAAGTCTTTTTCCTTTCCTATTCTCTAACTTATGGAATACAAGTAGTCTTTTTTAGTGATTATTCGGGAACCATAATGATTGAAAAGTAATCTTATGACCAATCCTTGCGTTTACAACGTTCTTTGATCTTTGTAAAGCAAAGGAGGGCTAAAGTAAGATCATAAGCATAGTCACTATTTCATTTAGTAACTGCTTCTGTTAATAACTGACTTGCAGGTCCCAAATGTGATCACCAAATGAGGCTACCTATACTTCACTGATTAACCATTAACCAATTGAAAAATCAAGAAATACAAACCTTAAAAAGATCTCGTAGATTAAATATATAATGACATTTAGCAGGTGTTGGAAGCATTTTATGAAGCATTCTATAATACAGTGCAATACAGCAGCATGTTAAATTATCTGTACACTTCTGAACTTCAACCAAGAATCTATTGATGTAAAAGTATGTTCCCAGTCGTACCTATACAAATATTTCATACATTTAAGACAATTGTAAAATATTTTCAATTTATTATAATTTAATAATAAAGATGCTAAATTATGTACAGTGCATTACTTTAAAAAAACTGTTGTTAACATAGTTATATTACACTACATTATTTTAGATATTTTCAAACTGAATTGTAAGCATTTTACATAATGTAATAAAACAGACTTTATGGAAACAGTACTGTGTAACAAACTGTCTAAATGTACACTTAAAAAGCATTTTAGAGCATTCAAACAATCATAATTATCTGTCTAGATGCAGTATCAATTTCTCTGCAGGATTATACTGGACAACCCATGACCCATAGGGTCATTGTTTCAGAGATATTTCCTGACTGCATTCCTCAATGCCTTCAACAATGGTAGAACTTCTAATGTTTTGCCTTCATTGGACAACTTTTACCCAGTCTCTAACCTTTCCTTCTGGAGGAAGGTTGTTGAGAGGGTGATTGGTATGCAGCTTCAATGGACCCAGTATGAAGCAGAATATCTGGACCCTTTTCAGTCTTGGTTCAGGGTACAGCACTGAGATAGTATTGCTTATGAGTGCTAATCAGGGATGGGATTCAGCCAGTTGGGGAAAACGGATATTACATTTACATCTGTTTCACCGAACCAGTAATTGAACTGACTGGCTGGCCCTACCCCTCCCCTCACAGGAGTCTCCACATGGTCCATTTTGGATGCAGGTAATTGCAGGGTCTGTGCAGAAGCTCTGGGAGGGTGAAAAATGGCCCTCCTGAAAGTTCCGGAAGGGGCCTGTTTCTGGCTTCCAGAGGGCCTCCGAGCCCAGGGGAGTCCATTTTCATCCTCCCAGAAGACCGAGGGAAACCTCTGGATTCTGGGGAAGGCAGAAAATGGGCCTCCTGGAAGTTCCAGAAGTCCGGAAATGGACCTGCTTCTGGAGCCCGGGAGAGCTGTTTTTGCCCTCTCAGAGACCGAGGGAAGCCTCTGGACTCTGGGGAAGGCAAAAAATGGCCCTCCCAGAAGTTCCAGTAGGCCACACCCACCCAGCAACTGGGCAGATAGCCAGTTGTTGGGATTTTTGAATCCCACCCTTGGTGCTAATGATCTTTGGTGGGCTAGTATGGGGATTGTGCAACTGTCCTGGATCTCTCAGTGGCTTTTGATATTGACATACTATCCTTGAGGATTGGCTCTGGGAGTTTAAAGGCAGGGTTTTGTGGTGGTTCTCCTCCTTTCTCCATGGTCAGTTGGTGAGGAGACTGAGGAGAGGTCGAGTCCCAGGCCACTGTAAAGTTAGGTGCCTCAGAGCACTGGTGTCTCCCTTTTCCTCTTTAATATATATATATATATATATATGAAACCATTGATGAAGTCACCAGATGGTATGCATAAGGTATCACAGGTATTTGATGATACCCAGCTATATAGCACTACCTTTGCTGGATATTTGATGCTGTTGCAGGGCTATCTGAGCATCTGGAGGTTACAAGGGTCTTGATGGGCTTTTGCTACCGTGCAGGGTTTGATTTTGAACATGATTATAGTTGCCCAAACCAAGCAGGTGCAAGCCTGTCTTCCACAAGAACACAACATTATCAGTAAACTTGAAATATTGCAAAAAAAGGTAATGTAATGCAATATTTCAAACAGCAATATTCCAATCCTGCCTACTATATTTGCCATTTTAGAAATATTCCAGATGACAAACTTTGTCCTTACTAGCTGCTAGAAATAGTCCCTAATGCATTTTTGCTCTCTTCTAGATTTTGTGGTGAGATGACTTAACAATGCATTTTCTAACCCTTTCTCACAACTGCTCAAAGGTAACTCTTCTTCTCTTAGCTAACAGTAGCAATAGCAATAGTACTTAGGCTTATATACTGCTTTACAGTGCTTTCAAAGTGGTTTACAGAGTCAGCATATTGTCCCCAACAATTTGGGTCCTCATTTTACCCACCTCGGAAGGATGGAAGGCTGTGTCAACCTGTGTAACTGCATATTTCCAAAAAGGTTGCTAAATTGATTGTAAATGCTATCATTATCCAATGTTCTAGTGTTCAGCAATTTTTCAGTCTTCAGTTCCTTTTTTATATAAGGGTATTTCTAAAAGCCCTAGTGATGCACTAGTTAGAATGCGGTATTGCAGGCAAACTCTGCCCACAGCCAGGAGTTCAATTCTTTCCAGCTCAAGATTGACTTCCATCCTTCCAAGATCAGTAAAATGTGGACCCAGATTGTTTGGGGCAATATGCTGGCTCTGTAAACTGCCCAAAGAGTGCTGTAAAGCACTACGGAGTGATATATAAGTATAAGTACTATTGCTATTGTTATAATTTTCAGTTACATTTCATTAGGATTTTTTGGTATTTGTAAAACTAAATAAATAAAGGTTTTGGGATAGTTACCTGGAAAATACGTTGCAAAGACTGTAAGGAAGTTGCAGGCAAAACTAAGATGCAAAAATGGGACAGAAGACGAGTACTAATCTCATTATTTCCTACATTTAGAGGTGTACAGCATGCAACTGTGGCAATGTCCTGAACATGCTATTAGAAAAATACATAAGATAGCAATTTAAAAAAACAACCACCACCTATAAATCAATATATTTATAATATTGTTTTAGTGGTTCAGGATGATTGATAATGAACATATACATTATTATGAAAAGGTTCTAATGCAATTAAAAGAAATCCATCTGTTCCTAGGATAAGTACAGAGCTTCATACATCATAAATATAAACAAAAATACAAATTTCCTCAGAAATACTTCAGGTTCATATAAAATTTTATTAAATAATCCCAAGAAAAAACAACTTTAAAATGGAAAAATGTGTATCAAATCATATGTAATATAACTGTAGTATAATTCATGATGTAACTAATATAGCTCATAAACTCAAGTTAGCTGCTGACTGTATAATTAAAAACCTGAATTGAAAAATTAAGATAGTAACTAAAATTCAAATGCAATTCTAAGAGCTAAATCAAAGGTGAACACAACAAATTAATTTACTTAAAACTCTGATATACTTCAATACTTTAGAAGATTAGCTCAAGATTCAGAAGGATCTTGGCAGGCTTGAGCACTGAATCTGCATTGGGGAAAGCAATGACTTTGGATGGTTCTTCTTTAGTTTCCCTACATGTTTTTTTTCCTTTTGCAACACACCTTTTCCATTTCTCCAGCAAAAGAAGAGTGTCTTGAGCTGCGTGGAGAAATGAGACAGAGCTGGAAAACAGAACTGATTATCTTGCAATGTGTGTCTGGAAAAGGAGGGGTGCAGGGAAGAGGCATGCCAAGCTCTCTAGCTCCTCAGCACGCAATTTCTGAAATCAGGGCAGGAGATCTGGCAGGCAGGAAGGCACCCGCAGGCTGCAACAGTCGGTGTGCGGGGTGTAGAGCCAATGTGCGACAAGCTCTGCAGTTTCATGTAGCATAATTGCTGAAATCCAGGTGGTTCAGCACTTCAGGCCGAGGGACAGGACTGTGCCAACTTCTGAGAGAGGCTGGGGCTCAGTGGGGAAGGGGAGAGGCTAGCCCAGCACTTCTCCGCATGCTGACAATGGCTTCAGCACCCAAGGCTGCACAGGAGGCAAATGTGGCGCCAAAGGTGAGTGATTGAGGAGGGTTTGGGAAGGAAAGGCCCAAACTGCTGTGGTTCACTGGCAGCCTGTGCAGAGGGCAGCAGAATCGGACAGTGGGGAAGAACGGGGACCAGTCCGGGAGTCTGGGGAGGACTTGGATTAGGGTCCTGCATCCTATACATAGATGGGGCCAGGACCATCTGGGAGTTATGTGCTTACTCCGGAGCCTCCAGAATCTGGCAGCAGCAAGGCAGAGGAACAAGAGGAGCCTGTTCCCAGTGCGTAGAGCTGCCAGAAGGCAAGATCAGCTAAGACAAAAGGGGCGACTCGGCAGTAAGGCTTGGAGGTGATTGCCTCTCCCATAAGGTATATAGGAAGTGCAATGGTAGGAAAACCTTTGCAGGAAGCAATGTCGTTCACTTTGATTGGTTTGGACCCTGAAAGATCCGTGGTGAATTTGTTCTCCGTTCAGTTTTGTAAAGACTAATTGGGACTTTAGTCATTGGCAACACTTCAAGTAAGATAAGGTGCATTCTTATCAGAAGTCTCTCAAAGAACTTTGGCAGGTGTCCCTGGGACCAATTATAACTGGTTAAGACTCATTCTCGACTGTGAATGACGATAATTCACAGCCATTGAACTAAAATAAAAGAGGTTTGGATTTTATGTGTGTTTGTCGGTGTCTCAGGAAACCTTGGTCAGAACACAAACAGCTTGGGACCCCAAGGGCGGAAAGAGGAACATGGGATCTCTCAGTGGGTGGAAGGAGGCCTTTGGTGGCTGGAGGCAATAGTCTTGTCCCTGCACTAGGCCTCCCATGGTCTTCCCCACTCCATGAACTCTTAACGACCCACACATTTGATTAACAAATGCTTTGGGGAGAGGAGGGATAAGGCTTGTTCATTTAATGAGTTCCAATTAATGAATCCTCGGATTATTAATGTAATTGAAAGGCTCCATTACATTAGTAGCTCGAGGATTACCTGTACTTTAAAAATGAATTTAAAAATCCTAACTTCTCTCCTAAACCTATGTACTGAATATAGACTGCCTAACATGAGAATGAATTTCAACTGATCCAGAATACTATATTTACATGACAAATTTTTAATGAAAAGATCTTAATTTAACAAAAAACAAAAATAACAAAAGAAATGTTACCCATATTAGACATACTTTCCATTCAAGGTGTTTAGTGTCATAAAATCCTCCCAACTCCACAAACTGACGGATGAACTCTAATGGTGGCTTGGATCCATATATTTCTGCAACTGGCATGTTCAGATCATCAATGAACAATAATGCCTTGAAATAAGTACAATAAAAACTACAAATGACTATCACATCTAAAATATATTAACAAAAATATTAGACACTTAATTTCTCTCTGTGGTATTTTCATTTTTACATATAATAAGTATGATCCATTATGCAAATATATCAAGGGATTGGACTAGAAGACCTCCAAGGTCCCTTCCAACTCTCTTATTCTATTCTACAGTATATATTGTACTCAGTCACTGAATAGGTGGCTTAGAAAATCCCCCTAAATACACACAGAATTAATAATTGGCTCCAACAAAGATTTTCTTAATAAATTATCTGAATTAGGATTGTTTGCATTTGATGGAACTATTCTATGCAATAATCAAAATCTGCATGTATTCTGTTTTATTTTTCACTACTAATGGAACATATTCAGTAAATTTATTTTCAGATGCAGCTTGTGATACAATTAAGCGGATGCCTAGAAATATTGAAGTACATGCCCAATGGTAATCCATTTCCTTCTCTCTCTCTCCCAAAAATTGTTTTTTTGGTGGTGGGATGGGTGTTGTTCCTTTTGTATAACTCTTTTCCTGTTTTCTTCTTCATTCCTTTCTGTACAACACAAGAATAGACAATTTGTTTTAGGCTGGAGAATGCAATTAGCTTCTTGCGAGCCGAAGTCTTCCTGATACTGTCAGTGAAGGAGGATATTTGAAACCTTCTGTACTTTTTTGTGGCTTTCAGTGATTTTACATGTAATTCTTATTTAGCAACTATCTCATTTAGCAAATATCTGCAGTTATTGAAGTTATTGAAATTATTGCAGTTGATGAAAAAGTAACTTTATGACTAATCCTCACATTTATGACCTTTGCAGATGAACTGGAGTAAGATCTTAAGCATATTTCAATTTAGTGACTGCTTCACTTGCTCGCTAAATTGCCAGTTCCAATTGTGGTTGCTAAATGAAGACCATCAGCATAGGATTTTAAAATGATAGAAGCAATACTATTCCCAGAGTACTCCCACTACAAATCCTACCAATGCAATACTCAAAACACAACTTTAAAAGGAGTCCAAATTGCATTGCTAAATTTTGCTGACAAATTCCAGTGGCATCATTTTACTTTTCTTTCTTTTCTTTTTTCTTTTTGCTGTAGTGCGGAATAAGGATGAAAATGGTTCATCTCTAAAATTCCTCAAACTTCCATTAATTCTATTATTATTATTATTATTATTATTATTATTATTATTATTATTATTATTATTATTATTATTATTATTATTATTATTATACACAAAAATGACAGTATACACAGCAAATGAGATAACTATGCTGGGTTTCGTATCACAAATCACTAGTTGAACACTTCCCAAGTGTTTAGGACTGCGTGATTTATCGGTGGAGCATATTATGTGAGCAGATCCCAGTAAGGTGGCCTTCTACAGCTGACCAATGGTGATCTTGTCAGTGCCAATTGTTTTTAAGTGCTTGTCTAGGTCTTTAGGCACAGCACCCAGTGTGCTGATTACCATTGGAACCACCTGCACTGGTTTATGCCAGAGTCTCTGCAGTTCGATTCTCAAGTCCTGATATCTGATGACTTTTTCAAGTTGTTTCTCGCCGATTCTGCTGTCACCAGGTATGGCAATGTCGATGATCTACACTTTTTTCTTCTCCACAATCGTGATATCCGGGGTATTGTGTTCCAAAACTTTGTCAGTCTGTATTCAGAAGCCCCACAGTAGTTTTGCATGCTCATTTTCGCCCACTTTTTCAGGCTTATGATCCCACCAGTTCTTTGCTACAGGCAGATGGTAGTTGTGACACAAGTTCCAGTGGACTATCTGAGCGACTGTGTTATGACGTTGTTTGTAGTCAGTCTGAGCTATTGTCTTGCAACAGCTCAGTATGTGATCAATGGTTTCATCCGCTTCTTTGCAGAGTCTGCATTTGGGGTCATCAGCAGATTTTTCTATTCTGGCTTTGATTACATTCGTTCTGATGGCTTATTCTTGGGCTGCAAGAATCAGGCCTTCTGTTTCTTTCTTCAGTGTTCTGTTGGTCAGCCATAACCAGGTCTTTTCCTTATCTACTTTTCCTTGGATCCTTTCAAGGAATTGTCCATGCAGTGCTTTGTTACACCAGCTGTCAGCCCGAGTTTGCATCGCTGTTTTTCTATATTGATTCTTGGTTTGCTGCACTTTGAGCAGCTTCCTCTTATTGACCTCCATCAAAGCTGGTTCAACACTGTCTTTCACATAATCTGCCAGAGCATGCTTCTCTTCTTCGACTGTCTGCTTCACTTGCAAAAGTCCTCTGCCGCCTGCTTTTCTGGCCAAATATAGCCTGTCGACATCACTACGCGGGTGCAGTGCATAGTGTATGGTCATCAGTTTTCTTGTTTTCCTATCCAAGCTGTCCAGCTCTGCCTGTGTCCAGTTTATGATCCCAGCAGCATATCTGATGATGCGTATGGCCCAGGTATTTATAGCCTTGATGGTGTTACCGCCATTCAATTTGCTTTTTAGAAGTTTTCTGACCCTTTGTGTGTATTCTTTGCTGACCACATTTTTCACTTGCCCATGCTTGATATTATCCAGCTGCAGTATGCCCAGGTATTTGTAGGCTTTGGGTTGGTGGCACTTGATGGTTTGTCCATTGGGTATTTCAATTTCATCACTTTCTACAATCTTCCCTTTCTTCAGTGCCACTGTGGCGCATTTGTCCAGGCCAAACTCCATGCTGATATAAGTGCTGAAAATTCGAACTGTATTGGTCAGTGACTGGATTTCAATTTCTGATTTTCCGTATAACTTCAGATCATCCATGTACAGCAGGTGAGAGATTTTCTGTGAATTTTTAGCAGTTTGATAACCCAGGTTAGTTTCCTTTAAAATTGTTGACAGGGCGACGATTAATAGCAGAGGTGACAAAGAATCACCCTGGAAAATTCCTCTTTTGATGTTGACCAGTCCGTAGCTTTCACTTCCAATAAACAATTCTGTTTTCCAATGCTTCATCGCATTTGCAGTGAAAGTACCAATGCACTTGCATATTCCGATGACATCCAGGCACTTGATGATCCAGCTGTGCACCCCATGGGGTGTTGTCTTGACGTGGCGGGGGCTTAACTGTTCCAATGAAGCTGAGAGCTGTGCTGGAGGTAGTGCAAACTACCAGCAGGTCCAACCATGTCAGAGAGGTCTAGGCTGATGAGCAGAACTGAGTGCACCCAACAGCCCATACAATAAATCATGGTGAAACACAACCGAACGAAGCCTATACCGGCTCGGTTGTCGCCCAAGTTAACAAGGACTGCGTTGGGTGCTGGGGAACCTGGGCATCCGTCGACAAGTGGGCTACAGGCCATGGGTCCCATAGCTGAGCAACCAGGGCATGGGCCTGCAGGGCTACTGGAAGCTGAACAACCTCAGAAATGGCAGAAACACACCATATCAGAGAACCGCACTGTAATGAAATTGTTATTATTATTATTATTATTACTATTATTAGGATTGTATTATTCAAAAGTGTCCATTTTGTTGTTGAATTTAAGCAGCATGTTCTTAAAGCACTTTGAGAGTTGTTTTACTATGGATTTTATTTGCTAAAATAATAGATAGATAGATGGATAGATAGATAGATAGATAGATAGATAGATAGATAGATAAGAAAGAAAGAAAGAAAGAAAGAAAGAAAGAAAGAAAGAAAGAAAGAAAGAAAGAAAGAAAGAAAGAAAGAAGAAAGAGAAAGAAAGAATTGGTAGTAATGGAATCAATTTGTTTCTTTTTCTCTAAAGTTTTAGTGGCTCTTATCTAGTAAGAGTAGTAATCATCAAACTGAGTGAATGAGAACAGTTATGATTAAAAGATCCTCTTCTTTCTATGGTCCGTTCATGCTCAATTTTTAATACAAAAGAAAAGAAAAAAGTTGCCTTTACTCCAGATCAATTGGATATTTACCAATGGCATTGGGAGCTGGATCCCAAAAAATGCACTATTTTGTGCAATGAACACTTAAAAATAGGATACTCTTTAAAATGGCTCAGGTTTCCTAAGATCATTAGATTTTGCAAGATATCGCCTGAAATTTTCTGAGATTTGACAACTTTCTGAAATGTTTACTTTGTATTTTACTTTGAATCTCTAAAGAATATGAGGTTCTTGAAATGTTTAAAAGTTAATACATTCTGTTTCTTGCATTAGACTAATTGTGGATAAAATCAATTTTCTTTGAAATGAAGACTGAATAACCTGCTTATTATGTATGTGAGTTACAAATAAGCTTTCATTCATGTTCTTACTTGTTGAGATTGTGGAGCACCTATGACATCTTTACTTTTCAGTATTAATTTCTGGGTGATCAAACTCTTCGTTTGAGCTGCAGTTGTACGGGCACCTAATTGTAATTTACAAATGAAAGGCCCTGAAGATGGTTCTTCTACATCAGAATCCTCTCTTACTGAGCTGAGAGCTGAAACTTTAACAAATTGAATTGTTAGAATTTTATATAATTTTTAACCTTTTTAAAATATAAAATATTTTCTGTTCAAGGTATTTCAAGCCAGAAACACTTCTGGTATGTTCAAAAGTGACACAAATATGTCAGTGTTAGAATGAAGCATTTTGACCATGAAAGATTGTAAGTTTAAAATATTTTTCATATTCCTAATTATTTTACTATAATCATAATTTTTTTAAAAAATTAACAAGGTAAAATTAGCTGTAATATAATTTAAAGCTGTTAATAAATAACAGCCACAGTAAGATCAGGATCAAGTAGAAAAAAGGCATTCTATGCCAGCAAATGTCACCTGCATTACTATTGCATTTAAGGCAATTTAAGTGCTATTCATTTGATTTTCCTGGTTAAAATAGAAGCATAGTACTTTTTCTGGTATCATATAACTAATAGAATTCCTTGTTAGAATACCTCTTGGATATTATTTTTTCTAAAACAACAGAAGTAAAAAAAGTTGAACTCAATTCTTAATAATGTTAAGACCGATTTACACACATATATGTATTCAGAGGAAACATATTGTTTCCTATTATTATTAAAATTTGTAATCTGAAATGGTAGAAAGATTCAAAGGACCCAGTCATTTCTCAACAAAGCTATAAAATACGGGACTCTGCACAAAGCAAAAGAATAGAATCAGTTAAAAATTTAATAGATAAACTTACTCCGTGCCAGTCATGAATCTACTTCAAGATTCTCAACTTTGAGAATTGTGTTTAGAAAACAATCACCTTTGATTTAGGTGGCTGTATCCTAAGCTAATATATCAATGCTGTAAAAGACTTGTAAGAAGGTTCAAAAGAATATGCCATAAATTGATTTTCCCTTCTATATTTTTACTGTATTATGTTATTAGTCTTATTTACACCACTTAAAACTTTATGAAGTCAATGTATAAATATTATAAATTAATTGGTATATTAGGCTGGCAGTGAAAGATACCAACATGCTCTCTATATGTACCAAAGAAACACAGATGTCTATAGAGAAATGAAATAAAGTCAAAGGAATAAAATTTTGAGCTATTTTATGGAACCATTTTTTATTTTCTTTTAAATTTGGCCAATCTTAATCTCTTTAGTGGGTTCTTTTTTCATTAAGGATGTAATTTCAATATTTAACATTAGCCATTGTTTGGACTTTAAAGAACTTATTTCTTTAAAATTTAATATATCATAATTTAAAATCTAACCCTAAGACATTTTCTTCTTTCTTTAAAATCAATGACATACGTAATTCTTTGGTTGAAGAATGTGTTATTTTCCAGGAGTTACGAAATTGATCTGTTTTCAGCAAACTGTAGTTCCTGACCAAGCTAAACAGCAAAACATAAACACAAAATGAAGAAAACACAATTTAATAAGATTTGCCAGTTCTCACACAAAATCATCAAATAAAAGATTAGCTGGAGTTATTACTTTCTAGCATTTTCTAGTATATTAAATCTGTACATATTATTACATTACTATTGTTACTTTATTTATATAGATAAGTCATTAACATTAACAACTTTATTCAAAGAAGATACACTGAGTCATATCAGAGAGGAATGACTATGATTTAGCTTTATAAAAGTCCAGTGACTCCTTCCCTGAGTTGAAAAGTCATAAATCAAAAAAGGAGGAAAAAAACTGGAAACTGGAGATGTAGATAAAGGGTTCAAAAGTTTTCCAGTCCTTTACCATGACCCCAAACCAGACTCAATTAAAAAATGACACTGGGAAGAAAAGAGATGGTCTCACTTTTGTCTTACCATTAACATACTAGTCAGATATTACTGAAATATTTAGAATAGAATAGAATAGAATAGAATTCTTTATTGGCCAATTGTGATTGGATACACAAGGAATTTGTCTTGGTGCATATGCCCTCAGTGTACATAAAAGATACATTCGTCAAGAATCATAAGATACAACACTTAATAATAGCCATAGGGTTATACAGTCATTGGGTATATAGTAAACAGAATATAGTCATAGACTACAATAAGCAATCAAATCATATTAGGAAACAGTCAATAAAAATCATAAGGATACAAGCAATAAAGTTACAGTCATATAGTCATAAGTGGGAGGAGATGGGTGAAAGAAAGGATGGGAAGATTAATAGTAATAGTAATGCAGACTTAGTAAATAGTTTGACAGTGTTGAGGGTATTATTTGTTTAGCAGAGTGATGGTATTTCGGAAAAACCTGTTCTTGTGTCTATTTGTTCTGATGTGTAGTGCTCTATAGCGGCATTTTGAGGGTAGGAGTTAAAACAGTTTATGTGCAGGATGTGAGGGATCTGTAAATATTTTCACAGCCCTCTTTTTGACTCGTGCAGTATACAGGTCCTCGATGGAAGGCACGTTGGTAGCAATTGTTTTTTCTGCAGTCCTAATTATTCTCTGAAGTCTGTGTCTGTCTTGTTAGGTTACAGAACCAAACCAGACAGTTATAGAGTGCAGATGACTCAATAATTCCTCTGTAGAACTGTATCAGCAGCTCCTGGTTAGTTTGAGCTTTCTGAATTGGCGCAGAAAGAACATTCTTTGTTGTGCTTTTTTGATGACATTTTTGATGTTTTTGGTGTGCATTTTAGGTCTTGAGATATGATAGACCCTAGAAATTTGTAATTGAAATTCAGACCAATATATTCAAGAACGAGTTTGAATTGTCCTCTAAATTTCTTAGCAGTTACCTTGTTATTTTAGTTTCATTGTAGTAAAAGACCTCTCCTAATATTGTTTTCTTCCTTATATTTAATCCATCTTTCTGGAGTCTTCCAAGCATATTATCTATCATAGTAGTCTTTCCACTGCCAGGATCTCCTAAAAATTATAGAAGAGACTATCAAGCTTCTATAGTTATAATGAAGAAGGTGAAGAAACATAAAATTTGTAATTCCAATGAATAAAAACATTCAGCTGAATTTGTAATTAATTTATAATTAAGAAAATAAATTTCAAAGAAAAGAAATACCAAAATTATTTTAATTGAAAACTATTTTAATGAATTACTAAGGGTAAATTAATACTGTATGCACTATAATTTCATTATGTATTTTCAAGTGAGCAAAAGATAAAAATGTATGAGCCATATTCCATTGATGATCTTGCATGAGATAGAAATTCAAGATTGATATGCAGTTTGAGGGTCTTCCTGGACTTGAAGCTCCTGATTGAAGAGCATATTCAGCTGGACCAGGAAAGATTATGTACCATCTGGTGTACCAATTGAGCCCTTTACTAGACTGGGGGCCTTCATAGAGTCAATGATGCCCCAGTAAGTAAGTTTACTTTATTGTCATTGCACCTCGTACAACGAAATCAAACACCATCTTCAGTGCACTTCATGACCATGACCATGAAAATAAACACAAACACACATCCATCACCCTTCATACATTGAACCGAAAATCCCCAACACCACACCAACACTGCACTATACAGCAGAATTCAAAAGAGCTACTGCCCTGGGATAGAAGCTGTTTTTCAGCCTATCTGTCCTTGTTTTTATTATTCTGTACTGTCTGCCAGATGGTAATAGTTCAAAAAAAGGGTCCCCAGAATAAGATGGATCTTTGAGAATGTTTTGAACCTTTTTAAGGCAGCGGGAGCTATAAAGCTCTTCCAAAGAGGGGAGAGGGCAATCAATGATCTTCTGGGCAATGACATTAACCCTCTGGACTGCTTCCTATCTGCCACTGTGCAATTGGCAAACCATACAGAGGTGCAGTATGTTAAAATGTTCTCTATGGTGCAGCGGTAGAAGATCACCAGCAGTTTTCCATCCAGTTGTTGTTTGTTTCCTGAGAAGTCTCAGGTAGTATAATCTCTGCTGGGCCCTTTTGACCAGGGCTGCAATGTGGGCACCCCAGGTCAGGTCCTCTTTTAGGAAACTTAAAACTGGCCACTTGCTCTACTCGGTTTCCACTGATAAGCAAGGGCTGGATGTCTGATCTGTTCCTTCTATAATCCACTATAAGCTCCTTGGTCTTATTGGTGTTGAGGACCAAGTTATTGTCTCCACACCATGAAAGCAACCGGTCCACCTCATCTCGGTAGACAGACTCATGCCCCCCCCCCCGGAGATAAGTCCCATCACTATGATAAGTCCCACTCACTACTCACTAACTGTGAGTAGTCAGCTCACAGCTTGACTAGTGCGATACTCACTAACTCACTAACTGTGAGTAGTCAGCTCACAGCTTGACTAGTGCGATACAGTTTACATTGAGCTGCCCTTGATGACCCCCTGGAAACTTCAATTAGTCCAGCATGTAGACGCAAAAGCAGTAATGGGCTTTTCTCATTATAATCATGTAGCACCTGTGTTTCATGAATTTCACTAGTTTGCTTCTGGATGCAACTCAATTTTGCTGGTTATAACTTATGAAGCCCTACTTGGTCTAGTTGTTTGAGGGACTATTTGTCTCCCATAGCATCTGCCTGGACAATTTGAGCCTGTAGGATTGGCACATTCCAAGTTCCTTTGATTAAACAATGTCAGGACCCCAGAAATGCATGTTGCATGTAGCAGTGTCTGCCTTCTGCAATGAGATTCCCCCAAAATCTGAATGTACTCCACTCTGCTGTTGTTTAGAAGAGCCACGAAGGCCAGCCACTATTCACTAACTCTTCATTTCAATGTGTTTATTGCTTTTATTGTATTTTTTATTATTGCAAATTACCCAGAGTCACAGAGAACCAGGTGGCATACTATTATTATTGTTATTATTATCTCTTTTATTCATTGAACATGAAACTCAGTCAACTGAACATTTAAAAATGTATCACAAATATCAGTGACTGGTGTTAATGGTTGATACGGTTAAAAAAAAAAGGATACCCAGATATTTGTAATAATCATCTTCATCTAGACTCTTTTTTTTAAAAGAAAACTTTATTGAATTTTGTTACAAAAAGAAAAAAAAAATTAAAAAGTATATAATTCAATAACAGCTGTTTGTGGTACATTATCATATAGCAGCCATTTGTGCGATAGTGATAATTTATACATAACTATATTCTTATTCTATCTATGTTCTATATTTAATAATCATCTATCCTTAGTCTGTCTCCGATCTATCCAATTGTACCATTGTTCCCATACCTTATAAAATATTGAAGATTCCTTATCTTTTAAACTCAATGTTAATTTATCCATTTCAGCACAATTCATAACTTTTTGTATAACCAGTTCTTCTACAGGTGTGAATGACTGTTTCCAACACTGAGCAAAAGCAATCCTGGCCGCAGTCAATATATGTAGTAATAAGTATTTTGTAGTCCTTACATATTTTTTTTTGAAGATCCCCAATAGGAAGAGCTCTGGTTGTAAATCTAATTGTTCGTTGGTAATTTCCTGTAGCCATTTTTGGATTTTTAGCCAATATTTTCAAGCCTCTGGGCAAGACCACCACATATGATAATATGTTCCCTCTTTTTTCCCACATTTCCAACATGTGGGATTCAGTTTAGGGTACATTTTCGCTAATCTCGAAGGGGGTAAGTGCCACCTGTAGAACATTTTATATGCATTTTCTTTGTATGTTACTGATTTTGTTAATTTATGATTTCTATTCCATATAGTCTCCCAATCTGCTAACTTTATATTATGTCCAATGTTTTGAGCCCAGGCAATCATACATCCTTTCACTACTTCTTCTTCCAGTTCTACTTCTAAAAGATACTTATAAATTTTAGTAATATTTTTTTTATCTGGTCCTAATAAGATTTTATCTAGTTGTTGTGGTTTCAAATATATTCCATAATCTTTTATATCCTTATTGTATAGGCTTTGTATCTTCATCTAGACTCTTAATGTTATTTTCATAGGGGATTTTGATTCCTTCAATTTTCACTATTTTTCTTTGTTTGTAGTGAGTGTGGCATATTGTCCAATCCAAACTCCATTGCAGTAGTGAAATGTTACCAGTTCGGCCCAGTTCAGCCGAACCAGTAGTAAAAAAAGCTTCGACGATCAGCTGAGAAGAGAAAGAAGAGAAAAGCACATGATCAGCCCTCCTATCCGCCCTGCGCTTTTCTATTCTTTATCCTCTCAGCTAATTGGCGCAGCAGAGCCTCAGCTGGTGTTTGGAAAGCTGCGTACACAGTGCACGATCACCAAACTGGTAGAAAAACTGGTAGAATTCCACCACTGCTCCATTGCAATAACTTGGCTATATATATGAACAGTGTTGAGCAGCGATTTTATTTCAGATGGTGTTTTTCCATACAGCTTTAGATCGTCCATGTAAAGGAGGTGGGCTAGTCTGGCAGATGTTTTTGATGTTTGATAGTCATCGCCTGAGTTATTCAGTATTGTTGACAGAGGAAACAGTGCAATGACAAATAGTAGTGGTGATAGTGAATCTTTTTGAAATATCTCTCTCTTGATATTAACTTCCCCCAGTCTCTCATCATTGACCTGCAACTGTGTCTTCCATTCAGATACAATGCATCATATTCCTTAGGAAACAGCATACTTATAATCTTTAATTTCTTTAATTTAATTCATATACTTTATCATTTATTCTTCTTATATCTAGTTCTTACACCTATCACCTGCTATGTTTGCCCCTAGATAGGGCTATAGAAGTTATTTTCCACCATTCATTAGACTTTGGTCAATCACGTTTTTTTACATAATATTTGTTAGTAAAATAAAAAAGATATAAGGTTACCAATATTTCCACCTGTGCTTTATGTAGCATTCCCTGATAACAATAAGGAGACAAATGATACTTCTGGCACATTTTGATCAATATGCCATGCAGACAATCACAATTTTACTTCAAACATCCTCATATTATTCTATAAAGTTTCTTTAATCTAGAAACTATCTTAACAGAGTAACAGAGTAACAAAGTTGGAAGGAATCTTGGAAGTCTTCTAGTCCAATCCCATCCTCAAACCAATTTATTATTGCACTCATCCTATCATCTCTGAGGATTATGCAGGATACATTGAAGAAATGCCTAGAAAAAGCAAAATGGCATAATCTTCCAATCATCTAAACATGATGAGGGATCAGTACAAATGATCTTTTTTAAAAAAAGTGAAAACCCTATGTAAGATATAACTAAGTTTAATGCTAGGAATCATGTACCTAGTATAAGAACTTTTCGGTATATTATTAAATAGTAAAATGTATAATCTGATGGAGATTAGATAGTATTATTTCTCATATAGTTTGGGAAGAACAATACATGGCAGTATTTAAAAGCAGGTCATGCTAGAACTTTAGATATCAACAGAGAATGTTTAACCCTTGTCACCTCCATTGAAAGAAAAACAAACCTAAAGAGGAAGTTGAAAAAGGGAGAAATAGTTTCTGATACTTCCTGAAGTATTTAAAGTATACACAGCCATTTTGCCCCAAAGACTGAGTAATGTAGATAATGGAAGACTAGGGACATGCTATTATAGGCCCAAAAGTAAGCAAATTGATCCAGCAACTTACATTATCAGTTTGCTCATTATGGCAAGTAAACTTTATGCAAAATACCCTTTAATTAAATAAAGTTATTACAATATCTCGTAGACGACCCTCACTCTGTCAAGGACCTAAGAATACTTATCTCAAATGATCTAAGCTCAGAGCTCACTGTAACAGCATTGCCAAGAAGGCTTTAAGAGTTGTTAACCTTATTTTGTGAAGCTTCTTCTCCAGCAACATTGAATTGTTAACTGGGGCATACAAAACCTTTGCCAGACCAATTGTCGAATACAGCTCGTTCGCCTGGAACCCATACTGTATATTGGACATTAACACAATTGAGCGGGTTCACTTCAGAGATATTTCTCAAGAAAAGCACTCCACTCCTCCACTTACAATAGAATTCCCTATGCCTCCAGGCTCAAAATTTTGGGCCTGGACAATCTAGAACTGCGCCGCCTGCAGTACGATCTAAGCATAGTACACAAAATTGTCTGTACAACGTCTTACCTGTCAACAACTTCTTCAGCCTCAATCACAAAAATACACGGGCAAACAACTGATACAAACTCAAAGTCACGCTTCCAAGATGGCTTCCAAGATGGCGGCCGGAGGACGTCCCCGAGAGGAGCTCCACTGGGATGTTGGCCTTTTGGGGTGAGCCACTTCCCCCCTGGGTCCCCCACCGGTGGCAGAGGTGGGGGAAGGACCGGGGGGTGTCGGCGAAGCCTCGGAGCGTCTGGCGGAGCTGGAGCTGTCCGGCAGCTTTGTGGACGGTGGAGGCTCGGCTGCGGTCGTGTCTGACGTCGGGCGGTTGCACTCGGCATTGGGCGATGGCGGTGTTCCCGGATGGCTGGCAGGGCTGCCGAAGAGAGTCGGACTCACCCGGGTGCCTTGGGTGGCGGGGGCTCGGCTGTTGCCGGCGTTGGGCAGCGGCGTACAGCGGCAGGCAGCGGCGGCGGCAGCGCTCCCGGATGGCTGGCAGAGCCGCAGACGATGCCTCTTTCCCCTTAGGCCCCCACCAGTGGCAAAGGTGGTCAGGCCGGGAGGGGGGAGGGTCAGCGGCTCTGAAGAGCCTGGGAGACAGCGTTTCCATGGGCTCCATGGCCGATCAGAGGGCCTTTGGATGGCAGCGAGGTCAGGCTGTGATTCTGCGTTCGGTGTTTGGGGGCGGTGAGGCCGGAGGACTGAGGCCCCGTCTGTGACTTTCTTCCCCCCGAGGTCTCCACTGGTGGCAGAAGTGGATAGACCGGGGGGGGGCACGGGCCCCAAAGCAGCTGGAACACGTCGAACTCGCTGTTTTGTGCCCGGCTTTTGGTGGCAACAGCCCCGGGGGACTGATGGGGCTGCAGACGTTGCTTCTTCCCCTTGGGTCCCCACCGGTGGCAGAGGTGGTTGGACCGGGGGGGGGTCGGTGGCCCCGAAGGGCCTGAAGGGTGCTGGAGCTGCCGGAAGCTTCGGAGTCACCCTTTTGATGCTGCACTTGGGGCCTCCTTTCCTCCCGGACCCCCACTGGTGGCAGAGGTGGTGGAGGGGTTGGGGAGGATGGGGGCCCTGGAGCAACAGCGGAGCAGCAGAGATGGCAGAGGAACTCTGAAAAAATATTGAAGACTATGGAGGGCATCGCTGGACTGCCAGGACATTTTTATCGGAGCCCTTGAAATACTCTAGGAAAGAGCTTTGGGCCTTGAGGGATGCCCCCCTCTCCCTCAAGTGGCCCTCAAAGCTCTCTAGGACATATCTTAATGACGGATCCTGGGATCCCGAGAAATGGTGCGGCCGCAGGAAGCGTGTTGGGGGGAAACCCAGGATTTATAGTTTTTTAATGGGGTTTTTAAGGGGATTAGGGAAATCCGAGCCGGGTTTGGGGGACAACCCACGAGGATCTGGGGGCAGCCAGGCTAGCACGCACGTCTGGGAGGGCTCGGAGGGGTGTGTGTTGGGGGGGGCAGATAGAGGGTGGGATGCCGGGGGCCAGTTCTATCGGCACAGTTAGTGGGAGGGGCAGATATGGCGGTGGTAGAGGGCCATATCAGGTTGGGGGATCGCGCTGTCGCTGTCTTCAAGCAGTAGCACGCTCCGACCCTCTTCACCCATCCTGCAGGCCTGGTTGTCCAGAGCCTCGGACCCTGAGTACCCGGCTGATGCTATGCAATGCCAGGTCCGTTGTCAATAAAGCCCCCCTGATTTGTGATCTTATTCAGGAAGAAGGCGTGGACCTGGTAGGTGTTACCGAAACCTGGTTGGGCCCAGAGGGTGGTGTTCCTCTGAAGGAGATGTGCCCACCAGGTTTCTTAGCATTTCATCAGCCTAGGTCTCAGGGAAGGGGTGGTGGGGTGGCGGTGCTTATTAGAGAGGTCTTTCGTCCTAGGGAGGCCACTGTTCCTCAGACGGCTGGTTGTGAGTCTCTCTTTGTGAAGTGGGGACAGGGGGTTCAGATGGGCCTTTTGATAACGTACCTGGCTCCCTGCCATGTGTCATTGGCCCTGCCCGGACTCCTCGAGGTGATATCCTCGAACTGGCGGTTGGGACCCCTAGGCTTTTAGTTATGGGGGATTTCAACCTGCCTTCGCTCGGGGAAACCTCTGGGGTAGCTCGGGAGTTCCATGGACCTGACCCAATTAGTTTCTGCCCCTACTCATATAGGAGGACACACGCTGGACCTGATTTTTGTGTCTGGTCAGTGGTTGAATGACTGTAATTTCGGGGACTTAGTCATTAAACCCTTGTCATGGACAGACCATTCTCTTCTTAGACGGGACTTCTGTACTGCCACCCCCCACTGCAGGGAGGCGGAGCCGTGTAGATGGTTCCGCCCCAGGCGCCTAATGGACCCCGAGCGGTTCCAGAGGGAGCTTGGGCCATTTCCCGAGACTCTGGCTCACAACTCGCCTGGAGACTTGGTGGCCACCTGGGATAGGTTGGCTGCCGAGGCTCTGGACCGATTTGTGCCTCTGCGACTCTGACTCGGCACAGATCCCATCTAGCTCCGTGGTTTACGGAGGAGCTGCGGGAGATGAAGTGCCAGAAAAGACATCTGGAGAGTGTTTGGAGGGCTAGCCGCACTGAGTCTGACCAAACACAGATGAGGTCCCATATTAGGACCTACCTTGTGGCGATAGAGGCGGCGAAGCATTCGCATTTCTCTGCCCTTATTGCGTCGGCAGAAAATCGGCCTGCCGCTATGTTTAGAGTGACCCGCTCCCTGCTGGAGCAGAGAGCGCGGGATGACCGATGCAGAAGAGTTTTCCCGATTCCTGCACGACAAAATCGCTCAGATTCGGGACGGGCTGGACTCCAATTGGGTGGTCCCAGGGGAGGTGTCCGGGGCAGGTCTTGAGACTATTATCTGGGGAGAGTTTGACCCTGTGACCGCTGAGGGTGTGGACAGGCTGCTGGGGGGGCTGAATGCCACCACATGTTTGTTGGACCCGTGTCCCTCCAGGTTGGTTTCTACCGCCAGGGAGGTGACACGAGGCTGGCTCCAGGGGATTATCAACGCTTCGTTGAGAGAGTGGTCGCTCCCTACTGCCCTGAAGATGGCGGTGGTGCGGCACCTCCTCAAGAAGCCTGCCCTGGACCCGGCTGTTTTACATAACTATCGTCCAGTCTCCAACCTTCCTTTTTTAGTGAAGGTTGTTGAGAGTGTGGTGGCACGTCAGCTCCCTCAGTACCTGGAGGAAGCGACTTACCTCGATCCATTCCAATCGGGCTTCAGGCCTGGGCATAGTACCGAAACAGCATTGGTCGCGTTAGTTGATGATCTCTGGAGGGCCCGTGACAGAGGGTTTTCCTCTGTCCTGGTCCTGTTAGACCTCTCAGCGGCTTTTGATACTATCGACCATAGTATCTTATTGCGGCGGTTGGAGGGGTTGGGGATTGAGGTAACTGTCTTGCGATGGTTCTCCTCCTTCCTCTCCAACCACTCGCAATTCGTGTTGACGGGGGGGAGAGGTCCACCTCTAGGCCCCTCATTTGTGGGGTGCCTCAGGGGTCCGTCCTCTCCCCTCTTCTGTTCAACATTTATGTGAAGCCGCTGGGGGAGATCATCCGTGGTTTTGGGGTGCGGTGTCATCTGTATGAAGATGATACCCAGCTTTACATCTCCACCCCGGGCCACCCCAATGATGCTGTGGAGGCTATGTCCCGGTGCCTGGAGGCCGTGCGGAATTGGATGGGCGGGAACAGGCTCCGGCTCAACCCGTCCAAGACCGAGTGGCTCTGGTTTCCGGCGGCCCGATATAGTCAGCTGACTCCGTCGCTGGCTATTGGGGGTGAGATTTTACCCCCCACAGGGAGGGCTTGCAATTTGGGTGTCCTCCTGGATGCAGAGCTGTCCTTAGAAGACCCTATTGCGGCCGTCTCCAGGGGGGCTTTTTATCGGGTTCGCCTGATTTACCAGTTGCGGCCTTTTCTGGATCGGGACACCTTACACACGGTCACTCATGCCCTTGTCACCTCTCGCCTGGACTACTGTAACGCTCTCTACATGGGGCTCCCTGCGGGGAGCACCCAGAGACTCCAACTGGTACAAAATGCGGCTGCGCGGGTGATTATGGGGGCATCACAAAGCTCCCATGTGACGCCTCTCCTGCGCAAGCTGCATTGGTTGCCGGTGGTTTTCCAGGTTCGCTTTAAGGTTCTGGTTCTGACCTTTAAAGCGATCCATGGCATTGGACCAGGTTATCTGCAGCACCGCATTCTGCCGGTGATCTCCAACAGACCTGTGCGTTCCCACAGGGAGGACCTTCTCCGGGTGCCGTCAGCTTCTATGTGTCGTCTGGCGGCCCCCAGGAGTAGGGCCTTCTCTGTGGGGGCCCCCGCCCTCTGGAATGGTCTGCCTCCAGAGATACGCACCAACACGGACCTGAGAGCTTTCAGACGTGCATTAAAAATTTTAATTTTGTCTTACGTTTTTAATTGGTTTTGAATATTTGGGTTTTAACTATCTTACGGGGGAGGGGCAAAATTTTTAAACAGCCTAAATTATTTAATCTGTTTTTAACTTTTGTATAGTGTATTGGGGTCTGTGATTGGCTGTGCACCGCCCTGAGTCCTTCGGGAGAAGGGCAGTATATAAATATTAAAAATAAATAAATAAATAAATAAATAAATAAATAAATAAATAAATAAATAAATAAATAAAGTAAACCGCTTCAAACCCGATTGCAGAAAATTTGACTTCAGCAACAGAGTGGTCAGTACCTGGAACACCCTACCCAACTCTGTTGTTACAGCCTCAACCCTTCACAGCTTCAACCTCAAACTGTCCATTGTGGACCTCACCCCATTCCTAAGAGATCTGTAACAGGACATGCATAAGTGCAACAGCGTACCTACCATCCCTGTCTTACTGTCCCCCTTTATCTGTATTTACTCCCTTTGTTCTTGTTTATGTTCATACTTGTTATGTTGTACATGTTTGACAAACAAATATTAAAACTAATAATAATAATTAAAGTGTTTTAAAATAATGAAATTACATTTTAAATAATTAAACTGTTCAAAATTAAAGCTAAAAATTAAAAATATTATCAGTCAGATTTCAGACAAGGCTAGATATTGGTTCATCTTGTTGATTTTTCCATAATACATTGTACACTTACATTTTAAAAAAAGAATTCTATCTTCCTAAATCATCTGATAACCTGATAACTATATTCTGCATGAGAATTATATAACAATTCTCTTGACAATATCAATAGGTCCAAGAAGAGTAATTCAAGTCACTGTCACTTACTGGGAGAAGGAAAGTTTCCCAAGAAATCTAAAAGGTATAAATATAGTTTGTAAATAAATGGAATTTAAAGTGACTGGATTAAATGCCTCATAACTATGTTATAAGCTAGAGGTGGGTTTTTTTGCAATCTTAACTTTCCACATGTTGAAAATAACAATTACATTCCAACTATTCTCAGATAATGCAAAGCACTATGTTTTACAGTTCTTAGATTTATTTTAAAAATTCAGTAAACCAGTATGGGCATTTTAACTTACCTGCACAAGAGTTCTATAGTTAACTTTATGACTGGGCTTTCAAATAATAGAATGAAAATATTATACAAGAGTAATCCAACAATTAATTGCAAGTATTTGCAGAAGACAGTCTATTTTGTTTTTTCAATATTTAAATATGAACTTACCTATAATCAGTACTGGATGTTTTGACAATAAAAGAAGACTTGCTAGGAAGCTGTGACGAATTGTATCAATATTGGGAATAAATGCAGAGGCCTCTATTTTCTTTTCTTGATTTTCTAACATGTTGCTATCAGAATCGGAAATATCTGATGTCTCTGAAGTTTAAAAGATTACAATAATTAATATTTAAAATATATTAAAAAAGTAAAATATTGTAAATCATGGCCAGATGAAAAAATAGATAGATGAGGGGTTCCAATTAGGCTATGACATTCAAAATTACCAGAAAAAAATGTTCTTTAATATTGCCTTTTAACCTTCAAGTCACTGAATAGACAGGACAAAGGAGGAGGGGCAGAGATGATTGAAAGTACAGATAAACAGAAGCACATGGAGAAATTATATAAATCCTGGTAAAATTTACTAGTTAGGTAATACTGAGCTTTGTGAGGAACTTACGTTTGTTGAAGTGATAATGGCTGTCTATGAACAGAAAAGACATGCATCATTGGTTCTTTTTAGAGGTAATTACAATGACATTTTCAGCTCTTAGTGGTTCAAAATTTACTTGTATGTCTAGGTATCTATTCTCAATCATACAGCATTATGCTTTAATTTCTAGAGTTAGGCTTCAGCATCTAGAATTGAATTTATCTCTGAATAAATTAACATTGTCCTCCTCCCAAACATTGAATGCCTCACTTCATCTTTCAGAAATATGTGTTTCTAAACTCAAACTTTTAAATGTTTTCCAGGACTTTCAAAATAATTTAATAACATGAAGCAACTACAACTATACTCACCTTTCTGGATAAGAAATTGTGTGCTAGGAACTAAATGTCCCCATGGTTCAAATTCTCCTGTTTGTAAATCCACAAAATAATCAAAAACAGTTTTATCTCCAGGTGGCATCTGAATATCTGAAAGTTCAAAAAGTGAGCCACATTTTATTACATAAATAATGTAAAATTAACGGGTGAATACGGCATATTTTCTACAAAGATAGATAGATAGTTAGACAGAATTCTTTATTGGCCAAGTGCGATTGGACTCACAAGGAATTTGTCTTGGTTAATATGCTTTCAGTATACATAAAAAGAAAAGATAAATTTTCAAGAGTCAAGAATCATGAGGTACAACACTTAATAATAGTAATAGGATACAATAAGCAATCAAATCATATTAGGAAACAGTCAATAAAAATCATAAGGATGCAAGCAACAAAGTTACTGTCATACAGTCATAAGTGGGAGGAGATGGGTGGAAAGAAGAATGGGAAGATTAATAGTAATAGTAATGCAGACTTAGTAAATAGTTTGACAGTGTTGAGGGAATTATTTGTTTAGCAGTGATGGTATTCGGGGAAAAACTTCTTTTGTCTATTTGTTCTGGTGTGCAGTGCTCTATAGCGTCGTTTTCAGGGTAGGAGCTGAAACAGTTTATGTCCAGGATGTGAGGGGTCTGTAAATGTTTTCACGGGCCTCTTTTTGACTCGTGCAGTATACAGGTCCTCAATGGAAGGCAGGTTGGTAGCAATTGTTTTTTCTGCAGTCCTAATTACTCTCTGAAGTCTGTGTCTGTCCTGTTGGGTTGCAGAACCAAACCAGACAGTTATAGAGGTGCAGATGATAGACCCAATAATTCCTCTGTAGAACTGTATCAGCAGCTCCTTGGGTAGTTTGAGCTTTCTGAGTTGGCACAGAAAGAACATTCTTTGTTGTGCTTTTTTGATGATGTTTTTGATGTTAGGTGTTCATTTAGGTCTTGAGATATGATAGAACCTAGAAATTTGAAGGTCTCTATTGTTGATACTGTGTTGTCTAGTATTGTAAGAGGTGGTAGTATGAAAGGGTTTATCCTAAAATCTACCATCATTTCTATCATTTTGAGTGTGTTCAGTTCCAGATTGTTCCGGTCACACCATGAAGCAAGTTGTACAACCTCCCGTCTGTATGCGGATTCGTTGTGGTCTCGAATGAGACCAATCACTGTTGTATCATCTGCAAACTTCTGTATTTTAACAGATGGATCGTTTGAGACGCAGTCATTGGTATATAGGGAGAAAAGAGAAGTGGAGAAAGCACACAGCCTTCGGGAAGGGGGAGGCTGTGCTAATTGTACAGGTATCAGGTGTGATTCTGCCTAGCTTCACCTGCTGCTTTCTGTCTGCGAGGAAGCTTCTGATCCACTTACAAGAGTGTTCAGGTACTGCTGGCAGATTTAGTTTAGTTAGAAGAATGTCTGGAATGCTGAACTAAAGTCTACAAAGAGGACCCTTGCATAGTTTTTGGAGATTCAAGGTGCTGTAGATTGTGGTGCAGAGCCACATTAACAGCATTATCTCTTGATCTATTTGCTCGATTTATTTGCAAATTGCATGGGATCTAACAGTGAATCTGTGATGGTTTTCAGGTGGGACAGCACTAGCCTTTCAAAGGTTTTCATAACTACAGATGTTAGAGCAACTGGTCTGCAGTCATTCAGTTCCCTGATCGAAGGCTTCTTTGGCACTGAGATGATAGTACAGCATTTGAAGCAAGAAGGAACATAGCACATCTCTAGTGATCTATTGAAGATTTGGGTGAAGATGGAGGTCAATTGGTCAGCACAGACTTTTAAGCAAGGAGTTAATCTTGTCTGGGCCTGGTGCTTTTCCTGGCTTTTGTCTGTGAAATAGATCTTGCACTTCTTTTTCTGTTATCACCAGAGGTTGTGAACTCACTAGGTTAGGGTTAGGATTACACTATAAGTGTATAGCAGATATGTTTCTGTCATATAACCACATCCTATCCACTCCTTGCACTGGCTTGAATGTATGTAGATTCAAAGCAGGAGGAGTGGGGCCAAATGAACCTGGATCTAAGATCCTGCTAACAGCTGACTTATGTCCAAGCAAGCTCAAATACATCTCCCTTTCAGGATGTTGGAGGTGAAACATTCACTGTGTGCATTTGAACATTCCTGAGACCAAGAGTCTGATCCAGTGGTGGGATTCAAAATTTTTTACTATTGGTTCTGTGGGCATGGCTTGGTGGTCATGTGACTGGGTGGGCGTGGCCAACTCAATGTCACTCACATCAAGGGGTGTCTCCCCTGGCCCCTCCCCTCCCAGCCATTCCTTGTCACCCAGCCTCAACTTATCTATAGTTCTGTAAAAATGTTCACCTTTTTTGACTTTATTATCTGCATACTATAGATGTATTTTCATGGACCGCTGAAATGAGGAAATGGTTCACATGCTTAACCCAAGAGTGTGATAGGCAACAGGCTTTTAAGGGGCTGCCACAAAGAAAGGGGGACAATGTATTTTCCAAAGAAGCAGAATGCAAACAAGAAGCAATGGATGGAAACTGAACAGAGAGAAGCAACCTAAAACTAAGGAGAAACTTTCTGACAGTGAGAACAATTAGCCAGTGTAACTGAATGTCTCCAGAAGTTGTGGGTGCTCAATCACTGGAAGTTTTTAAGAAAAGACTGGACAGCCATTTCTCTGAAATGGTATAGGGTTCACTCCAAGGTCCCTTCTAAGTGTTATTCTGTTATTCTGACACCTTTCCCAGGATTTCTACTCAGAGTTTGGCATCCTCAGTTTTCTTGACTGAGCTGGGGATTGGACTAAAAGACCTCTTGTTAAACACATGTATATTTATGCTCTGCACTATTGACATTGAATGCATATAAATCCTGAAAAATATGTGGTAGCCCTGGGCAAAAGAAAAGCAGAAACATCACTCTAAGTGTAGAGATAGTATAAAATATTAACACATGATAAATAATGGAACAATTAAAAATGATACCACAGTTTTCTCTCTCTCTGTGTCTTCCTATTTTTTCTTTCTTTCTCACTCTTTCTCTTTCTTTCTTTCTTTCTTTCTTTCTTTCTTTCTTTCTTTCTTTCTTTCTTTCTTTCTTTCTTTCTTTCTTTCTTTCTTTCTTTCTTTCTTTCTTCCTTTCCTTCCTTCCTTCCTTCCTTCCTTCCTTCCTTTCTTTCTTTCTTTCTCCCCCTCTCCCTTTCTCTCTCTCTCTTTCTCTCTCTCTCTCACAAACACACACACACATTTTTGTAGCTTGACAGACATGCATTTTGAAGCAGCTCCTTTAAATTTTTCCAAGGCTGGAGTGGATACCCCCACCCCCTCTGTCAGACTGCACTCCTTCTCACTCCAGGCACTTTAATTCAAAAGGGGAAAGCAATACTTGCAGCATCCATGGGGAATCCTTGGAGAAGTTTAAAGGACCTGCTTCAAAATGCATTTCTGTTAAGTTGCAAAAGTGCTCCAAGGCTGGATTCAGCGCCACCCCTCCGTCAGCCCACACTCCCTCTCATTTCAGGCACTTTTAACTCACAAGGGGAAAGCGATACTTGCAGCGCCCATGCCTTTCTTCCTTTCCCTGGGGGAGGACGCGAGGAATGGAGGCTGCTGCGCCCATGCCTTTCTTCCTTTCCTCCCAGGAGGAGGAGAATGCGAGTGGCGGTGGTCCAGGGGGATGAAAGGAAGAAATCGGCTGGCTAATCTTCTCTTTCTCTGCCTGTTTGTTCTGTATGGCCGAGGAGGAGGAGATCAGCTGGCCAAAGGGGCGGCTGCTGGAGGTGACTCTTTTTCGGTCTCCAGTTGCCTTTTCAGCACAGAAATCCTCCCCAAATCAGCTGCTGGTCATCTCCTCCTCTGCTTATTTGTTCTATATGGCAGAGGAGACGACCAGCCGGCCGATTCAGGGAGGATTTCTGTGCTGCGAAAGAGGCAGCTACAGATTTCTGGCTTCGCTTCACTTCTCCACTGGCGCCTCCCTGTTCTATGTGCCAGCTGCTCGGACTTGCCAGGCCTGGCAAATAGAACAAGGTGTGCTTTTTTCGGTGCAGCTTCTGGACTGCAGCCGCACTGAAAAAAGCATGCAGCAGCTGCAGGCATCTCGCGACAAGTGGGGCGAGGACCCCCGGAATATCTACTCACCCACCTGGTGGCTGGGCCGGGCTGAAAGAGGCACATCTGTGGGAAGAAGGAAAAAAATGTGCTCCAGGAGTGCAACAGGTGGGTGGATGTCTTGGGACTGCTGCACATGCACACTGCATGTGTAGTGGTTGCACACGCAGTGCGCATGTGCAGCAGCCCTGGGACATCTGCCCAAGCTGCGCCAGGGCCGCCACATGGTAGGGAAAGCTAGGAGAATGACTGGGGCAAGTGAGTGACCGGGCAACTAGGTCAGGGGCGTGGCCAGCCATGGGTCACCACCGGTTCGGTGACCCATGCCAAATAACCGCTACCAGTTCGCTCGAATAGGTGCGAACTGGTTGAATACCACCTCTGGTCTGTCCTGAGCAAGGATTAACAAAACTGTTTTAGAATACAATGTAATTATATAATGTTACAACGAATTGGAGAGATTTAGGAAATGCATAGGCAAAGCTTAACATCTAGCTTGCTATAATCTAGCAGGAGAAGAATCTGAGAGCATGTCTGTTGTGCTTATGTGCTTGGGAAGAAAAACAAAAGGGAGTGTCCTCAGTTAGCATTCTTTTAAGCTAAAAGCCTATAAAGAAAGGACACAACAGTTAACTCAAAACTCTACAAGCATGTTTCAAAAATTTTCTTTAAAAAAAAAATCGAATTACATTTATATTAATGGTTCTGTTGCTAATTGATAGGCTTCTCATATGTGTATTCATATTGCAATAATACTAATTTAACTAAATTAGTCTATGCATTGCTGACCAGAAGCAACTTCCAATGATTTTCACCTGCCCTATTTATATCTTTGTATAAAAAGAAATTGAATCTCAGGTCCTCTTACATGAAACATCTGACTTTTCCATTGTTCTGCATGTCTTCTCTTTCTCAGCTAGCTTATTCAATTGGAATCTCTTCTGTATTCAAAATCTACAGTTACACAGATGATACTTACATACGTATATATACACATGAAGATATAGATAAGTAGATATATTTGACAGCTGCACTATTTTGGAAACCAAACTATGTAGTTCAGCTTCATTTGAAATGTAATATCTTTGGCCCTTTCCTGTTCCACTAATTTGTTATTTAATATAAATATTCAGTTAATGGAAGTAGAATATACACAGTAATTATATTGTGAAAACACTAGAAATTTAGAACTTACTAGTAGGTGGTTTTTTGTCAAATAATTCACGAACAAGATAATTGAAGTCAGATGTTACATGTGCAAGCTCATCTTGGCTAGTGTTTATATCAATGAGAGTTTCACCTTCATGCTCTTCCTCTCGTTTTAAAATTCCTCCAACAGCCCAGGTGAATGCAAATATGAAAATTTTCCCCAATAATATAAGCATTTTATTAGGCTCCTTTTCCCAAAACCATATCTCACCGTCCCTGAAATGAATGAATAAAGAAGTTACCTTAATACAAACTTGTTGCTAAACATAAAAAGAATACTGTATTTATACTTTTGCAAGTTAATTTTTTAAAATCCTGAATATTTTATTATTTATGAGTGAACTGGCTTTTTACACAGGCTTTTGGTGAGGAAGAGTGAGATCCCACACTTTATTGGCTTGCCATCTTTTGTGGTTTATTGATTTCATTGTAATTTGTTTGATTGTTATGAGCTGCTCACAGCCACTGAGAGACAGATGGCATACCAGTTTAATAAATCATTGACAAAATCACCATCAGACACATTAATAAAATTATTAAACCTCAAAAAAGACACTATCTATCCTTTTGTAAGTTATGTCTTAAACTTAAGGTATAAAGATTGGCTTGCCATCTTGTATAATTTGCCAGTTTTATTGTAATTTGTTAGATTGTTACGAAATGGCATACAAGTTTAATAAATTATTGTTAGTGTTATTATTATTTGGTCTGATATGATAGTTTAGTATTTTTTCATTATTTAATGAAGTAGTTTGGGTTAGTTAATTGGTATTGTATTTTTTTTGCAGGAAATGAGCTGAGTAGCATTATGTTTTTTTAAAAAAACAATAAAACCTGAATGGGTGCAAAAAGAAAAATCTCAAATGATTACAAATATACACAAATAGGATTTAGAGTTTTTAGTTTGGTGAGGAGGCAAGTAAGGTAAAAGATAACAGGATGTAAAAAACCATGCATCTTTCATTGTACCCCTCTTCCATTGTATAAGAATATTGTGTTAGCCATTAAAACTATAGATGCAGAGAGATTTAAAACATTGGCAAACAAATTGTTCAATGATTTAGATAGTTGAAAAGGAAGCTAAGCAAATTCATGAAGGATCAGTGGGTTCTAGTCTTGATGGTTGATTACTATCTTCTATATCATGGGCAGCATTTCTTAAACATCAAATGCTAAATAGCAAATGTGGAAGAGAACCCTTATTTGCAAGGTTCCTGAATGCATGTAGCTGACCACTATTATCCCAGTGGTGGGATTCAATTTTTTTTGCTAGCAGTTCTGTGAGCATGGTTTGGTGGGTGTGGCTTGGTGGGCATGGCAGTGGAAGGATACTGTAAAATCCCCATTCCCTCCCCACTCCTGGGGGACAGCTACTGCAAAGTCTCCATTCCCTCCCCACCCCACTAACCTGCTTTCCGGCCCCGTTCTCCTGTGCAGGGCAGCAAAAGAAGACCCAGCTAATCAGCTGGGACTTGGGAGGCAGAGAATAGATGGGGGCGGGGCTAGTCAGAGGTAGTATCCGAACTACTCAAAATTTCCGCTACTGGTTCTCCAGAACTAGTCAGAACCTGCTAAATACCACCTCTGTTATACACCATGCTGAACTAGAAGAGCCATTAACATATTTCAACAGGAATGTGAATAAGTGCTTATGTTCTCATAATTCACTTACCTTTTCTTCATTATTGATGGGACTCTTCCACTGAATGAACTGAATGTATGTAAAAATTGGGGATAATCCCTCTGGTTTACCATTGAAAAACTCACTGTGCTACTTTGTCGTCTTTTCTTACCTGTAATATAATGTTTCTAATTTTTATAATTCACTCTTTCATTAAATAGTTGAATATATTCTACAATTTAATTATACTTTCCTCTATAATTGATTTTATATTTTGATTATACTGAATACATTTTACTTTGATTTTAATCTACTTCAAAAAGTAATCATTGGAAAACATCAAAATATTATTGATAATTTAGAAATTAAATCATGAATTGTAGATACATCTTCAGTATATAAAGTGTTTGAATATTATTTGTATGCAACACACACACACACACACACACACACACACACACACATACAGGGGTGGGATTCGCACCTATTTGCTATAACCGGTTGTTAACATTCTAACAGTTCAGAGAACTGATTGTTAGAAGAAATTACTGGCCTAATCCTGTAAGGAAGGCAGGAAGGAAACATTCTGGTGGTGCTTACAGAAACTGCCTCTCCATTAACCCTTATTATATTCTTAGCAGGACTAAACTTCCTGTCTCTGGAATTTTTTTCCCCTCCTTTGCTGGTACTTTGCTAGTGTGGAGTGACCATTTAAAATTACAATGGCACTGAAAAAAGTGACTTATGACCATTTTTCACACTTACTATTGTTGCAGCATTCCCACAGTCATGAGAGGCCAGGTGAGGAAATGCGTGCCTCAATTTGAGTGATATTGAGTTGGCCACACCCAGCCCATAACATGACCACCAAGCCACGCCCACCACCTCAGCCACACCCACAGAACTGGTTGTTAAAAAATTTGAATCCCACCCCGTGTGTGTGTGTGTGTGTGTGTGTATGTATGTATGCATGTATGTATATGTGTGTGTGTGTTAGGTTTTGAGCTGATAAATAATTAAATAAGGGAGACTAGGATAGATCTATTTCAAGCTAGTTAGCTCTCTTCAGCTAGCCATATCCTTATTGGGATTTGAACCAGGGAAGTATTACATGTGAGGCAGTTGTAATTGCCACTAGACCACTGGTTCTATCCTGTTCAGCTGAGGCAGGGGAATAAGTATATACTTTGTGTTACAACACCCTGTTAAGCCCCAATTAAGGGAGAAAGCATACTGCTTTCTTTTCTGTCTTTCGGCTCATCACCAGAGACCATACATATACATACATACACACATATATACTTTGATTAAAGTCACTTGAAGATGGGATTCTATAGGATTTCCAGCAAAAAGCAGGACACTTGGAGATGGGATTCTATAGGATTTCCAGCAAAAAGCAGGAAATGTTGCTTATATTTTGTTATTATTCTCCTGATATTATGTTAACTAAATGGTTAGTAAATACTCCCTAACATATGATTGTTTTTTCCAATTTTTGGCACAATACATTTTGCATTAGACATTAAAGAAACAGGTAACATAAAACATACAGGAAAATAGTAACAAAATACAAGCAACATTTCCTGCTTTTTGCTGGAAATCCTATAGAATCCCATCTTCAAATTACTTTAACCAAAGCAAGGATGTATAAATGTGAGCAAGTTGATTAAATTGGTTTCAGTATTAAGATGATTGGAATAACATTCACAAAAGGAAAACTTCCTGGTTTTTTTAGCTACTTGGGCTCCTTGAAATTCCTCCTTCCTTCATACCCAAATTATATTTAAAGAAAGTTAATGAATAAATTTTAACATGTGTTATGTGTGTATGATTTATTATTATTATCTATATATATCAAGCGTTAGCTCTGAAAATTTCTTTTTCTTCTATTAACTAGGGGTTATCAATCTTTTTTCCTCATGGTTTTCCTCTAAGTGTCATTTACATTTGTGATTCCCCTCATAATCACTGTTTGCTGGAAAAAAATATTATTCTGTAATTTTGTATTGAACAATGCTATATGATTGAGATATGAACCATCCATTTAAAAACCTTAATGCTCAGTTACATTGGGACTCCTCCCTCAAGATTACTGCTGAATGGTAGAAATATTTTTTTCTCCTGCCCATGATCTACTGATTTTGCTGTCAAAGCTATTTCAGTCTTGAAGATTGAAGTTCCTAGTGGGGACTACTGGAAAGTTAGGTCATCCATTCATCTTTTCCTCTTGGCAACTTGTTTATTTTAATATTGCCTTGGTTTTAACTACACTTTTTGAAGTTTGCTTTTTATCTTTAAATTAACAAGCTTGTTGAATGCTGGTTTGTTTTACTCCCTGCTGGACTTTATCTGTGTTTTTTTTTTGTCTCTTTCCTTTGATTTATTTTGCTGTTTTGAATATTCTTGTTTCTCCATAAGGAAGTCACAGCATGTTCTTGGGTAGTGAAAGTGTTCTGACTTGATTTACATTAATGTAAGACTTTAACTATAGAGATTTTGCATTTTATTAATTTGCTTATTAATTTTGAACTTCTTTTGTTAATTTTCTTTTAATTTTGGATTGAAATTTTTTAAAAAGTATTCTCCCTGCTTCTCTATTTTCTCACTCTGAGGAATATCACTTCAACAGCCTTAGATCTCTGTCTTGGAAGAGTTTATTGAAAACTTTTTTTAAAAGTTTGACAAAATAATAATGGCTACAAAAATGCATGTAACAGCAGTTATACCAGATTTACAAAAGGAACTTGGTTTGAAATTGGCAGATTCAGTGGGGAAGATTGAAAGAAATATGGATTTTATAGATTAGAACTGACTGAGTGGATAAGTGATAAATTGGTTTCCTCTAAGAAGAATGAAGGAGATTAGGGAATGGATTTATTACGTTCAACTGAATTTTTTTTTGTCTGGACTCTTTTGGGAAGATAGATCAATTCTGGAGAATGGATTTATTATATTTAGCCAGACCACAATTGACATTATTAAGATGTTATTAAGAAGCAGATGAGGATATTTGATCCAGGATGAATCAGAGTTAACTATCAGAATGATTTGGGATAGATAAGAACCCATGGTAAACATTCTACGAGATAGATAGAATAATACTGTAGTTTGTTAGCAGAGGGTTTTGAAATTTTAATCTTATTTGTTGTTGTTGTTGTTCATCTATCTGTTAACTATTTTGTCATCAATATAGCAGCTAGATGACAGGCCAATAATTTGCAAATAGAATTATAAGTTTAAAAATTTCTGGGCCTATTTCACAAGGGGTGAAACTATTGTTGCAACATATATAATCAGTATGCAAGTAGGGCTAATAATACATACATATGTGTTTGTATCCTTTTTAAAGCACTTATTAAATGTCCTGTTTGTTTTGTTTTCTTTGTTTTTGTAAAAACATTTTTTGAAGTTTTATATTTTAACTTTTTTGAATAAAACAAGAAAATTAATGTTAACTTACATTAACATTGATTTATGGTCAATAGATTTTCCTAATGAGACAACTATTCTTATTTAAATTATCAAATATGGTTTCTGATTCATTCTTCCCCTGCTTGGAGGACACTCCTAGGATGTGTGGACATCAAGCATTTCACCAGTTATCACCTCCATTACTGAGAATTCTAAGAGTTCAGAGTCAAACATATTTCAAGATACTTAGTATATACAGAATTATGCCATAAACATTTTTTAAAGTTTACTTACTATCTTGTGGTACTTGACTTAGTTTCATTACATGAATAAATGAATCGATAATTCTGCAAATGTTCATTACTATCCCCAACTGATGTACAGGAAATGCTTGCATTTTCTTATGTTTATTTAGAAAAGTTAACCCTATGTTTATATTTGAGTGAAATAAACTTTCAAGATATTCAATACTATTTTCTGGTATTATTTCAGAAATGCCTTGCAGCCATGTTTTGACATAAGGCTCCCATCCCAAATCAGCAGGATCCTGCAAATAAATAAAATATATGAAGAGATGTTCAGCAATATATATATTTGAAGATTTCATTTAATTATTTATATATGCAATGTAACATATATTTTTTTAGCCAACAGGGTGATACCCATACTAGGAATGCACCCGAAGAACCAAAGATATATATATATATATATATATATATATATATATATATATATATATATATATATATATATATATATATATATATATATATATATATATATATATATATATATATATATATATATATATATATATATATATATATATATATATAAAAGAAAACATAGGAAAACATGTGTGTGTGTATGTTCACTGGTACAGATATGCAGATCTTGGTGTGTCTGGGTCTTTTCCAATGTAAGATTGAGACTATTTGGGCAACATTTCGACGAGATCTCACTTACCATCTTCAAGCTTTTGCTTTCGGCTTGGTGCTTTCGGCTTCGCTTGCACAAGCACAAAGCCGAAAGCACCAGCCTGAAGATGGCGAGTGAGATCTCGTCGAAACGTTGCCCAGATAGTCTCAATCTTACATGGGAAAAGACCCGAACACACCAAGACCAAGACCACATACATATTCTTATGTATATGTATGGTATTCAGCTTTGTTCGGGTATTTTCCCATGTCATTATAGTTGTGCTTTTAAAATTGTAGTGACGTTTTGGCAGAATCTCATCTGCCATCATCAGGCTTGTATATTGTGTTCATCTGTGAGTCAGGCTTTCACAGCCATTTCTGTTTTAAATTTGGTGCTGGCCTACTGCTGTGTTAGAATGGCTTTTTCTTCATCCTGATTGGTTGGGAGTCTTGGTCTGTGTTTATTGGTCTTGGAGTTTGCTATGTTCTGCTTGATTGGTGTTTCTGATATCTTCTGTCTGTTTTGTAGCATTTTTTTGTCTTGATTGGCTGGCAACATTGTGTTTCCGGTATTGGAGGCTTTTAGTGTGGCTTGGCTTTGGGTAAATGGACATTTATTAGGAAGCTGGGTTTCATCTGGGTGCCTGGTTGGGGTGTGTTTGAGATGGAGGTATCATGAGGGGTCTGTTTGTGCCCAGGTGTTTGCTTGGCTTGTGGTGTGGAGATTTTGTGTTCATCCAGGTGGGTACTTATTCTTCTATTGGTCTGTCCGATGTATGTGTCTTTATGTGTGTCTTGTCTGCCAGGTATTTGGTTCTGGCAATTAGTGTTTTGGCAATGGAGTTTATCTGTGCTGGGGGGGGGTGGGATTGGGCGTTGAGGTAGCAGTTGGTGTGTTTTCTTCTGGTATATGGTGTGTCCTAGTGTGCCATCTCTTATATTTTAAGTAAGCAGCATAATGACATAAATACAGTTGTGTCAAAACTGAGTAGACCCAATAGAGCAAGATGTCTATATCATCTTTCAAATCATTTTCTAAATAGCAGCTCATTAAAAGATATATCAATTTCTGAGGCCTGTTTTGGCTGGCAAGAGTACAGAATTTGATAGGATACTCCCAATTTCGACCATTTGTTATCTGTTTGACAGGAATGCCTCTATCCAGTTATGCAGGTATCCAGAGATAGCATAAGATTTTAGTTTTAGGAGTAGTTTGTCGTGTACCACTGAATCAAAGGCTTTATAGAAGTCTATGTAAATTGAGTCTATTGCTTTGCCCTGATTGAATTGTGTAGTCCATATGTTTTTGCAGTGTAAGAGTTGCAAATTACAGGATGTTTTTTTTTTGAAATCAAATTGTTTGAGAGTAGGTTGTTTGTCTCTAAGTAGAGAATAATGGATTGGTTAATAATTGATTCCATGACTTTACAGGTGATGCAGCATAAAGAGATTGGTCTACAATTTTCAAGTAGGCTGGGGTCTCCCCTTTTGAAGATGGGGGTAACTGTGGCCAGTTTGGCAAGGAGCTGGTCCTGAAGAATTTTTCAAATATTATGCTTAGAGGTTCGGCTATGGCAGTGGATAGCTTTTTAAAGAAGTAGGCACATATTCCGTCCTGTCCAATAGATACAGACGTTTTTAGATTGCGTAGTGCTTTTTCAATATTGTCTTCTGTAGATCATTGTAGTTGTCAGTGGTTCGACTAGAAATACTGGGCATGATCCATTGCTGTTTACAAATACTGACCCAAAGAATGTGTTAAAGAGGTTGGCTTTAATGGTGTCATTGTTGCAGTCATTACCATTAGGTCCTTTCAGGGGTGGGATGGACCTTGAGTCTTTCAGTTTGTTGTTTATAAAATTGTAGAAAGAGCAGGTGGAATTGGTGCATAGAAGGTTTTCCTCTTGTTTAATGTGATAATTGGTGCATTCAGTATTTATCTGGTGGCATAAATTTTTATATTGGCTTTTGAAGTTGACAATGTGACCAGATTTGTTTTTGGATTGAAGCTTCCTTATTGTTATTGGTAATTGGTTTTTTCTGGTTTTGGGGTTGTTATTGGTACATATAGTTTGATGACTCTTTTGACTTCAAGTAAAAATACGTTGTAATGGTCTTCAACAGTATTGCATCCAGTGAATAGAAGTTGCCAATCAAGAGATGAGAGATCGTTGTTTATAAGATCATACTTGCCTTTTTTGAAGTTCTAATTGGGGATCCCGTCGTTATGATGATTTCTGTGTGGACGTATGTTGAGACAAAAGTCAATCTTGTTGTGGTCACTGTTGGAAAAGGGTTCTTTAATTTGTAATCCGTAAATTGAATTCAAACTATTGCAGAGGCAGTTGTTAAGTCTAGTATTGTTGGTTACTCATTGTTCTAGTCCCAGATTTGTTGCAGCATTGTAGAAAGTTGCATGTATGGGTTCATTTTTACACTTGTTTAGGGTCCCATTAATATGAGGTAGATTGAGGTCACCAAGAAAGATAAAAGCATGTGGGCAGGATGTTGCCCATGTTAGTAGTGAATTTAACTTGTTTACATGTTTGATGTCATAATCAGGGGCTCTGTAACATAGTAAGAACCGAAATGTGATATTTAAGGACAGTTCACAGATGACGGTCTCAGGAAGAGCAAGCTCCTGGGTGACTTGGATGTTTTTTAGATGTAGGGACTTTTTACAGAAGATAGCAACACCACCTCATCTACAAATTTCACGATCTGATCGATAAACATTATAGTCTCTTACTGTGGTAATGGAGACAGGGAGAGATGCGTTGAGCCATGTTTCACAGTCAAATATGATGTCGAATTTAGCCGTATTTAGTAAGAGGAGAAATTCAGATATTTTATTTAAAAGGCTTCTTGCATTGAGTAGTTTGCATTTAAGGTCAGTTGCAGTTGGAATAGAGATAGTTAGGGGCATACATGCCTAATTTTGAGTGATGGTGGGTTGGATGAAGTAGGGTTTGAGTTTTGTGCGGAGTTCATGGGAGCGGATTCTTTGCAGTATGGATAAGTCTGGTATTGAGTGAAGTTTTTTATGGGTGGGATTGGTTTTTGCAATGGCGTTTATTGTATGAATGAATATACATTTGCTGGAATCATTTTTGCAAACAACTCTACAAAATCTTAAAAACAAAATCAAAAGTATCACTGAGTTTGTCATTGTTTATCTTAATATTTTACCTGTGATTGATTTAATTGTAATTTTTTATTGTATGAGCCACCCAGGGTCAGAAAATTGGGTGGCATATCAATTTTGTAAATTATTACTGATATTAAGTCCTCCTCTAGGGCTGTGTCAGAGGTAGTAACAAAGATTGATAGATTGTTGGACAGACAGACATACGGAGAAATTGTTAGTTCATTTATGCTCTGCTCCTATACAAAACAGTCAAGCCCCATAGCAGCTGGGGACTCTAGATGTCTTTAATCTCTACATTATGGAATTATGACTACTTGTGCCAGAAGGTAAATCTCCCTTTGTCTGGAATAGCTGTTTTGAATGCAAAGGGAAAAAATGTATCTTGAGCCTGTGTCAAACGCCCATCATGGCCACGCTTACCATGGCCACGCCTACACCCTACCACTATCCCTGGCCTTCTGAAGTCCAACACAATCCTGAAGCGGCCCTCAATGAAATCGAGTTTGACACCCCTGTTCTAGATCCTACTCATTGTTTTGTAAGTATATGTGTGCCCTTCTCTATGTGTGCAAGTTTATTTGAATGCAGCCCCCACTCAAAGTACTGCACTTATAGCTTTATTCAGAACACTACCAAGAATGCAAAAAAGTTTCAAAGAACTAGGTGCTAATTGACTAAAAAATACCTCATCTATGATTTTATCATCTGAAACTGAGGAATAGTTTTACTAAGCTTCCTTGAAAAAAAGCTTTTATTTCATTCAAATGTCAATTAAGCTAGTGTTTGGTCTCAACATCATTTTTATGTAAAAGTTTTTTTAAAAAATATGATTCTGTATCCTTAATATGTAATTATGTCAATGCTACTATTTGTTCTACCTCATTATTCTACTTTCTGTTAGCATTATATATACACAATGATTATTACTGTTAGCATATACATATTAACTCATAGGAGAGTGAAGTACAAGTTAAAATCTTATACTTTAACAAGATAGAATTCAGATAGTTTAGTGCAATGAAGAAATGTTTAGAAAAATGGGTTTGGACTAATTAGAAAGTCACATTCTTTAAGAAAAAGGACTAAGTAAAAATTCTTGGGTTAACTTGAAATCTCTTCCATACAAATCTGTCATTTGATCATTCTCAGATCTATTCCTGAGTTTTATTATGTAGAGTTGTTGCTTACTTCCCAAGAATAAGAACAACAAATGCAGAAAAAGTTTACAGTTGTTGCTAGGATCATCCATTTGAATTCCAAAAAAACCTGTGTTCCCTGCAAAAAACTAAAATGGAAAATATATTTGTAGCAAATAACAAATCAGCAGAAGAGAAAGTGGAAAAAAGTGGGCAATGAATCCATAATGGCTTAATTCTTGAGATCTTAATTGGGTCTGATCTCACTAATTTCTAGAATAGTCATGAAAAAGTCATGAAATGGAATTATGAAATATTTATTATGGAATATATTTATCTAGTCAAGTGCACACATTTTACATCTGAAATTCATTAAATGGGATTAAACCACCTATCTCTTTGAAAATATAATTATTTTGTTTATTTGCTATTGGCAAATGAAAAATAAAGAATATTATGTGAAAGTATACGATTAATTTTGTTTAACAAAACCTACCACGTAAACCATGGCACATCTACTAATTGTGGCTGGATTGGCTTCAGATACACTGTCTACTTCAAATATCACTCTGAAGGCTGATGACAGATAAATTCTTTCACTGTTAGCAAGACATAATGTTCTGCTGTCATCTAGCACAGAATTTAAATTTTCTATCCAAAGTGGATCCACTGGGCCATCAAGGATAATCCACTGCCAGTCAACAGCGGTTTCACCTAAAGGGGGGGACATTAATTTTAAATGTTCTAGTTTAAACATATTCAAAAATATAAAATAGTAATTAAAAACAATTTTATTAAAAAATATTTTAAAAATCACATATCCATTTTTTCCTTTGGAAAACACATTTAAATCTTATTCTCAAATTATCTATTTTCTGATAATCAAATTAGAGAAATGTTTTATTGCTTTTTAAATGGTACATTACAATATGTTAATTGGGAACAATAGAAAAATCTGCTATGGGATCATTGTGCCTATATATAACATCTTTTTAAATTGTACCTATAGAAGAGAATAATTGTAGCTCTGGTTTGAAATGAGGAGTGCTTAGTGCTTTTTGATCTTGGTTGTTTTGCAGATGTGTCATTACCCAATTTGGGAACATAGTCAATGCTAATAGGGAGTGGAGTTTATTCTCATTTTATATTCTGGTGACTTGTCCTTTTAGTATGGATGGGAATGATCTTGGTGGTTCTTTTGTTAAGCTTTTTACTGTTAGCTTGTTTGGCAGTTCCTTTTTGATTTGTTAATATTAGTCTTTGGGTGTTGATTGCTGATGAGGAGGTTTGATTGTCTTTTTTCAATGGTATATAGATGTTTGCCTATTGATGCCTGATTTGTTAGAGTGCCAGAATTTCAGGAACTCTCTAGTTTTTAATCTTGGCTTGGACAAGGATGCTCACAGTTCCCCACTTAAAACTATGATTATATCTGTCATATGATGTGAAATTAAAGAGTTTTCATAATGTCTTTTGTTCTGCTAATCTTCTGCTTGTTGTCCTACATAGTGGCTACTGCAGTCCTTACCCTGTATGTTGTAAAGAACTCTCACATCCTTAGTCATCTGTAGATGACACCTCTGTCATAATAAAAAAGGACCAACTGGAGAATATACACAAAACCATTAATAACATTTTGAAATATATAAAATTTACAAGGGAAGAAGAAAACAACATATTATCCATCAGTACAGACAGCGATGGCAAACTAGAAATAAAAGTTTATTGGAAAACTACCCCACCAAGTGTTCCACTACTAACTCATCAACTAACTCAACTTCCTACAAGAAAAGCTATGTAAGAACACTATTTAGCTGAGCAGAAACATATTGTAAATCCTCAACATCAGAAAAAGGAAACAGATCATCTATACTTCCAAGAAAATGGATATCCACGCAACTTCATCAAAAAATACCTGACCACTCAATCAAATAGAGCACAACCAACTCAAGCTGTGAAAAGGATAACACTCATATAACAAAAACATCTCAAAAACACCAACAGACTATTTACAGTGATGGTTAACCTTTTTGGTGCTGCATGTCCAAAGCGCACGTGCGTGCGAATGCGCGAGTGCCCCAAAGGCATTCTGGGGGGGGAAACTGCGGTGATCGGGGAAGGCCTGCTCCCATGCATGTGCGGCAGAGACCCGAAGACCAGCTGGCTGGCGTGAGATGCGCACGCATGCACGATGGAGCTGGGCTGGAGCGATGGAATGTAAGGACTACAACAGCTACTACATCAGAAGACATTCCTAATTTCACAACACAGACTTAACCATACTTTCACTTGGGAAAAGTGTGAACAGCTTAGACCAAATAAAGTCCAAAAATGCTAAAAGAATTCCTGGAAAACTGTAACTCTGATAAAATGGCCATCGATAGTCACATAGACATAAACATCTATATATCATTCAAAAGAGTCAAAAGAGACAAGTGTAGGCAATGAAACCTTTGCAAGAAAATAACCAAGCTCTGAGAGCACCAAGGACCTCTAAATTGTACCTTATAGTGCAGTAAGATACAATTCTGGAATTTCTGGTACCAGACTTAAAAAAAAATGTTATAAAAGACCAGTTTATTCTAATTAAAAACTTACAGAAGCAACTAAATTTGTCTAAGTAAAGAGGGGTAACACTTTTTTTCAAGTAAGATTTTTCTCTTGATCATTCAATTTATAACATAAACTTATAAAAAACTTCTTCAAGAAATTAAAATTTAAGAGGTATTATTTTTTTATTCTTTTCTCTGGACATTTTTCAGAAGATGTCTAAGCAGCAAATTTTAAGTCTCTCTCTGACATCCCAGAAAAATGCTGTTTAGTTTTTCATAAACTATGTCATCGTATTTGGTATCTTTAATAATGCCACAAAATTAAAAGTTATATCACCTGACTTGACAAGCAAAAAAGATGCCTACAATTGCACAAAATTAGTATACTTTGTCATCCCAAAGATACTTTTTCAAGAGGCAACTGGACTTTCTGGTTCCCATCCAAGAAGCTTCTTCAGCTTTGACTGGATGGTGGGGAATGAAAGGATTTATACTCCTTGCAGACAGCTGGTCATTTGCATTCTTTTAGCGAGTTGTTAGGGCCACCTGGAGGATTATCTGTGTCATCAGGGTCACCTGAATAGTGTAAATGGGTGTGGAAGCTTCTTGGGACTGTTGAAAGAACTATGTTGTAGACTGGAAATAGATGTGGTATCCCCCTCTTCTGTTAAGCGAGGGCTGTTCAATTTTGACATATATGGCCTCTTTGACTCCTCTTTCAAACCAGTGGTCCTCTCTGTCCAGATTGTGGATTTTGTTGTCTTCAAAAGAATGGCCTTTGTTTTTAAATGCAAATGATTTGCTGAATCTAGTCCTGATGGGTTTGTTCTCCTAAGTTGTGCCAGTTGTTTATGAAGTGGTTGTTTTGTTTCCCTGATGTATAGATCTGCACATGGATCACGGCATTGACCAAGTTGCTCAGTTTGTGTCTAGGTATTTTATCTTTGGGATGGAAAACAGGGGTGGGATTCAAATTTTTAACAACTGGTTCTATGGGCATGGCTAGGTGGGCATGGCTAGGTAGGCTTCTTTTTTTTTTGCAGCACCCCCCCCCCGCTCCATTTTGGGCCTCCAGGAACTCAGGAAAGCCTCCAAGGGGACATTTTTGTTCCCAGAAGACTTCCTTGAGGGCCAGAAAGGTAAAAAAATGGAGCACACACACATGACGCACACCCCTTTTTGTCTCCTGGACCTCAGGGAGTGTTTCCTGGGTGAAGCAGTACGACAGCAGGAGGATCGGCGTTGGGCATGTGCAATAAGGACTGACGGGGAAGGAGGGGCGGATGGAGAAGGGCGGGGCCAGCCAGGGGCACAATTTGCTAGTTTTCCAAACTGCCAGAATCGTAACAACCAGTTCTACAGAACCATTCCAAACTGGTAGAATCCCACCCCTGGTGGAAAAGCTTCTGCCTTAGTGTATTCTTGTGTTTGAAGTGTGCTGAAGATCCTCCTGAGTTTTTCCAGTATTTCTGCAATGTATGGAATGACAATGTTGCTTCATTTATTGTTCTTTATGTTGTCTATTATGGAGGAGCTTCTCTAAAGTCCCTGTACACACACACACACACACTCATTTTGGAGTCAACATATCTAGCAGACTCTCCTGAAACAGAATCAGTAGGAGAGCTGAATTTTTCAGAAGAAGAAGAAGAAGAAGAAGAGCCTACCCGATCACATGGCCACACCCACTTAGCCACGCCCACAGAACCTGTTGTTAAAAATTTTGAATCCAACCCCTGGGCAATAGATGTACAGATTATAACTCAAGATGACAAACATATCTAATATTCCTTTCTCCTCCTATTTTCTCCACAATAACTATCTTGTGAGGTGAGGGGCTGAGAGAAACTGACTGGCTTAAAACTACCATTAACAAACTTCCTATGGCATATGCTGATATTCTCAAGGTTTTCATCACTTTGTGAGATTCACATATCTTTTTCTTCTCACACTGATCTGTGAAGTTCAGGTTCTTATTTGACTCATTCTCTCCATAATAGCACATAACAGAATAAATTAATAGCTACATATTCATTCAATAGAATGTTAATATCCAGATGCATATGACGAGAACCCTATGTTTCCATCAGGAAGTGAGTGGAGCAAAAACCTATCACATGATTTCCATTGCTACTTTTTTGTTCCTAGGAAGGATGTTGAAACTAATTTCAGTAGAGCTAGTGCATAATTAGTTAAACATCAAAAAGTTGTCTACATTAACTTTTTAACTAAGATACACACAATAATGAATTGATTCCCATATTTGTTATGACAAGATTATACTAACATTGAATATTCTCTGTTGATTGTACAATTTCATCAGACACAACTGCATCAGCTACATTCACTGTATTCAGCTAAAAGCAGAAATGAGAATAATTATAACATTAGATAAACATCACATAATTATAACTTACAAAGGTAAACATAACTAAGATCCTGGATTTTCTTAAAATAATGAGGTGAAAGGAAGACTACAACTACAAAGCCAAATACTTAATTAATTAATTAATTAATTTACAATTAATTAAGACAATTTTCAATCTGAAATCTCTTGAATCTTAGACAAATAATAATAAAGCATAATAAAATCAGATTGTGAGTTCTATTTCTAGTTGGAGTCACCATACAAACTAAGGCTAACAGGCAAAACTGGGAAGCTAGAAAAGAAAGTAGATTGGAATATGCTTCCAACACATTCAGAACAAATAGAGGTTCAAGGATTTCCAAAGAAAGAAAAGTGTTTGCATATGGCTGATAAAATAGAGGACACCCAACAAAAAAATAAACTACCTGGGAAGTAAACAGGAAAAGAGCAGCAACTTAAAACTCAGAGAATCATACATTTAAAATAATTGTAACCATTTAAACTGAGGATTTTAAAAGCTAAACAGATGTCTTAGAGTCTAACTAAGATGTCTATCATTTCTATCATCAATCTGTCATTTTATCTACCATTTTTTAATAAACTATTTCCATCATTTGGGGAAGAATGTGCTGGATTTGGAAAGTTATTAAATGAAAAAATGAAAGAAATACTCACTAATATCTAAATGAATAATGTAACTACATTTTAAAAATAAAAATATCTCAATATCCTACTACATTACTGTGTACTCACTGTATATAAATCTTGCATTTCTGAATTTATACCAAGGCTTGGATCTTTTCTTTTAGCTTTTTTTATTCCAAGTTTGGCAAATCCCCGAACTGCTGATGATAATAATCCATCTGACCATTCCATTGTACTAGGATTTGTCTGTCCAAAGAGTTCATCAATAGTAACACACTTTGGGTTTACAACAAAAGTATCCACTTTGCTTCTCTTTGAATTATTCTGAGGAAGGAAAAAAATCCTTCTAAATGAGCAATTATTACCTTCATTTCCTATAAACACAAACCAATAAAAAAGGGTTTTGTGTATTTTGTTATTGATTGATCCTAAGTACACAAGGTCACAAATGATGATCACATGGCTAGGAGACACTGCAACATTTTTGTTGCAATTTGGTTCCTGAGCATCCGAATTATAATCAAATCATTGTGATGACCCTGCAATGGCCCCAACTACAAGCATCTATCATAAGTCTCCCTTATTTAGCACCATCTTAAATCTGAATGATCACTGAACAAGTGGACATTTAGCAAGGACCTACTATAGTACTATAGTAAAGTCTTCTTCAAATCAAGTATGATCTTGGGTGATTTGATGAACACATATAAGCAGTGGTGGGATTCAAATTGTTCTACCATTGGTTCGGTGGGCATGGCTTGGTGGCTGTGCTTTGAGTGTGCACAGAGGCCTTCCTGCTGACCTTCTCCTGCACTCCTATACTCTCCCTGTGTCTTCAACAGCTGACACACAACAATCTGCTGTCACACAATGCAACTGAAGTTGAAAAGCAGGAAATAAAGGTCATTATGGTGGGAGGGAGAGCCCAGCAGCTGATTGTCTGAGTGAAACAGTTTGCTGTCAGATGATCTTTGGAGCTATCAGTTCGGCCGAATCAGGGAAAACTGAATAGAATCCCAAGCCTGCATATAAGTAATTTTCTGTAAAAAATATGGACATGTTTTGCCATTGGTTTCTTCCTGAATAATTTCTCTATTTCTATCCAACATATTGTCCTGTAATTTCTTGATATACTTCCATTCAGGTATCTACCTAAACCAAAGCTTCCTTAGCTTTCTGAAATTAGTGAAAGTTTTATTTATTTATTTATTTATTTATTTTATTTGTTTAAACTTCTATACCGCCCCCTCTCCCAAAAAAGGGACTCGGGGCGGTGTACAGCCTACTAAAACATACGAGATATACAATAAATATAGTTAAAAATAAATTAAATAGTTTAATCCGGCTGTCTAATTCAGATTCAATTTAAAAGTTAAAAACTAAAACCCCAATTAAAATTTAATTAAAAACCTAAAACACAGTTACTGGGCCAGGCCGGCCTGATTAAAAAATAAAGTTTTCACCGCGCGCCGGAAGGTCAGGATATCCGTCATAGACCGTATCTCCGGGGGAAGATCATTCCATAGGGAGGGAGCCCCCACAGAGAAAGCCCGAACTCTCGGGGCCGTCAGCCGACAACGGTCAGGCGGCGGTACCCCAAGCAGGGCAACCCTGTGGGAGCGTACTGGGCGGCGGGAGGTTGACGATGGCAGCAGGCGGTCCCGTAAGTACCCAGGTCCCGAGCCATGGAGCGCTTTAAATACCATCAGTACCACCTTGAATCGAATCCGGTAGGCCACAGGAAGCCAGTGCAGCCTGCGAAGCAGCGGAGTAACGTGGGAGCTCCGAGGGGCACCCACAAGCACTCGCGCGGCTGCATTCTGGACCAGCTGTAACCTCCGGAGACTCTTCAAGGGGAGCCCCATGTAGAGAGCATTGCAATAATCCAGGCGGGAAATGACGAGGGCGGACGTGACTGTGCGAAGTGCGCCCAGATCCAGAAAGGGCCGCAACTGGTAAATCAGACGTATCTGATAAAAAGCCCCCCTGGCGACGGCTGCAATATGCTCTTCTAAAGACAGCCGCACATCCAGGAGGACACCCAGATTGCGCGCCCTTTCCACGGGGGTCAAAACCTCTCCCCCCACGGCCAGCGAAGGAACCAGCTGGCTGTATCTGGGCGCAGGAAACCACAGCCACTCGGTTTTAGTCGGGTTGAGCCGGAGCCTGTTACGACCCATCCAACTCCGCACGGCCTCCAGGCACCGGGACATCACTTCGACAGCTTCGTTGGGGTGGTCCGGGGTGGAGATGTACAGCTGAGTATCATCAGCGTACTGATGGAACTCCACCCCGAAGCCACGGATGATCTCACCCAGCGGCTTCACATAAATGTTGAACAGCAGGGGCGAGAGCACCGACCCCTGAGGAACCCCACATAGTAGGGGCCTCGGGGCCGACCTCTGCCCCCCTGTCAACACACATTGCGAACGGTCGGAGAGGAAGGAGGTGAACCACCGTAACACGGTGCCCCCCACTCCTAACCCCTCCAACCGCCGCAATAGGATACTGTGGTCGACAGTATCAAAAGCCGCTGAGAGATCTAATAGGACCAGGACAGAGGAACAACCCCTGTCCCGAGCCCTCCAGAGATCATCAACCAACGCGACCAAAGCCGTCTCCGTGCTGTGCCCGGGCCTGAAACCCGATTGGAGGGGGTCAAGATAACTCGCTTCATCCAGGCACTGCGGGAGCTGACGTGCCACCACACTCTCAACAACCTTCGCAACAAAACGAAGGTTGGAGACGGGATGATAATTTGATAACAGTGCTGGGTCCAGGGACGGTTTCTTGAGGAGGGGCCGCACCACCGCCTCTTTCAAGGCAGCAGGTAGCAGCCCCTCTCTCAAGGAAGCGTTTATAATATCCTGGAACCAGCCTCGTGTCACCTCCCGAGTGGCCAAAACCAGCCAGGAGGGACACGGGTCCAACAAACAGGTGGTGGCATTAAGCCCCCCAGTATCCTGTCCACATCCTCTAGAGTAACAGGGTCGAACTCAACCCAACCAACTCCACCGATATCCACCCCCGCCCCCCCACCCGGAGATGGCCAGTCGGAGTCCAGTTCGCTCCGGATCTGAGCGATTTTGTCCTGCAGAAACCTAGAAAACTCCTCAGCCCGTCCCTGTAAGGGGTCCTCCCGCGCTCCCACCTCCAGGAGGGAGCGGGTCACCCTAAACAGGGCGGCTGGGCGGTTTTCCGCGGACGCGATAAGGGTGGAGAGGTAAGACCTCCTCGCCATCCTTATTGCCACTAGATACGTCTTAATATAAGAACGCAGTAGTGTTCGGTCAGACCCAGAGCGGCTGGACCTCCAACTGCTCTCTAGGCGTCTTTTCCGGCGCTTCATTTCCCTTAGCTCCTCAGAAAACCAAGGAGCCAGATGGGATCGGCACCGGGTCAGAGGCCACAAGGGCACGACTCGGTCAAGGGCCCCAGCCGCCACCCTATCCCAGGTGGCGACCAAGCCCTCAACCGAGTCGTGTGAATGAGCTTCGGGAAATGGCCCAAGCTCCGTCAGGAACCTATCAGGGTCCATCAGGCGCCTGGGGCGGTACCATTTTAATGGCCCCGCCTCCCTGCGGTCAGGGGGCGCGGAACGGAAGTCGAGCTTCAGGAGCGAGTGATCCGTCCATGACAGGGGTTCCACAACTATATCCCCTATACCCAGATCACTCTGCCACTGATCAGAGACAAAAACCAGATCCAAGGTGTGACCTCCCACGTGAGTAGGGTCCCGAATTAACTGGGTCAGGCCCATGGCCGTCATGGAAGCCATGAACTCCTGGGCAATCCCCGAGGTACCGCCGGCAGATGGCAGGTTGAAATCCCCCATGACCATAAGCCTGGGGGTCTCAACCGCCACGCCAGCTATAACCTCAAGGAGCTCAAGCAGGGCCGCTGCCGCATAGCAGGGAGCCAGGTATGCGACCAGCAAGCCCACCTGAACCGTGGAACCGAACTTCACGAAAAGGAGCTCACACCCGGTCGTCTGAGATACAGTGGCCTCCCTCGGGCACAGATCCTCCTTAATAACTACCGCGACCCCCCCTCCCCTCCCCTGGGCCCTCGGCCGATGAAAGACCCGAAACCCGGCTGGGCACATCTCCACCAGAGGGACTCCCCCCTCTTGGCCCAGCCAGGTCTCGGTAACTCCCACCAGGTCCGCGCCCCCCTCACAGATCAAATCATGGATGAGGGGGGCTTTATTAACGACGGACCTGGCGTTACACAGCATCAGCCGAAGGCCCAGGGCCCGATTACTCAAACCCCCTGGGGAACGGGAGATGACAAGGGGGTCGGAGCGCGCCACAGCAAGTAAACAGCGGGGGCGCGCTCCCAACACAAAATGTGGCCCCCTACAACCGCCAAATCTGCCCCTCCCGCTCACCGTATCAATTGATTTAATTCCACCCTCCCCAATGACCCCCCTCATCCTTAATACAGTCCTGTCCGGATTATGACTATCCCGGCCACGCTCCACCCCCGGCCTGGTCCCAGCCTCCGGCGAGTTGTCCCCCAACACCCGCCCGGACCTACCTAACCCCCTTAAAAACCTAGCTAAAAATTTAATCAAACACCCCCCCCTCCCACGTTTCTTAAAAGCCCACTGAAAAAGTTGACTGAATATTGCCAAAGCTTTTTGTTTTAACCATTCACTCATGTCTGATTCTTGGCAACTTTATAGATACACGCTCTCCATGCTACCCTAACATGCACAGTTTCTTTCAGTTGTCGGATGTTCAGCTTTGTGTCATAAATCTCACCAGAACACTTTACAGCAATACCTCAACATAATTGCCAACTACTCAAACGAGTTTAATAACTAGTAAATATTTAAAATTTCAAAATTCATATGGATTATCGTTCTATAAGGATATAGGAAAAGAGATCAACTACTAATACATACCATAAGAGTAATTTTAAAAAATCCTTACCTGAAAAACATCAAGCTTGGTAGTACTTTCCATATCAACTAATGGAAAGATTATCAAAGCTTTTTCTAAAATTGTTCTGATGGTAGTTTTTCCTCCACCTGTGGGGCCTACAAGCATCACACCAGCACGAGCCTGAAAATGTATTTTAAAATATCAAATCTGCAACATTCATATTCCTTAAATGATTTAGTAAATACAAACTAAAGGTCTTACAAAGTGTATTTTTATAAGCATATACTGATGGGGATTTTGTACTCCTCAATTGTGGCAACATGTCAGGCCCAAATAACAAAGAACAATTATATGGAGCTATTCCTGAGTAGTTCTTTTATTGTTATTCGCCTACAACAGAACCTTGCCAGACTAAAGCAATTATTTGTAATAATTATAGATATACTCTGTGAATTGATAGGGAGGGTCCAACTTTGTTCTCTTCCTGCTGATTAGCCATTCCAAGCTCTGATGTCTCTTTGCTGTCTGGGAAAGAGGCTCCCCCTCCTGCGACTCCTGACTACATTCCATCACAAACATCAATTTATGGCATTTACTGGAATACAATTCCTATAATGTAAGACCTCATTGTAAAATTTTGATTTCTACATACTTGTATCATATTTAACTTCTGTATCACATTTTACCTTTAACTTCTGTATCACATTTAACGACCCATTGTACTCACCATAAGCTGATTGTATAGTTGTATAACCTTCTCTATCTGATTTTCCCAAGGCTGCAAAGATAAATACTGTATTGCAAGAGATATTGCATTCTATTTAAAAAACATAGACAGATGGTTAGAAGTTTGATGACTGATCAATAATTTGACAATACATAAAATAACCAAACTTTAGTATTAAGAAAAATATATAGCTATTCTGGAAACATTAGGGGAAAAAAATTAAAGAGTCACAATCAATTTCACTGACTTGACATTGAATAGACTTGAATGTACACCTGAATATGGCCCATCTTCCCTGAATATCTGTCAGTTTTTCAAAATAGGCTAAGTGAAAGCACCAATACTACTGGGATTCCAGGCATACTGCTCTATTGTTATAGCATATATTAACAGGATCCTTAAAGCCTGTCTATGTTTTTCTCTGTCCCATCTTATACTAAAATCAAGGCAGAGTCATTTTGTTTCTTTCTCTCCCTTCTATTTCTGGATTTTGTTAATTCTTGTCCAAGTCCCTCTTTGATGGCTTACTCATACTTACCCAAAGATCAGCTCTAAACTCATTTACAAAATCACTTAAATACTCAAACTGAATGGATAATAACATTAAAAAAAACCAATGTCAAAAATATTTTTCTATAGTTAATATCAACAATAATTATTCTTATTTTTATTACCTCCAATCGTTTAGGATTTACTTTTGGAACTTCTATTTCTGTAAAGAGATCTCTGATAATATCTTCAAATACTGGAACATCTTCAGCAATTAATTTTGGCAAATTCACTTCTTTCAGTATGTCAATCGTGATTAGAGTTTCCTCCATTGCAGAAAACCTTTTTTTATTGTATCTATTATACAAGAAAACTAATAATTAGAATTTCATGAATTATTCTAAGTCCCATAATGTTTTCATTAATCCACCCATGCTGCATTTTTAAGGAGATATTCTTAAATGCACATTTTTGATCATATATTGCTAAAGTTGTACATTTGATTGAATTTTCATCATGTTCAAAACAAACAAACAAATAAATAAAACATTTCATCTAAAACTTTGTATGGTTTGTAAATAAACATGGCAAAAAGGACCTAGATAAACTAAATTTACACCAAAAAGTATGCAGAAGATTCCCACTAATGTGGATATCAATATATCTACTCTATACTAAAAATTAATATTTTATTAATCCATATACCTCTAAATTTTCCCCCTATATTTAACTGCACAATGGCTAATTAATTGTCAGTCAACGCTCCTTCCTTCTTTTCTTCCTCCCTCCCTCCCTTACAAATTAACCATTATTCTATGGTATGACAGAACTATAATTTGAATGCTTTGGAAGTCAGAAACAAAACTGATCAAGAAACTTAATTTCATGGATAGCAATGCATTTTTGCTGGTTAATGAATATAGATATTCCTACAGAAATATTTAGAATTTTGGTAATTTAGGTTGCAATTCTATGAGGCAATAAGTCCTTTTGAGTTTGAAGGATTATATGCTGGAATAGGCATTCATAGATAAATCTATTGAATTTAGTTGTCTTTCTCAAAAGAAATACAAATAGGATTACAGTAAAACAGGTCTCTCTTCTACTAAACTTATCTTTATATAAAACCTGTAGATCACAAATTGAGATATAATAATGTTCTATTTTTAATATAAACCACTTAAGAAAACTTACTGTAGTTTCAACTCTTGATGCCTTTGACCAACTCTTATTAACACAGTTTTTATAGCTCTCATGCCAAAATCATAGTGATCCTAAAAATACGAACACAATTTATTTTTGTGCACTGCAAATATCTTTTTTGCAATTATTAAACAGCATGTTTGTCAAAATTATTATCAATGTAACCAATTTGATTTCCAACTGAACTCTCCCAGAGCTAATGTGTAATTTTTCTCATAGCACTGATGCTGATTTAGAGTATAGTATGTTAGTTTAATAACTAACTTGTCAGGAACAAATAATCTCTTTCACCTTGGAGTTTTCTGAGGCTCCCCTTACCCTGCTTGATCAACTGTTCAGGTGGGGTTTCAGAGGAAACCTGGGATAGGTCTCAAAGCTCTGGTACAAGATTTGGCTGAGGATTTAACTGCTTTTAAATAAGCAAATAGTGGAGGCTGGTCAAACTACACCTTGTAAACTATGCATGTGGATCCCTGATCCCTTCTTGGAACTGCCAAAAGGGCTGTGTTGTAGGAAATGTCTCCTTTCAGTGATTCCAAGAAGGTTCCACACTCATTTGCACAATTCAGGTGATCCTGAGGGCACAGATAAACCTCCAGTGGGCCTCAATGACTCTCAGAGTGAGTGGTAATGACCAGATGACTGTAAGGAACATAAATCCTTCCATTATCCATCATTCAGTCAGAACTGAAGAAACTTCTTGGATGAGAAACTTAATGTCTTCTAGGAAAAACAAAGAAAGTCCAGTTGCCTTTTGAAAAAGCACCTTTAGGACAACCATGACTTGGATGACTGAGAATCTCCATAGAACTTACAAGGCCAGAAGAAAGTTGAAAATGTGTTGTGAGAATTAATACAGACACCATGACCTCTATATAATATAAAAGATAGAATATGATGTTGAAATGCTCAGATGTTCCCAGAAAGAGCTCTTTGAAATCCCTCTTATCTACTTGGCCAGTGAAGAAGTATACCTTCTCTTATCTCTTTCTTTCTACTTTTTTTCCTTTTTGTCATGAATAGATACACCATGTCAAAATTGTTGAGAGAGCCTAACTGTCCCAGTCACCCAGGCTTTCATGCCTAAGGTAGGACTTGGATTGTAACAAATGAGTAGGCTGAGCCTAAGGGCAGGGTTAAATGTGTCATCAATCTTGAATCACTACAGAGTCACATGAGATCCAAGTCTAGCCCATAAATTTTGCTGACATAGTGCCAATTAAATATCTAGTTGATATCTAAGGTTTAAAAGTTTCCCCAGTCCAGTCATGACAGATTCAAGGGAGCAAGGCTCTGATTCTCGGCTGAAAGACCCTCCAAGGTTAGCAAGAGTTGGCATGAGTAACAGCTCACCACATTGTGCAGTGCTTGGGTCTCAAATCTGGACTGTCAGCTTTCCAGCAGAGAAGCTCAACATCTTAATCACTTAAACCATCATGCTATCTGACTTGACCATTAATAGACCAGAATCTTGTCTATAGGTGGCATGTAATAAACCTTTAGTACTTTGAACTCAACTCCTGTACCTGGCTACTTGTGCCTGACAAGAACTGGTTTCTAGGTCAGCACTTTAACCATTACACCAAATTGGCTATGCACTTTCCCCAGCTCTATTATATGATCTTTTATTTATGGCTACTAGAATGATACACAATGTTCCAGGTGCAAATATAATTTTGTAATATTGTGATTTTTATTTTCAACTCCTTTTCTAATGTTCCCTAACATATGGAAAGTATATTCTGCACCCTTTGATACTGAGCCATCCACTATAAAGTCAAATCTTATTTTCTAGGAAAGAAAAACACTAGAAATGAATGGCTATATAGGCTAAGGAAAGATTTGCTCCATGGAACCATGATTTTAATTAGCTGGATTATAGATTTCTGCCATGAGATGGATTGCACGTAAAAATATTGGTTAAAACATGATTGGCCAAAGCAGGGTAAGTTGTACAGGAGCTTTAAATGCAACCATATGAGAGTTGGATATTAAATCTCTGATTAAGCACTCAGATAAAAGAAAAGGCATTATGGCTGTAAGAAGGCTTAATAAATATTCAGAAAGCTTGATTTCTTAATATAGAAAGCGGACATGATATAACAGCTATAACTGAGGCATAATGTGAGGACTCCCATGATTGAAAGTAATTCTGAACCACAGAAGAGTGCAAGAGTTGCACTATATATTAACAATATCCATTTCTTTTAAATAAGTAACATCAATGAATTTGGCATTGTTGTAGACTCGTAGAGAGCATTGTTGGTTAAAACAAAAGGAGGATCAAATAGAAGTAATGCTACTGCTGATTTCTATCACTGTGTAATTCAGTGAAACCAAAAATGTGCCTGCTTCTTTCCAAAAGCAAACTGAAGCTCTTTCAAAGAGGCATAGTGATATAAGAAGGGGTGGGATCCGACAGGGTTAACTACCAGTTCGGTCATTTATGAGGTTCGGTGATTTACGATGTGCTTCCCTGCACGCTGCTGTCGTTGCGCGTCTGTAAATCATCATCAGCATGCTGCGTGCAGAGAAGCAGCCTTTCAAAAAGCCCTCTTTTCCTGCTTTTTTACCTGCAGCTGTGCCTCGCATGGCAGCTGAAGTTGAAAAAATCAGGAAATAAAGGTCAGGTAAGAGCCCAGGTGGGCGGGTGGGCAAAAACATCAGCAGACATAGAACCAGTTCTATGTCTGCTGCTCTTCAGAGTTACCGGTTCTACAGAGGTGGATAGAACCAGTAGAAAATCCCTAGATATAAGTCTTTAAACATGCCATTGCTAGGAGACAAATTCTTCTAAGAATGGTCCTTCTAACATTCCTGACTTATTCTGTTGACTATTTTTTCTGAAAGGAAGGAACAAGAGGCTCCAATAATTTTAGCCTGATATTAACCAACAGCAAAAACAGTTTAAGAATGGAAGTAGTAGCAACAAAAAACAGCTTAAGGGTGAAAGTAATAGTAATATTGGGCAGAAAGTCACCTTATAATGATAGATTTGTTGATTTATTGATAACCAAAGCTATGTGTAATTGAATATATATCTTGGTGTTCAAAAAAGGTAGATTTCAATGAACTTACAGCAATGACATGTAAAATTCCAAGGGAGAAGGTGATAAGGAAAGATACTTGAACTGTGTAGCAGTTATAAAATATAGCAATAATAAAAGTACAACTGCATACAATTCCAATGAAGACTTGCAGAAGAGGCCAGTATGACAATATGAAAAGCTTAGTGGAACTTTGATACAAACAACCCAAAAGTATATAAAAGAAAATAAGTTATACAGGAATAATAGATATAAGAACTGTACTTGTAGAGATGTTAATGATCTGATGTTCAAAGATGTTTGGAAAGAGTTTCATTCAGGGGTGGGATTCTACCCATTTGCACCTATTCACTAGAACGGGTTTTTAACTTTCTATGCAGTTTGGAGAACCAGTTATTAGAAGAAATCTTTTGGTTTTTTTCCACTTTACTGGCCTTAATCCTATAAGGAAGACATTCCTTACATTCTGGTTTTGTTCCTTACAGAAACTGCCTCTCTGTTAACCCTTATTACATTCTTCTCAGGACTAGACTTCTTGTCTCTGGAGCTTCTCTGGAGTTTTTTTTTCTCCTTTGCTGGTACTTTGCTTGTGTGGAGCCCGAAATTGACATATGTGTAGCCATTTCACTTGGAAACCTGACAGTTTGAGTTTCTTAAAGGGGAAGGGTTGTTTTAAACTTTTTACACTGCTGTTAGGAGGAAATACTCCCCTATTGGAGTTAGCACTTTGAAGAAATAATTGAATAATGAAGCAGAGCTGCTGGAAAGAAGCTTTTAATGACAAGGAACCAAGATGAGTGCCATTCAGCTAGCTAGAAAAATTAACATTCAAACATGAGTTTACATACCCTTTGTGAGTTTTGGTCTAAAACTGGTTTTTGGTGAAGTTTAATGCTGTGTTTATTGACGGGATAATTTTCTTTATTCAGCTTTCTTTGGAAGGAAAAAGGTTAATTTCTGTTCCTGAAAAGAAACTGGGTTGAGAAATCTGGCTAGTTCCTGTGTCTATTTGTTCTGGTAATTGGTTTAACAAGCCACAGCTACCGTTGTGATTTAATTATTTGTATTGTGTTTGAATTTTTTTCTGACTCATGGTTTCTTTTATTATCTGGGAAGGGGGATCTTCCTTCACTGCTTTAATGGTATCTGGCACTGCCCTTTTGGGGTGTACTTCCAAGAGGCAGGATGCAAGCTTGGCACTGATTTTTTTTACTGCCTTTCTGGGGGCATGTAATTTTTCCTTAAATCTGGATTATTTCCTTAGGGTATCTTGTGAGGTGAGTGAGACCAGTTGGTGTCTGTAAGTGGTGCAAATGGATCTAAGGATTGCTTCTCCTGGGTGTGCTCTTTCTGGACAGCTTAAATGACCTCTCTGCTAAAGGATTTCACTTTATGAGCAAGAGTTGGCTTCTAATAGTTATCGTTGCATTTTAACTATTTTAATTCCTCCTGGTGCTCTGGCACCCTGCCTGATTTGTAACTCTGGGTTGCAGGGATTGCTGATGAAAAGGAAGGTATTCAGACAGAATGGTTTAAATTTCCATGATGGCTCTGACTGTCAGTGATTTTCAGTGTGTATTCCCCCATTTATAATATAATGATAGGTATTTAGGGCAGCTTTTTGAAAACAAAGAAGCTTTTTGTATTTTTGTACAGGTAATCCTTGATTTACAACAGTTCATTTAGTGACCATTTAAAGTTACAATAGCACTGAAAAAAGTGACTTATGACCATCTTCACACTTATGACCTTTGCAGCATCCCCAGAGTCACGAGAGGCCAGGCAAGGAGAAGCACCCTTCAATGTGAGTAATGTTGAGTTGGCCACGCCCAGCCAGTCACATGATCACCAAGCCATGCCCATCAACTAAGCCACGCCCACAGAATTGGTTGTTAAAAAATTTGAATCCCACCCCTGGTTTCATTAAATATATTCAAAACAAAAGAAAAAGATGCATTAATTAAGATGACAAAGTCTAACAATCTTTCAAAAAAGAAAGTCCTACACAAGCCCTGTTTCATGTAGTGATATCTACTTATCAATTATGCAGAATTAAAGTTTATGATTGTTAAAGATACAATAAGGGAACTGCCACATGTGTAGGGTAAGGAAAAAACAGGTTATAGGAAACTACGGTGATTCTAGAGGTGTTCATAGGAAGTAGAAGTAATGTTTATAAATTTTTCAGATGACACAGAATTGAGTGGATAGCTAATATAGAAACAAAATAAATTGGAGAAACAAAATTAACAACCCTAAATGTAATGAGATAAGCACAACTTTTTTTTACTTAGGAAATAAAAAGGGGATAGCAGATAACTAGGTTGATATCAGTATTTGTAAAACAACAACAGTGGAATAATAAGTAACTACAAATTTAATATGAGGCAGTGTTGTGTGGCTACAAGAAAAAAAGAAATGCACTCCACTCTGTTTATTACATTCAATTTGAGCACTGCACTTGAATGATTTAGAGAAATTGGAACAGTTTACAGAAAGAGAGTAATGAAGATAAAGGGTCTAGAAACAATATTATATGAACAAGGATTGAAAGAGCGGAATATATTTAGCATTGGAAAAGGCAGTTGTGAGGGTATATGATATTATATCAAATATCTGAAAGAATATCACAGAAATCTTGTGGACTTTCATTTCAGACTGCAGGAATGAAAGTTAATTGAACCTAATAAGCTGCCAAAAGAACTCTAGAATACTAATTATCCAGTGGGATATTTGTCAATGAGAGCAGGAAGAAGATAGGATGGCTGAAAGTAGAAATTTCTATCCCTCTGTAGGAAATAATAGTACTATATAACTGTCAGTTGGGAATTTTGCTCCTACATCTCAAACAAGGGCATTTGCCTAGACCCAGAGTCCTTTATAGAAAGGCACCAATTATTAATTATTTTTGAAGTTTTCTTTTAAAAATAGGAATGTACAATATAAGGATAATGACCAGAAAAGATAATCCTTTGAAGAAATTGAGGGGTTTTGCCCAATAAGTGCTGAAAAGAGTCTCTACCTCCCTCTATCCCCTAAGGCATGGGTCTTCACACTTGGCAAGTTTAAGACTTGTGGACTTCAACTCCCAGAATTCCTGAGATAACATGACTGGAGGAAGAATTCTGGGAGTTGAAGTCCACAAGTCTTAAAGCTAGCTGTCAGGATTCCGACACTTAACCCCATTGATTAACCCAATCATGAGTCTCTAGCTAAACTCCAAAAGAATTAATTGGAAGTTAAAAGATGCGACATTGCCTGGGTATAGCTGACTCTGAGACACATAATTCACCTTTGACCCTGATTTTCCCCCACCCCCTGGATGTATCAGAATTCATATTCTCCAGTGGGACACATCCATAGCCAAGAGTAATCAATCATACTCTCCAGATAGAATTTTGTGCAGCAGAAACCTCGGTCACCTAGAAACTATCTTTGAAAACGTTTATGGAATGCAAGCTGCCCACTGCTTTCCCCCTCCCTTTCTGTTGGCAACTCTAAAGAGACCACAGAACTATTTTATGAGTTGACACTATCAAGTTTGAAGACCTCTGACCTAAGGTTTTGCTACTGACTTTGGGTAGCTAACATTGCTATAGCACTTGAAATGAAACAGAAAGGAAAATCCTAAACTGGATTCAGGAGCATATTCACTGAAAGTTGCATTTCCTGTGGAAAAATTATATTTGGTCCTAGAAAATTCATAGAGGCAGGCAAGCGAAGAGATGTGCGTTTCTGTGGTTCTTGGACTATTTTTTATTTATTTATTTATTTATTTATTTATTTATTTATTTATTTATTTATTTATTAACACATTTATATACCACCCTTCTCCCGGAGGACTCAGGGCGGTGTACAGCCAACCATAATACATTCTACAATTATAAAAGTTAAAAGAAGATTAAACATCCTAAGGCTGCCTTAAAAATTTAAATTATACCCACCCCCAATAAATTAATAAAACCCCGAATATTAAAAGCCTAAAATTTAAAACCCAAAATTCTAAAATTACTCTAAAACTCCCACTTCAGCCCAGGCCGGCCTGCTTGAAGAGCCAGGTTTTTAATGCACGTCTGAATGCTCTCAGGTCGGTGTTATTACATAACTCCGGAGGCAGACCATTCCAGAGGGTGGGAACCCCCACAGAGAAGGCTCTATTCCTCGGGGTCACCAGGCAGCACATAGATGCCGTCAGTACCCGAAGGAGGCCCTCCCTGTGGGAGCGCACAGGTCGGTGGGAGACTACCGGCAGAACGCGGTCCTGCAGATAGCCTGGTCCAATGCCATGGATCGCTTTAAAGGTCAAAATCAGAACCTTAAAGCGAACCCGGAAGGTCACTTGTACCTTGTACCTCCTCAACTAGTTTGTTGTCATTATGAACAGTAGGCCATTCTATTCAGTTTAACAGATGAATATTTCTCTGTAAATTTATACTGTATTTACATCTGATTTCTGCATTACTTTTCCAAATCATTGCCTCTAAGGGACATCACCTGGAGATGCTATGTAGCTACTTTGAGCTCCATTCCAGAAGAAAATTAGGATACAAAAAATAAAAATATATTCTTTGTATTTTACCTGTAGTGATAGTCTTTTGCTAGAAAGTTGGTAAAGATTTACTATCTTCCCTGAGAGTAATTTTGCTGATTTGAAACCTTCTGAAAACAACATAATTTCAGCAATGAGTTCATAATCCGGTATTACCATTGACATAGGACGAAATAATGATTTTAAGTTGTCTGGAAGTTCCACGCGACCTTTGTATCTTAAAAGGAAAGTTAATGTCATCACATTCATTAAAAACACTTCAATATGTTAGTTTTATCACATACAAATAAAAATTCCTTTCAACAAAGATACAGTACTAGTCTGAAAAAGTAGAGTTCACTACAGTTTAGATTAGAAAACAATTTTATGATCACTATTATGATAGTGGATTATGGCAATAAGTGATATTTAAATGCAAGTGAAAAATTATCTAACATTCTGAAATTGATAATAGTGGTAATTTAAAACTACAACATTCGGAAAATATATAATTCAGTTGCAGTACATATTCCTTGTATTTAAAAGATTCCATGATCAATCCCTGAATCAACAAATTAGGCTAAAAAATATTATTTTCTGAAATCTTGAAGATGCAAAACTATGGACAATATGAAACTAATTCTATCAAAATTACCAGTTTATAGAACATAGCTTCATACATTTGTAAAAAAATAATACGCCCTCCCCCCAAAAAAGGTTCTTTCTGTTCTGGTGTTGTGGAACAATGATAGCTACAGTTATCACTTACCCAGGATTCATGGTAATACAAATTGCACAATGTGGTCTCAGACGGATTTCTTTTCCTTCCAGAACAAATCTGTGTTAAATGTAAAAACAGTTCCAAGTTACAGTATTATACTACAGTTAAGGAATAAGTAGTGTACCAAGTTACAAAAGCCTTGGGTTTGACACCTCTGGCCTAAAACATAAGATACAATTGAAAATAGTACAATATTAGCATAATACATTGATAATATTTACACATATGACGTTTGCATCGGCATAGACTACTATTAGGAAGATTCTAAGTTTGGGGGAGGAGACCTGTCTATATATGTCCACATGGAGCATAGTGCAAAGGAGCTCAGTTCTGATTCCAACACAGGAGTTCAGAATAAGTACACCACTGTAGAACAAATTAGAACAAATTATGTATCTGTAAAAATGACTATTTAAAGAAGTACACTTATTGCTAAGCAATCTGCCATAATTCTTTCTGATGCTTTTCTATATTATATTTATAGCACAAATAGCAGGTTTCCTTAAGGAGATAATTAGTTGACCTATAAAATACAGAATATACTATTTTGCCAAAGGCCCAGTGCAGATATCCAAGCCACGAAGTTTGATTAATGTCAATAGATATGCCCATATATAGGATTAGCATAATGTCCAGAAGTGCCCATTTGGCAAAAAGCAGTACATATACAAAGACTGCTTATGCAGAATGATTAAGCTCTGACAAAATAAAGATATGTTAATTGGCAGATCTAAGTATAACAGAATCTACCACTTACTCAACCTTTTTTCCAAACTTGTTTATAGATTCCCACATCTATTTTAACTCAGCTTTTCAGTTACAGCTAAAAACTAACCATATATTTAGAAACCATATATTTATAAAAAATTATTCTTCTTGCAACCAAAAACATCAGATGATGAAGAATGAGCTGATCCAAAGTTGTGATCTCATTTTTTGCTTATGAACCTTTTTACCATGAGCTTTCCCAAAAAAAGTTTTATCTACAATTATCCCATAATGTCAGTTTCTAGTGAAAAGTAGGATCAAATTTAAGGCTTCTTCCCAACTTCATATATATACTAGGTTTACCAAAAGTCAGACCAACCATAATATGTTTATTACGGTTTTATATTCAAATAAAATATTACTGATCTTAATGTACATCAAAAGGCTAAGGAAGTATTGTTACGAAAGTGACAACCAATTAAACATGATGTAATCATGTAATGATTTTTGATTAATCATTTAAATTTCATGAAGCACAAAGTCAAAAAGTAAGTTCAATGGCACAAGAATAAGTCAAGAAAATTAAAATCCCCACCTTCATGTGAAGCTCATAATTGTTCCCATTTTATAAGAACTTTCTCCATAATATATCAATCTGCTTAAAATGACTTACCAACATAGAAACTTGAAGCATATATATCAATCTTGCAGCAACATTAGTTTTAACACTACTTATTTTTTTCATACATTCATGTTGATTTTTACCAATTTGTGTCTATCTGCATTAATTTGAGATGGACATTTAGAAATAATAGCATTTATCAACAAAGAAATCTCTCTAAAAACAATTATTAAAGATTTTCAAAGAAAATGTTGGGTCCCATTTTTTACAAACATCCATATAAAGTACCAATATAAAGTACTTTAGAAGACTAGGAATTATTAATAAGATAAAGAATGTCAGCATACAAAAGAATTTATGTTTGACACTGGACATCTTAATATCCCAAATTCTTTCAATTGCCTAATAAAATAGGCCAGCAGTTCCTGAATCAAATAATAATAAGGAAACATAGGACATTGATCAGTTCTATGTGACATTCTAATCAACAAGAAATTATTCCAATTATGATAGCCAGCTAACAAGGTCAGAATACAACCTTTTCAGACAATACACAAAAATGAAAGTAAAATTATAATTAACTGGTACATGCTTCAAAAATTTAAACAGTACAATATAAAACTTTTGATCATAAACACAAGATCCATTGCCAAATCCACTTTATTTGATTTTATACTAATCTGGTGTTTTCTGATGCTTGACATCTTTTTATAACACCTGATTGGCCAAGATCTGGTAAATAATATATAGTAATAAAGTAATACAATTTGAAATCTGCAAATTAAGGTACTTATCATTTGTGCTCTTGCCTTTTTAGATCATTAGAAGACATCCATCCAGCTCTAGGCAAGAATTAAGATGAAATCTTTCTTCCACAACTTTGTTATATCAATGATACAACACAGAGCAAAACTGCACACATCTTTGAACATAAAGTATTATTATTAATAAAAGCTCCCAGCAATTTCAAATAAATACCTGACACTGAGGCTATCTTTAGCTGCCTTAATTGCTTGAAGATGTGAAGCAATTGCAGAGAGGACTTCTATATCAATCCGATTGAACTCATCAAAACAACACCATGATCCAGATTGAACAAGCCCGAAGAACAATTTTGCCATTACCTTAAATAGACAAAGAAAGATTAAAGCATAACAAGTGAGGAATAAGGTCTCATGCAATTTATCACCAAGTTCAAAACTAAAAGAGCTATATCTGCCTTTGTAATACTTATATACGTACTTATGGAAAAGTTTCATAATTTTTGTCCAATTCAAACATTTTCAAACAGACCAGGAAAAAAGACCTCCTGCCAGTTTATTAAGGGTTATAAACCTATTCTCAGATATCAGCAACAGCTAAGCAAACCAAACCAAGGCAATAACCCTTTACTTACCAACTCTCAATACAGTAGCATCATACTACTTCATTACTTTCATTATCTCAAAAAATCAATTTCTTTAAAATAATTAATTTTTATCAAATGATCAATTGATTTATTGTTTTTATTGCTTAGTATGATTGAGTGTTTAGTGCACATAGTGTAATTACTGAATATCTGATTAGTAATATCAGTGATTTAGTGAATTTAATTGACCAGTGTGTTTAGTAATTACTGTAATAAATTAGGCTGTTTGTTGCTTAGCAAAATTATTTGATTAGAATGATTTGAATAACCAATTGATTGATTGGTTGATTTTTAGTAATAATCAACCTTATTTTTGATTTGTTCTCTAACATGTCAATTAACATTTATTAATTACCAACATTCATTAAGTAACTGTCTATCACATTAACTAGCTATTGTAATTGATTACTGTACTATTGCCATTGACCATGCCAGCCAAAAACTCCAAACCAAAACAAAAGAAAAATATCTCTATCAATGACCTCCCAGACTCCTGCACATGTTTCAGATGTCTTGAAATCATCAGTGAAAGCGAAATTTACATCAAATGCCGCCTATGCGATAATCTGGCCCACCCTGCCTGCTTAAATGCAAACAAAAGCCTAGCTGATATGGTTAAACATTCAGATACATTCTTTTATCTGTGTCCATCATGTTCTCCTAAGCTAAATAAACTGAGTACCCTACCTGACAGAGTTGAAAGCATAGAATCACTCATTCACTCAATAGAAGAACGCTTAGCAAAACATTTTGAAACAACTATACAAGCAAGCCTAATCTCTCTTGAAAAAAAAATACAGCACAGATGAGTACCTATCAGCTCAAAATCAAATCCCACAAGAACCACAACCTCTACCTCAACTACAATCACAACTACAACCAAAAATAATCACCAAACCACAGCCACAAACAATTACTATCCCTTCAAATAATTCCACAAATAATATCTCCTTACTCATCAGACACCATGGAACGTGAACAGAAACGTCCAAATGCCATCTTATTTGGTCTCGAAGACACCAACGAATCAGATGACATCACCAAAGTTTGTGATATCATAAGCAACTCAAATACAACAAACATCTCTCCTGAAGATATCATTGAAATAACCAGAGATGGCCATGGGTACAAATACAATGACAGCTCTGTGGCCCCAAGATTTTGTAGATTTGTATGCAAAAATGAGTCCAGCAAATGCATATTCATTCATACAATAAATGCCATTGCAAAAACCAATCCCAATCACAAAAAACTTCACTCAAGACCATACTGCAAAGAATCCGCTCCCGTGAACTCCGCGTAGAATTCAAAAACGGTCTAGACAATTGAGAAAAGGACCTATACATTGACTACAGAGCTGATTGCATCAAAAGAAAGTCACACAACCCACAACTCCACATCCAACCCCACTCCATCCAATCCAACATTACTCAAAACTAGGCATGCACGCCCCTAACTACCTCTATTCCAACCACAACTGGCCTTAAATGCAAGCTACTCAATGCAAGAAGCCTTGTAAATAAAATACCTGAATTTCTCTTCTTACTAAATATGGCTAAATTCGACATTATATTTGTCTGTGAAACATGGCTCAACGCATCTTTCCCTGACTCCATTACCACAGTAAGAGACTATCATGTTTACCGATCAGATCGTGAAATCCGTAGAGGAGGTAGTGTTGCTATCTTCTATAAAAAGTCCCTGCATCTAAAAAACATCCAAGTTACCCAGGAGCTTGCTATTCCTGAGACCATTGTCTGTGATATCACATTTTGGTTCTTACTATGTTACAGAGTCCCTGATTATGACATCGAACATGCAAACAAGGTAAATGCACTACTAACATGTGCAGCATCCTGCCCACACGTTTTTATCTTTCTTGGTGACTTCAATTTACTTCATATTAACTGAACCCTTAACGAATGTACAACTGAACCCACACATGCAACCTTTTACAATGCTGTAACAAATCTGGGACTAGAACAACGAGTAACCAACAACACTAGACTTAACAACTGCCTCGAGCTCATCTTCTGCAATAGACTGAATTCAATTTACGGAATACAAATTAAAGAACCTTTTTCCAACAGTGACCACAACATGATTGACTTTTGTCTCAACATACGTCCACACAAAAATCATCACAATGACGGAATCCCCAATTATAACTTCAAAAAAGGCAACTATGATCTTATAAACAACGATCTCTCATCCCTTGACTGGCAATTTTTGTTCTCTGGATGCAATACTGTAGAAGACAATTACAACATATTTTTACTTGAAGTCAAAAGAGTAATCAAACTATATGTATCATTGACAACTCCCAAAACCAGAAAAAACAAATTACCCAAAACAACAAGGAAGCTTCAATCCAAAAAGAAATCACTTTGGCAGAAAATCAAATCTGGTCACGTTGTCAACTTCAAAAACCAATATAAAAATTTATGCCCCCAGATAAAAACTGAATGCATCAATTATCACATTAAACAAGAAGAAAACCTTCTACGCACCAATTCCACCCGTGCTTTCTACAATTTTGTAAACAACAAACTAAAAGACTCAAGATCCATCCCACCCCTGAAAGGACCTAATGGTAAAGACTGCAACAACGACACTATTAAAGCCAACCTCTTTAACATATTCTTTGGCTCAGTATTTGTAAACAGCAATGGATCATGCCCAATATTTCCTAGTCGAACCACAGACAACTACAATGATCTAATACATATCAATTTTACAGAAGACAAAGTTGAAAAAGCACTACGCAATCTAAAACCATCTCTATCTATTGGACCGGACGGAATATGTGCCTACTTCTTAAAAAAGCTATCCATTGTCATAGCCGAACCTCTAAGCATAATATTTGAAAAATCTTTCAGGACCAGCTCCTTGCCAAAACTATGGTCACAAACCACGGTCATCCCCATCTTCAAAAAGGGAGACCCCAGCCTAGTTGAAAATTACAGACCAATCTCTTTATGCTGCATCAGCTGTAAAGTCATGGAATCAATTATTAACCAATCCATCATCCTCCACTTAGAAACAAACAACCTACTCTCTAATCAACAATTTGGTTTTAGGAAAAAACTATCATGTAATCTGCAACTCAGGAAAAAACTATCATGTAATCTGCAACTCTTACACTGCAAAAACATATGGACTACACAACGATCAGGGCAAAGCAATAGACGCTACTTACCTAGACTTCTGTAAAGCCTTTGATTCAGTGGTACATGACAAACTACTCCTAAAATTAAAATCTTATGGTATCTCTGGATACCTGCATAACTGAATAGAAGCTACCTCTACACAAAAATCAAGTCAACTAATAGTCAAAGCCAAATTGGTGCTAGATAAAGGTAAAAAGAATTCATGGAGAGCTGGATGTTGGTCTTTTGTGTCAATGCAATGACTTCAAATTTATGACACATTTATCCCTCCTTTCCAGTTCAGTCTGCTCTTCTCCTATAACTGGCCTTGACTGTTCCACCCTTGTATGCTCAGGGTTTTCATCTTCTGAACACCACTAAGCTGTCTCTTACTGCCTTTATGGGAAGTTTGCCAGAGTAAAGAAGTATAGGTTTATTAAGCGGGAATAAGCCAGAAACCATGCCAGGAAAGTGTCCATGGAATATGAGTAGTCATATTCAAATGGTAAATTAAATAATTTAAGCAAGGAATGGGTATAATTGTACTTTGTTTGCAACTCCTTCCTTCCACCTAAATGAAAAGATAAAGATTAGCTAATATGGTAGGGAACATATTGAAAATCAGGGAATGGAAGATAACTGTCTCACTAGTTTGCTTTTGGAATAAAAGTATGCTTTATGATAGCCCAAGCTCATCATGGCACAAAAAATGCGACAATATTTACAACATGCTCTCAAAATTCCAAATATACTCAAAGGTTTGCATACTTATGTTCTACATTGTATCTTAAACTAAAATTGTTTATCATACCTTATCATCCAAATCTCCAGAACAATTGTATGTAAGACAGAATTTTCCCAAAGCCTAAGAGTAAAAAAGTACAATATTGAACAGAAGCAGTTCTATTTAACTGAATTGTTATCAAATAAGCATTAAATATCAAATAAGATTATATGCTTTTGGTTTAGATTTATCACTCACATTCCAGTATTTTGCCTCTTTCCTAAAGGAGATCTATGTTTTCAAATTTAAAAATTGAAATGCAATTTTGAAAAAATGAAGGCTCTTAAAAACATAGAATATATACAGTATGCAGAATGCCTTAGCTAAAAGGATTTCTGCTAATTCAGAATGCCTGATAGCTAAACATTGTCTTTTCACCTTTGGACACATGTTAATTTTGTAATATATTCTAAAATGTTGGTTCTTCGGTTCTTAAATTTATATTAAAAATTAATAAAATTATTTCACAATGCTAAACTTACGTATAGCTACTTGTCTAAGATAGTTACATTTAAAATGTTTGCATATTTTGAAGGTTCAAAAAAACCACATTCTAAATGCAGGATTAAAAATAAATATTACCCTAACTTTTTTGAAGATCAGAGAAAGTATATTTAAATAACATGCCGTGAGACAATAAAGTCTCCCATCACTATTATATTAACTATGGATTCAAGCTAATCTCTAGTCTAAATATGAAAATTGCATTTTTATTTTTCATAGCTTTATAAATCCTCCATAGCAAAATAAAGTATCTTTCACTAGCAATCAACAGTTAATTCATTGAAAATGCACAGTAAGTTAATCCTGTCAGGAAGGCAGGAAGAAGACATTCTGGTGTGTCTGTGTCTGTTGTTTCTAGCCTAATCGTTATCTTTATTGCCCTGTTTAAGTGTTTTCAGAAACTGCCTCTGGGATTAAGCCTTGTTACATTGTAACAGCTAATAGTTCTTGGCAGTACATCCAGACTTAATGTAGCCTGAGCTGCTTCTCTTGAGTTTCTTTTTCCTTTGCTGGTACTTTTATTAGGGGCTTGACTTTCTTAAAGAGAAAGGGTTGTTTTGAGCATTTTACACTGCTTTCCTGGTTCCTGGCACTGTCCTTTTGGGGTGTACTTCCAAGAAACAGGATGAAAGCTTGGCACTGATTATTTTACTGCCTTTCTGGGGGCATGTGATCTTTAAATCTGGATGCTTTCCTTAGGATATCTTGATATTTTGTGAGGTGAATGAAACCAGCCGGTATCTTTAAGTGATGCAAATGGATCTAAGGATTGCTTCTCCTGGGTGGGAAAGGGTGCTTTATCAATTTACTGAGCACAGGAGTCTCTTGTCTATGGAAATTATCCAGTCATCCAGGTCATGGTTGTCCCAAAGGTGCTTTTTTCAAAAGGCAACTGGATTTTCTTGGTTTCCAGGAAGTCCAGTTGCCTCTTGAAAAAGCACCTTTGGGACAAGAGTCACTTGCATTGCTTAGGAGTGGCCAAGGCACATGATTGTTAACTGATAGTAAGATTTTTTAAAAAATAGGAGGTAGGGGTGTGGCTCCTCCCTCCAATTCATTTTAGTTTTCTCTCATGATAATAAGATTTATTTAAATATCTGTGGCATGTACTAATTTTATTGTGATTCTGACAAGCTTGGGAGGGCAGAGACTTGAATCTGGGTCCCCTATATACTTTATTAATTTGTCGCTTTAACTTGGCATTTTGTAGCCCAAGTGTGCCCATCCACTTTCTGGAGAGCTTAAATAAAATCTCTGCTAAAGGATTTCGCTTTATAAGCAAGAGTTGGCTCCTGATAGTTATCATTGCATTTTAACTATTTTAAATCCTCAAGGTGCTCTGGCACCCTGCCTGATTTTTAACTCTGGGTTGCAGTATTGCTGATGAAAAGGAAGGTATTCAGACAGAATGGTTTAGGTTTCCATGATGGCTGTGACTGTCATTGATTTTCAGTGTGTATTCCCCCATTTATTATCTAAAGATTGGTATTTAGGGCAGTTTTTTTAAAACAAAGAAGCTTTTTGTATATTTGTACAGGTAATCTTTGACTTACAACAGTACATTTAGCGACCATTCAAAGTTGCAATGGCACTGAAAAAAGTGACTTATGACCATTTTTCACACTTACAACCGATGCAGCATCCCCACGGTCACGAGAGACCAGATGAGAACAAAGCATCCCTTGATGTGAGTGATGTCAAATTGGCCATGCCCGCCCAATCACATGACCACCCAGCCACACCTACCCAGCCAGTCATTAAGGCAGAGAACCATTTGTTAAATTATTTGAATCCCACCACTACTTCCAAGGTCGGCAAAATGGGGACCCAGATTGTTGGGGGCAATATGATGGCATTGTAAACTCCTCAGAGATTGCTGCAAAGTACTATGGTGTGGTATATAAGTCTAAGTTCTATTGCTATAATTAAAGAGGATTTTGGGGGAGTTAGGTAGCCTTAAAAATGTAATAAATACCTAACTGGCAGCTTGTAAATCAGTATTGCGCAAAGCAATTTAGCTCAGCATCCAACAGATTATAAAAGATATCAGTGTAATAACTCTGAGCAGAGTCCTCATGCTCTTGAACAAATCTGATTGCAAGAGTTAGATGTGTGAAGGGAAGAATGAGTAGTATATAAGAGTGGAAATGTGAACAGTGAATATTCTATTTCAGTCAAGAGTAGTAACACATGGAATTCTGGGCTGTTAACTCACTAAAAGATCGTAAGCTGCCTTTCTAATTAGTACTTAGGGAAATTAGGGAAAGGAATTTCCCTGGGTGCTGCATGTATGTTTTCTCTAAATAAATTCATTTCCTCTCTTTACCATCGCTGAGAAAGATTTGTTTCATTAAGCAAGTCAATCACATTCACTTGAGGACTGCTGAGTAAAGCAAGAGATAGAGCATATGCTAAAAGGAGAGACAGAAAGAACATATTTGATTATGTAGAACAGGGCTGTCAAACTCCTGGCCCATGAGCTGGATGCATCATGCACTGGCCAAAGTGAAGGGGAAAAGTGTCCCAATATATCACATGATTCTGCTGTAATGATATGAGTTTGACACCCCTGATGTAGGACTTATAAGATATTGGTTTGAAAGGGAAATTGAGTAGCAAATGGCAGTACTATGTTGTCCTGAAATATGTATTTGCTATTAATTGTGCAGAAGACATACCAGTATACATTTTACAAAAAGCATATAATGATATAGAATATAGCACTTACTTTTGACAGATCTTTAACTGTCTCTGTTTTTCCTGTACCTGCTGGCCCAGCAAGACAGCATCCTAAATTTAATTGTAGTGCTCCAGTAATGGTTAACCAACACTGATCAGTAAGAGGCGTGATAACCAATCGTGGAGAGCAGCCTAAATATTCATAACCATATTCAAAGGAAGCGTAACCTTGAATAACTGTGCACAGGTTGCATTCATGCCATTTGTAACGCAATTGCCTAAATAAAACATGTTTACATAGCAGTTAATGACTCATATGGATTATCAAATATTATAGGTATCAGATTATACTGGTATAAAAATTCAGTGTTGTAAGAATTGAATTTTTCAATATACAAAGCAATCCCCAAATCCATTAAATACAAAATTATGTTAAAAGGGTAGGAAAATGAGATATCTGGGAACTGGAGTGTTATAGTGGTTAAAATACAAGATCAGGAATGGGGACTTCCCATATTCTCCCAAGCCCCTGAAGTCATGACAAGAAGCAATGGGTGGAAACTAATCAAGGAGAGAAGCAATCTAGAACTAGGGAGAATTTTTCTGACAGAATAGTTAATCAGTGGAAATTGGACAACCATTTGCCTTAAATGGTACAGAGCTGGCTTCCTGCCTGAGCAGGGGGTTGGACTAGAAGTCCTCCAAGGCCCCTTCCTATTGTGTTATTCTGACTCCCAGGTTCTAAGCCTTCCATGGCATGGAAACCAGCTAGATGGTCACTCATTCCCTCTCATTCTTAAATGGTATCAGACTTTGTAAATGGTGTCTGAAGAAGAAAACCTGTTACATTTTCCATATGAACTAGGTGAGCACAGGGGAAAACAAACAAAGACAAACTCTCAGAAAAGTTTACAATGAAGTAACTAAAATCAAGCTTTTATTTTAGTGATAGCAATATGAACATTCTGTTCAAGTATAAACATTCTGCACTGGCATGAGTTCACCTTGAGGTAAAAATAAGCTTTTATGCATAATACACTGCTTCAAATGTCTTATTTATATGAAACATTTACATTCAAATATCAACATAAGCCAGATTTAAAAACAACAACAACTGCTGGTCTGTTGGAAAAAGGAGTGCAATGGTATACTCTTTAAGGATGGTTTATGATACAGTTATGCTAAAAATAGTAAGAAATAAGTGGTTCTTAGTACTTTCAGAGAGAAAGGAGAAAAAGCCTTCATTTCCACTTGCTCATACCAAGTGCATCTGTTCTTAAGGGCTGGAAAGTAGCCAATGTGACTAGATTTTTTTTAAAGGTCAAAGAACAAGAAAAGGCTAGTTAGCTTAACCTCAGTTATGGAGATAACATTTGAAAGAATCACTAAAGAGATAATATTGAGAAACATAGATCCTGCCTCACTAAAAAGAAACCAACACTGCTTCTACAAAGTTGCTAACAAAATGTGCATACTTTTAAAGGGTAAGATTCCAGCATGAAAATTTAGGGAACAAAAATAGAAGTATCACACAGTTCTAACTCCCAAGTGGTCTTCAAGAGCAGGCACACATAGAGTGTGTTATAGTAATCCAGCTAAGAGGTGACTAAGGCAGTGAATTCTTTATATCTACTCAGAACCCTTGGATAAAATGCATACAGTCAATTTATGAACACACATAAAAGAGAATGGAACAATATTGCATCTGAAATTAAATATCTGCATTGCATATTATATTTACATTTTTGCTTATTTTAAATACTTATTCTTTAATATATCTTAGCATTTAAGGTAAACTCTTAAATTATACCTTGTCCATTCAAAATCTTTAATGCCAATCTCTTGATCTATCAGTAAAGATAATATATCTCTATTATGGATGGACAAAGAAATCAAAGCTTCTAAAGTACTTTGCTTATGGTAGGGAAGAATATCTGATGCTATCTCTGTAAGTTGCTCTAGAACGCTGATCAGATCATCCAGGTCTTCTATCATTTCCTTTTTTGAATTAGAACTCAACATAGCTGCTTCACATTCCTGAGAAAACTTTATGTGACTCTAAAAGTGAAATACTATATTAGTAATGATAATAACATTTTAAATTATTTACTTGTATTTACTTGTAAATAATGTAATTTTTGAAACAGGAGAGTATTTAAACATCCTTCAGAGTATCCCCATTAGACTAAGGCAAGGCAAGTCACATTAAAATGTATTTCCCTTATTCCCTTGAGGAATAAGGAACTTGAGGAAAGGGAAATAAATCAAATTTAGAAGGAATAGAAGGACCCCCCCCCCAATTCCAAATGTGGTGGAACATAGGATACAAAAGAAACAAGTTGAATCCTAATAAGGCAGAAGAGTTAGTTGTTCCCCAAACAAATATATATTGTTTGTTAACTGCTATACTCACATCTATGTTGTAATATGTACTTTCTTTAAATCAACAAATAAGAATAATCTTTTTTATATCCATAAATTTCTCAATAGTCTGCTAAAGAACAAAAATCTGCTCTGCACACATTTACCAGGATAAAACCACATTGCATTTCTGAAATATTGTTCACTGTCATCTTTTCAAGCATAGATTAAATTAATCTTTAGTAATTTTTGCATTCATTCTTGCATTTTCCCTCTGTATAGGAGAGTAATTCCAGCATTCTTTCCTTAGGCACACAGGCAGTTTTCACTTACATGTCATACAGCCATACAATCCATATGCATATATTATTATTTCTCCAGTTATATCATCTATACTTATTTTTAAAACATTCTTACAGATGTTATAACTCACTTTTCTTCCATTTTTTCTTGAACATTGTTATGGTTTTCTCTGACAATGTGATGACCCGGAGCGTGGCACAAAAGCAACATAGTCACAAAAGTAGGTAAAGTCCCTTTAATACCTCCAACTTGGCCCCCAATGTCCAGTTATCATCGGCTGGAGAAAAAACTCTCCCAAGAACAGTTTTTAAAGAGAAGAAATTCAGTCCGAACCCAAAGAATATATAAATTATAAATAAAAACCAACACAAACCATGCTGCAGAAATTAACGAGACAGGGCAGGATAAGAAATTGCAGACTTCAAAAGATAACGAAACACACAGTTGGCAGGATGCCAGAACCCAGATAAGACTTGACAAACAAAGATAATTCACACTTTGCTTCCAGCAAGGTGCTGTGCCCAAATGCCCTTTTAAAATCCTGTTTTCCCAGCTGCAGCTAATGAAGGGAATCAGGGTCTTTTTCTCCCTTGTAACCCACATAACTCACGTTGCTTCCTTCTCCATTCCTCCCTGTGTGCCCTGGGATGAAGAGGGGGTGGCACTGGGTGTTCCTCTGAGTGCCCAGCCAGACTGTGCCCTTTCCCAGTTTCTTCCACAGACACCGGAGCCACACTCCCACTCTCTGTCAGCTGCTCGACCTCCCCTTGGAATCAGATTCCAACAGGGGCATGACAGACTCCAACCTGAGGACCTTAGTCCATCAAGTTGTCAGCCGAGAAACCACAGACAATCAATCATTTAAGGGTGACCAGGCAGACAATCAGCAAGAGTAGATGAGGTTGGATTCAGATGCTGAGGGTTAGACCCTGGCAAGCTTCTAAATTTTGGCTAAAGTTGTCCAGTTTTAATTTTATTTATTAATTTAAAATATTTATAGAGCCACACATATTCCAACCAAGTAAATGTATAGTTAATATAGTTAAATAGTACTATATTTTGCTTACCACAATCAGTATCACCTGTCCTGGATGGGTAAAAAACCATTCTTTAAATTCCATTTGATTCCACTCTGTAATTCCAACTTCTATAAACCTTAAAGTATATTATATAGTCAGAAAATCATGAAATCTTTGAAATATTCTTTTTAGAAGCTACTAAACCATCTCCGGGGTTCTGGGATTCTACCGGTTTGGTAAACCAGCTGTTATGATTCTCCATAGTTCGGAGAACTGGTAAATTGAGCCTGTGGCTGGCCCCACCCCTCTCTACTGCTTTTCCACTCCTTCCCCAGTCAGTCCCTATTGCACGTGCGCAACATTGTGCGCATGCGTGACATGCCTGCAGCCTGCTTTTGCCTGCCTGCCAGGCCAGCCATTGCTGCTGGCCTCCGAACTGAGCAGCCTTGATCTGCCTGCTCACAGGTAAGCCTGCGAATCATGCTAGCCCCTCTCCCACTGTCCCTGGGCCTCCCTGGGCTTTGCCCAGCCACCTCCGGGTTTCCCTGGGCCTCACCCATCTGTCTCTGGGCCTCGCCGGGCCTTATCCAGCCATCTCTGGGCCTCCCTGTTCCTTGCCGGGAATCCCCCACCTTGTGCACATCCTGGACCTGCTCCCACCTGGCCGCCTGCTTCTTGACATTAGCAGAGGCTACTGGTTAGAGTGAAGGGAACCATAGTGCTGGTCTCCCGTGGCAGTGAGTGCCAAGGGCATAGCTAGAATTGGAAGAGGTTGCACATCTCTGGTAGAAAGAACCAGAGCTTCTTGATGCGAGAGCAGCTGCCACCTCGCTCATACCTGTTCATCCAAGCTGCTGGTGTTGCCCCAGTTCTTTCCACCACAGTCGCACAGCCTTTTATTTCAATTCTAGCTATGCCCTTGACACTCACTGCTGCTAGAGCCCAGCATTGTGGTTCCCCTCGCTCCAACCAGCAGCCTCTGCTTGCATCCAGAAGCCAATGGTCAGGTGGGAGGAGGCCAAGGTGGGGTGCCATTTCCGGACCAGTCCAAACAGCGGATGGGTGAGCAGGCATCCCTCAGGGTGATGCGGCAATGGCGGAGGCCGGAACATGCCACTGCTTTCTCTGCTGCACTGGGGCTGAGGCTGAGAGGGGCAGCAGAGGTGTCCCGAAAGGGAGGATGGGAAATCCTGGGGCTGCTTCCTGCAGCTTCACTGCCACCACGCTCGCCATCCCCACCATGATGCTCCGAAAGGGAGGGCGGATGGATGTTTCAGCTTTCTTCATTCTCCAGCCGCCCACTGCTCTGGAATTCGCCCAATCAGTTCGTCCCAGCCCAGGTGTGTGTGTGCATCACGAGAGTTTGGTGTGTGTGTGTGAGTGTGAGAGAGATAGAGATAGAGAGAAAGAGGGAAGGAAGGAAGGAAGGAAGGAAGGAAGGAAGGAAGGAAGGAAGGAAGGAAGGAAGGAAGGGCAAGAAAGAGAGCATGAAAGAAAGAGGAGGAAAGAAAGAGGAGGGGAAAGAAAGAAAGAAAAGGAGAAAGAAAGAAAAACAAATAGGAAGAAAGAGAGGGAGGGAGGGAGAGAGAGAGAGGAAGAGAGAGAGGAAGAGAAAGAGAAAGAGGAAGAGAGAAAGAAAGAAAGAAAGAAAGAAAGAAAGAAAGAAAGACAGAAAGAAAGAAAGAAAGAAAGAAAGAAAGAAAGAAAGAAAGAAAGGGAAAGAGAGAGAAGGAAGAGACAAGAAAGAAAAGAGAAAATGGAGAGAAAGAAAAAGGGAAGAGAAAGGAAGAAAGGGATAGACAAAGAAAGGGGGATAGAAGGAAGGGACAGAAAGAGAAAGAATGAGAGGGAGGAGAAAGTGAATGAGATATATGGATGGATAGATAGATACATGGAAGGAGGAAGACAGGAAGAAACAAAAAAAAAGGAGAGGAAGGACACAAACCCTGGCTTCAGAAAACTCTTTGAAACAGCAATCTAGGGCTAGCCTGCAAGGGATCTCAGAGGTCATCTTTTAGTCCAACCCTCTGCTCCAGCAGTTTTGGAAGGGAGGGAGGGAGGGTGGGTGTGTGGGTGTGTGCATGGCTGTCAAAAGTCCAAAAACAGGTCAAGTAACTCTGAGGAGGTCAGCCATTAATTAGAATACTTGTTAAGCAACCGGCCATTAAGCGAGGACCACTTGTATTTGGTTTGCCAGTCACATGGCCATGCCCACCCACTCACATGACCACCAAGCCACACCCACCCAGCAAGCCACGCCCACTCACATGACCACCAAGCCACACCCACAAATTAAGCCACGGCCACAGAACTGGTTGTTAAAAATTTGAATCCCACTCCTGGTTATTTAAAGGAAGATTATTGATAATAGAATTATATTTTTCAAGAGACAGGGATATATAGCTCATAATATGTAATTCCCTTATAACATTAATATGTAGCATCCTACAGGCTACAGTATACTGATAACAAAGAATTGCCACCAATAGAACAAAGTGGAGAGGATTCTGATCTCATTAACATATTCTGGTCCCAGGGTGGGGACCTGGAAAATTATTCAATCCTTTGATTTGGTTCTTCATCATGATTGTTCCCCATTGTCAATAAATATTTAAAGATGAGTTTGTTTTGAACAAACTGCATATCAATTGAAAAAAACCTGATGACTTTTTTTTTGCAATAGAAAAGGTAGATCAGCTATATTGATAGCTTTGCATATGATTAAAATATACTTACTTTCTTACCATATTGCACATGGTATTCTCAACATTTTTAAGCCATTGTTCAACAGAACCTCTAATACGAACACCCCTATGAAAGAGAATTTAAAATTCAGCTTTTAGGAATAAAGACACATTTTAATGTTTAATATTTTTATAAATTAGTAAAAATACACCTCCAATGGCCAGTATCAATCTTTTGAAAACAAAAATATATTTTGAGAAAGCAACTATTTTGTCTTGAAACTAAACCATTTTTTCAAGAACAAATTAGTTTTCAGATTTGTATCCAAGCCTGGGAGACTGTGAAACAGAGTCAATTTTTTAGCTATGTTGAGGGCATTATATGATTATCTGGTTGCTATGTCTTTATTTGTTGTTTAATATTTAGTATTTTTAATGTTTTATCATGTACTTGAGATGGATGTTATATACATTTCATCAGATTATTTACTCCAGCTTTGTGAGGAATACTATCTGCATGGTTGGAGATTCACCTTCAAACGTTAGCACAGCAGCATGTAAAAGCAAGCATTTTCCCTCTTTTATCATTTCTTCTTCCATCATGTTTTCTCTGTATTCTGAGCAGGTAGATAAATGCAAATGTGTTAAGGAAGGAAGGAAGGAAGGAAGGAAGGAAGGAAGGAAGGAAGGAGGGAGGGAGGGAGGGAGGAAGGGAAGGAAGGAGTTATGAGTGTGGTATTGTGCATGGGAATTAAAGCTTAACATGCTTAAAAGTTGATTAATTGCTTATGATGGAAACATGTGAGATTCTTATGCATGCAAGTTTTCCCCCCTTCTTTTACATCAGTGTTGTCAAATTTAAGGCCTGGAGGCCAGATCCAGCCCATGGGGTGCTTAGATCAAGCCCACAGGGCTGCCCTGGAAACAGCAGATTGGCCCACAGTGCCTCTGTCAGCCTCCATGATGCTTGCTTGCTGTTGGCTGTCATAGAAACAGGGAGGGGGGAAGTTTGGCATGGGGGGGGGAGTTTGCTGTGGAGTGGAGATGACTTCTATGTGAACCAAGTGTGTGTGGGGGGATGCTCTCATGCTCACTGCGCAACTGCATGGACTTGTTTATGCCCAGCCAAGGTCTACTGTCTCAGCATACCAGGGGGGAAAACACTTGAATATGTAGCCCACATGACACCATACCACTGGAAATTGGACATCCAGTCTGGGTCCTTGGGGGAGGGAACTTGGGATAACTTTCAATATGTAATTTTTGCACCTATTACCTCAGATCTTGCTTTTCTTTTGTTACTATCACTTCTAACTCAGTAAAAGTACCTTTTTTCTACAAACATGGAGTTGGGGGATTTCTTTCTTGGGTTTTGAATGGAGACACATCTGACATTAAGAAAGATCTGCTTTATCAGCCAACCTGGTGGTAAATTCTACCATGGGGGCTGAGCAAACAATGTCTAACCAAGGCAGCAATCAAGGAGGACCTGGAAGCCGCTGGGTCGACTCCCCCCCCCCAGTCCCACCAGGGGAAGGAGGAAACTAAATGGCTGCCAGAATTACAAATTGAGAAGCCAGTCCGAGCCAAATGGTCATTAGGTGTAGGACAAATGGAGATTCCTGAAGAGCTTCCCTCTGGAGTAACTGCTGCCAGATGCTGATGTGGAGAGGCTGCTTGGCAGGAAGATGACAAAGAAGACCTCCTATTGACTCAGGCCCTGCATCTCCTACACAAAGCTCTTGAGAATCAGAGAGCACGGGAAAGGTATGCTTTGCCTGCACGTGAAGAGGTTGGGGAAGCACCAGGGGGAACAGAAGCCTTTGGTAACTCAGAAGTGGTTCCTTTAGCGCAGCCAGGGCCAGCAACAGCACCAGCTGCAAGAATTCAAGAGGCTTCATAGCCCAGCCTGCCCCCCATGGGGGGGACAGTCCCCCAGAGGTGCCAAATTCCAAAGGTTCCTCTGATGGAAGTAAAATATGGAGATCCTAAATTCTGGGATTTTTCCTAGCCCAAGTTTGGAATCAAGCTCTCCAAGCCCAATATGAAAAGCCCCTTGCTGAAAGCAAGGCAAGGATCAGGATGAAAACCATAAACCAGGGGTGAAGGTCGGTGGCTGTATATACAGCAGTTTCATGAGTTGGCGTGCCACATGTGTGGGTGGTCCCAAGAGGCTCTGATGGAATCCTACAAAAATGGTGTCAATCTCTGCCAAGAACTGGAGACTTCAATCAATAAACCATGTTACTCACACTTGTAGAGTTGAAATTGAAGAGTTTATTGCTGTGTTCCCAATTGTGGCTAAGAGCTATAACAATGGATGTCCGTGTAAAGTCAGCACTGAAACAGTTAACTCCCAACATTGTTTTATCCATCCCTGCCAATTACCTCCACAACACCCCAATCTGCCCATTACCTAATTATCCACAACACCACCTAATTACACCACACCTAAGCTAATATTACATTCCTCCCTTCACCCTATCTCCCATTAATATCCTAAATAACAATGATCACTTCGCCTCAAGCCCAGCACTGTGTTAAAACCAAACAGTGTTAAAGCCAAACATTTCAAAAAGACATCCATCTGTATTATCTGAGTTCCAAGGCTACACAGCCCTTCCACATTCCAAAGTTGACTTCTGAGGCTGTGAAATGTCACCCACAGCCCTCCCTCCCTTCTCTGCTGGTCTGGATCGGCTGCCTGCCAAGTTGCAATGCCGGACTCGAAGTACAGATCAGGGATTCACAGCTATCAGGGATTCACAGCTCCAAGGCACAACTGTAATGTCGGGCTTCAGGACACTGAGGAGATGTAAAGCTGTATCTTCTGAGGGGCTCCTAAAGACCTTCAGCGCTGGTATGTGTTGGCAGTTGATGTGGAGATTGATCTGGCCAGAAACTGGCACCGTGGGGGCCAAAACTGGAAGAAGCCTCCACCTTCTACCCCAAGAGAGGCCTCTAGAGCTACTAGAAACGGAGCAGCTGTAAAAACCAGGTCCATGGCTTGTTTCAGATGTGGGAAGGAGGAGCATCAAGCTGCTGATTGTCTTGCAAAACCGGCTTAAAACCAACACCGCCGGAGGGAAGAAGGTCAAAAAACCACCAGCCAAACATCCCAAAACAGCCCTGAAGAGCATGGAAGTCATTGAGTTCGCTCCTCTGAAACAGGAGTTGGGAACTTGACCACCCCAGGGGAGAGCAAAACCGACTCTGACCTCCTGGTAAATCAACAAGTGGGCCCCATGACCATCCCAGTGAAGTTAAGGGTGCCTTAACTTCACTGGGATGAATAATTTGCGGTGGTAGAGAAACTAGGGCTGAGACTAAGGACATTGAAAGTTCCCATAGCATTTTGCCAGTTGGATGGATTGGTAGCGGGGGGAGGCCCGGCTCACTTTGTGATGGAGCCAGTGGAAATGTCGATAGGGGACCACTGAGAGACTTTGTGTTTTATTGTGGCCCCTGGGATGGAACGTCCCCTCTTACTTGGATTGCCCTGGCTCTGGAAATGGAATCATCACGTGAACTGGAAGAAGGGATTGTTGCGCATTGGTCCCATCCAGCTGCAGGGGGGGAGGAAGTCCTCAGTAGTAGCCAAAACCATAAGGGAGCTGGCATCAGTGGCAAGTGAACACATAGCTGGGGAGGAGAAAATTCCCAAAGGAATATTGGGTCCTCAGGGAGGCATTCAGCAAGAGGGCTTTGGATGTGCTCCCACCGCATCGCTCCACAGACTGCAGCATACAGATCCTCCCTGTGGTGAAACTCCCTAAGCCAAAGCTCTACTCAATGACCCCGCGAGAGCTAGAAGAATTGCGAATGTTTATTGATAAAAACCTTTATTGATAAAAACCTAAAATGGAGTTTCATCCAACCCACTAGGCCACTGCCCCGGTGTTATTCTGTGAAAAAAAATATGGTTCTTATCATCTCTGCGTTGACTGCAAAAATCTGAGCGCAGTGTGTACAGAAAATGTTTATTTGCTCCCCTTAATGAAGGACATGTTGGCTCATCTAACTCAGTAAAAGTGCCTTTTCTCTACAAACATGGAATGGGGGATTTCTTTCTTGGATTTTGGATGGAGGCATGTCTTACTGCCTCTGTCGATGGAAATGGAGCTTGGGAGGACATGCGATGCCCTCCCAGGCCATTTTCTGCCATGATGGCTTCCTGCAGCCCTCTGCCAATAAAAAGAGAGCACTGTCGTGGCAAAAAATGGGGCCTGAAGGGACACACAGCCCACCCAAGCTCTGTTTTCACTGGCAGGAGGCTGCAGGAGGTTGTCGCGGCTGAAAACGGAGTTCGGGAGTCTGTTTTCGCTGGTAAAGTGCTCAGGCCTCCACAGGTGCCCCCGACATGAGTGATGTCAAGCTGGCCACACCCACCCTGGCCATGCCTACCCTGGCCCCTGAGATCAAAAATAATCCTGATGCAGCCTTCAATGAAATCGAGTTTGACACCCCTGCTTTACATAGTATCCTTTTCTATCTACTTCATTTTTAAAAGGTTATTACCCCTTTGGAATGAGATTCCCCTGCAAAATTTAAAGAGCTCCCACCCTATTGGTATTTCAAAGGGCCTTAAAGATCTGAAAATGCCTTAAAAATCTGGTTATTCGCTCAGGTCTTTGGAATGGATGTCCCTTTCTGTTTCCCCTGGTTTGTTTGTCCCCCCCCCCCATCATTCTTTCATTTTGTGCTTTTGTATATGCTTTGTTTTTAAATGTTTTAACAATTGTAAATTGCCCAGCATTGCTGAGAGTTGGGTGGTATATAAATTAAATTAACTGTTATTAACTGTTTGTAACAATGTGAAATCAAAGTTGCTGGTTCTTTAGCTTTTGGCCTTCATATGCATTGAGTCTTTAGGTGGCTTATAATACATACATAGAAGTTTGTTATTTAATTGAACTTAAATGGTTCCTATCCATATCACTCATTAATAATGAATTTAATATTGTATACTATACTCTTCTTTACATGTTATTGTAACTCTGGCATTTTATTAATTCTTTTTCTTAGAATCAAAAATATACTGTAACATTGAATAAAAATGCTTGCATGTCTGTGAAAACTTTTCCTTACTGAATTTGACTTATATTTGATAAATTTAAAGAAATAGCATACTGTACTTTGGTATTAGAAGAATCTCTCCTTCAGCAGATCTGATCATTAAAACCACTGGAGGTGTCTGATGTTGCGGTCGTATATATAACTTCCTCACATTTGAAAAACATTTCATAAGATGAGGCTGTATCACAGATATGAGGCAAATATTATTTATTTGATAGATGAATTAGAAAGTAATGATAAAAATTATTTGTGCAGAGATGGATAAATTAACGTTAGCACTTAAGGATAAAGAATCATCAGAGTATTATAAGAGCTGGGAATGCTGGTATAACTGGGTAGAACAAAAATAAAAAGTACAGTAGTAAATATGGTTAAACTGCAAAAGTGGTAGTAGCTATATATTCGCACTAAGATGTATTTGGAAATATGACACCAATAATGATAACAAATAAGGAATCACAGACTGTTGATAATGGAATAGTTTTATATATATATATATTTATATATATATATATATATATATATATATATATATATATATATATATATATATTTATTTATATATATGTGTGTGTAAGGTTTTGAGCTGATAATTTAAATAATAAATAAGGGAGACTAGGATAGATCTATTTCGAGCTAGTTAGCTCTCTTCAGCTAGCCATACCCTTACTGGGATTCGAACCAGGGAAGTATTACATGTGAGGCAGTTGTAATTGCTACTACACCACCTGGCTCTATCCTATTCAGCTGAGGCAGGGGAATAAGTATATACTTTGTGTTTACAACACCCTGTTAAGCCCCAATTAAGGGAGAAAGCATACTGCTTTCTTTTCTGTCTTTCGGCTCATCACCAGAGACCATACCGACAGAAAGCTATTTGTTTCGTTGTCTTTTGTTTACATGTGTGTAAGGTTTTGAGCTGATAATTTAAATAATAATGTATGTATATATATATATATATATATATACACACATTATTATTTAAATTATCAGCTCAAAACCTTGTGTATGTGTTTGTTTCTTTTTTTTAGCTGTATAATTAATAAAGTTTGTTTTTTTTTAAAAAAGAAAGTAATAATAAAAATTATTTGTTCACAAGTTAAAATGTTAGAAAGACAATAAAATTAGTAATTTGAATAAGATATTTGAAAAGATATGATTGTATTAAAATGGCTAAACTGACAAAAGTCATTTTATATATCTGATAATGAACATTACCTGTACAACATCAGGATTTTTACTTTCAGCTACTATTTCAAGGAGTTCCGCATTGCTGAGAAAATAAAATCTTGGGAAAATCATACGTTTAACTTCAAGATACTCCTGATGGAAAATTAGAAAGTAAATTTTTAATATTAAAAATAATAAAGTGAAATAAAGTTATAAACTATAATGAACTTGTTTTTCACTGTCTTCAGTTTTATCAGAACCAGTTAAGTGCAATTTTTAGTTCAAAAAAGACAGTGCAGCTATGTAATTTTTGTAGATAAGGTTAGTGGGACAAGATGTCATATGCTCAGTAGTGTGCTGGCAAATATTTAACAACAAGCTGTTCAGAAGCATTGTGAACAGACATACCATACCACTACCATCAAACAGCTAGTCAGCGTGTCAGCCATTGTAGTTCAACTAACCATATAACTACACTCTCAAACAATTCACAAAATGTCAGATGTGAATTTAACAATTGGTTTTTCTTAAAACTGCATTATTATACTTTATTTCCGCTTTTGATGGATTGGATTTGTCAATTCCATTATTCATAACCATATTATGATCACCTGCCATTATCACATAATCTTTTTTGACTTCTTCTATTTCTTTATATACCTTATTATAAAACACTCTTTGATTTATATTAGGTGCGTATAAGTTTGCTAAGGTAACCTCTTGCCCATAAATCAAGCCTTGGATTATAGGAAATCTTCCCATATCATCCCTTTTTATGGCTTTTATCATAAATTCACATCTTTTAGCTACAATGATTGCTACCCCTTTTGCTTTTGATGTACCAAATGCCTTTTCAAACATCAGCCCAGTATAACTTAAGTTCATTCACCCCTTCTTTCTTTTGAGTGTTTCTGATAAAAATACAATATCTATTTTCTCTTTGTTAATTGATTTTTCAATTTTTGCTCATTTATATTTTTCCCCCAAGTCATGGACATTCCACATAGCTACCTTTAATGATTTCCCCATCATATTACATATTCCCTTTGGTCTCCATATGTGCTTTAACATAAATCTTACAAAACTAAGACTACACAGTATACATATTATCCCAAAACATAAATAAATTCTTATCTATCCATAAACATATATAATGTCCCCCTTCTCTTCTTCAGGAGATCTTCTTCCTCTCTGTCGCATAAGGTCTCCAGGGGGAAGAGGAGCCATTCATGCATGGACTTCGGTCGCTCATTTCACCTCCCTTGACCATCTTTACTCTATTTCTACACCCAAACATATATTATAGCACGTATCCCTTAATACAACTATTACAAATATATATACACTGTCTCTACAACAAACTTGTAACTTCTGTTGCTTCATCCAGCATCCCTTTCTTCTGTAGATCTTCTTTCTTCTTATCCATCTCCCTTCTTGATAATTTTGACATCTCATTCACTTTCTGGATTTGTTCCATGAACTCTTCTTTATTGATGATTCCGAGCTCCCTTAAATTTCTCTATTGCCTCCTCCTTTGTTTCAATTCTATAGGATCTTCCACCATATGGAAATCTCAAAAAAAAAAAAAACCTGGATAACCCCAGCTATAATTAATATTATTTTTCTTCAATAATTGACAAACTTGATGCATCCGTCTCCTCCCTTGTAAAGTCTCACTACTTAAATCTGGAAAAACTTGTATCTGATGACCCTCCAAACACTATCAAGGCCATATTTTGCAATTTACACATTAATTGTTCTTTTTTTGCGTAAGATCAGAATCGTATCACAATATCTCTCAGCAATTTTCTTCCCAACCTTTTTGGGCTGACTCTATGTATTACATCAATATCATATCTTATAAAGGGGACATCTGGGATGATCGAGGTAGCCCAGTCCAATACTTCTTGGATCAACTTTACTTCATTTTCTTTACTTTTCTCTGGATATCCATGTATCCGTAAATTTGAATGGCACTGTAGGTCCTGTATCCCAATCAAATCCTTTTTCACCTGATGCATCATAGTTAACTGGCTTTTTAACACTCTATCATGATCTCCCATCTGAGTCTTTACTTCTGTAATATCTCATCATATCCTAACTTTGTTTCATCAATTCTGTTATTCTTACATCCATACTATCCAATTTATCATTTATTTGCTTCAAATCCTCCTTTATATTTATCTTCATATCTCTTAATTCTTATAAGATAGCATCAAATTTATCTGATTTAGTCAGTGATTTCTCAGGTGATTTTTTCCTCACTTTCTAGGGCTTTTTCCACTCGAATCAGACGTAATTCTGAAGGTCTAAGGCCTACTTTTGCCAAATACTTTCCACACTTTTGCTGCATTTTGACATCCAACTGTCCAAAAGGAGCTCTTGACCTTTTAAGAATGTTATAGTCTATAGTCCATAAACATTACTTCCTCTTTTGTCTTGTCCTTATCAACTTATCTCCATAAATGCAACTTAATAAAAACTAAATAAATCCAATGGCAACAATTAACTTTATTGCGCACATCTTGTCAAGGCTCTGTCTTTAAAATATTTAGTTCTTCCACCTTCTCCAGACTTCGACACTTCGACTGAAAGAAGGGAGTAACGGGCTTTCACACTATACACTCATAAATCAGCTATTATCTTCTCAGCTGTATACTTTTAAACTCTTTCCAGGTTCTTTCTCAGTCTTCAATCATAGGGCCCTTCCTCTCCCATCTCCAAGTAAAATACAGTCCAATCTTCAGGAGAAAAGCAAGGAGAATAACTCACATTTCATAATCTCTTGATATTCGTAATGTTTAGATGGGTGATATGTTCTATCAAATCCATTCTCAGCGATGACCCGGAAGAGGCAGAAATTCAGTGTCCGTCATCCATTCTGGCTATCTCCGCCCCCGGCCCCATATAATTTTTATGAATGTATGAATTAAAATCTAATGTTTCTTTGAATTTCACAGATGTCTGAATTTTATAATAGCAATAGGACTTAGACTTATATACCGCTTTATAGTGCTTTACACTAAGTGGTTTACAGAGTCAGCATATTGCCCCCAACAATCTGGGTCCTCATTTTACCCACCTCTGAAGGATGGAAGGCTGAGTCAACCTTGAGCTGGTGAAATTTGAACTGCCAAATTGCAGTCAGCCAGCAGCCAGTAGCCTGTAGCACGGCACTCTAACCACTGCGCCACCATTGCTCATAATGCTATTCTTCTTTTCTCAAATGCAACTTGGAATTATGATTTCAAGATAAAATATAATCAGAAGCTAATTTAAGTTTAATTAATTCTTCTGGCAGACATTTAATATTTAATATGTTAACAATTATATCAGCTGCATTAATTACAGTGTTGTGCTCTTATTTATATCTGTATTTTACTCTGAAAGCAATGGCCAACACTAAAGAGACAGGCAGACTGACAGGTTTGTGTGTCTGTAATAAATTTGTCTATGGGCATGATATAAGAAAAAGAGCCCACAGTCTTAAAAGTACATGCCAATTCCTACCCATTTCTCTTTGCAAGAAGAATAAAACTATAGTTCCTACAACCAAATGTTATGCATGGGGTGCAGAAGCTAGTCTATGCTTCTTGCCTTTTCCTGTTTACAAAATATTATTCATTGTGGTTCATGTTGATTCCTTACCAGACATTAGAGATTCTTTCACTTACCTCAAGAGCTTTCTGTATTTTTTCTAGTGATGCATTGTTGCTCTGCAATATTTCAAAAATTCCACTTGTTGTAGTTGCCGTAAGAACATTTGGAGTCTCTGCTGCAAAGTTCATGATTTCTTTCCATTTGTTATCAACTACAGAGAAGAGACTGCCTTCTTCTGGAAGTTGTCTGTTATTAAATCATATGTATATGAATATGTATATGATACATACACATACACACATAGTAAAAAATCTAATCCCCCAAATTTAGATTTAGAAAAAAATGTGTTAATACATTAAGCCATATGCTTAGACAAAAAAGCAACATTTTTATGCTACTTTTCCATAGGTAAATTAGAAAGAAAAAACAGCAATAGTAACATGCATGCAATATCACATCTGAAATAAAAATACAAAATCATTTGTAAAAGTAATCAAACAATATCTAGCATGGCTAATTACATTACAACAGAATTTTCAAACTTTTCAGTCCATAGAACCTTCTCATTTAAAAATATCCTGGAATTCCTGATCTAGAAGTAAAGCTAAGTGTAAAACAAGTGTCTGTGCTTTGCGCACAACACTTTTCCATATATGCAGAAACATGTGCACATGCATACTCCTCCTGCAAGAAGTAGCAGCAGCACAATGCTCAGGCATAGATCCTGAGCACCAGGACCGAATGGGATATTCCTTAGGAAAAACTGTTCTGGAAAAAAGGGAAAGTCATATTTGATAAGGGTCCTTTGATCCTTTCTGATTTGCCTTGGATGGTGCTCAAAAGTGGATTTTGCAAGAACTTATTGCTGTATATTCAAAGGGCATTGAAGGAGGGACTCATCACCTGGATTCTATGCATGATCTGGTCCAGTACAGGTAGTTCAGCAAAAGCAGGAGTGAGTATGACCCCACTTCCACAAAAATATTCTTGAGCACCATTTGAGATTGCTTGTATTATTTTTATATTTTAATTATTTTAATGTTTAAAGTAACTCCCTAATTTCTCCACAAAGCATTGATTATTGGCCAAGTTAGAGATATAAGAAATAAATGATATAGAGGTAGTTTATGTATAACACTGTTCATTTATGTACTGTTTAAATGCATTTTTTAAAATTCAGAATCATTATTACAGAAATATATACTGGCACATATTAACAGAGTTAAAACTATTTTGAATTCAAAGCAGCTATTTCAAGATCAAAATGGGATATTCCAACTTCACCTGAATTTTACACTATTCCAATAAGGTCAAAATAGCCTATTTCAAATAGAACTGCTTTGAATTCAAAATGATTTACACATTGTTAGTATAGTAAATATCTTTTCATCTGTCAAGTACACAGTGTAATATGTTCAACTTATTTTCATGAAATTATTTTACATGACTACTAATGATACATATCAGAAAACAGCATTTAACAAAAATGCAGATTAGTTTATGCCTCCTCGGGTGTATTTTGTTATATTGTTTTATAAATTATATTATTATTCCTTTTATTTTAATCTTTACACATCATCAGGAATTCTTTGGGAAAATGAACAGCTATATAAATTATATTAAATGAAAAAACACTAGTAATGTAATTTATTGCATTCCAAAGCATTGACTACAGCACAATAAATGCAGCAGTGGCTTTTAAGTTTTTTCATCTCATAACACACTGAGAAAATGCTAACTTGAGCAGTCACATATCTCATAGGGACTTCTGGAACTCCCATGATGTCCCATGGAGCAGTCCACCCCTGGTGATGTCATTGAAGAAGAGTTCTGGCTGTGCAACATTTCTTGTCATTTATTTGTAACTCATTGATGCAACACATATGTGGACTTTTTGCAGCACAGAAATGAAAACTTCTGATCTACAGGTAATGTTTAATATTTTAATATTTATTCAATTTGTATTTTATTTGGGTTATATTAAAATTTAATTACCAAAGCACTTAAGCATACCTTTTTATTTCTGGAGCCTGAAAGATTGGCTCTAGATAAATCCAGTGTCTCTGACAAGTTAACCATTCCTCCAGAGTACAGGAAATGAGATTTAACTTATGATCCCAAGCATGAACAAGATTCTATCATAAAAAAAAACCCAGAAAATTAGCATCTGAGACAGGCAAGCAATTTTCTCTTTAAGTAGAAATGGAGAGGTGGGACATATTTTTTTATATTTTAAATTTAATAATTTAAAATATTCATTAGCCACTGTTGTAGAGGCAAAGCAGGAAATTTTAAACTATACTGATTTTAAAAAATAAGTTATTTCTGATATTTCTTAGATATTCCAAATGGAAATCAGCTATTTGTAATAATTGAGCATCTCAATATTTCACAACATCTTCATAGAAAAATTACCTTAATTGGTTCAACAAAACAAGAACTTTTAATGGTTGAGATTGTCATCAGAGATTCTTCTAACAGAGTAGTTATATCTTCCACAGATGAAATAATATAAATACTAGATGTTTCAGTGTAATAGGGACATAAATGGAAATCAGTTTTCTGCCAAAGGCTAATGATATTTTTAAACATTACTTCAAGAGTTGTTTCTTTGGAAGCTCTTATGGATATTTCATTAATATCTTTTCTATACTGAAACATCTAAAGAAATAAATAAAAGATTTATTAATGTATGCTAGTAAACAAAACAAATTATATAAATAATTAAGATGCACATTCAACAAATAGCATATGAATCAAATAACAAAAATATACATATGCTTTTAGAAATGGCATTTCTAAATTACAAATTATAAAATTACATTGAGTTCCAGGATCTTCTCCAGAGTAAGTCTTTTATCCCAAGAAATTGCCTCTCCAACAATATTCTGTATTGTTTCCCAATGCCTTCGTTGAAGACTAGGATTCCGTAAAGATATGATTATAGGCAAGGATTCCTTAAAATCCAACAATGATTTCTTCATAATGGGTAAAATAGTATTTTCTGGCAAGCCTTCAAATATGAAAAAGTTACATCAGAACACTTTTCATAATGTTTGAAATCTGAGCTTTTGTTGATCTTTCTTTACATAAGATTGTTTTGAATTTTTGACAGACTTCTTGAAATTATAGACTCACAGAATGTCAGATTTGGAAGAAACCTTGGAAATCAACCATTCTGTTTAAGTCGTTGCTCAGTGTAGGAATCCATTAGTGCAACATGACCAAAAGAAGACCATCCAGACTCTGTTTATGCATTTCCAAAAACAGAAAATCCACCAATATATGAGGTGGCCCTGATATGCAATCAAATTTACTTGTAATTTGAACCCATTATTTCTAGAACAATTCTTATCAATTCTGCCAATTTTCTACAAAGTATCCCTGAAGAAAGGAATAGTCTCTTTATAGTCTCATTTTCTCCCAGCTAAATATATGTAACAACTGAAACCACTGATACTCTTGATATTGCTGTCTAGGTGACAATCTGTTCCCTCTCCCCACCCATATCTCACACAAGATTCACTGTGCATTTAACTGATTCAGATCTTTTTTGTATTCCTATTATTTTTTAATATTAAACATATTAATATATTACTATTGCTTACAGAAATTTCCCTTTATAATAGGTTCCCTCAAAGAGTAGTCCTGAGTATTTTTTCCCTTGAATGTTCTGATTCAGAGTTTGGGTTTCATTCTTATTCCAAGTCTTTAAAATCATAGCCCTGTCAAAAGCTCCTATGCATCAACAACTGTTTTCTAAGCTACCCTCTGTTTTTCCCATTGACATGTTGCCTAACTGTACTTTCAGTATCTAATTTTTGACATGCTTCCAACCCTTCTGTGTTCTGTTTGTTAATTTCTATTCACAAGGTCCTGCCTAATACATCTCCAAACTTATTGAAACTAGTTCTCCTGAAATCTAATGTGCAAATATGGCTATACTCCAATTTTTCTTTCCTATCTTTCTAACCCCCTATGAAACCAATCCATTGTTGGCTTTATATTAATGATTTTCACTACAGTCAATTATGATCTTAGTTATCACAATTAATTATAATAGCTAGCACATGAAAATTTACTAAAACTGCACATAACTATAATCCAAACATGCATGTAAAAAGTTTTAACACAAAATCGTTCATCTTCAAAGTTTAAAAAGTATTTTTATACAATAAACCAATGAAAAGAGAGGGAACATACTTGTATGATCCTTATATAACACTTGTATGATCCTTATATAAATAACGTTTTGTTTTCAATGCATCAAATCAAAATAATCTCACAATTAAAAACAGAAAAGATAGACTTCCTTTAACAATGTTTTGCCATTTGGCTAAAACAAAATTGGTTATTACTTAATTTCAAAATAATTTTAATTCATAAATTATTTTGTTTAAATTAATTCATAATTATTGCAATTATAAACATTTTACCTTTTTCAAGAATATGAATTCGCTGCATGAATCTGTTAACCTCATTTTGAATTACATCTACATCAAGATTCCAAAAGATTGTGTGTTTCCACTTAAAGATAAGTTTTGCCCAATCTTCATGTGAGTCCCATAACAATTTACGTAACTGTAGTTCACCTTCAATTTCTGAGAGTTCAGCATTCACTCTCTGAGAATCTCCAGCCTGACTTCTGTGAGACAGTTTTTCCATAGACAATGACTTCATGTCACCAATGGCACCATCAAGCACATGCTGGTAATTTGCATAATTTAAAATTTTCTCACTGATAATCCCTGCTTCTTCAATAAGATTTTCAATCATTTCTTTAGCTGTCTTAGGCAGGGTTTCACTAAGGAGAAGGACAGGATTTCTCACCTAAACAACAACATGAATAACAATTAATGACAAAGAAATAATTATAGTTTGGCAAAATTAAGGAAAATATTTTTAAAAGTAAATTGGTCCATTACATTGAACAAAGTTGCCTATATCCTCCCTTAGTACAACATACGTTATTTCTTTTTCTTTTCAGAGAAGGATTGCTATACTTTTATGCATAATTGGGCATGACAGGATTTCACAAAGCCCATAGTTTGGTGATTGCTGCTTTAATTTTATAATTAGTGCTACTACATAGAAAAGGGCTACTATTATTACCATTGTAAACACTAAAATAAAGACAACAGATTTGAAAGAATTATCACCCCCAAAGTGGAATGCATTCAATTTCCCAATTAGCAAAAGTAGACAGTAGAGCAGCGGTCGCCAACTGGTGGGCTGCGGCCCATTGCTGGGCCATGCAAAAATTTTGGTGGGCCGCAGAGACATCTCACCCCCAGAGCACCTCCCAAAGCAATTAATCCAAGCTGCGCAGAAACACAAGGCTGTGCCGCCCACATGGCCCACAGGAACCCTCCCTGCCCACTCACTCCTTACCCAGTAAACTTGCCTGCTAAATTTCTATTTTTCCTTTTTCCGACCATCGTATGTTCTACTGTGCCGGGAGATTTAGATTAGCTAGGAAGCAGGAAATGGTTGGATTTCATGCTTTCTAGCTAGTCTTTAGATCTTCGGCTCTACTTGTAAGTACAGCCGAACCTTCCTTAGGACTGAAGCAAATTCAGTGCAGGCTCACGGCAAGCAAATTTGAGAGACTGAGTTAGCCAATGGCAGATAGACAGATCACTGAATGATTCTGTGAGCAACTCAATCTGCCTGCTTTGCCTGATTTTGGGTAAAAGTTGCTCTTTTTTAAAATAAAAAATTCAATATTTACATGCATGGTGTGTTGTGAGTTAATTTTGTGAGTTTGCTTGCTAGCAAATTTTATGAGTTTGCTTGCAAGCAAATTTTAAGTGACAGATTGAGTTAGCCAATGGCAAATAGATAGATTTCTGAATGAATCTGTGATTCTGTGAGCAACTCAATCTGCCTGCCTGCTTTGCCTGATTTTGGGTAAAAGTTGCTCTTCTTTAATAAAAAAATCAATATTTATATAAATATTTATAATATTTACATACAAGCCATGCCCAGCCAGTCACATGACCACCAAGCCACACCCACAAATTAGGCCACACCCACAGAACCAGTTAGTGGTCCCTGGGATCTAAAATTATAAGTTTGGTGGTCCCTGAGGTCCACAAGGTTGGCAATTCCTGCAGTAGAGGGTATAAGTGCACCAACGTGCCTACCGTCCCTGTCCCTTTGTTTCTTTTTATTTTTCTTATATGCATCCATTTCATGTATTCATAACTATGTTTATACTTTTACCTGTTATCTTATAATCACTTGATAAAAATAAATAAATAAATATTCTTCTGCCTTTCACACACAATTACTATTGCATGTGCTATAGGGCTCAAGGCAGAAAAGGAAAGATCATGCGAGTAACATGGAAGAATAATAGAAGAACAATTGACATGTATATGAGAAAAGAAGCAGGAACTTTTTTCATTATTGTTAAAAAGTACGAATCAGAGTCAGCTTTTGCTTATTGTACTGAAGTCGCTCTCAATGAGTATTATTTCTAAGCCTAGATCAAATTAACATCAGCATTTACATTCTGTGTAAACCTGAAATAGAAATAATTTCTAAATGACATTAAAAAGAAAAAACACTGAGGTCATAACAAAATCTGAGAAGAGTGAAATGGAGGTAGTGCAACCATCTTGGCTCTCCTTGACATCACAGAAGTCTTCAATATTATTGAACTTGGTATTCTTTGGGCTGGTTATGGAACTTAGGTCTGAGAGCACAGTTCTGTGCTAAATTAACTCCTTTCCTCCAAGGTTGTTCCCAATTGGTGTTGATAATCATTCTCTAGCCACTCTCTTATGGCGTACCATAGGGTTCGATACTCTTTCCACTCCTGTTTAACTTGTACATGAAGCCACTGGGTGAGATCATCCGTCACCATGGGTCAAAATATCACCAATATACTGAATGTCTATGGATATTCTCAGTCATCCAGGACATGGTTGTCCCAAAGGTGCTTTTCAAAAGGCAACTAAATGATCTTGATTTTTTTTCCTTTGAAAAGTTTCACTTCTCATACAAGAAGCTTTTTCAGTTCTGACTAATGGGTGGGGAATAGAAGATAAAATCCTTCTATGCTTTCACAACTCTCTCAGATATTTAGAGGCTGTAGGAACCTGGATGAAGGGCAGTGGGCTATGACTGAGCCCTGGAAAGACTGAGTGTCTTTGGGTGCATGGAGCTTCAAGATGCATGACTTTGACATCTTTATCATGTTCAGAACTATTTTGCAACTTAGGAATTCTCTTGGACTCACAACTTCTGCTCGAAGATCAGGTGGCAGTCATGTCTAAGAGAGTCTTTGCACAGCAATAGTTAGTACACCAGCTGCAGGCTTTCTTGGATCAGGACTCCATGTAGTCAATTACTCAAACCCTAATAATCTTTCATATGGAATACTGTAATGCATTTTACATGAGGTTCTCCTTGAAATGCATCCAGAACTTCAACTGGTACAAGGAGTGGCAGCATCAGCAGTCTTTGGGGCCTGTGGAATGAACAAGTCCATCTTGTCTTGCTAAGACAAATCTGCTTTACTCATGCCGGCAGAGAGGCCTGCTGAGGACCCCATTGGTCATGGAATTCCAATTCATGGTATCCAGGAGAACAGCCTTTTCTGCTATAGTGCCAGACCTTTGGAACATCCTGCCCGCTAAGGTGAAATTTGCCTCCACACTCTTATTTTTCTGCAAGGACCTGAAGACCTGGCTCTGCCAGTTGGCCTGGGGATCCAATAGGGGAGTATATTACTGGAGGTGGCTGCTAGATTAACTGACCCATCTCACCACTGCACTTCCTGTTCTCCCTTTGCTCATCTTTTTAATGTCATATTATTGTACTTCCACTATTTATTTTTTATCCTTTTATTCCTTTACTATTGCTATTTCTATTTTTAATCATTTTTCCATTTTATTGCTGTAAGCTATCCAGAGTAGCCTCACAGCAAGATGGACAGCAAATAACTTAATAAACAAACAAATAAAATAATAGTAATTGTATGTATTTTGCTTTGGGATTTTTTACCTTGCTACTATGAATCAGATGCAAATATATTTGTTATTGCCCTATTACCTTGCTTTTGTATTCTTTCATTTCAACCTGTAAATTATCCATAAATTCTCCCAAGCTTTCATTAAACTTTATAACATAATCATCCTTCATTTTTTCACAGATAAGGATAGTTGATTGAAGATTCTGGAGTGTTCGCACAACAGTTTGATAGAGAGCAAGCTGCTGATGTGGGAGAAAGATGTTATAATCATTTGCAATGAAGTGGAGCTCAGAAAGGTAGTGAAATTCAACCTTTATATTTGGTAGTTGTGAGGAAATTTCCTGAAGATATAGCAAATGTTCAACAAATCCATCCACTGTTACTAGTTCTTTGTTCAACTTTGTTACCGCTGACTGAGTGACCTAAAAGTAATGAAATAGTAAATATTTAAAGATATATCCAAAGATGTATAACATATATATATATATAAATTTATGAAAACATACACACACACATACACACACACACACACACACACATACATATATATATATATACCTATATATATATACATACATATATACATATATATATGTGTGTGTGTGTGTGTGTGTGTTTTCTTATGTTTTCGCGGGTATTTATATGTATGGCATTTAGGTTTCTTCGGGTATTTTCCCACATCTTAATATTTGTGCTTTTATTATAGCGACGTTTCGGCAGAATCTCATCTGTCATCCTCAGGCTTGTGTACTGGGTTCTTTTTAATCTTGTGTGTCAGGCTTGGCAACCGTTTTTTGTTTTACAAAAAACAAACAAGTCCCAGCCACAAAAACCAACATCGGACCCAAAATAACACATGACGCCACCACCAATCTCCTTCACCAAACTCAAACCCATCCCATAGACAAAAGGCAACCATCATCCAGAAACCAGACCACGGCTGCATCACCAGCTGCCACACACCCCGACCCCCAAACCAAGCAAACTCACACGCCATGAACACATAGCCAGGCCTCAAACTCGGAGCCAAACCAAAACCTGGAAAGTCACATCACAGCCACCCGCTCAGGATATCACATCACGGAACTCAGAAGGTTATACCACAAAACCTCAGGATGTTACAACACAGCCAACGACCCAGGAGATTACAGCACAAGACCCAGGATGTCAAAACAATAGAACTCAGAAGGTCATCACACAGCCCATTACCCAGGTCGTTACAACACAGGAGGCTGATAAACACAAAGCCAATACCTCAGCCACACATGTTCTTATGAAAAAGCCAGCCAATCTGCAAACATCAACTCCATCAACCAATCAAGAAATGACAACACAGCCAACCTCCCCACCAATATTTATAGAGAGGCAGCAGCTCTGATCACGCTTTGCTCGCACAAATACACAGCCGAAAGAACCAGCCTGAAGATGGCAAATGGGACCTCGTCGAAACGTTGCCCAGATAGTCTCAATCTTACATGGGAAAAGACCCGAACACACCAAGACCTGCATACCTGTACCCGTGAAAATCTACAAACACACACACACACACACACACACACACACACACACACACACATATATATTGGAGATTTTCGCAGGTATTTGTATGTGGATCTTTGGTTCTTCGGGTTTTCTCCCGCGTAGAATTGAAAGTATCTAGGCGACGTTTCAATGAAGTCTCATTCATCATCTACAGCCTTGTATCTTCGGCCTTGTGCTTCTCGGAGTAATGTGAGCTTGCAGCTGCTTCTTCCTTTTAACTGCTAGTGGGGGTGTGACTTGATTGGGTGGGGGCTTGGCTGTGTTCTGATTGGGTGGGGGTGTATTCTCATTGGTTGGGGGTTTGGCTGTGTTCTGATTGGTTGGGGGTGTGTTCTGTTCCGGTGGGGGTTTGGTTGCACTCAGGTTAGTCTTAATTGCTGGGGGATTTGAGCTGGTGAGCTGTGATCTTGTTGTTTGGCTTCGTGTTCATAGTCGTGCCACATCTTCATGGTGGGTGTCAGTTCGCTTCATGTATGGGATGGGGGGGTTTGAAGCAAGTAGTGATGCACCTGCGGTGTGGCTTCTGGTCTGTGGTCATGTCTCATCTTCTGTGTGAGTGTGAGTCTACTTTCTACGTGGAAGTGTGGTGGCAGCTTCTTGTGTGGGACTCGTGGGTGTGGGTCTGGTGTCCTTCTTCATGTTAGGTACTCATTTGTTAATGAGGGTGGGTTTCCAAATGGCTGGTAGGCGGGAGGTGTCATCTCGTTTATTCATGCTGTTCTGTCTCTATGGCTTCTCTGATTATTCTGTTGTTGAAGTGTTCGGTTTTGGCGATAGTTCTGGTATTTTTAAAGTCAATCTTATGTCCTGTGGCTCTGAGGTGTTGGACCAGGGAAGAGGTCGGTTCTTCTTTTTTGATTGAGTTCTTGTGTTCTTCAATGCATGCACTTATTCTTCTGTTAGTTTGTCCTGTATTGGAGGCTTTTAGTGCAGCTTGGCTTTGGGTAAACGGACAGCTATCATTTATTAGGAAGTTAGGTTTCATCTGGGTGCCTGGTTGGGGTGTGTTTGAGCTGGAGGTATCAAGGGGGGGTTGTTTGTGCCCAGGTGTTTGCTTGGCTTGTGGTATGGAGATTTTGTTTGTGAGTACAGGCTTCCAGATAGTTGACAGTCTGGTGGAGTCATCTCTTCTATTCATGCTTTCAGATCTTTTTTCAATCTTTATGGCTTCTCTGATAATTCTGTAGCTGGGGTTTTCTATAGTGGCTAGGGTTTTGGTGCCATTGAAATCAATGCTATGACCTGTGTTGGACTAGTGAGGAAGTGTGTTCCAGGTTTTTTACTGCATTTTTGTGTTCATCCAGGCGGGTACTTATTCTTCTATGGGTCTGTCCAATGTATGTGGAAGGGCATGATGTGCAGGGGACTTCATATATGCCTTGGTTTTCCAGGTCAATTTTATCTTTAGGGTTTCGTCTTTTCTGTCTGTTTTGAAGGCAGTCCTGATGTGATACCTGTGTAGTATCTTATTGATTTTGTCTGTAGTACCTCTTATGTAGGGCAGGACAGCTGTTTCATAGGTCTGTCCATCTTCTAGGTCTCCATTATGTCTCAGTGTGCTTTTGTGGATCAGGCCTGTGATTTTGCTTTTGGAGAAGCTGTTGGCTGTCAGTACTTTAATCAGGGTGCATAGTTCAGTCTTTAACACCTGGGCACAAACAGACCTCCACTGATACTTCCAGCTCAAACACACTCCAACCAGGCACACAGATGAAACCTAGCTTCCTAATAAATGATAGCCGTCTGTTTACCCGAAGCCAAGCCGCACTAAAAGCCTCCAACACAGGAAACACAATGTTGCCAGCCAATCAAGACAAAAAACCGCTACAAAACAGACAGAAGATATTAGAAACACCAGTCAAGCAGAACACAGCAAACTCCAAGACCAATAAACACAGACCAAGACTCCCTACCAATCAGGATGAAGAAAAAACCATTCCAACACAGCAATAGGCCAGCACCAAATTTAAAGCAGAAATGGCTGTGAAAGCCTGACTCACAGATGAACACAATACACAAGCCTGATGATGGCAGATGAGATTCTGCTGAAACATCGCTACAACTTTAAAAGCACAACTATAATGACGTGGGAAAATACCCGAACAAAGCTGCATATCATACATATGTGTGTGTGTGTGTGTGTGTATATACATATATATATATATATATATTTGTTTTCGGAGATTTTCGCGGGTATTTGTATGTGGATCTTTGGTTCTTCGGGTTTTCTCCCGCGTAGAGTTGGAAATATTTAGGCGACGTTTCGATGAAGTCTCATTCATCATCTTCAGGCTTCTGTCTTCGGCCTTGTGCTTCTCAGAGTGATGTGAGCTTGCAGCTGCTTCTTCCTTTTAACTACTAGTGGGGGTGTGACTTGATTGGGAGGGGGCTTGGCTGTGTTCTGATTGGGTGGGGGTGTGTTCTCATTGGTTGGGGGTTTGGCTGTGTTCTGATTGGTTGGGGGGTTGGCTGTGTTCTGATTGGCTGGGGGTGTGTTCTGTTCTGGTGGGGGTTTGGTTGTACTCCGGTTAGTCTCAGTTGCTGGGGGATTTGAGCTGGTGAGCTGTGATCCTATTGTTTGGCTTCGCGTTCGTGGTCGTGTCACATCTTCATGGTGGGTATCAGTTCCCTTCATGTATGGGTTGGGGGGGTTTGAAGCAGGTAGTGATGCAGCTGTGGTACGGCTTCTGGTCCGTGGTCGTGTTTCATCTTCTGTGTGGGTGTGAGTCTACTTTCTGCGTGGAAGTGTGGTGGTAGTTTCTTGTGTGGCCTTCGTGGGTGTGGGTCTGGTGTCCTTTATGTTAGGTACTCTTTTGTTAATGAGGGCTGGTTTCCAAATGGCTGGTAGGCAACTGAGACTAACCGGAGTACAACCAAACCCCCACCAGAACAGAACACACCCCCAGCCAATCAGAACACAGCCAACCCCCCAACCAATCAGAACACAGCCAAACCCCCAACCAATGAGAACACACCCCCACCCAATCAGAACACAGCCAAGCCCCCTCCCAATCAAGTCACACCCCCACTAGTAGTTAAAAGGAAGAAGCAGCTGCAAGCTCACATCACTCTGAGAAGCACAAGGCCGAAGACAGAAGCCTGAAGATGATGAATGAGACTTCATCGAAACGTCGCCTAAATATTTCCAACTCTACGCGGGAGAAAACCCGAAGAACCAAAGATCCATATATATATATATATATATATATATATATATATATACTTTGTATTATAGCCTCAGCTGAAGAGGATAGAGCCAGGTGGTGTAGTGGCAATTACAACTGCCTCACATGTAATACTTCCCTGGTTTGAATCCCAGTAAGGGTATGGCTAGCTGAAGAGAGCTAACTAGCTCGAAATAGATCTATCCTAGTCTCCCTTATTTATTATTTAAAATTATCAGCTCAAAACCTTACACACACACACACACACACACATATATATATATATATATATATGTGTGTGTGTGTGTGTGTGTGTGTTTTCGGAAGTTTTCGCAGGTATTTGTATGTGGATCTTTGGTTCTTTGGGTTTTCTCCCGCGTAGAATTGGAAATATCTAGGCGACGTTTTGATGAAGTCTCATTCATCATCTTCAGGCTTGTGTCTTCGCCCTTGTGCTTCTCAGAGTAAATATTCTGAGTACTCTGAGAAACACAAGGCCGAAGACACAAGCCTGAAGATGACGAATGAGACTTCATCGAAACATCACCTAGATATTTCCAATTCTACACGGGAGAAAACCCAAAGAACCAAAGATCCACATATATATATATATATATATATATATATATATGTGGATCTTTGGTATCCACATATATATGTGATCCATATATATGTGGATCTTTTAAAACCTAAATACCATACATATAAATACCCACGAAAACATAATAAAACATATATGTTTTATTATGTTTTCGTGGGTATTTATATGTATGGTATTTAGGTTTTAAAGCACAAATATTAAGATGTGGGAAATTATATATATATAATTATACTTGTTATGATAGTATTCTGTATTCTGTTTGGAAAATTCCTGAAGCTTTTGATCACAATTGAGATACAGTTTTACTTTACTTGAGATATCATTTTACTTACTAATTACTCCAACTGTTATATTATGAGAGGTGTAGATACCCAATATGCATAAATCAAGTTAAAACAGTAACACTAATTAAAATAATAAAATTAAAACAATGACATCAATTATGATGTAGAATATGATTGCACCTATACTATACTTACATTTTAGGGAACACAGATCAGATTTAAACAGATACTTTATTAGTACAAAGAAGTATATAACAATATTTCAGCCCCCAAGACCTGATGGAATAACTATGTTTCTGTGGCTTTTCTGAATTTCAGTACTGCTGAGACTATATTAATCACTGGGAATGTTAGGGAAGTAGAAGAAATTTTCTTCAGAAAGAAAGAATTTGCAGTAAATGCTTTCTTATCAGCATCAGAATTATTGCACTGCAATACTAAAATTGATAGCCAGCAAATAGATGGCAACTTTGTCATAATAAATATGAATCAACTACAGGACATGTGTCAGGGTTCCAGAGATAGCCCTAATTAAATCATGAGCCTCAAGCCAATCTTAAAAAAAACCTCAAAAGATCTATTAGAAGCAACATACTGGCATTAACCTAAATGAAGCCAACTTTGTCATACGTAGTTCACAGTCACCTGTGACCCTTTTCCCCCCTGGGTTTATCATAAATCAGATTCTCCAAGGAAGCACGTTCATTGGCTGGGTGTCATCAATCACATTCTCCAATAAAGGATTTTTGTGGCCAGAAGATCCAGTAGCCTAGCTACAATCTTTTAAAGATAATGGTGAAATGTACTTCTGGTTTTACTGCCATACTGCTCCTTCAGATCCCCTCCCTTGTTTTATGGCAACTTGAAAACAGGCATAGGAATGTTTTACAGGTTGACAACATTCTCAAATGAATAAAATTCATTGCGGGGGGGAAGGGGGGGGGAAACAATAGCATGCTACTTTTCTTGGATATCCCTACCAGCAGAAGTAGTGATTGCAAATTAGAAACACAAATATATTGAAAAACCCAACCAAGTGTTCTATTACCAAAGTAACAACCCAACCTCCCCCAAGAGAATCTATGTAAGAACACTATTTAGATGAGCATAATCACACTGCGGCAACCCTGAACATCAGAAAGAGGAGCTAGATCATTATACAACATCTTCCAATAAAATGAATGCCATCTATTCAACTTCATCAAAAAGTTCATGAGCATTCAACTCAGTATAGCACAACCAATACAAGTTAGGGGAAAAATAACACCGCCATACATCAAAAACATCACAGAAACCATCAACAGATTATGAAAATCACATGGCATCACCATAGCACATAAACCAATTAAAGCCCTCCGAAACAAACCAAAAGAGCAGCAACCCCAGAAGACAAAATAGGAGTCACCTACAACATACAGTATAAGGACTGCAGCAGCTACTAAGTAGGACAAACAAGCAGAAGACTAGCAGAGCACATCTATAAACATCAACTAGCAGTGATAAGACATGATGGAAACTCCTTAATTTCACAATACATGAATACATGATTCCTAAGGGAACAACATTTGGCAAGGAAAGGCAAAGCAAAATTTCTAATGCTCCCTGCAAAATCCTGTAAGTTGGCAGGAAGTTGGAAGTCGTAATGCCCACCCTTGATCATTCTCTATTTGAGTAAGGGAATATCTCTGAAATGATGCCCAATGAGGCATATGCTATCTCATTCATTCTTTGGTTTATGAACAATCCAATAACTTTCTCTGAACTTATTCTCCTTTCCTCATCCAACAACATTTCCCTGGAATTGTATTCATTCAAAACATTACAAAATTTCACTCCAAAGTCATTTCCTTTTCCCACTACTATAGTTCACTAAGGTTTCACACGTAGCTCTCACCATCCCATGGATTTCTAATTTCATAGAATAATTCAGCTAATATCAATTCATACTTTCTAATTATATTTTAGCTGTTTCATTCATAATTCATTCAGAAAATTCATTCATTCTTTCTACAATGGATTCCTCTTGCACTGCAAGTGCCATCAAATATAATTTGAACGTATGCAGGTTATAAGAGATCAGAGGTTGCAGTACAATCTTTTTTATTCTTTCATAGAGTTGTACAGGTGGAAGAGTCCATTTATGCCCTCAGATTCAACCATGTGCTCATTGACAAAATCCAAATTCAAGCAGCCTGGACAGTAGGTTAACTAGTCTCCTCTTGAACATATCTAGTGGAGAGGAGCCTGCCACTTCCCTTAATAATGAGTTCCACTGACAACTCACACTTGAAATTGGAATTTTATTTCTGCTGGACCCTGCACTTGCAGGAATATGCTAGGAAGAAGATTTCTATCAATCAGAGTCCATCTTCCTGTAACTTATGCATTATTCTTGTGATGGAATGTGTGAATGGCCTTGGGGAATGAGGAGAAGAGATGCTGCCTAGGAAACAATCAGACAGGAGAGGCAGTGGCCCCCAGTGGCTTCAGAGAAAGTAATTTAGGAAGGACCTGGCCTAATGAAGTAAACAGTTAAAAATGGCGGCAGCAAGTTTATACTTTAGACTTGCAAGAGTCTCTTAATGTAATCTTACATTAAAGTAGAATTAATTTATCTGGTCCTGTTTCTTGTTTGATTTACCTGGAAGAGCTAACAATGCTGTATCTGGAACAAAAAGATACAGCATTGGAACAAACAGGCTCTGGAACAAAAGACCATATTTTGGTCTCCTTGTCTGGCCATCTATTCAGCTATTTAAAGAGTTCTAGTGTACCCTGATTTTTCTCTTCTCAAGAGTCTATATTTTCAGTTTGCGTGTGCACTCACTGACCATTTCCATGGCCCAGTTGCAATCCCTTCAGGGTCACTAGTGAGCCGTGGCCCAAAAGCTGGGGACCTCTGACCTAGAAGAACAACAACAACAAATCTTTTCCTGGCCGTGGTATTGAAATGATGAAAAAGTTGATATCATTCATTTATCAATGGGGATGACATTCCAAAGTCTACAACCTAGCACTGAAAATGTCCACTCTTGGATTGCTATTAACCATATCTTAACATGGAGAAGTATCTGGAGAAATGCTTCTGAAGATGAATTTATAGTCCAGTTAGGAACTTACAAGAAACATCTTGAATTGGGATTGAAAATTATCTGGGATCGTGAAGTTGTTTTACCATTCCCTGACTATCTTAATTTAGCTCAACATTTGAATTTGCCTGGCTACCCATTACCCTTCCCTCTGACCACATTTCACTTTGTAATAATTTACCAAAATGCAACTATCTGTCTATTGGATATTTCATTTCAACTACCATATAACGAAACAAAAGTTTGATCTCCATTACAGCTAATTATGTCTTCCATATAATGCACTTTTTGACCTAAACATTTGCAGTGAAATAGTTGGAAAAGAAATTTAAGAAATTAATTAAATAAAAATTATATACTTACTTCAACAAGATGCACATTCTTTGTATCAATTGCTGTATAAAAATGAAAATGAATAGTCTTAAGCAGACCCTCAAAATATGGCAGGCAGTCTGTCTGAAAGTTCAAACTGTTTACTCTGAACAGAGAGATACGTTTCTCAATAAGCATACATACAATCTCCTTTATATCAGCTGTATAATTTTCTAGAATATTTCTAAACTCCTTTGTAGTCATCTCTCTTTCCAATGCTACTATTTTATCATTTGTATATTTTGCTTTATCTACCATACTGCAATATTCCATAAAGTTTCTGCTGTAAGATTCTACTCGGGCCAGTGAAGAACTCTGAAGAGATAAAAGCTCCAAAATCTAAAAAAATAAAATGGAAACAAATTTTATATTTGTGTGATTGTGTGTGTGTGTGTGTATGTGTGTATGTGTTTGTGTGTGTGTATTAATTCACAAACACACTTAAAAACCAAAGACATATAGATGTAATCCTACCATCTTTCAAAATAGTTATTAAACAGTACTGATACCATTCACATTAAAATAGTGGTGATTTCTTCTGATTAGCTTTTAGGAACTATATTCTTAGCAGATATACCTTATTAACTTTAACCCTATGTAATGAAATTGTATGAATAGCATTTCCTACTAACTTGAGCCTAAATAGGTATAGCTACGTCTCAGTTAATAGGATTCATGGAATGGGTGGTATTTTAATGCTTGTTCTTGTCATGGTTCTTGGTTGCCACAAGTATATTTATTGTTATTGGTCCATTTTGAATTTTAAGTTTATTAGTTTCCCAGAGTTGTTGTTACAATATGAGTGGTCATATAACTGATTAAAATAAATACATGTTCAGTGTCAAAGCAGGAATAGACAAGGACTTTAATTTCACTGATGCCAATAGAAAATTTCCTTACAATACAAAGAGCATTACAGAAGAATAAATTTACTTCATGTCTGCAGCAACGAAAAGAATTAAATTCCTGTATACCCTGCTGAAATACTATTAATTAGTTCCCCTAATCAATACCATTTGTATGTTTAAATAAGAACATTAAAAACAAGCAGTAAATAAACAAAGCCTAAAGTCAAGGGGTTACATTGGCTTCAATCCAAAAAATGTGATAACATTTTTAAAATCTAGAACAGTGGAAAATAAACCTGTATTTCTTTTTGTAATAACACTAAGAGTTTTTTTAAACAAACTTTCTTGTAAACTCAATAGTTAAGTTCTAAATGTAGATCATACTGAAAAGACTTGGTTAAAGAAGAGTCACTTAGTAACCATGGGTCACAAGTTCTCAGATTTTCTTTTCGTTCTTTTCATTTCCTTTTTTCTTATTTTTGAAACTAAGGGACACAGTAGGAAATGCACTAATACCACAGTAGTAAGATACAGAATTTCTGGAATAATTTTTTTGGAGTGTGAATTTGAAGGCATTAAAGTTTGGAAAATAATGGAAGCAGTAGATTACAAAAAAGATTTCTTAGAGTTCTGATAGTTAAGATTTATAATGAGATTGAAGTATTAATTCAAAATGTCTAGTATTAATCTACTGATTAATCTATATATGTAGGGGAAATGGGGGAAATAATATTTCTTGTGTCTTTTCGATATAGAGAGAATGAAGTTTAAACTCTTTTGTAAAGAAAGGCAGGCTGTATTTGTTGATTGTTTTAGAAATGACTACTTATCAATTTCTTACACTGAGATGTACGCATACTTATATTTTTCACGTTTTCTGCCAAACCTAGAAGTTCAGCCAAATTTTGGTATCTTTAGTTTTAGAAGGCCACAAAAAAGGATTTCAAAGATTACATGTAGTTCATTGTCCATGGTTTGAATCAATATAAAGGTACGAAAAATATTTAGAAATATATTTGGCATTAAACTGTTACGCTCAATATAATATGTCTTCAGAAACATACTTTATTTTGGTAATCTGGATCTGTCCCAAGAATAAGGTCACAGTTTGGCCATGTTGATTGATAATGTCCTGGTTCAAAATCTGTGTAATCTTCACATTGCTGCATTATTTTATGTAAAGACTGATCAATGAAGATTGAAAGCCGAGAATCCTGAGAAAATGGTATAACTTGATCTAATGGAAAATACGGTAATTTAAAAATCAGAATTCATTATGAAACCATTTTTAAAATAATTAAAAATTGCTGGCTGAGCACTCATGATGAGTAAATACTCTCAGGACTTTTAACTATTTTAATGTAATTTTAATGTAACAGAAATATCAATTCAGATTTTTCCCCAATAATTCTCATATATTTGAAGGTCTAGATTTAGTAACTCATTGGACCTGTAGTGCTTTTTTTCTTAGTGTCCTAGGCATGTGCTTATTTTGTTTAATGATTAATTTGGGGCTGAATTTGGCAAATTCCTGTAAGTGATTATATTTTATGTAGGCTTTAGAAGATCTGGAACACTAAAAAATACAAGTATTTTTTAATACTGACCAGGATGTTTTTGGAACAGATACTTTTAGACCAGAGGTATCAAACTGGTATCCTGCAGGCCGGATATGTCACCCATAGGCCACACTCACCCCAGTTCCGTGAAGGCAAAAAAATGTCACAATATGTCATGGGACATCAACATGACACGGCGAGTTTGACACCTGTGTTTTAGACAGATTTTTGAAAACTATACATTTTCTATTAAAGACTATGAACTGCATTACCAAACAGAAACACTGTCTCACACATAATCAAAAGCACCGTCATATGTTTTAAATTAAGAAAGCAATCCTCTGCACATTTATTTAAAATAAAACTCAACTGAACACAATGATATTTGCTTTTAAATAAATATGCAAATAGTCTTGTTCCAGAATTGGTAAGTTGAAACTTATTTTAAAATTCTGTTTTTGCTTGTTCCAACAGAGAATCCATATTTAAGTTTATCTTTGCTAACAGAGTGAACATTAAGGCTCAAATGAAAATAAATACTAAATATCCAGTAAGTAAATGTGGGAGTTGCACTAATGTTTGAAGAATATTTTACAGAATATTTTAAAGTAAGAGAAGCCTGAAACTAGTTTTGCAGAGTAATAGTCCCAGTATATGATCACTCCCAGTAAATGAGTGGTACTTACAATTGGTCTTTGGAGTAGCAGCTGCTGCAGTATCAGGTAGTCACTAGTTGAAACTTGTTAGTTAAATTGCACTTAACTGAATTGAATTCTTTACTTAGCCAAGTCTGATTAGACACACAAGCTATTTGTCTCCAGTTTAAAAGCACTTATGGAGTGGGGGCAGGGGGGTGGGTCAAGGACAAGACAAGGGATTTTGGGAGGGATTTTGGAAGCTGACCTGTTGCACAATCAAGTCAAGAAAGCTACTTCAACAAAACACATAAACTGAGTCTGGAAAATCTTGAGATCAAATCTGAGTGGAGGAAATATCATAAAGTGGTGTGAATCTAATGTGAGACCAATACTAATATATAGCAAATTACTGTCACGCACATTTTTAATCTTCTAAATTGCTTCAACCCAACTGAAATTTTTTAATGAGATTGGCAGTTAGATCTTTATTTTGTTTTGTTGGATGGATAGTAAATAATCTATATTACATCAAAAAAAATTCCAGTGGGCAACAGTAACATCCATCATGTCCATACATTACATACCAATGATGTTTTCTAATCCATCTACAATCCCTTGTAATTGTATTGAAAAAAATTTTCTGTTAGGAATCAGTGATACATCTGTAGAGAACTGTAGAGATCTATAAAATAAAATATTGCATTTTTATTGGCAAAAGGCATCCAAAAAACCTGTGACAGTCTGAGGATCAAAATCTGAATAGTAAAATAAATATAAGATAGTTAATGAGAAGTTCTTATTTTCCTTCTTTCCCAAACTCAAAAATGTCTCTTTGGAAGATTGAATGCTTTCTTGAATGACCTGGAATGGGCCATTAGGTGACAGATGGGAAAAAGAGTAATTCAAAATCAGGTATATATCCTAAGTTAAGGAAGGGTTTTTTATTTGTTTATTTGTCAATTGCTTACAAGATAATAGGTATAAGTAAAAACATAGTTATGAATACATGGACACATATACAGACCTCTTAGGAAAGGGGTGAGGTCAATAGTAGACAGTCTAAGGTTAAAGTTTTTAAAGATTAAAGAGTTAAAAGTTCAGAGAGAATTTCTCACCTCTCTTGTTTTTTACTGCTTCTTACACTTGGAAGAAGTGTAAGTGCTGCAGGTGTTTTCAGGACAGTGAAAAAGATAAGATCATCAGAAGATTTTCATTTAAATTAGTTTATGTCAGATGGATTAGCTGTTTTCCTTGGAGATTAGGGCAAAGGTGATTGGAGAGAGTAAAAGAAATAAACTAGGAGGAAAGAACAAAAATTTGAAGGAGATACTATTCCAGGTTTCTTGTGGTCTAGAAATCACATCACTTTTAAGACGGAAAGTATACTGTTATAAAGTATCTGCACTTAAAATACTCTTGCCATATATAAAAATCACGATAAGCTATTAAATAAATATATATTTCTTTATATTCTTAAAATCAAAATATGTTTTAAATTATTCATACCTCTCATATGTGATTAGTTGTTTATCTGAATCAGAGATGGCCTCTTTTCCTTGAAAAGAAAGAAAAACAAAAGCAATCCTTAAAAACTAATAATTCAAACATAATAAACAGGGTCCTTCTCATGATTAGCGCAAAGATAGTAAACTAACTAATTTCTCTTGGAGTCAAATTTGCAATTCTCCTTACATTTCCAGAAACTGGGAATAGCACTATAGCAGCTTTTAAAATGTTTTTAAAATGTTAGTAGTTCCACCTGAGTAATATTGAGATGCAGCATCTTGTTTGGACAGTTCTGCAGGAAAGAAAAAAAGAACATTGCCAAGCAGCTGTCACAGAAAAGGATTCTGCTTGCCTGTGGCAACAGAAACAAAAGAGAAGTCGTCTAATAAGCTGCTGCTCTTGGCAAAGCATAAGATTTGTACAATTAGCACAGAGCCCCTCCAAGACTGTGTGCTTTTTCCACTTCTCTTCTCCCTATATAGCAATGACTGCATCTCAAACGATCTATCTGTTAAAATACTGAAGTTTGCTGATGACGCAACAATGATTGGTCTCATTCGAGACCACAACGAATCCGCATACAGATGGGAGGTTATACAATTTGCCTTGTGGTGTAACTGAAACAATCTGGAACTGGACACACTTATAACTGTAGAAATGGTGGTAGACTTTAGAAGAAACCCTCCCATACTACCACCTCTTACAATACTAGACAACACAGTATCAACAGTAGAGACCTTCAAATTTCTAGGTTCTATTATATCACATGACCTAAAATGGACACCTAATATCAAAAACTTCATCAAAAAAGCACAACAAAGAATGTTCTTTCTGCGCCAACTCAGAAAGCTCAAACTGCCCAAGGAGCTGCTGATACACTTCTATAGAGGAATTATTATCATCTATAATTGTCTCTATAACTGTCTGGTTTGGTTCTGCAACCCAACAGGACAGACACAGACTTCAGAGGATAATTACTACCAACCTGCCTTCAATCAAGGACCTGTATACTGCACGAGTCAAAAAGAGGGCTGTGAAAATATTTACAGACCCCTCACATCCTGGACATAAATTGTTTCAACTCCTTCCCTCAAAACGACCCTATAGAGCACTGCACACCAGAACAACTAGACACAAGAACAGTTTTTTCCCGAAAGCCATCACTCTGCTAAACAAATAATTCCCTCAACACTGTTCAACTATTACAAAGTCTGCACTACTGTTACTGCTAATCTTCTCATCACTCTTTATCACCCATGCCCTCCCACTTTTGACTGTATGACTGTAACTGTATTGCTTGTATCCTTATGATTTATATTGACTGTTTCCTAGTATGATTTGATTGATTATTGTACCCTATGACTATCATTAAGTGTTGTGCCTTATGATTCTTGATGAATGTATCTTTTCTTTTATGTATACTGAGAGTATTTGCATCAAGACAAAGTCCTTGTGTGTCCAAGCACTCTTGGCCAATAAAGAATTATATTCTTTCTATTTCAGAACTTGCCTGTTTTAAAAGTACCCCTTTAAAAATAGAACAAAAAAAGAATATTGATATTTCAGAAAGCGATATCAAAATATTTATTTTAAACTTCATATATTTGCCTATGAAGAAATATACTGATTCAGCAAAGCCATGTGCAGTTAAGGTGATTATCTACAGATGATGATCAAAACATGTGACTGATTGTGATATTGTAATGACACTGAAACAGGAATGATAGTGTGAGACAGGAAAGGTATCTCAGCTCAGAGAAGGAAAAGGGATGAGGGAAGCCTCTCAGAAGGAATCCTCTCTAGTTTTCTGGAAAGTAAAAGAAATGCTTTCAGACTTGCAAGATTCCATTATTGTAATTTTACAGTTAAGGTATTATTAGAATTAACAATTTTTGCTTGTCTGAACTACCATGAAAGGCTGACAGATATATATGGAATAGTAGTAATTAGTAAAAAGCAAGAAATAAAGCCTCATTTTTTAAAAAGAAAATCCTACATTGTATTCTTATTAAACTAAGAAAAAGTGAAAAGATGTAGTAGACTGTTACCATGTAGAGTGGAATAGATGAATACATATATAGAAATTAAAAATGAAGGGCCTAAATATGTCAGAATGTATCAATTGGCATCACCAAGGCTTTTATGGATGTATATGAAGAAAGGTTCCATAAATAGATCCATGTTATTCTCCATTCAATTGTAGAAGAACCTGTCATGCCCTTGTTGGAATCTGATTTTGAGGGGGAGATTGAGCAGCTGACAGGGAGTGGGAGTGTGGCTCCGATGGCTGTGGAAGAAACGGGGGAAGGGCACAGTCCGGCTGGGCATTCAGAGGAAGACCCAGTGCCACCCCTTCTTCATCCTAGGGCACACAGGAACAGAGAAGGGAGCAACGTGGCTTACTGGAGAGAAAAAGGCCCTCATCCCTTTCATTAGTTGCAGCTGAGGGAACAGGATATAAGAAAGGTGTTTGCACACAACTTTGCTTTCAGCAAGGTGCATTATCTTTGTCAAGGCTTATCTGAGTTCTGGGGTCCTCCCAACTATGTGTGCTTCATTATTTTTTGGAAGTCTGCAATTTATTATCCTGGTCTGTCGTATTAATTACTTCAGCATGATTTGTGTTGATTTTTTTATTTCTAATTTATCTGTACTTTGAATTCGGACTGCATTTCTTCCCTTTGTAGACTGTTTTTGGAAGAGTTTGATTTCCAGCCAAGGATAACTGGACATTGGGGGCCAAGTTGGAGGTATTAAAGGAAATTTATCTACTTTGGTGACTGTTATTTTTGTGCCACGCCCCAGGTCATCACAGAACCAGAGACAGAAGAAACATTGCAACATTCTGATGACTATGATCCAGAAAGGGGGGTTGGACCCTCCAAGAATTTCACCAAAAAAAAATAAAAATCTGCTAGATAACAAGAGTTGCAGAGGGTTTCCGGTGACGATGTCTTGGTAGTGCAGAGCAAATCTGTCCTTTGATTCTGAATTTATTGTATCAGGGATCCTTCGAAGGTGCAGAAAGCTTGGAGAGCAATGTGTTACAGAGGGGACCCCCGGGGAGCAGCAAGGAGGAAGCCAACCATCCACTGCAATGAAAGGATTCCCCATGAATCCAGCGTGGAAAGTGTCTTGCCTTGTCACTTTGACATGGCAGACCCGAAGCTGTGATTAGACACAATAGAAGAGGAAGAAAGGATTGTTTAGAACAGACTGTGACAATCTGACGGGTGAGAAAATCCCATATCTGCAGTGGATTGAATTGAAGTGAATAACTCCCAGAAACGTTTGGTTAAAAGGGAAGCTCCGGAGGAAGGGTTTTAACCCCGAAAAGTTTAGCAGTGACCTGAAGAGAAGAGCAGTGATTTACTGAACTTAAAACTGAAAAGTAGAAGAAATCTGAGATTAAAAGTGACAGAGAGGGGTGTAAAGATCATGGAAGGAAAGGAAAGAGAAGAACAGTGAAAGTGAAAGCGGGAGAGTAGAAGGCATTAGAAGTGAGTGAGACAAAAGGAGAATCCAGAGACCCGACTTGACTTGTGCTGAAAGCAACAAAGTAACAGCCGAATGAACTGAACTGAAAGAAGCTGAAACCCTGACATAGATCGAAGAGTGAAAAAGAGAGGTTTAGAGAAGATGGTGAAGAGCGTTGAGAAAAGTGGCGGGAGTGGAGGAGTGGAAGGCAGGCGCTTTCAGCAGCTCAGAGATAACGAGACAAGTGAAGAAGATTGAGGAAAAGCTGTGAAAGAGAGGAGAAACAAATCCCAGAATCCAAAAACTGAAAAAGAGTGAGTCAATAATGCGTGGGAGATTAGAAATATCAGCTGAGTCGGAGGTGGAAACGATCATTGTGAAACCAAGTAACTGTATACTAATTAGAGATTAAGTCTAATAGAGACATGGTTTTGAATTAATTGGATCACTATATTGAATGTTGTGATTGTATTGATTAGATTGATTACAATATTTATATAAATTTACAGTACTTATATGAAATCCAGTGAAATATATTTAAGAGATAACCAAAATACATTTAAGATTTATAACATCCATATTAACAACCACATTAGTTATATATTAATTGTCAATCATATTATATCGTATCTGTTATAGCCTATTTTGATGGTTTATAATTATTGACTATTTTGTAGAAAATAACACTGATTATAGTTAAATATTAGTGAATAAAATATATTACAGGTATATTTAAAGTATATTTAACATTTGCAATACCTATATATCTATTTTAACTATATATTAAGCATTAACTATATTATATTGTATATTATATTTATTAGACCTTATGTTAATGAAATTTAATTTAATCTTATACAAAGGTACTGACAACAATGTACCTGTTGAACATTTAGTCTATAAAATAAAAATAGAATAGTTAAGTGATTAAGATAGTGAATGTTATAATATTGATAAACAGAAAAGAAAGGAATAGTTATAAACTAGTAGTAATTGATTTGAACAGAAAATAAAAACGGTAGAAATAAAAGCAGAACAAACAGAAAAATAATTGGAACAGGTTGATCAACATATGATGGCAATGAATAAGGATCTGGAAGATTCTTCGATCCATTTAGAAATGGACCAAGCCTCTTTCTGTCTAAGATTCCAGAACATAACCGAAACTAAGGATGAAGATCTGGGAAGAATAATGGCAGAACTGATAGCAGAAACCCTGCAAAGGGATACACAAGTAATTATAAATGAGTTTACAGAGTCCAAATAAATTATGCAAAATGACACCCAGTTACCCAGAGAAGTACATGTCAGGGATATTATTTATAAAATAACAAGGGAGGAGCTCATAGTGTACAAGGAGAAGGAAGTTATTACCCTGAAACAGATTCCCAGATGAATTCGAGAACAATGCAAAGATTACCGTTTCCTGGCATCCCAACTAAGCAAACGGAATATACTATTTCAGTGGATCATCCCAGAAGGCATGCTAGTATCCTAGCAAGGTAAAAAGATAAAAATAGACAATCTAGATAAAGCCCAAGAATTATATGATCAGTTGACAGGAACAGAGGCAGCAGAAACAATAGCAGCAGAAAGAAGTTGGAGGAGGGGAGTCAATAAGAACATCAGCTGGAATCCGAAATAGAAGATCAGGAAGATAAAATTAAAGTGACACAAGAACCCCAGAAAGAGGAAGGCATCAGAACAAGAGCACAAAGAAACAAGAAAACCAATAGAAATTAGAAACCAGTAGACCAACAAGAGAACGGAGAAAGAACTGAAATTATTGTCAATAAATGTAAATGGGTTAAATGCTATAGTAAAGAGAAAACAAACACTTTCAAAACTGATAAAGCAAAACATAGATATTGTGTGCCTCCAGGAGGTACATATTAAAAGACAAGATAAAAAAATACTTAAAATTCAACCAATTGTGGAAAGTCTATACAGCACTGGTGGAGAAAAAAAAAGAGGGATAGTAGTATACATTAGCAAAGAGATAAAACCGAAGCAAATTTATGCAGATACCAAAGGAAGCATTTTAATGATTGAATTAAAGATAGGACAAAGATTGATGCTATTAGTAAATATTTATGCACCCAATAAAAATCAAAAAGAATTTTATAAGAAACTCCATGAAAAAAATTATTAAAACAGGCCAAAATGACATATGTAAAGTGGGAGATTATAATGGAATAGTAGATAACAGAAAAGACTACGTTAGTGACAATAAGAAACAAAAGAGAAGAAATATATTACCAAAAACATTTTTTGATGTGACGAAGGAACTAAATTTAATAGAAGTGTGAAGATCATTAAATCCCACAGAACAAAAATATACCTTTTACTCGAATCTGCATAAATCTTGCTCGAGGATTTGATATGGTATAGGCAAATATTGATTTAAGATAGAGACAATTGAAATCCCCCGGAATACCTGAGCTGACCACAACCCCATTAAGTAGTATAGACAGGCCAGAAAAAAAAAGAAAAGATGAACACTGAATCCCCAGACATTATTAGAGAAAGAATGTACTCAGAAACTCACTAAAGAACTGATGCAGTGGTACCTCTACTTATGAAAGGCTCTAGTTACAAAAGTTTCAGGTTACGAAGCGCGTCTTCGAGAAAATATAGTCTCTACTTACGAATATTTTCAAGATACGAAAGGCTTTGTTGGAAAATGGCGCGTCTGAGCTGCTCTGCCATTGGTTATCTTCCTGGCATCCCATTGGCTAGGAGGGATCTTTGTGTACGCACCGCGCCACGTTCTCAGTCTCACGCTAGCGAAATCCAGCAAAGCACGAAGTAATAACGAAGAATTACTGTCTGAATTTCGGGGGCTTGGAACCGATTAGGGCATTTACAGGTAAAATGCGTCTCTACTTACGGAATTTTCAGGTTACGGAACGGCTTCCGGAATGAATTAATTTTGTAAGTAGAGGTACCACTATACTATTTTTCGATAAAAACAAAAAACATCATATCTCATTACAAACCCTATGGGATACGATGAAGGCATACACTAGGGGGGTAACAATAGCTTGCATGGCAAAAACAAATAAGGAAAATAGGGGCAACACAACACATTACAAGTAGAAATTGGAGATCTAGAAAAACAACTACAAATAAAACCAGGGAGTGACCAAATTAATGAAAAACTGAATCTAGCCAAACATAAACTAAATTTACTACAACAAGAGGATAATGCAAGGGATCTTAAATCCATGAAGCAAACCCTTTTTGAAAGTGCGATTAAGCCAGGGAGATGGCTGGCTTATAAATTAAAAAAAGAAAAAGAATAATACACCAGCTCCAAGACGAAACAGGAATTTTAAAAAATAATGAAGAGAAGATCACTTTAAAATACTTTGAAGACCTCTATAGCCAAGAAAAAATAGTGATAGATAAAATAGGCCAGTATTTAAAAAGAGATAGCATGCCACCAATAGAGGAAGAAAAAAGAACTATACTAAATAGAGAAATTACATTAACAGAATTAACAGATAACAGATAAACAGATTTGAAAGGGATCTTGTAGGTCATCTAGTCCAACCCTCCCGCCCAAGCGGGAGACCCTACACCATTTCTGACAAATGGCAGTCCAATCTCTTCTTGAAAGTCTCAAGTGATGGCACTCCCACAACTTCCGAGGGCAAGGTGTTCCATTGGTTGATTGTTCTCACTGTCAGAAAGTTTTCCTTATTTCCAGGTTAAATCTCTCCTTGTTCACTTTCCATCCATTATTCCTTGTCTGGCCTACAGGCACTTTAGAAAATAGCTTGACCCCTTCCATCCTGTGGCAGCCCCTCAAATATTGGAAGACTGCTATCATGTCTCCCCTGGTCCTTCTCTTTACTAGACTAGCCAAGCCCAGTTCCTGCAACCGTTCGTTGTATGTTTTAGCCTCCAGTCCCCTAATCATCCTGGTTGCTCTTCTCTGTACTTTTTCTAGAGTCTCAACATCTTTTTTATAATGTGGTGAACAAAACTGGATGCAGTACTCTAGGTGTGGTCTTGCTAAGGCTTTATAGAGTGGCATTATACTTCCCTTGATCTTGATTGTATCCCTCTGTTAATACAATTTAGGATTGCATTAGCTTTTTTGGCTGCTGCTGCACACTGCTGGCTCAGATTTAGCTGGTTGTCCACTAAGACTCCAAAATACCTCTCACAGTTACTGCTATTGAGCCTGGTTTTACCCAGTCTATATGTGTACTTTTGGTTGTTCTTGCCTAAGTGTAGGACTTTATTTTTCTCTACATTAAATTTCATTTTGTTAGATATGGCTCAGTGTTCTAGTCTGTCAAGATCCATCTGGATCTTGAGCTTATCTTCTTGGGTGTTAGCTATTCCTGCCAGCTTAGTATCTGCAAATTTGGTAAGTTCCCCTTCTATTCCCTCATTTAAGTCGTTAATGAAGATATTGAAGAGTACTGAGCCTAAGACGGAACCTTGTGGCACCCCACTGCTTACTTCCCTCCATGTAGATTTAGACCCATTAAGGACTATTCGTTAAGTACGGTTTGCCAGCCAGTTGCGAGTCCATCTAGTGGTGGTGCTATCTATTCCACGTTTTTCTAGCTTACTAAGAAGTAGGTTGTGGTCTACTTTGTCGAATGCCTTGCTAAAATCTTACTAAGAAGTAGGTTGTGGTCTACTTTGTCGACTGCCTTGCTAAAATCTAAATATATTATGTCCACAGTATTCTGCTGGTCTACTAATTTAGTCACTGTGTTGAAAAATGAAATAAAATTGGTTTGGCATGATCTGTTTTTAACAAACCTGTGCTGACTGCTAGTTATTACTTTACTTGTTTCTAGATGTTGGCAGACCTGTTTTTTATTATCTTTTCTAGTATCTTCCCAGGTATTGATGTTGTCTATAGTTTCATGGGTCTGTTTAAAGGAAGCGATCGAAAAACAAAAGGCAAATAACACCCCGGGGACAGATGGCTTACCAGGAGAATTATATAAGAACTTTGGAGAACTATTGGAACCGGTACTACTAGAGGTGTGCAATGAGGCTTTGTTAGATGCCAAAATTCCTGAATTGTGGAGGGAAACATATATCACCTTGATCCTGAAAGAAGATACCGATGTTAATCAAATTCAAAATTATAGACCAATTTCTCTTTTGAATGCTGACTACAAAATTTTTATGAATATTATGGCAGGAAGGACAAAGAAAATTCTAAATGAGATTAAACATAGTGACCAAAATGGATTTTTGCCATTAAGGCAAATAAGGGATAACTTTAGAATAATAATGAACATATAGAATATTACAAAATGCATCCGGGGAAACAAGTGGCTCTTGTTTTTCTGGATGCTCAAAAAGCATTTGATAACTTAAATTGGCAATTCATGATTCAATAGGTTAAGGAAATGAAATTCCTCCCAAAAGGCCAATGTAATAATAAATGGAGACATAACAACAGTATTTAGAATAACAAAAGGAGTTCGCCAGGGATGTCCGTTGTCACCTCTGCTCTTTATTTTGACCTTAGAGACATTGTTAATAAAAATTAGAACAAATTTAGAAATAAAAGGAACTAGAATCAAAAAAGAAGAGTACAAATTACAAGCATTTGCAGACAATTTGGTTTTTTTATTGAGGAGCCATTAGAGTCAGGGCCAATTCTGATACATGGATTAGAGAAATATGGAGAAGTTTCAGGGCTCAAAATTAATAGAGTTAAAATCAAAATGAAAAATATATCATCAAAAAATAAAAAAGAATTAGAAACTGTAATGGGATTACAAATCACAAAAAAATTAAGTATTTAGGAATTTGGTTAACGGCAAAATGCTCTTCAATAAAAGAAGACAATTATATGAAATTATTTAATCAAATTAAAAAATTAAAAAATGGGGGACTTTACAATTATTTCTATTAGGACGAATAGCAACTATCAAAATGAATATCTTACCTAAATTACTATACCTATTCCAAACAACCCCTATAAAATTAAACAAGAAATATTTTATAGAGTTAAATAGAATAACCATAAAATTCATCTGGGCAGGTAAGAAAGCACGGATAAAATTAAGAAATTTACAGGATAGCAAGAGCAGAGGTGGCCTTGGACTCCCAGACTGGGAACTCTATCACAAGGCAGCAATACTAGTATAGATACAAGATTGGATTAATTTAAGAAAGAAAAGAATATTAACTTTAGAAGGGCATGACCTACAAAGAGGGTGGCATGCTTTCCTGTAGGATAAAGGAAATACAGTATATGTGAATAAAATGGCCAAGTATAGGAAACTTTTAGATAATCAAGGGAAATTAAAAAGTAGACAGGAATTGGAAGGGCAGGGAATAAAAATAGATTGGTGGTCTTACCTACAAATACAAACAAGATATAAAAAAGACAGTGAGGAATTTGGAATAGACATTGAACCATAAAAATTAGACAGACTTTTGATTGGCCCAGATGAGAAACTATTATTAAAGATATATAAATACCTATTAGAATTTGATAGAGTAGAAGAGATTGTGAAAGGATCAATGATTGCATGGAACAAAAATGTCGGACACAGTATTGATTTAGAAGAATGGGAAAAAAATTGGAATAGAAATTACAAAATAACAAAATTGGCAGCCTATAAGGAAAATCAACACAAAATGTTTTGCCATTGGCATTTAGCACCTACAAGATTGGCTAAGATCTATCCAAATTTAAAACCAAATTGCTGGAAATGTGAACAGAAACAAGGTACCTTCTTTCATTCATGGTAGTTATGTCCCGAAGTGAAAAAATATTGGGAAATGATACAAATGTGGTTACAGGAGTTAATTGGAAGCAAAATTGATTTTGTCCCAGAATTATTTCTTTTAGGGATAATAAAAAGAAATTACAATAGAAAGATAAAGTATCTGGTGTTACACGTATTAAGAGCAGCCAAAATTTCCTATGCGCAGTATTGGAAGAAAGATACCATACCACCTGAAGTTTTAATAATTAAAAAGATTTTGAGTGCGTGGAAATGGATAAATTAATCATGGAACTAAAAGGGAAAATAGATACGGAATACTATGCAATATGGGAAAATTGGTATCGCTGGATTGACAATAGAAACAAGAAAATGTATATAATGTATATAATAAGATATAGAAGATATAGTAATAGTATGTACAGATTGTATTGGACAGGATATGTGAATGTACACAAAATGTCACAGCACTGTTTATTAAGTAATGGAGATATGTAAAAAAGAAAAAAACCCAATAAAGTATTATTAAAAAAAAAACAAGAGTGTGCGGAAAAAATAATAGGATCATTTGGAGATCGAAGAATGAATAAAAAAGATTGGTGAGTATTTGCTTAAAAGGGGATTATTCATTTTGAACATATAGTTTATGTATATGTCTCTTCACACAAACAAATACAGACACACTCACACATATATACAAACACACATAACAATTTGGGACTACACTGCACTTTTATGTAGGGCATGGGGTTGCAGACCAAATTTCTACTTTTCAACAAAGCATCAAAAATGTACAAATATACATTATTGCATGTTTGTGATTTAGAAAAAAATAAATGAACTTGAATTATGATATGTTTTGCACTGATAAGGAGTTGAAGGTTGGTTGCTGAATGCAGAAAGTAAAGCACATGTGAGAATGGAATTATTAGTAAATGATATAACACTGAGCAGAAAGCAAGATGAAGATGTGTGCTGTCCCTTTTGTAGTTTAATATATTAATGATAAATATGTAAGGAATGCTAGTGAACAGCAAGATGACCTAGTGGTGAAGACACTCACCTCCCATTTGGAAGGTTGAGAATTCAATTCTAGGTAGCAGTAGAGGTTTCTCTCTTAGGATACAAACAGAAAATAACTGTGGTGAACTCCATATAGGCATGAGGAAGGGTATCCAACCAGTAAACCCTCAGCTCCATTCAGTTGCCCTGACTCTACCCCATATTAAGGAATTACAAGTTCATAGGGAAAAAACAGGAATGATAGCATGCAAAAATAAAATAAAAGTATACTTGTGGATGATAAGAATAAGAGAGTTGTAGTTTTTTGAAAGAGTATTGCAGAGGACAACAGTGCTATGTTTCTTTATCACTAATATTCTGAATCCCTTAATTTGATGGCTTACGTTAGGATAAATTATCCCTAAGATTTGTTCCATGTATGCAGGAATTTAAAACTGAGAAACCTAGAAAATGCCTTTTTTCTTTAGTGCCTGTTTCTATAATATGCTATTCTCTACCTGATGAAATTCACCTGTTTCAACTCTATAAATTTTTATATGTAAAATAATAATCTTTTCCTGCTGTATTTAATCAGTTGAATTATTTTTTAAATCAGTGCTATATTATTTTATAAATTCATTTCTTAGATATAATACATTTAATTAAAAAAACAAAATTTAAATTTAAAATAGTAAGTTTTAGAGATTTCTCTAAATAGCATCTGTAAAATGTCTACTATTTTTGTAAACATTGCTTACCAAAATGTGAAAAATTATGTATTTCTCTAAATCTATAAATGTTCCTGTTGCACTAATTTTGTTCATATCTGTTTGAATCTGGGTAGCTTGATATCTATAGGAGAAACAACTGCAGTTACAGCTGCTATTGAATTCGAAACAAAATTAGGAAAGTTGCATACATTTCCTAAATATTCTGTTGAACAAAAATAATTAGAGTTATATATGTCTGTCAGGTCAGACTCCTGATTCAATCCAGGTTAAATTATCTACATTTCTGAAACATCATACTGGATACAAATTCAATCTTCTGACCAGTATTCATTCTTTAGAATGATAATAGAATAGAAAAATAAATTATAGGAAAAATAAATAACATGGCAAGAAATCTAGCTAAGACACAGGACCAAAGAGCATGCATCATAATACTACCAAAAGAACTGATAGAATAATAGTGCATCTAATTAATCTATGAGCTGAGCTATGGCTCCGTGCTTTTGTAGTGTAAAATGCAGCCTTATTTTCAAAGAACTTTATTAATCTTACTCAATGGCTTTAGTTTTTCTTCATTCCTGAAGGTACCCAAATCTTCTGTAGTAATTTCTGATCTTTCTTCATGTTTGCTATCATCTTCAAATGAGCTGCTCAAAACTTCATCAATGTATAATATTTCTTTCAAAGATTCTGCTGAAGATTCTGAAATATAATCATCATCATTTTGGTAATATTTTCTATGATGCTCCTTTTCATAGGGAATTCTCAGACAAATATTTATTTCAAATATTGGGAAATATTCCTCTTCTCCTTTTAGTTGCCTTTTCACTTCTTCTAGGATCTAAAGTCATTTAAAATATAACAAAATTAGAATATTATTTTTTAAAACATTATGCAAATGGAACTAGAGAGTATTGAAAACAAAAGATTTTCAATCTAAAACAAGGAAGAAAAATCCATTATTTTTGACTAATCAATAGAGAAGATTACATTGTGATAATACGCTTTTGAATCTGTTGTAAAGCATGAAGAGATTTTTGAGAAAGATGGAAAATGTATTTAATTTTCATAAGTTTTTTTTCATAAGGAACCATGAAATTATTTTGTATTTGAAGGCAAGATTTTGTCTTTAAAGGTATAACAATGAATAGCTTTCAGCATATATTTAAGCTTAAATTTAAACCATTAAATTTAATCATTATTATACATATTAATAAGATAAATATGAATTATTGGATAATCTGTGTTGTAAGTTATCTTCATTTAGAAATCAATTCACCTTGTCTATATCACTGACAGTAACAATTTCATGTTGTGCTTCTGTTTCCTTTGAATGGTGCAATAATTTCTGAGTGCTTTCAAAATGCTCATTTTCATATGCCCACAGGCATCTATTTTCAGTCAATAAGAAAAATGCTTTCTCAATTGAATTTTTATATGCTCTGTATATGTGAAAAAATAGGAAAAATCCTAATTGATATTTTAAATAGCATAATTCATTTTAATAACTGACAATACCTCAAGTTATTTAAGATTACTAGGAGATAGTAGGAATGTGGCCATACTGGAAGATAGAATAGATATTTAAGACAACTCCCAGAATTCTCCAGTCAGATGGGGCTTACAAATAGTGAAGGCAGAGGAGGTGACCATATTGAACGATGCATACATGTGAGAGACATTATTATAGCTTGGTTAATAGATATTTCCTTTTTATAAGAATAAAGCTAACACATGTAACTCAAAGACAAATACATTATTATTCATTTACTTAATTACACACTATATCAATTTTTATTTAAAATATAAATATTTGGCCCGTCACTTATGCTCCATAAAAAGCCTTTACTCCAAGAATTATTTTATAATTTTTATAATGTAACCTGAACTTAAAAATAAAGGAAATATAACAGTAGCAATAATACTAAATAATAATTAATCTAAGAGAATTTTATAAACAATATTATTAAATAAGAGCTAGTGTTTTAATCATGAAATAGGTTCATGAAACTAACCTCATAAGGCTTTCATTTGTCTTCTTTTTTGAAATGGTCATATTATTGGAACCTTTAAATATCTCCAAAAGAGTATCTATGGCATTGTTTACTAATCTGCGAAGAAATTCTTGAAAGATTCTATCTACAAGCTTAAGAAACTTAGAAAAGCGTTCCATAATGTGCCGCCATTCAGCTATCTCAAAGTATTTTGGTTTGTCTTTTAAATCATACAGTGAAGGCTGAAAGAGTGTTTCTGCTCCTTTCATTTTTGCTACCTACAGCATTATGAAATAATAAATTTGAAAAAGTAATAAATATATACAGTATTTTTCAACATGTAAACATTTTGTATTATTTACTTTTCTTCACCATCCTTTTTCAATAAGAAAACAAAGTTTGAAGACATTTCATCCATAAATATTTCTCATCAGAATTGCCATATAACAAGAAGGGAGGTAGTGGTGGTAGTGAATAACAACTGCAACCATAGCCTTGACTATTGAAAATTGACTATGTTTGACCACAGTACCAGAAACTCTGGGAAAGCTAACCGAAAAGCAACCTTACTTTGAAAAGAATACAGAACCTCTAAGAATCAGAAACTTCTAACATATCAATGAGAGAAATCATACTCCACAATCCATTGACATAGAAAATTGACAGCATTGTCACTGCTTGTGCATGAAATTAACAAGTTGAAGAGCCAAAGCTCTCACATTTCAGAACTCATCATGTAATTACAGTAAAGAGATTAAAATATTGGGGCATTCATATCAACTGAAGATGAAATACCCAGGATTTTTAAAAAGGAAGAGATTAATGATAAGATTGAGAATTCATGTCAAATTTCCAGAAATCCTATAAATCAGCAATGAGAGGGATGAAATGGGATATTTTAACAAATAAAGAAACACAACCTTTTGAAATGGAAGGCCTTTTTGTGTTGCAATGTTTTCTTACTCGAAGAGCTAGTAGGTTTTGCTGTTGCTGCTCCATGGCAAAGTACTGGAATGGGAAAGAAATACTACAGCAGCCTCACTGATCATGCAAACAGTATGCACATTTTATTTGATAGCTATAGCTAAGACCTAATCATGACTGATACAATTAGAATATGTTAATCGTAGGACATGAGTTATTCAAATTAACAGAAGCGTCAAAAAGGATAAAAAGTTCCAGTGTATATGAAAAATGTATGATTATACAGCCCGGATTCTTGAATCATTGATCAATAGGGAAATGTGTGATTTTATCCTGAGGAAAGGTGAGCCAACTGCAGTTACTTCAAAAATATGAGCAACCATGCCCATATCTTATTCTGATGGAAGGCAATGTCTGTGAAATAGACATCATATATGCAAGCAATCTGGAAATGGTGAAAGCTCATTAAGTCATGATCAGAATGATCATAGTTTGGAACATCTTGTAAGATGATCCTGATCTTATTGTTGAAGACTATGTAAAGAAAGCAGGGACCCAATACTGAGAGATGACAATTCCTCTAATATAATAGAATCAGCCATAGGTGTGTCACATTATGGAAAACCTGAATTTTTTTCCAGCATGACTAAAGGGTTATATTTTTTTAGAAATTAATGGTGGTAAAGAACATCCACACTGGTGTGCTAAGTACTAGTGACATCTATCACCATCAAATCCTTGTTACCATTTTGTATTTTAAATTCATTTTATATACTTTTGTATATGTACTGTAGTTAGTTACAGTTATATGTAAACAGTTAGAACAATTAATCAGTGAAATGACTTGCCTCTAGAAGTTGTAGGTGTTTCAACACTGGAGATTTTTAAGAAGAGATTGGACCACCATTTCTCTGAAATGGTAAAGGTTTTTCTGTTTGAGCAGGTGGTTGGACTAGAAGATTTCCAAGGCCTCTTCCAACTCTGTTATTCAGTTATACTTTCACATATTTTTGTATATGTATGTTGTATGCCTACTTTTAATTTTGTCAATAGAGCTATAGAGAGATTGGACATTGATGCTGAAGTGTTAGATTACTGCACTATTCAGTGCACTAAGAAAGTGTCAGAATATTCATTAACTGGCAGAGACATGGCAATAGGTCAGCCAATGAGCTAAATTAGAAACTGAAACTGAAGGAGCCTGGGTGTGGCCCTGCAGTTTTGAGTGCTGTGCTGAGAAATGAAACTAATCTGCTCTGACCTCTGAAGCTGTTGTTTGTGTTTTACTTGTAACTACTACCACTATTGATATTGTATATTTTACTCATATATTATCATGTATATAAAGAAGTTAATGAATCCTGCTGAATCAGTCATCTGTGTGTGCTTTCTGAATTTGATTTCTGCAATAACTTCTAACAGAAAGTAATTTAACAAGATGTTTCTGGTTCTTTCCAATATTTTTCTTCTACAATTTTATTAAAACTCCTTCTTTGATTACTTGTTCAGAAAAACATGCAGAGATTTCTGTGGCCTTTTACCTCCAGAAAATATGGTTTTTAGTTACTTCTGAAGCAAAATTTAAATTAATCCAACAGAAATATCTCGTATCCTCAGAGAGAGAAAATAGTATATGAAAGCATCTAACTTCAAAACCATTCATTAATCTGCTAAGAATGTTAAAAGGAGGGTAAGATAATTGTGATTAAATAGTAAAATATCTTATTCATCATTACTTTCTCCATCAGATCAGAAAAAATATTATTATACTTACTGACAGTTAAGTCTTAACAATATAACATAAGAAAATATTAAAGTATATTGGAAATATATTCAATAATGAACATAAGATAAAAATGCAAAAAATATATAAAATGCATTAATTACTTTTAAAAAGCAGGCCTGAATTACTTTGATCACTTTATCTTTAAAACTTTGGAGTTGAGATAAAGCATGTTGACTCTGTTGATATTGTTCCTCACAAAATTCATCCAATGTGTATGTATAAGCCGTATTTATCTAAGAACAAAAGAAAAATATTATAAATAACTACAATTTCCCTGAAATGGATACAAATTTTTATGTATTTTTCTCATTCATCTGCATAAGAATAAATATTGGCACATCAACAATAACATATAAAAAGTGAACAGTTCACACACATATGAATATACTATGATATTAACATATCACAATTGATATAGCTGCTAATAGATTTTCCCAAGCTGCATTAATGGGCAGTCAAAACTTGATTTTGCAAAATTTTGTAAATTTTTAAAATCAGGGAGCAATAGAAGGAAAATGTGGCCTTAAATCCCCAATTTGAAATGTCCATCTGAATGAATTTATTTAGCATTAGACTGTGTCCCTTGCTGACCCTCAGATGCAGAATTCATCAATACAAAATTTGATGCCTCCAAATATCTGGTCAGTCCAGATGTATGTGTATGAATGTGCAGAGTGAGGGGAGGAAGGAAGAAATTGAATGGTTTTGTCACACTTTCAAACTACTATTAATTTTAGTATAAAGATTATAATTAATAGTTGATCAAGTATATATCATTATATATTATATAATACATAAGAAATGTACAGTAGCAGGAATGCCATAATGAATACTTCTATAGTAGAACATAACCATGAAGGTAAAAACATAAAAACATCTTTAATTTGTTTTTCTTTTAACATTTTCCAGTTTCTCATACAAACTTGTATGAGAACATACCGTATTAAAGCATGAAACTGAATCAAGCTAAAAAATTAGAACAAAACCTATCCTCTCACACTAACAGTTCAGAATAATATTGGTGGTTAGAAATAGAAAAAGAAAAAAGAATAGTACATTAACACATTCAAGTATATGTTTGTTTACATTTTTTCTATTCAGGCAATCCTCAAGTTACAATTGGGACCAGAATTTCTCATGCCAAGACAGGCTGTTGTTAAGTGAGTCATGCCCAATGTTACAACTTTTTGCCACAGTTGTTAAGCAAATCACTGCAGCTGTTAAGTGAATCATATTGTTAAGCAAAGCAGACTTTGCCAGCTGGAAAGGTCACAAATGGTGATTACATGACCCAGGATCAGGGGTGGGATTCTACCTGGTCGGTCCAGTTCTATAGATCTATAGGTTGTTATGATTCTGCCCAGTTTGGAGAACCGGCAAATCATGCCACTGGCTGTCCCCTTCCCTCCCTGCCCACTCACTCCTTACCTGGCATGCACGCCATCAAACTTGCCTGCATTTGATAAGTTGCAATTTTTTTTTTCCCGACCATCATCTGTTCTGCTATGCCGGGAGATGTAGATTAGCTAGAAAGCAGGAAATGGTTGGATTTCTTGCTTTCTAGATAATCTAAAAGCAGAGCTGAATCTTCCTTAATACTGAAGCTTCAATTTTTCAATGCAGACTCAGGTAGCAGATTGCAGAATGGTAGATCTCTGAGTAAATCTGTGATTCTGTGAGCAATTCAATCTGCCTGCCTGCTTTGCCTGATTTTGGGTAAAAGTTGCTCTTTTTTTATAAAAAAAAAATCAATATTTACATATATGGTGTGTTGTGAGTTAATTTAGTGAGTTTGCTTGCAAGCAAATTTTATGTGACAGATTCAGCTAGCAGATTGCAGAATGGTAGATCTCTGAGTGAATCTGTGATTCTGTGAGCAACTCAATTTGCCTACCAGCTTTGCCTGATTTTCGGTAAAAGTTGCTATTTTTATTTAAAAACCTCAATATTTATATAAATATTTATAATATTTACATACAAGCCATGCCCAGCCAGTCACACCAGTCACACCCAAGCCATGCCCAGCCAATCACATGACCACCAAGCCACACCCACAAATTAGACCATGCCCATAGAATCAGTTGTTGAGAAATTTGAATCCCACCCCTGCCCAGGATGTTGCAACCATTGTAAATACATGCTGGTTGCCAAGCACCCAAATTTTGAACATGTGACTCTGGAGATGCTATATAGTCATAAGTGTGAGAACTTTTTTCAGTGCCATTGTACAAAACGGTCACTAAATAAATGGTTGTAAGTTGAAAACTACCTGTATATTTATTATTTGTGCCTTCAAATCAGTGTTAATTCTGAAACTTTTTTGGCAAGATTTTGGTTTGTCGTTTTCTTTTTCCTAGGGCTGAGAGAGTGATCAGCTGGCTTTTTGCCTAAGAGGAGCACAATATAGAACACACTCTCCCAGTTTCTAGCCTGATGTCTTAACCACTACATCAAACTGGCTCATTTTTTTACACATTTAAAATATTTACTCTCACCTTTATGAAATTTATAGTTGTTTTTTCAGATGATCTGGGCTTCTCTGAATTACTCACATCTATACACAAGGTTTGGAGATAAAGTAAGCAACTTTGCAGTATCTCATCAGCAAAAAATAGTTGCTTATATAATATCATTCTGCAAACAGAATAATATGAATATTTTAAATTACTACAAGTTTTCAGTTTGTAATAAATATAAAGACATGTGCTTGGAATTCAGCAATTCATCTTGAAAGTCATTATCTCATATATGGATTTATTTACTTTTTCTGAAGGAGACTCTAAACTAAAACCAGACAAGAATTGGAAAGGAAATGGTTTGCCTATGTTCAATTAACTGAAAGATTTTTTCTATAGCAGCTAGGGTTTTGGTGCCATTGAAGTCAATGCTATGACCTGTGGCTTTCATGTGTTGGACTAGTGAGGAAGCGTGTTCCAGCTTTTTTATTGCATTCTTGTGTTCTTCAAGGCGGGTACTTACCCTTCTGTTGGTTTGTCCTATGTATGTGGCAGGGAATGATGCACAGGTACTTCATGCATGCCTTGGTTTTCTAGGTCAATTTTATCTTTGGGGTTTCTTAGGATGGCTGCTATTTTTTTGTCCGTTTTGAAGGCAGTCTTGATGTGATGCCTGCGTAGTATCTTGCTGATTTTGTCTGTTGTTCCTCTTATGTAGGGCAGGACAGCTGTTCCATAGGTTTGTTCATCTTCTGGGTCTCTATTGTGTTTCAGTGTGTTTTTGTGGATCAGGTCCGTGATTTTGTTTTTGTGGAAGCCATTAGCTATCAGTATTTTGGTCAGGGTGCATAGTTCAGTCTTTATGTGTGCCTTGTCTGCTAGGCGTTTGGTTCTGGTAATTAGTGTTTGGGCTACAAAATTTATTTGTGCTGGGTGGTGGTGGCATTGGGCATTTAGGTAGTGGTTGGTATGTGTTTTCTTCTGGTGTGTCCTAGTGTGCCATCTGTTTTTTGTAGATTAGTACATCTAGGAATGGTAGTTGTTTGTTTCAGTGGTGGAATTCAAATTTTTTTACTACCGGTTCTGTGGGCGTGGCTTATTTGGTGGGTGTGGCTTGGTGGTCATGTGACTGGGTGGGCGTGGCTTGGTGGTCATGTGGCTTGGTGGGCGTGGCTAACCCGCCATCACTCATGTCAAGGGGCGTTTTGCCCAGTTCCTTCCTTCCCAGCCACTCCTTGTTACCCTCAGCCTCAATGTATCTATTGTTCTGTTTAAAAAAATCACCTTTTTTTGACTTTATTATCTGCATCCACATATTATAGATGTACTTTTATGGATCACTGAAAGGAGGAAATGGCTCACATGCTTTGTCCAAGAGTCTGATAGGCAGGTCACAAAACAGGGTTTTGAGGGGTTACCACAAAGAAGGGGGGGCAATGTATTTTCCAAAGCAGCAGAAGGCAAAACAAGAAGCAATGGATCGAAACTGAACAAAGAAGAAGCAACCTAAAACTAAGGAGAAATTTCCTGACAGTGAGAACAATTAACCAGTGGAACTGCTTGTCTCCAGAAGTTGTGGACGCTCCAACACTGGAGGTTTTCAAGAAGAGACAGGACAACCATTTCTCTGAAATGGTATAGGACAGGCAACCTTGGCAACTTTAAGACTTGTAGACTTCAACTCCCAAAATTCTGGGGGGAATTCTGGGAGTTGAAGTCCAGAAATCTTAAAGATGCTAAGGTTGGAGACCCCTGGTATAGGGTCCCTCCAAAGATTATTCTGACACTTTTGCCTGGCCCTCCACTCAGACTTGGCATCCTCAGTTTTCCTGCCTGAGCAGAAGGTTTGGACTAGAAGACCTTTCTCTCTCATTCCCTCTTTTTCTCTTTCTCTCTTTTTCCCTCTCTCTCTCAAAGCCACGGCAGGCCAAGTGCTCTTCCCAATCTTCCCCTTCTCTCCCCCACTCTGTGTGTGTGTGTGTGTGTCTCCCTCAAAGCTGCGGATGGGCAAGCGCTCTTCCCTATCTTCCCCTTCTCTCCCCCACTCTGTGAGTGTGTTTGCGTGTGTGTGTGTGTGTCTCGCTCTCCCCCACAAAGCCGCGGCTGGGCTTTCCTTTTTCTTTTTGGAATCAAGACTGGCTGAACAAGGATCGCCAGCCACGCTGGAAGCATCCCTTCGGCTGACCCATCTCCTCCTCCTTCTCCTCCTCGGGTGTGCGTGCACGCCAACCTCCCGGCCCTGCCACAGCTGCCAGTTGCGAGAGGAGGGGGGGAGATCGGTCGACCGAAGAGACGCTTCCATCCTTGTTCAGCCAGTCTTGATTCCAGAAAGAAGAAATGAAAATAGCAAGGAGCACCAAGGAAAGCCCAGCCGCAGCTTTGAGGGAGGGAGGAGACAGACAGACAGACAGACACACACGCACACACACACACAGAGTAGCAGGGAGAGAGGGGAAGATAGGGACCCAGCTGCTTCGCTATCCCCTACCATCACCCTTACCTTCTCAGGTCAGGCGAGGGAGGGGAGGGTGAGGGGCAGGAGGACCAGCCACTGCAGGCATATTGGGACAAAGGAGAAGCCCCGGGACATCCGCCCACCCACCTGCTGGCTGGCTAAGCCAGGCTGGGCTGGAAGAGGTGTGTCAGCTGGTAGAAGACAGAAAATGTGCTCCGGGAGGGCAGGCAGGCGGATGTCCCGGGGCTGGTGCACATGCGTACTGCATGTGTAGCAGCTGTACACGCAGTGCGCATGTGCAGCAGCCCTGGGACTTCCGCCTGAGCTGTGCCATGACACCACATGGTTGGGAAAGCCAGGAGAGTGAACAGGACAAGCAGGCGACCGGGCGACCTGGTTCGGGGGCATGGCAGCCAGGGGTCGCTACCAGTTCTGCAACCCACAGCAAATCACCGCTACCGGTTCTCCCAAATAGGTGAGAACCAGTTGAATAGCATCTCTGGTTTGTTTGTTTCTATTTCCATGGTGAATTTGATTTTGGGGTGTGTACTGTTGTGTTAGGAAATTGTTTAGGTTTTCTTTTCCATGGGGCGAAATAACAAATGTGTTATTAATGTATCTTAGCCATATTTTGGGTTTGTGGGTAGCATTTGCCAGGGCTCTGGATTCGAATTCTTCCATGAACAGATTTGCAATGACAGGTGACAGTTGTGATTCCATGGGGGCTCCTTCGATCTGCTTGTATCTTTGTCCTTTGTATATGAAATATGTGTTGGTTAAGCAGTGTTCTGTTAGTTCCATGAGGTGCTTGGGTGGTTTGTATTTGTTTTTGATGATTTGTAGGGTTTCTTTCACTGGGACTTGGGTGAATAGTGAAACCATATCAAAGCTTACTAGCAGATCTCTTTGTTCCACGTGTAGATTTTTGATCATTTCTAAGAAGTGGTATGAGCTTTGTACATTTGAAGCTGCTGCTTCAGCATGGGGCTGCAGCTGTTTTGCTAGGTATTTGGCCAGGTTTTGTAGCTTCCTAATAAATAATTATCGGCCATTCACAAGAAACCAAGCTGCACTAAGAAACCCCAATGCACAAAACACAATGTTGCCAACCATTCAAAAACACAGCAACTCGAAGACCAATAAAAACAGACCTAGACTCCCAGCCAATCAGGATGAGGAAAAAACCATTCAAATAAAGCAGAAAGTCAGTATTAAATTCAAACAAAAAATGGCTGCTAAGTCTAACACAAAATTAAAAAGAACCCAATACACAAGCCTGAGGATGGCAGATGAGATTCTGCCGAAACGTTGCTATAATAAAAGCACAAATATTAAGATGTGGGGAAATACCAGAAGAAACATAAATACCATACATACATACATACATATTTTATATATATATTTTATATATATTTTTTATATATATTTGTTTTCGGGTTTGTGCAGGTCTTGGCGTGTTCGGGTCTTTTCCCATGTAAGATTGAGAGTATTTTGACAACGTTTCGACACGGTCCCACTCACCATCTTCAGATCACAGCCATCCGCTCAGGATATCACATCACGGAACTCAGGAGGTTATACCACAAAACCTTTGGATGTCACAACACAGCCAATGACCCAGGAGATTACAGCACAAGACCAAGGATGTCACAACAGTAGAACTCAGAAGGTCATCACACAGCCCATTTTACCCAGGTCGTTTCAACACAGGAGGCTGATAGACACATAGCCAATACGTCAGCCACACATGTTCTTACGAAAAAGCCAGCCAATCTGCAAACATCAACTCCATCAACCAATCAAGAAATGACAACACAGCCAATCTCCCCACCAGTATATATAGAGAGGCAGCAGCTCCGATCACGCTTTGCTCGCACAAGCACGAAGTCGAAAGCACCAGCCTGAAGATGGCGAGTGGAATCTTGTCAAAACGTTGCCAAGATACTCTCAATCTTACACGGGAAAAGACCCAAACACACCAAGACCTGCATATATATATATATATAGTTTAAGCAGTTCAGAGTGCAATGGATCTACTATACCTCACGGAGCAGCTCAACTCCCACGGTAGCAACAACACAATCAATTCAGCCACTTGACCATCTCCATCTCATTTATAATCCCCAGACCCACTGGCAAAAAACATGTTTTTACAGCCTTTCAGAAAAGCAATAAAGTGGGGGTCAATCGTACCACAGGAGGAATGATGTTCCATAAAGAAGTCACTACCAAGAATGTCCTTTTTTGTGGTTCTGCCAGATCACATTCCATAATCAACGGGACCATGCAATCTTAGACCCTTAACACATGTACTATTATCCTTAAAATATGCACATATCCTCAATGTGGTAGTTTATGCATTGGATTTTTCCTCTTCAGACTGTTTTACACTTATTATTTTTTAAAAGATACTTCCCACCTGAAAAAAGGGTAATCAACTCATTTAGTACAAATATCTGGTCTTTACATACTTACTGGTTTCTTTTTGTTTTTGAATACTTAACAATATTTTTCCAGAGGATAAAATATTTCTTTTTTCTGGAAAGAAAAGAAAAATCTTTTGGAAAGAGAGAAACAGATTTGATTGTATAATCAAGGATTATTGAGCCAAAGATATGTAATTTAGTTTGTATAATTATTACCCACAAATATTACATATTTTACATAATTTCATATGACTAAAATTTAACAATTATTTTAACAGAATATGGCTTCCCTGATAGCTTCCCCACTGAATTTCTGAGGAAACCAGCAGAGAAAATAGCAAATGTTAATCACATGAGGTTTTAAAAAAACGATAGGACAATCACTTGTCCTGGATAGTATAATGCAGTGATGTGATGGCTAACTTTTCGGTACTGATGCGCATCCCCAAAATGCAATGTGTGTACATCCCCCATGCATGCGTGCCTCTGCGCATGCACTTTGCTACCCCACACATGCGCCCTGCACATGTGTGGATGGCACCTGCGCATATGCCCTTCCCCCACATGTGCATACATGTTTCCTGCACATGTGGCATCCCTGAGCACATGCCCCGCCCCCTGCGCATGTACGGCAGAGACCCAAAGACCAGCTGGCTGGCAGGAGGCATACATGCACACGCGCAGCAGAACTGAACTGGGGTGATGGCTCGTATGCCCACAGAGAGGACTCTGTGTGCCACTTCTGGCACGTGTGCCATAGGTTTGCCATCACAGGTATGTTTCCTCCTTGGGAAAGGAGTTGTACTGGGAGATTTCAATTTTTTTTTCCAGCTCTTTGATTCTATGATATACCATCTAGTGTAGTATTAAACCTCACTCCATGTGCTTTGATAGTCGGGTTTGAAATGAAAATGTTCAGTATAGTAGGAACCTAGCTTTATATCAAGGTGCAAGAAGAAATATCTCTGGGGGAATCCTTCCATGTTGCTATTTGTGCACATTAAGACTATGTTGTCCTATCTCAAATGCTGAAATAAAAAGTGCTATGAATTAGTAACCCCAATGTATATTGTGATTTTTGTTTTTTGAAAACAAAACTCTGGGAAAAAATCCCTCCCCCAATGAATTCCCTGAATACAATTGACTATGAATCTTATGTCATGAGATTTATTTATCATCACTATACAAATTTTCTGAGCACTCTGACATAGAGTAAAGTGGAAAGGCTTTGAGTTGGTAATCATCTTTTGATTCATAACACAGGAAGTTATGGATGAATGAATATGGTGAAATGAACTTCCATGGAAAATCTCTATAGCTGAAAAATGCTAGTTTCCACACTGAACTGTTTTATCACACATAGCCAATCACAACATCCAAAATATCCTATTACAGATTGAGTAAATAATTGCACACATATCTTTGTTTCATAAATATCTCTTACCTGAAATTAAAATATAAATCCATGTTATGTAACACATTATAAAGTTGCCTTTCATATAACCATTCCATTATTGGAGTTATTTCCATTTCATGCTTTCCACACACTGAAGTGAACTGGAAAATGAGGCAAAAGCTAACTAGAATATTTAACTATATTTCAGTATTTATTAATTTACATTCCATCATCATACTTTTTATGTCCAAATGAAGGAAAATCTTTATAGCACATTCCTTCAACAATCCTGCCAAATGAAACCACAATATTTGTATAAAGCAAGGATGAGTACAATGTGGTCTATAGACTATGTACAACTCATCTGCATTTTAGCATCTGAAATTTATATCAAAGTTTGGTAAGAAAATGGCTTATTTTTTTTCCTTTTTAAAATTAAGGATAAGAATGGAAGCTGGAAACTATGAGAGCTCCAATTCAAACCACTTGAATTCCCACTCAAAAAGCAGGGGGGGAAACCCTATTTCATAATTATGCTACCAAAATTCAGCACCAAAAATTAACAATTATTTTTGAATTTTGTAAAGTGATCGTTCAGAATGAAAGCCATTTGGCTACAAGTAACGTACTTCCATTCTCATTATTACCCCCTACCCAATGCAAGAAACATCATAAACAACTCAGTGCCAACACTTCTCTTGCAGTCTTCCAATTTCAGAAGCTAAATATTGATAATGATCACTAATTTCTCAAATATTACCTACTTATGAAAGATAAATAGGCAGCAGTGATAGAAACTTGCAACTGAAAAATCTGTTCTGCTCCATTGCACTATAATGTTTCTACATTTTTACCTTTAGATGGTGCTGCTGAATTAGAAAAAGAAATAGTGATGCAGCTATCATTCTTTGTGGTTGTCTTTTTAAGAAGGGAGGGGGGGAATACTGGGCACAAACTATCTTTGTGGCTTGCAAACCCAGCCATACTTTTTTCTTCAAACTCTTTTATTTTTATCATTTTTTTCATTTAATAATATACTTAAGTATAACCAATCTGATGGGGACCAGCCATCTTTAAAGTCTCTATGAGACAGTTGGAGGGTGGAGTCATTTGGCATTTTATTGGGAAAAAACTTTGAGAAAAAAAAATACAGGGGTTCAAATGGACATGGTATCCCAAAAGATTAGATTAGAATTAGATTAAAATTAGATTAGAATTCTTTATTGGCCAAGTGTAATTGGACACACAAGGAATTTGTCTTGGTGCAAATGCTCTCAATATACATAAAAGAAAAGATGCATTCGTTAAGAGTCAAGAATCATAACGTACAACACTTAATGATAGTCATAGGGTACAATAAGCAATCAAATCATACTAGGAAATAGTCAATATAAATCATAAGGATACAAGCGACAAAGTTACCAAATTTTATTCACTGTTCCTTGTTCTTGTTGGGAGGGGGAAGTAAAATGAGCAAAGCTGATATTTTCAGAACATTTCTTCTATTCATTAATTCTGTTCTTTTAGAGTTTACGTTAGTTTTTCATTGTTTGATCTACTGTGATCTTTAGAAGCACAGTCAGAAATAGGTCAGACCTGGTCTGACAGTGCTTACCATTCTGTTCCTGCACAAGCAGTCCTTCTGAAAAAACATCTTATGGAGTATAAGTGTGAATTAATATATTTCAACTGCTTGTCTGTGACTTGTTATATCTTTCCTCAGGGAAATGCAAATAAAGTTTTATTATTTTATTTTATGCCTCAATTCAATTGAATTCTAAGGCATGCAACCATTGCACAAGGACTTTATCAGAGGTGGTATTCAGCAGGTTCTGACCAGTTCTGGAGAACTGGTAGCAGAAATTTTGAGTAGTTCAGAGAACTGGCAAATACCACTTCTGACTGGAGATTTTACAGTATTCTTCCCCTGCCATACCCACCAAGCCATGCCCAGAGAACTGGTAGTATAGGAAAAAAACTAGATATAAGAAATAATCAGGGAACAGTAATTTGCTATTTCTGGACTATGAAAAGTGATCTGTTACCTTGGATACATATGAGGCACTAATAGTCCAATATTTTTTACTTTGTCTAGCCATATTTGCAGAAACCACTTGAAGATCATATGGATTGTAGGCTGCTTTGGGGTCATCCCTACTTCTTATAAGACAGTATATGTATTCTCCATCATCTTTTTTTAATGCATCATCCTGAAAACAGTAATCAAGTGGTAAAATGTGAATTATTTATAAACATTAAAACTGTAATCATAATTCATTTTGTTAAAATATATAGGATATAGTTTAGGTACTTAAGTTGAATTGATATAAAATGGAATGTATTTTTACATTTTAAAGATAACGTTCAGAAAAATTGGAACAGGTTCACAGAAGGGTCCCGAAATCGCGATCATTTAGAATGATCAGGAACTAGAAATCATGAAGTGAAATTAGAACAGCTAAGTTTTTTTTGCTTTGCAGAAAGATGATAGCAGAGTGTAATGGTACTCTTCAACTACCTGAAAATAGTCGATTCCAATGATTATGTATAATTATTAAATAAAATAAAAGGTCAAAGAAAACCATAAATTACTGTTAGCATACCTAAGTCTACTCAGGAAATAGGAAGGAAGTACATTTTGGAAACTTCAATAATTTTAGAATTTCCTCTCATTGCTGTCTTGTTAATGGTTCTGCAATCAATTAGATATTGAAAGAGGCAAAGAAACCATGAAATATTTTCATATACTGGCTGTTCCAGCAAAATTAACATTCCGTAATTAAAGAAAAGCTAAATTATTTCTTGGGTAGAGAATGGTTAAAATCTTAAATAATCTACATCGTGGGTGTCAAACTTGGGGTATCATGTTGCTATCACATGATGTTTTGCAATGATTTTTTCCCTGCGCAGAGCTGCGGTGGTGTGGCCTAAGCATGATGCATCCAGCCAATGGGCTGCCAGTTTGATACCCCTGATTTACATGTTTAGATAAACTACATAAGTAGCTGTTAGCATTTAATGAAGGAAGGTATCTGGTTACCTGGTTAATTGATAATCAATTATCAATTGGTTATGAGCATTAACTGAGTGAACATTAATAAATCCAGTACCCATTGTTGATAACTTAATCATGAAGAGCCACTTACATTCCAACTAATAATTTTTCTTTTGGTTTCTTCTTCCACTTCTCCCTCCCATTCCTTCTTGAACAATATTCTTTAATATTTAATTAAGCCACTGAAATGTAATTCATCTATTGTATTCCATGAGTGGGAGAGCAGAACTCTAACTGCCTTTGCTTGGACTTCTGTGTTTGGACTAACCTCTTACTAACAGCCAACGACCTAGAAAATGTATAGTTAACCACAGTATCTACTAAGTTTTTTTTTTTTTTTTCAAAAAAAGAGAGCCAAGATCTGGTCTAGAGAAAACACAGAACTGTTATTGCCAAGGGAACAATAGCCACCAAGAGACCAGGTGCTATGGTCTCAGGGAGGAATCCCTATTTTTCCTACTAAGCCAAATGTCCTGCCTATTTACTTAAATAGCAAACTAGCATATTTCGTATAAAAGCAGGTAATGAAAATATAAAAAGTAGAATCGTTCAAATATCCAGAACTGCAATAAAAGACATGCTTCTAAGCTCAGCCATCTATCAATAAAGGATGGGAAATAATCTAGGTCTAGGAACTGCATGCTAATACATTCTTTTAGTGGTATAGAATGACCCAGTAAGATATCTCTGCAGTGATGTGCTAGATGCTCTATTAGATAGACAAGGGTTTCAAGTTTAATTATCTTCCTAAGATTTGTGTGAGAAAGAGACAGCATTTCTTTTTTGCTCTTTTACTATTAAAATGAAACCAAAGAATATAACCAATCAAAGAATATAACCCTTCCCTGATAAACAACAATAAGAGCCATAGATGATTGTGATGATAATTTCCATTACTGCCTTTCTCTTACATCTTCTATATCTGTTATATCTTTTAGAAAAAAATAAACAGACATAAAATCATATCACAACTATTTCACAAAATCTTCAAACATTTGTAAGATTCTTTGCTCTTAAACTTCTGCCTCCTTATTTTCACTATGTTGCTTATTCCCTACCCATTTGTTTTGCAAAGACATAATTTTTTTTGATTATTTCTTTCAGGTCGAAATACAGAAAAACTTCAGAATCTCCCAAGGCCTCTTCTTTTCCCAAAAATCCCTTCTGGTATCTTTTTCTTCCTTATACCTCTATTTTAGGCAACTCAATTTGCTAAATTTAAACTTCTCTAACAATCCTCATATAGCCTGAAGCCAGAGAATTTGAATCTAATAGCTCCAGCCTAGATGGTCCCTTTACAACAGTATTTGAGATTCATATTGTTTACATCTATTTGGAGTTTAACTTAAAATATATTTTATTTTTATTCTGCACAAATATTTTCACTTCAGAATCTGATTGCTATTTCCTCAACTACAGTAATAGTATTAGAATGTACCATTTTTGCTATTTCACACATAAATTATTTGAATATGTTTTATGTGAATTATGTCAGTAAATCTCATCAATTGGAATAGATTATTAGTGCTAGATATGCTACTTGATCCTAAGTCAAACTGCATATTTTGAGGAAAAAGAGACTCACAACAATCTCTGATCAATGCCAGATTTCACAAAATCAAAAATATAGGGTTGCAGCAAATCAAAGCTACTGTTGAAAGAATCAATTCCAATATCATGACAAATTAAAAAGAACAGATAAATTTTCAAAAACACAAGAAGTAGACTAAAATTCCAGAGTTCTAGTAACCAAGGAATACAACATGACATTTTTTTTCTTAGCAATTATATACACAGTAAAAATGTCTATAATAGTTTTTCTCTGCATTCACTCCTCCTTCCCAATTGTTTATTTATTTATTGTTTGCTTGTTTATCAAATATATGTGGCTACCCATCTCACAGAAAGTGACTTTGGGTGGCATATAACAATTCAATTAAACTGTAAATATATAAAGCAATCATTACCCAAAACATTATATAGTAATTATTTTTAAAAGCATTAAAAACCATAAAAGCAGAACTAAAATAAAAAAGAACATAATTGGAGGGATTTTAATAACTCAGCTACCTTATGAGTTGTCCCATCCTCTGGGATCATTCAGATTAAAAAATCCTGGAGATTTTTTTTAAACTATTTTCAATTTTGTTTGTTATAAAAATGGAGACTGTGATGCTGAAGTGATGTGCAAGCAAGTCTTCCAAAGATCTCAGGAAAACCTGATTTTTTCCCCCTGAACTGATACTGCATTGCTCAAAGTTGGTTATTCTCATATTAGGTATAACCAGTGATGCTTCCTAAACCCCTTTCTCCTTATTTTGAAGATGAATCATCTAATAATTGATATTCAGGAGGGGGAGGACAGAACTCAACACTCATGGGCAGCATGATAAATGTAGGGTTCAAAATAACAAATGTACAATATTTTAATGAAAAGTAAATGAGAATAAGTAGTCATGTACAGGAGAACAAATAAAAGATTTCTCAAGACATCTCTTTGTGTATTTTTCCTACCTTGGTCTTAATTTTCCCTTTTCACACTTTTTAAAGGTTACATACAAAATATAATTTCCTTGAGTGAATTTTTGGCAAGTTTTCAAATATTATGATTCTGGAAATACATGTTATTGCTAATTACATATTTAGATTCATGCAGATATAGTGTAATTCATTGTTATTTGACCTCGATTCTGATTTCCACTGTAAATTCAAGCTTTATACAAAATGGTTGGATTTGTATTTTGAAAGAAATTTTTCTGTAAGTGCCAGAAATATTTTTTTCTGGAAGTAATTGCTTAACTTGTAAATAACTTAAACTCTATTCAGTTTCAATAATGTATAATTTGCAGTACTGTTTTAATTATTAATATCCACTGCTTGTTTCTTATACAAATACTGTATGATTGCTATTCTTTTAAAATTTAATATGGAGTTAATACTGATTTCTAGTGAATTGTCAAACTCTGTGGGGTATTTTATTTGCTCATTAATTATTAATTGCTCCATTCACATTGTCAATTTTACAACATTGGTGCGTTTATTTATGATTAAATTTATCTGAAGCCAAGATCATATCTATTAACTGCAGATTTCTTAGGCAGAGCATGTATCTTGCTTGTTCTCTCCTTTCTATATCCTTTTTCTGCAATAGAACTCACATTTTCTTTTTGGTAAAGTTTCATAGCTACTGACTCTTACTCGCTGTTAGAAAAGGAGGAGAATCTTTAGTCAGAATTTTCCTGCACATTCTTTAACAGTTCAATGAATGTTTATAAAAGAAAGGCTATTAATTGCATATACGAGGCCCATGCCACCAAAACTAATATCCTGAATTGCAGATTAATATATCGAAATTTGCAGTTCAATATATTCAAATGTTTCCCTGTCATGAATGGTCATATGTAGAAATACTGCAAGCTGTCCTATAAGGTAGTACAAAATATTTCATCATGGGGTATTCTGGAGTTAAAATGGACTATTCCAATTTCAGAATAGATCTTTCTAGAGCCAAATTTTAAAAATTCATCTAAATGCAGGTACGATGCGGGCAATACAAATCTTCACTAGTCTTCCAACATATAGTCTTCAGAGGCAGACACTGTCATCAAGCTAATTGTTATTAAACCCCATTATTTCCATGAGTTGGCCTAATCCTTTTGTGAAATCAGCATACATATCATGATAATGAATTCCAAAATTTAATTACAGGTTGGTTGAATGGGTGTGTAGTCACATATATAGATTTGCCTCCCTGTACTAAGAGTTGAAACTCATCTTCACATCCCATGTCTGGAACATCCATGAACAAGCCATGAACTTATAAACAAATATTCTTTTTGGTTTAACATAGCTGCCCCCTTAAAAGAACATTTTCACTTCCTTTTATAATGCAGAAGTCTTTCAAGTTGATACATTGGGATTATCATACCAACATCCACAGAATTTAAGTTTATAAGGCTTTTGCCAAATGTAATTTCATCAGCTCCTATGAGATGTAGTCCATCTTATGCCAGCAGTCCATCAATGAGATAACTAAAAACTAAATCTTTTTCATCAATATCAGTTCTGGAATTAATTTTTTATTTATAGTTTTCTGGTTTTTTTTTCATTTTTTCTGTGATCTGGAAGAATAGTTGAGTCCCTATATTCTTGAAGTTTCTTCCTAGAATTCTAAAGACTATGGTGATAACATTGTAGTTCCTCTTGTTAATGTTATTGACACAACATGTATTAGCAGACAGGTTCACTGTTAGTGGAATTGTTATGTTTGAAAATTATATTATTAACTCCTTAATTGTGTTTCTCACATTTCATGTGTCTGTACTTTCTGTATTTACTGAAAAGTAAGTACATGTATTTTCTATTCTCTATTGAGTTGATCCACCATTTCCTCTATTTGTTGTTTTGCTTTCATATTTTGACACATTGTAGCTGCATTCCTTCTGTGCTTCAAGGATATTCTTGACTTCTATTCAGCAAAAATCCTTTCCCCTGAAGAATTAAGAGTCTACTCCTGAATTAATTATTTTCAGAAACAGCTTTATTCTCTTTTTCCAAATTAGAAAAACAATTTGTATACAACTTATTATTTATTACTGGTAACGTGAGAGGAAAAAAATAAAAGGCATTGCTAACACTTTTTCTTTAAAATTTGATACATTTCCAAGAAACATAACACCAAAGTTATTAATCTAAGAAGCCACATCTAAAAATACTTTTAATAAAGAGTTGATCCTAGAAACAAATCATTTTCGAAGGAATACATACATTTTATGAGATTAGTTACTTAAAATAGTTATATTTAAAATATCAAGGTGGCTAATTTTTATTCTAGTTGTTGCTAGTCTAAAATGGACTACCTATATAAGAACAGGAATCAAATTACTATTTCCAAAGATATACATAATGGCTTTAACCCCTACAACAAGAAAATATCATTGGTATAAATTACTATATTTCTTCTACAGAGGGTGTGGACATCTTTTTTTCCCCCAATTTTTTTTATTTCAATCTGCATATGCACAACAATACATTAACAGTATGGCATCAATATATCATACATTTTAATATAGGCAAAATTAATAATATCAATCATATATCTCAATGCATATATTTCACATTAATTCATAATCCTTCAATGCTTATTTTCAACCTTTCAAAACTCTCTCCAAATGCCTACCACCATATCAGTTAAACATACCTAGTAATTTCATTATTCAATTTTCTCCCTGCTTTTATTTTATTTTTTAAAATAAAAAATTCTCATTTGGCAAGCAGTATGGTTCCAGGTTTCACATCTCAAAACAAACATGACCATAGTTACCTGTTCATTATATTTGTTTAGTTTCATATTGCATCATCCTTATTGTTAAATATTAAGCTTATCATCCAATTCCAATTCATGTTATATTAATACATTCTCATATCTTATTTTACAATGTTATCTAAAATTCTCATCTCATTTCTATTGTCATTTCTCATATTACTTTTTTCTGTCACATTTGTCATTTTATCAATCCTTATCTGTAAATATAACTGTCCCCTCTGGTTAATAATTCGAGCTAACCACTTTCATTCTACCTTAATATCAATCTCCCTATCTAGTATATAACACAAATATATATATTTTTCTCAGATTCCGCATTATATTTTCTCAAACACATTATAAATCATATATACATTACAAAATACTATTTTCAATATATTCTTATAAATCACAACATATTACCTTGCAGAATCTCCTTCCTTATCCTTTTTTTTTTTCACCCATTCTCACTCTTTGGACAATGTACTTTTTTTTCATCCTTGTTTGTTGCCTCCAAAATTCATCAGCAAAAGAGCTGATTTTTGTGTGCCTCTCAGAAAATAAGATGATAAACCTGTTGGTGGTCCCTGACAGGAAAACCACACCAATTCCATCCTTAAAACTACCAAGCCCTCTAAAATTATGTCACTCAAAATTGGCCATTCTACCGCTAAAAGTCATAAACTTGATATAAGACTATTTGGGAGGCAATTAGGAGCTTTCTAAGGGATAAAAATGAAATAATTTGCTTTGCAGAGACTTTCTGCTCCAATTCTCTCTCTTAAAATGTAAATTCCCAAAAGTGGGTCATAAACCATTAGCTCTGTTCTTTTTCTTTACCACCACTCTTCTGGTATCACTTGTGGCCTTCATTTTGTCCTGAGAGCAAATTATAGCATCTGTCCCAAGAAAAGTCACCAATGCCTGCCATGGTCAATACTTGCTTCAGAATAATGACTAAAGAGAGTATAGCATATGTCAGAAGAAAGTTATTTTAAGAAAATAGTTTGTAGTACAAAATATCTAAGGAAACTATATTAGATTTTAAAAAGGTGCCTTAAGAATTGTCCAGATGCAAAATGAATCCTCCTCTATGCTGACCACAGTACTTGCACATAACAATTCAAATTTACAGCCAGAAAACTTGGGAATGGGGGGACTCTATAGCAGGCCTGTCAAATATGGGCTGGATATGTTATGTGCAAGCCACACCCATCCAGGCTCCACAAAGGCAAAAAAATGTTGTGATACATCACAATCCTGCCCATGACGCAATCAAATCTGACAGTCATGTTTTATGGCATTACCACAATAAATAATTCTTATAATAGATGGGAATGTATAACCAAATTACACACATATAATACAAAATAACAGAATGAAACAAATAGAATAAATTGACATGAATTATAAAGAAAAATACCAGTAATGGGATCTTCCGAAATTTAGCCATATCCTTCGATTTAACAAATTCACAAGGTGGTAATAATGTTTGCCAGTTAAGTTTATCTCTAAGTCTCAAAATATGCAAGATGGCATCATCATTAATGGGACCTAGAACAGAACATAAACCAATCAACATATGCTGTAAACATGACCTAAGGTAACTCTCTGAAGTTATACTTAAATTTCATGAGTGTTAATTAATTTCAACCAATTAGGATATTGTAAGTTATTATACAACACAAATGTTTCTCCTTCAAAATAAAACTGAAAGCATAATTTCTAATATAATACTTTAAAACAAACTCTAATGCATATTAATATTTTTCTTTATTTGGAAAACAAAGAAACCAGATAGCTAAAAGGAGAAACAAGTGTTTCTAGCTCTGATAATGAAGAGGAGAAAGGTGAAGAAGGCAGTGTGAATTTGGTTGAGCTCAGTTGTATCACATGACTTAGCATAACATGAAACCATTAGGTTCTGTCAATATAGGTAATATAGTGACTTTTGATCTTCAGATATATGTTTAAACATCAAAGTGTATATAAATATGAATTTCATCATAGTCAAATTATTAAAAATGAGCCACTTTTGAAGTAAACCATTCTTCAGCTATAAGGATAAGGAAAATATCTCCATCCCATGCCATTCAGGAGATGGGGTAAAGATCTTGATCGCGTATCTGGAGGCTGTGAGAATTTGAAAGGATAAAACAACTTGGAATGAATACTAATAAGAAAAAAATTCCAATTTATCCAGGAACCTACCAAGGTAATTCAATATTTAGCATTGGATAGGATAGCATTCCATCTCAATGAACTGATATACAATTTGGGAGCCTTCCTGCACTCTCAGCTCTTCATAAGCAGTACACGATCCTTTGGGCAGCTGATTTACCATTCCTAGACATTCCTAGTCTAGAAGATTCTTAAACCTTATGGCTTGGGCCCTTGTTTTGAAATTATCTACACCAGATAGAATAAGCCTGCCTAATATAAGCAGGCTGAGAGTGAAAAATGAAGATTCCAGGCAAGTAATGAGAATGTCATATCTTGCTCATTGTGAAACATTTAGGTCATTCAAGAAAGTAATAAAGACTGAGCTTTCAGAAATCTTTGCAAAAGAGTGCAATATGGAGCTGCTTATACAGTTAGCTGGATGATCAGCTGACCAAGCATTAGATGGTTGCTATTTTATTATTGTAATTTTGTGCATTTTAAAAAAAACCTTATAATTCTAAGTGCTCCTATATGAAGTTTGATGTAATATTTAAGGTGACTGGCCCAGAGGTCAGGAGATTGAATCCTAGATTTCCATTAGGCATGAAAACCAGCTAAGTGACTTTGTGCCAATTACTTTTTCTCAGCCCAACCCACTCACATAGTTGTTCTGGGGAAAATAAGATGCAGGAATATTAAGTATATTTACCACCTTGAATTGAAATGTACAAAAACAATGCAATAAAATAATAATATGAGGCACTACTTTTATGTGATTGTGGTGCTTGTGTGCTTTGAGGAAGATGAGAGCTACACCAAATGTTCAACCATATGGTATGTTCTCATCAGATAATCCAAATGAAGAGTGTCTCTCCCATAAAAATATGAGACATAATTTACAGAAACCTATAAAAGCTTTGTCAAAGAATACCTAATCAGGAAATATCACCTAGAAACAAGGAAGGTTAAGGAAGAACTGGAAATAATAAAGCAGCAAATAACAGTCAAAAAGATCAGCAGGTATGAAGCTCAATTTATAAATTATAGGCAGAATCTCCAATTTCATCCAATCAGAAACATTTCTATCAATCCATCAACTGAGTTTGCAGTGAAGTGAACACCTGGCAAGAAGAAACAGTGCAGTTCCAGGTGCAGTTATGGGATAACCCAAAGAAATGGCAAGAATTGTTAAAGGAAGTGGTTAAAAATAATAAAGAAGCTGAAATGAAAGATCTTTTATAACAGTAGAAATGGTGGGAAAAAAGAAAAAGGATGAAGAATTGGTAAACACTAGATCTATACTTGTTTCACTTCACTGATCTACACCCCCTGGTTGCCAAGCAATTTAACTACAAGGAAATGAAATTGAAGAGTGGATAACATCTGGAAAAATGTATTTGATAATGAAAGATTTAGCCAAAGGGGCAGCACCAGGCAACTACAGACCAACTAACTTCTTACCAACAACTTTCAAATTACTAACTGGTGTGCTAGCTGAGTTCAACAGCATCTAGTTGAAAACAAGCATTTAGAAACAAATACAGTTATAACTAGAAGCCAGCATGAACTTGTTAAAAACAGATTGTCAAAACCATTCTTATTTCATTCTTTGACAAAGTGACTAAATTAGTAGGCAGTGAAATGCTGTGGATATAGTATACAAGCAAGGCATTTGACAAAGTAGACCTCAGCCTACTTCTTGGTAAGGTAGAAAAATGTGGGCTAGACAGCATCACTACCAATTGGATTCATAATTGACTGACAAACCATACTCAACAAGTTGTCCTGTAGTAGTACTAGATCTACATGGAGGGAAGTAGGCAGTGGGGTACCACAAGATTCCTTCTTTGGCCCAGTAGTTTTCAATAGCTTCATAAATCACTTGGACGAGAGAATAGAAGGGGAACTCATCAAATCTGCAGATGACACTAAACTGGCAGTAATATCCAACACCTCAGAAAACAAGTTCAGGATAGAAAAAGATCTTAACAGACTTGAACAATGGGCCCTATCCAACAACATGAAATTTAATGTGGAGAAAAGCAAGGTTTTACACCTAGGCAGGAAAAACCACAGATGCAAGTACAGATTAGGCAAAAGCAGTAACTGTGAGAGGAACCTTGGAATTCTAGTGGACAATCGCTTAAACTGAGCCACAGTGTGCGGCGGCAGTCAAAAAAGCTAATACAAAATACAAAATACTGTACAAAAAAACTAATACAAACCTTGATTGTATAAAAATCACATGGAATATTGGTACCTCTTTATAAATCCTTAGTAAGATCACACCTGGAATACTGCATTCAGTTTTGTTCACCACATTACAAAACAAAATGTTGAGACTTTGGAAAAAGGACAAAAAAAAAACAATTAAGATGATTAAAGGCCTGAAGACAAAAACACATGAAGAACAGTTGCAGGAATTGGTATGGCTAGTCTGCAGAAAAGAAGAACTAGGAGCGTCATGATAGCAGTATTCCAGTATTTGAAGGGCTGCCATAAGGAGTAGGGGATCAACTTATTTTCCAAAGCACCAGAGGGCAAGACAAGAAGCAATGCATAGAAACTTATCGAAGAGAGAAACAACCTGAAATTAAGGAGAAACTTCCTAACAGTGAGAACAATTAACCAGTGCTCTGAAAGTAAGATACTAGGAAGGTTTACTGAGTATTGGAGAGGTCAGACTGGCCTATAAGAAAAACAAAATGAAGAATAGAAAAGTGGCAAGGCGAAGTATTACATAGTCAATACATAAAAAATAGCTGGCAGTTAATAACAAGAGCTGGTAATGGCTAAGATCAGGAAAGTTGAAGAAAGAGACATGGAGGCTAATTCTGGCTGCACAAAACCTTAAGTATAAATACATACAAAGCCAGAATTGAGAAGATAGCAACAGAAAGCAAATGCCACTTCTGCAAAGAAGTTGAAAAAACAGTGGATAACCTAGTTAGCTGCTGCAAGATCACACAAACTGGCTAGAAACAAGGGTATGACAAAGTAGCAACAATGGTGCACTGGAAGATCTTCAAGAAATACCACTTACTTGCCAGCAAGAAATGATAGGACCATAAAATAGAAAAAAGAAAATGAAGACAATAAAATACCCTGTGGACTATATAATTTAAACAGACACTTGCAACATAACACTCCAGACTTAACAATTGTAAATAAGAAAAATAAAAATGTATGGATAGTGAAATTGGCAGTGCCTGGAGATAGAGAAAAGAAGAGAAAGAACTGGAGAAGATAACAAAATACAAAGACCTGCAAATTGAAATAGAACAATTGTATGAAAAGAAAGCAAAGTTAGTATCAACAATAAGAGGCACCTTGGGTGCAATCCCAAGACAACTGGAGCACCGCTTGAACACCATCAGCCTTGACAATATCACCATCAGTCAACTGCAAAAGGCAATTTTACTTGGAACAGTTTACATCCTGTGATGATACCTTTAACATAATCAAACATCAATGTCTGCCCATCCAGATCCTTGGGAAGGTTTTGATAGATGGCTGACAACAAACCACAACAACATTTTTAATTGATTATATACTATAAACTTATTTTCAACTCCTTGTGATCACACATATATAATTGAATAACAAAGGATAAAAAGTAGAATAATAGGTGATATTTTTAATATTGCTGGCTTCAATAACATTAATGCCACATTTGGCTTTTGATGTACGTACCAGTTTTATCATATGAAGGAGATTTTCTCACCCTGAAAGGTTTGTGTTCGCCACCAAACTGAAATTTCATGCATGTCCTTGTATGGCAACTTAGCTGTGCTGAAAGAGCTTGATTGTCTATCTTTTTCTTATCATCTGTAACAGACAGCCAATATAAATTCATAATCATTGTGCTAAGCGAAAGACTAGAAGATACTAGTTATCTAAAATCATTATCACTCTTGCATTTAATATTCTTTGTTATGCGGGGTAGAATTTAACACTATTATCTTTTAGCATAAAACCACAACCTTTATGGAAACAGTTTGGCACAGTTGTTGTATCTAGTGAGCAGCAAGTTATTTCATAGCTATAACTTCAGAAGCTTTTGCACAATTCATTAGAATCCAAGTGTTCCTTGCACCAATTTTAATATTTTATTTTCTTCATCCTCCGTTTTCTCATTTTATGTTATGTGGTTCCCTTCTATTTTACCTTCTTCTTCATCTGAGATCCAAATCCAGAACAGAATTTGTGATAGAATAACTCCAAACAACTCTGATTCTGTAGTCCATTTTTTTGACATACAGTATATGGGCTGCCCTTAAAGAGCACCTGAAAGCTTCAACTGGCTTAAAAGCTGAAGGGACTGTTATATATGCGCCTCAATCAGCATATATTACACCATTGCTACATGAGGTGTATTAGTTGCTGGTGCTTCTGGCCTAAATTCAAGATGCAGGTAGTTACCTAAAAACCATTCATAGAGCTTAGTTAATTGTCTGTCCTTGCATGTGTCTGCTTACTCCATTGTAACTGGCAGGAGAAGCATGTTTCAAGTCTTCCCTATTAAAAAGGGGCTGCCTAGCTAGGATCCCAAAATCTTTTTCTGTCCCTGTACCTGATCAGGGGAACATCAGCAACGAAATGTCCTCAACCCTCTAGGCCTTTAAGATTTGGTTCTTAGCATTGGGGTCAGCATGCATAGCGGAGGTCCATGGAATGGTTGACAGCGATGGTGATTTTTAGCTGCCAATTTGCATTTTATTTTGTGATATTGTATTTTTAATAGTTGTTACACACATTTATTTGGGCAGTTAATAAATTTATGTTAATTAATTCTTAATGTTGACATGGATGGCCATATACTTTGAAATAAATAAATAAAATCAGAAGCAACAGGTTGATAAATAAAGGATAAAGAATCAGAAGAATACCAGACTTTTTTTAAAAAAATAATGAAATAAGGACCTATGTGTGGAAAAGTCATTTTTCCTAAATAACTTGTGTCCTGCATCAAGATAATTAGAGTTGTCTACTAATGAGTGGTAAAAACTTATATTTAAAAGCATCTTCCCACATGCTGGAAGCGCAGAAAATAACTGATACAGCATTAAACCTATTGCTTAACTTTATATTACTTAATTGCATATGTTTGAGTTTTCTATATCATTTGTTTGTTTCATACAAACAAACAAATAAACAAATAAATAATAGTCTAAAATGGCATGAAGGAGCTACTTCACTTTAGCCTTTTTATTTGGATTAAAACAAAAGCCTACACTATGGAAAATAATTAATTTTGTTTAGAATACTGTATTCAATGGAACAAGTATTTTTGGTTAATTGACAATCTCAGGGATAGAGAATTCTGATTTAGTATGATTATTATTAGTTATAATTATAAAGGTAAGAAGACGGCAGTAAATAATCTGTCTCTTTGTTGCTTTTTACTGATTACCTTGAGTCTTACAGCCCATATCTGGTATTCCTAATTTATGCCCTTACACTCATTTTAAAATTTGGCAGAACTGAAAGTGTGTGTTATAATAGATAACTTCTATTGTTCTGGACAGTGAGAAGTAGCAAATTATTATACTATGCAATATAATACAATATCTACATTATTTACATACTGCATTGGTATGATATGGACAGTCTACAAAATTGGAATGATATTCAAATAATATTTTTGATCAAGAATAAATTTATAAAGTGACGGAGTCATTTTCCTTATAATTCCTTACTTCTAACATCATAGGTGTTTATATAATTGAATCTTAAAGAATATAATTAATGTATATAATGATATAGATTGTACTCCATGTAGGTTTATGTCATCATAATTTTGTTAGTTCTTAGAGAGGCCATAAGCCTCTTTAAATTAGTCATTTAAGAATGGTTTGCTATGCCGCCCAGACTAAATAATCTGTTATACTTTCCTTCATTTTCAACAGAAATATCACTAATAGTATAATCAGATTTTTCATGAGAAGAAATTAAAGGAAGTTTTTCTGTGCTCATTTTTTTCAAATTAAAATCTTCCAAATTCCTGGTCTGAGGCCATTGTATCATTTCAGCATGTTGATCAACAATTAATTTTGCTCTGTCCTTATGTATTCTTGAGAAACTAAAAATAAAAAGAAACAAAACGTTTAGATTACTCTATGCTTTATCAATATGGTAAACATGTGATTTTGAACATGTTTATAATTCTTATAATGCAAATAGGTGGGAGAAACCCTTCTCTATCCTCCCTTACCTATCCAACATCATTTTTTGTGAATAAACTAGATTCAAAACAAAAATACAGATAGTCCTTGGGTTATGATGGCATTTGGAATCAGATTGGATATTATTATAAAGCATGATGTCCCAGCATCCTGGTTGCCAGTGTAACCCCAGGACCATATGGGCCATTAAAAGGGAAGAGGCAGAGTCCCAAGTAAGGAGTGCAGGAATATTGGTGAGAGGATAAAAGTCTATGGGAAGTCTTAATAATCCAGGCCATGGTTGTCCCAAAGGTGCTTTTTCCAAAAGGCAACTAGACTTTCTTTGTCTTTTGTTTGGAAATGTTTTTCTTTTCATCAAAGAAACTTCTTCAGTTCCAACTGATTGGTGGAAATGGAAATATTAATATTGAGACCAGAGGTTCATTCTCTAAACTTGTGAGTTAGTTTGTAAACATTTCGTTACCAGGCAAGGGAACATCTTCAACGGAATTTAAAGAATGTCAATATTGTGTCCTTCTGCTTATAAGGGCTTCAGGAGGTCAGGAGGTTTTGTGATGGGAGGGTCACATCAGGTGAGTGACTTGTGAAGGGTCTTGTGATAAATCAGGTGTAGGTCATGTCAGGTGAGGATCTTATGATGGGCAGATCACATCAGGTAAGAATCTTGTGATGGATCTTGTGTTGGGTCTTGTGATGGGTCAGTTGTGCGTCATATCAGATGAGGGTCTTGTAATTGATAGGCCGTGGCAGGTGAGGGTCATTGGGAAGTAAAGTGCTGGTTGGGGGGGTTGCATGGGTTAGTTGAGGATCGGTGCTTTCACTAGTTAGTTGTGCAGTTGTTTTGAATTCTCAGGAGTTCATAGGCTGCTTGTAGGTTGATATGTCTGTTGATGGAATTGGTCATCTTACCAGGAATTATCCAGAACCAAAGACAAGCTACAGAAGGATGAAAGAAACAATATAATTTACAAAATCAGCTGTAACAATTGCAACCAATTCTATATGGGACAAACATCATGTCAATTGAAAACCATGAACCAAGAATCCATGAACATCAGCTGGGAGTCAATCACCATAATCCCAAATTCCTAGTCCTTACCCACACTGACATCGAACAGCACCAGTTCAACTGGAGCAATACAAGAACCATTGGCAACACTACTTCCCACCATGTGTGCGTGTTTATCAAAGCCTGACCCTCCACAAGCAATTCCATCAACAAACACATCGACCTACAACCAGCTACCATTCAACCAACCAGTAACACCACCTCAACTAATCCACACATCCCCCTCAACCAGCACTTCACCTCCCAATGACCCTGACATGACATAATCTCCCTCCTTCACCTGATGTGACCCACACCTGACCCATCACAAGACTCATCACAACTCACTCACCTGAAATGACTTCCCATCACTAGACCTATTGACAACATGAAGCCCTTATAAACAAAAGAACATTGACACTGACATTTCCTAAATTCCACTGAAGATATTACCTAGCCTAGTAACAAAACATTCAGAAACCAACCCACAAGCTCAGAGAACAAATCTCCATCATCATCCCACACCTGAGTTACAGATATTCGCCACTATCACAAATATTTATATTCTTTGCAATAATCTGGTTGTTAGTTCTCTGAGAGTTGTTGAGGCTATTTTAGGTTTTATCTGTATCCTCAGAGTCACATCAAAGTGTAAATGGGTATGGAACCTTCTTGGGACTGTTGAAAGGACTGCATTATAAACAGGACAAATAAAACAACCACTTCACAAATGAATAGGGCAATACAAGAAAACAAACACATCAGGGCAGGATTCAGCACTCCATTTGCATTTGAATGACCAGGGTCACTATTTTGAAGACAGACAAGTTAGCATTCTGGACAGAGGAGGCCACTAGTTTGAAAGAAGTCAAAGAGATCATCTATGTTAAAACTGAGCATCCCTCCCTCAACAGAGAGGGAGGGATATAACACCATTTATCTTTTTTTTATAATGCAGACCTTTCATCAGTCCCAAGAAGATTCCACATGCATTTACACTCTAATTTAAGTGAGGATAGATAAACCCTGAAGTGGCCTCAATGGCTCTCAGAATACTAAAGATCAATCCTCATAGTGCTAACAACTAGATGATTGTAAAAAATATTCTTCTTTTCCTTCCTCACCAGTCAAAAGAAACTTATTGGATGAGAAGCAAAATGCTTTCAGACATAAGATCAAGAAAGTCCAATTGCCTTTTGGAAAAAGCACCTTTGGGTTGGTGGACTAAGGCTGGGGAAGGCCTTGGGAGGGCTAGCAGAGGTGATACATAGGTCAGGTGAGGCCCTGATGGTTTTGGGAATTTCAGAGCACACTACACACTGGGGCAGGGGGTACTACAAGTGGGAGAAAAAGTGAAAGGAGCAATTTGCTGGAGCTACTTGTTACTTTCCCTGCCAGCTTCCCTGCTGGTTCTGCTTATAGAAACCCGGCAGGAAAGGTCACACTTAGTAATCATGTGACTACATCTTACTGCAACATTGTAATCTTGAGATTAGTACTTCAGCACCCAGGTCATAATCATATGAATTTCGAGGATTAATCATACGTTCATTTTTTTCAGAGGTTTGAACGACTGCTGAATTAATGGACATAAGTTAAGGACTACCTCTAATCTCAGTTCATTCATTCAGAAAATTGCTGAAATGGGGAACAATTGTAGACAGTGATATCTGCAGGGAGAGGGATTTGAAAAAATCAAGATGGCAATTGTTACTAGTTCCCCTGTCTTTGTATGGAAAACTAATAGAAATATAGAAAGGATGGACTTTAATCACATGTTCATGCATTTTTTTATCCTCTCTTCCTTGTAGACACTGCTGTTTGCAAGAAAGAATGATCAAGAAGAAAAAGAATTAGCACATTTCCTCTTATGGGTATTACATACATGGTAAGTGAAATGACAACATGTGCATGATGATATAATTACAAAAATGCTGCAATTTTTTATTTATTACATTTATACGCCAACTATCTCACTAATAAACTGACTCTGACTAAGGCATTTGTATCCCACAGCCTATGAAAAGTACACAATGATTATATCATTACCAGTAGATGCATATTATAATTTTGGTCTTTTTGTGGTTTGCTATGGTTATCATTGCTGTTTATAATTTCATGCTGAAATTGAATCCTCCTTTCTACATTAATGTTAATTTGATAAATAAATATTTGACTTAATTCATTTTTTGAGCTAGCTTTGAATTTTATACAAATATTACTAAAATTGGGAACAGGGCAACCTATAGAAGTAGTTACTAGAATATGATAAATGAACAATTCACTATTTAGGATCATCCTGTTTAATCATCCTCCTGCCAAAGCCAGAAAAAGAAACTGGATGGGAAGATAGGGAGGGAAGAAGGAAGAGAAAACATGTCAGACAAGAATTACATATAAGAAAAAACAACAGATAAATTCTAGACAAAGCTTTCTTAACTAAAAATGCCTTATAACCAATTTGTTCATATTTCAACATCTCATTTCCAGGCTGCCTGCTTCCTGCCATGCTATTTGCAAAGAGCCCAGCAGTAGAACTATGGAACTCCTTCAAAAGAGGCTTTTCTTTTAAATTGCTAAATCAGCAATGCCTTTTTAAGACTCACACAGCTGCTATGGATATTGCTCCTAGTTGCCTTTTCATGTGAGAGAATCAAAAAACCTCCCTCCTGAGGCTATGATTGGAAATCATACAATTGTGGGAACTGATAGTATGCCGAAGACTTAATAATATTTCTATGTAGGTAACCCAGATTCCTATAGTTTGTCATTTATATGAAAGAATTCAACATACTGAAGCAGTTTTTTTCCAAATCCAGTGTTAAACCAATTCCCACAATGGCCATACTGAGCGTGTTTATTGGAATCTATTCATCCTAACTGAAGGACACCAAACCAGACATGCATTAGTTATATTCACATATTAAAACTGATATCTAATGCCATGGGTAAAAATCTTGTATCATTTGACTTTTACTCAGCCAATAAGATTTTCGAAGTTGTCAACTTCTCAAATCATCTTAAGTCCCCTAAAATCCAAATATATATAGTAAAAGAGAGAGAAAGTATCCAGTCTTTGTTAATTCAATCTAGATGCATTAATAGAAAACACTGGATTTCAGTCTATGCTTTATCCTTTACTAAATATAGACATAATATAAAATTCACTTACATGTATTCAAAACCCATTTTTTCTTCTGTCTTTATTTTGTGCTTTCTTTTAGTATCTGTCCTCCTGTAAACAGCCGTGCGAAGATCAGAAGAAAAGTTACCAGGGAATTCCTAGAAGAGAAAACCAAATAATAATTTATTATGTTAGAAATGGAATACCTTGGAAGTCAGCTCCAGTATGTTTGGCTGACTTACCTCTGTATTAGATTATAGCAGCAATAGGCAACATTTGAAGTCTGGAGGCTGCAGTTGTGCCTCCCAGCCTTCTTCAAATCACAAGAGGCTGTGCTGACTTTCAGTGCATTTGGAGGAGTTGTACTAAGTATACAAATTGAAAAAGAATTACTCTCTTGGAAGCACAAGGAGTAAGAAAGCACAATTGCTTTCATTCCCCTAACTTCCAAAATCAGGGAGTAAAATCTTAATTCTTCAGTCATTTCATTCATTCATTCAACAGACTTCAAATACAATTAAAAATACTTCACATATCATAAACAACAGCAATCCAAACTGCTTGTCTTTGAAGCAATCTGGGCAAACTTGATGGCATATAATAAATACATTTGCATCAATTTTGCATCATTAATCAGATAAAATTAATGCAAATCAATAGTGGGTTTCAAATTTTTTTACTACTGGTTCTGTGGGCATGGTGGAGAAAAATACCGTAAAATCTCCAGTCAGAGGTAGTATTTGCCAGTTTCCTGAACTACTCAAAATTTCCACTATCAGTTCTCCAGAACTGGTCAGAACCTGCTGAATACCATCTCTGATGCAAATGGATAAAATGTCATTATGTGGTTTCACAGACAATAGATTTGCACAAATGACTAATTCTAAATTTAATGCCTATTTAATATTTAATTTATATGCAGAATACATCATGAGAAAGGCAGGGCTAGATGAGTCAAAAATTGGAATTAAGATTGCTGGGAGAAATATCAACAACCTCAGATATGCAGATGATACCACTCTAATGGCAGAAAGTAAAGAGGAACTTAAGAATCTCTTGATGTGGGTGAAGAAGGAGAGTGCAAAAGTTGGCTTGAAACTCAACATTAAGAAAACTAAAATCATGGCATCCGGCCCTCTCAATTCCTGGCAAATAGATGGGGAAGAAATTGAGGTAGTGACAGATTTTATTTTCCTGGGCACCAAGATCACCGCAGAAGGGAACTGCAGCCAAGAAGGGAACTGCAGCCTCCTCCTGGGGAGGAAAGCTATGGCAAATCTAGACAGCACACTAAAAAGCAGAGACATCAGCACGCCAACAAAAGTGCGTAAAGGCTATGGTTTTCCCAGTTCAAATGTATGGCTGTGAAAGTTGGACCAAAAGAAAGACTGAGTGCCTGTTCTGACCAAGGCTTCCTGAGACCATAATTAAGCACACACTTAGTCCAAACAACTTTTTATTTCAGCACTGGGAATTCCCAGCCCGTAATGAGTCCCAAACAGTCTCTTGCACTGAGAACAGGCTCCCCTTGTTCCTCTGCCTCGCTGCTGTCAGATTCTGGAGGCTCAGCACACAACTTCCAGTTAGCCCTGGCCCCATCTCTGCATTGGATGCAGGACCATCATCCAAGTCCTTCCCAGACTCTCGGACTGGCTCATGTTCTTACCCACTGTCTGATTCTGCTGCCATCTCTGCAGGCTGCCGGCGGACCACAACAGCGCCAAAGAATTTAGGCCTTTGAACTATGATGCTAGAGAAGACTCCTGAAAGTCTCTTGGACTGCAAGACGATCAAACTGATCAATTCTAGAGATCAACCCTGACTGCTCTTTAGAAGGCCAGATCCTGAAGATGAAACTCAAATACTTGGCCATCTAATGAGAAAGAAGGACTCGCTGGAGAAAAGCCTAATGCCGGGAAAGATTGAGGGCAAAAAAAGAAGTCGACGACAGAGAATGAGGTGGGTGGATGGAGTCACCAAAGCAGTAGGCATGAGCTTAAATGGATTCCAGAGGATGGCAGAAGACAGGAAGGCCTAAAGGAATGTTGTCTATGAGGTTGCGATGGGTCGGATATGACTTCACAACTAACAACAAAAATTTAATCGATACTTTTTCCTCTCAATGGTATATTAGAGTGAAATTTTATTATCATAAAAAAACTGCCATTGAAATCATCTATTTTATTATTAAATTTTGCAGCACAATTTTAGGGTGCTGAGGGCACATATATGGAGCACAAGCTGCAGGTTCCTATGCCCAGATATTGAGCAAGCATGCTCAAACAAATTATGTACAATAAGAAGCATCAGAAAATATTTAATTATTACAATTTAAAATATTTTGTAACAGCAAGCACAAAATATTTATTTTGTAAAATCCAATAGTGGTTCTCAGTATATTGTAGTCTTTATATTCTAATAAGCAATCATATAACATTTTCTTTTTTCTATAAATCAGAAATCTTTAAATCAAGATAATTTTTTCCTCAACATGCCTAACTGAAACAAAAGTCTGCATTTGGAGACAAACAGATTTTTCAGATTACTTTTAGAAACCACATTATATCCAGTACAGTATGTATTGTATAATCTAATAACTGAAACCAAATCCATTTTCTCTGCAAAGATTAGTAATGAAATTAATTTAAGATAAAAGAAAACTATAGAAAACATTAGAATGAATTTTACTAAGCAATGAAAATTCATTGACTATTATGACTACTAGTTCTCACTACTGCTAATATCATCTTATATTTATGCTATACTTATTAGCAGAACATATTATATTTATCACAGTTATGTAGCTTTCAGTAAGACCATTAATTGCATGTACTAAAGTTTAAAAACAAGCTGCTCAGTATAAATTCTAATTTTAAAATTCTCACTAGTAGGTTTTCATTTTCTTCAGAACTAGAAGTTTGTTCAGGCTTGACAAATTTTCCTTTCTCCATATGTGGTATTTTGGTGTCTTTTGGTCCATGTTCGAGACGGGAAATCAGAGGTTTTTGTTGAAGTCTTTTTTTATCTTCCATCTTGGGCTGGTAAGTTTTATTCTAATGTTGAGACAATTAACAAAAATTAAAAAAGGGGTTTTACTTCTCAGAATTTTCCATTAAGAACAGATTACATGGTTTTTTTTAAATAAGACACTTAAAAAAATAGATTTCTATTTATATTGTGAAATCAGATATTTTTTCTTCTTTTCTTCTGATCCTGAATTTCCTGCATAGTAGAACCTAACAAAATTCTACTTCCCTCACTTTATTGAAATAAGAAAGTAAAGAAGATGAAACTTATTTTGTATTTTAACAAGAAGCTTTTTTAACCCCTACTTACTCCATGTTCAACTTCTAGGGCTGTTTTGGAACTATAGTAACAATGTTAAAAATATGTGTCAATGTGACTCATCCAATAACTGATGTCTACCCATTCTAGTTGCTGAAAAGAGATGATAGTGCAGTACCAAAATAATCTCAGCAATAGATAAAACTCAAGAATGCAAATTGTGCAGATAAAATAAAGCCCTGTACTATACAGACCTGCATTCTAGTCACAAAGCAAGCATCCCAATTTTTATAAGAAACAGAAGCTAGAAATTTAATTTTGTCTTATTATGTCTCTACTATTGGATCAACATGATTAGTTCCCAATTATATTATTTTCCTAATTTTATTAATTATCCAATTAAATCAAGGAATACTCAGTATTACATTTTATGTGGATGCTGAATCTCTCAACTTTGGTTTCATTATGTGTTCTAGTATTAAAAAGTTATAGAATGTGAAATCCATCAATCAAATCAAATACTTGTCTACAATTCTGCAGACAATTCACAGAAATTGCCAAAATTAATTGTAATCAGTGTCACTTGAAAACATACACGCTCTCTTTCCATCTCTCCTACACATAGCCAGATATAAATTGCATGACAATTCCATAATGTCCTTTTAAGAATGCTTAGACCAGTCGTTGCCAACCAGTGGGTCGGGGACCACTGGTGGTCCGTGAGAAAATTTTGGTGGTCTGCAGAGAAATGTCACCCCAAAGCACCCCCTAAACCAATTAATTCAGGCTATGCAGGAACACAAGGCTGCGTAGCCCACATGGCCTGTGGGAACCCAAGGCTTGTGTCACTTGCACTAGGAACAACAAGAGGTAGTGAGGGGAGGGGTGAAGGGCGGAGGTGGGAGAAACTTACCTCACTCGCCTTGCCTGGCTACCGGGCTGCTTCTTTCCACTTCTTTCTTCTGCTTTTAGCTGCACGCAAGGAAAGCAGCAAAAGTCTTTCTTTTTCTCCCCCAAACTGCACCAGAAATGAGTCTTTGGGACCCTGCAAGGCATCCTGCTGCAAGAGGCTGCGTCATTCTGGTGGAGTTTGGGGAAGAGAAAGACTGCTGCTGCTTCTGCTGCTTTCTTGCATGAAGCCAAATGTCTCTTCCTCTCCCTCTCTCTCTCCCCCTGAGAACGGAGCTGGAGATGGTATCCTGCGATCCCAAATAAAAAACGATTGATCAGTAGGAAAACAGGGTGGGGAATTTTCCTGCAGATTTTTGGGGTTTTCCCAGGGTCTCCGGTCCACGGGATTTAAAATTATGAGTTTGGTGGTCCCTGAGGTCCAAAAGGTGATCCTTGGCTTAGACATTATCTTGAGCACTGTTTCCCAACCTGGTCATTTTTAGACAGTGGATTTTAATGCTTAGAAGTCTTACCAATATTGAGAATTCTGTAGGTTGAGGTTCATCTCAAAATTGTCCAGGTTCAGAAACAATGTTCTAGAGCAGTGGTAGTTAACCTTTTTGGCACCATACGTGCTCTGAAAAGGAATCAAGTGCCGAAGCGCGCGCACACATGCGTGCACCGAAACCCGGAAGAGCAGCTCCCAGTACGCGCATGCGCACTAGACACCTGGTCTTTCGACTTCTAATGCTTCTGGTCTCTCGGCTTCTCACCTGGAAGAGCAACAGGCAACGGCTGACATGCCCAAAGACATGGCTCTGTGTGCCATTTCCAGCACATGTGTCATAGGTTCACCATTATGGCTCTAATGTATCTAAACTGCTAAATCTGTGATTGTGGTGACTCAGTGTGTACAGACAGATTTGAATATGTGATTTGTCAGCTTTATATGGATACAATGTCCAGCTCCATTTAATCGCCCAGACCTTACCCCAAAGCAAAGGATTACAGGGTCATAAAAATTAAAAAAAATCTAGATACAATATCCACAGTTTTGTACCATGGTGAAGCCTGATTTGGTTAGTTCCATAAAATTAAATGAATCCATCAAATAAAATATCTTAGCTCCGAAAGCTAGTTTGATGGTAGTGAAAGTGTTTACCTAGAAACCAGGAGATTGCATTCTAGTACTGTGTTAGACATGAAAGTCAAATGGGTGACTTTTGGCCAGTCACCCTTTTTCAGCCCAACCTACCTCACAGGGTTGTTGTGGGGAAAATAGGAGGAAGGAATATTATATATCTGTGCCGCAATAAATAGAATAGAATAGAATAGAATACTTTATTGGCCAAGTGTGATTGGACACACAAGGAATTTGTCTTGGTGTAAATACTCTCAATATACATAAAGAAAAGATACATTCGTTAAGAATCAAGAATCATAGTCATAGGGTACAATCAACAATCAAATTATACTAGGAAATAGTCAATATAAATCGTAAGGATACAAGGGACAAAGTTACAGTCCTACAATCACAAGTGGGAGGGGATGGGTGATAAGGAGTGATGAGAAGATTAGCAGTAATAGTAATTGTAATAGTTAAACAGTATTGAGGGAATTATTTGTTTAGCAGAGTGATGGCTGTTCTTGTGTCTAATTGTTCTGGTGTGCAGTGCTCTATAGCATCGTTTTGAGGAAGGAGTTGAAACAGTTTATGTCCGGGATGTGAGGGGTCTGTAAATATTTTCACAGCCCTCTTTTTGACTCATGCAGTATACAGGTCCTTGATTGAAGGCAGGTGGGTAGTAATTGTTTTTTCTGCAGTCCTAATTATCCTCTGAAGTCTGTGTCTGTCCTGTTGGGTTGCAGAATCAAACCAGACAGTTATAGAGGTGCAGATGATAGACTCAATAATTCCTCTGTAGAACTGGATCAGCAGCTCCTTGGGCACTTTGAGCTTTCTGAGTTGGCGCAGAAAGAACATTGTTTGCTGTGCTTTTTTGATGATGTTTTTGAAGTTAGGTGTCCATTTTAGGTCATGTGATATTGTAGAACCTAGAAATTTGAAGGTCTCTATTGTTGATACTGTATTGTCTAGTATTGTAAGAGGTGGTAGTATGGGAGGGTTTCTTCTAAAGTCTACCACAATAAAGTATTCTATAAAGACAGGGTAAAAATTTAAATAGATGATGGATGGATGGATGACAGACAGCATTAAAGACATGATGATAACATGTAATAATGGGCTCATGTGTTTCTTACCTAAATGGTCCATGCAACTTAGAGGAACTATGTTAGAATAAAAGGAGCCACTTTTACCTATATTCCCTTTATCCTGAGCTAAAAGTTCCAAATGAAATCTTTTTCAACACTATTTCATCATTTTTTACCTACAGCAGAAAAATGCTAATCTGGAGGATGGAGATGTACGTACCCATGAATTTCTCCAATATATGTCCATACTTCTATTTTATAACACATATATTTTTAAAGTCACATTAAAATTAGCAATTTTGCTTCTCTCCCCCCTCCCCCCTTTTTTCCTTTTACTCCATTTCCTCAGTTTGCAAACAATTGCAAAATAACTAACAGGTGGTAATTCTGTACAAAGCTCCCATTTCCTACTCCGCATATCAAACGCACGACCTGAGCAATTACCTCAATCCACCGCCTCCTCCTCCTCCTCTCGTCTTATTTCTTCGCAATCCCCGCCTATATAAAAACCGCGCTGCTTCTCCCCAGGCAGTATCCCATTCAAAGAGGGAAAAGGGCTCACCGTGTCCTCCGCCAGACGGTCGATCCCACCTGTTTCGCTGTTTCAGCCGCCGCGGGCGAGAGAGACCGTTATTCCAACAGCAAAAAAAAAAAAAAAAAGCGCCTCGCGCCCGTTCGCGCCTTCTGCCATCCATGCACAGTTTTGGCTGCGGAGGGCGCGAGGCGGACGGTGGAGGCGCTGTGGCGCAAGAGCTCGAGGTGGTTTAGGAAGCTCAGCCTCTCGAGGAAGCTCTTCAGGCACGCCTCGATTTCTTAAGAGGTTGAATAGTGGTGCTTTTCGTTTCAACACCATTCTGGGCGAAGGAGATGGGTGGGTGGGTGAGAGAATCATGAGCGGCGCGATTATAACAATAATAATAATAATAATAATGAGCTATTGTTTCTTCTTTCCAGAGCTTCGGAAATGGAAAATAACCAAATGTCTTCCGCCCTGGTATAACGAGAATGAACTATTTCGTACATAAGTGACTATGACTTTAATCCTGCTTCAAACCTGCTTTCCTGAAGCAGTGATCCCACTTAGCCTCGCTGGGTATTATTGTACCATTTTTCTTCTTAAAAGATGCATTATTAAGTTCCTAAAACGTTTCACTTTCTTTTGCAGAATGTTCATTGGCTTCATTAGTTAGGATGTCTTCTTTTGCTGGTTTTGTTTTGATCTGGCTTTGATTATTTTGGTCTTCCAGGCTTTGATTTATATGTGGCTTTTTATATATTTTGGTTCTTAGATTAAGCTGCTCAAAGTCATATGACAGTCAGGCAGCCAATTAATTAATGTCTGCATTATATGGAGCTGGTTTGATTGAATCCTTATCCGTATTGTAATTTAAATTCCATGTAGTTCAAAGAGAATTTCTCTGCTTGTATGCTTTTGCATCTATAATTTTCATTTTCTTATCTGTGTTCAGTAATATAATATTTTTTGTCCTATTTGAGAAGAGACCTGTAACTTTGATGAACTCTTGGAAGACAATAACTACAGGATGAAGGCCCTAAACATCTTTTCCCTTAAGTTTTAAATTTTGTTTTATTGTATTGTTATAAGATACAATATGTTTTATTATTTGGATACAGTTTTATTTATATGAGAATATTAATGAGAAAATATGAATATCATTATGATTTAAACATCTTAAATCTTTAAAGAGTAGAGCAAGTTTGCTGTTAAAGCATCTAGCTAGAACCTAGGAGTCTGTGAGCTCTAATCCTAACTTAGGCACAAATTTATCTGGATAACTTTGGACAACTCACTCTCTCAGCCCTGGGAAGGAGGCAATGGCAAACCATTTCTGAAATCTTGCCAAAATAAACAGTAGGGATTTGTCCAGGCAGTCACTAGGAATTAACACTGAATCAAAGGAATCAAAAGAAAAAATATGAAAGCTAAGGGGGAATAGTTATCAATACAGTTTCTAAATTTTTAAATTAATAAACAATTGTTTCATTAATTATAGTGATATAATTATTAATGATGATAAGGTTTAAATCACACATCTAAAACTGAGTGTAGTATTAATAAAGAGCTGCAAAGTAAAGGATTTGTTATATAATAGAAGTTTGTATCTTACGTTTAATAATACTATACTCTTTATTGATAGTTCTTGGGTTATGGCATTTAGGACTAGAATTTCTGTTGCTAAGCAGTGTGGTTGTAAAATGCAACATCAGATGATTGCGTTACTTAGTGATTGCCATAATCCCACGAGTTTCAGTTGCCATCATAGCCCCAGGATGATGCAGGGAAGACCTCACACAACCACTGGGAAGGAGTGGAAGTTTCAGGCAAGCAGGCCAGCAGGTGATAATTACAGGCAAGCAGGAGGAGATACTAAAGAGCACAGTAAGATGGGCAAGTTCTGCAGCCAGCTCTTATAGAGCAGTGGTCGCCAACCAGTGGGCCGGGGACCACTGGTGGTTCGCGAGAAAATTTTGGTGGTCTGTAGAAAAATGTCCCCCCCAAAACCACCCCTCCAGTGCAATTAATCCAGGCTGCACGGAAACAGAAGGCCCGGGGTGGCTTGCTGACATTGGTGGGAAAGTCGGTCCCATATTCCTGAGCTGCAATGGTCACAGGACTGGCCCTTTGGTCATCCCGGAGCAGCTGCTCCTCCACCTGGGTGCACTGGCCTGCCATGGACTGGAGGAGCAGCTGCTCTGTGATGACCAAAGGGCCAGTCCTGTGACTACTGCAGCTCTGGAATATGGGACCGACTTTCCCACTGTCAGCAAGCCACTGTCAGTCAAAATTCATATTAGTGGTCTGTGGGATTTAAAATTATGACTTTGGTGGTCCCTGAGATCCAAAAGGTTGGCAACCCCTATTATAGAGTATAGGCAGATGGATGCTGCAAACAGGCACTGTAGAACGTAGGCTGGCAGCAAGTTCTATGGAACATAGGTAGGCAGAGGATGGAAAAAATAATGGTGGGAGCGACTTGCAACCTCTGGCTAGCTTCCCCATTGATTTTGCCTGTGAAAAATCAACATGGACAGTTACAAATGGCAATATTGGACTATGGGACACAGCAGCCATTGTAATTGCAAGTTGGTTGCTAAGCACTCGTATCTCAGTATTACCGTGTTTGAATATGTGACTGCAACTTTGAGGATCGGTTGTAGGTCCCCTTCTTCAGCATCATTGTGATTTTGAACAGCTGCTGAAGAAGCTATTGTAACCCAAGGACTGTCCTTTCTATATTGTTCCTTGTGTCAACTAAAAAGATACTCCTTTAATCTTTTTAGCTGCCAGAAAAAGGGAGTGGGGGGAAGACCAGGGTCAAGGGGAAAATGAATGATGTATTTTAATATCGGCTGCATCCAGCTAACACCAACATGGCCACTTCTAATAAATCAATTTTCTTTTCTCTGACATGTGTCTAGAGACTTATGATTTGAATGGGAGTGGATTTGTTGGAGTCCTGACAGCCAGACGATACTAAAATACATCATTCATTTCCCCCTTGACCCTGGTCTTCCCCCACCCCCTTTTTCTGACAGCTAAAAAGACCAAAGGAGTGGATTTGTTGGAGTCCTGACACCTTGTTGTTTATGCATGTTAAAGAAGGAAAAAACAAAAACAAACAGGAAAAGTTGAAGAAGCTTGGCTTGTGGCAAGATATATAAGAAATTGGGAATGTTTAATCCCCTATAAGATGAGTTAAACAGGGTAGATATGATACCACTCTTCAAATACTATACTGAAAGGATATTAACCACAAGATGGTCCAGACTTGCTTCCTATGCTTGGTGTAGGAAGAAACTTGAAGAATATTTAATTCACCAGATTTCATCGTGATCAATTTTAGTTACATTTTGGTTTCAAATTACAATAAACATTAATATTATATTTGGGGAAAATATAGTAATTAGAGATGTAAATGTGATACTGAATTATGCTTCTAAATTTTGAAGTTTGACATTTTAAGAAAAATAGAATAGAATTATTTTATTGACCAAGTGTCATTGGACACACAAAGAATTTGTCAGTGCAAATGCTCTCTGTATACATAAAAGAAAAGATACATTCGTCAAGAATATTAGCATTCTTATGTCTTAAGGCTTAGCAAAATGAATTATTTTATGTAGGTGAAAATAAATTTACACTCAGGATGTTAATAGATTCAATGTATGTGCTCTTTATCAATTTTTGCAATGTCTTTAAAATGGAAATAGAATAATATGTTTCCATAAAATCTAGATTTAATAATAGGTTTAAATATTGAATTAATTTCATATTACATGGGTTCCTTTTTCCTTCATTTGTTTCTCTTGTCTGTTTATTTTCTTTGTTATAATGTATGTTGTTTCTTTACAGTACAGTACTAATGAATTTTTTTGCTTGCATAGTTCACTAATTTGAAAAAAATGTGTTTCCTACTATTCAAGGAAGGATCAAGGGTGCTTTAATTTGGATCCTACATCAAGCAGAGGATTGGATTCAATGACTTAAATGATCTCTTCCAAATCTATGATTCTGTGCCTAATGTTAACATCCTTAGTCATTTTTTAAAAGTCTTCCTTTAATTTCATCCTGTGCTGCGTAATAATAAACTGTTACAGACTTCTCTATATGCAATATATGGACTCATTAATATAAATTCCAGTTATATAAGCCATAGGGCTAAACAGAGTACATAAATAGCCATAAATTAAACTTCTGGAAACATTGAATACATAGAACCATTTCTGTGTAATGTCTTTTCTCCTCTTGAGCTGACTACAGGTAGCTCAATGTTGCTAGGCGACTTAATCATAAGAAGTATTGCATTAATGTCTCATTTCAGTTTTTAAAAAGACAGGAGCAACAGACAAGATAATGAATACATAATAACTAAAAATGTCAGAGTTACATAATTTAAAACCCTTGAACATTTTGTGTTAAATGTCAGTGCACAGTAAGTTGTTCCTTAAAAACATAGACTTGACTGCAGGGGTTGTTAATTAACTAAAAATACAGAAATAGTAAAGTATTGGCATCTGGTATAAATCACAATGATGTTACATATGTCATGGTATTACTGCCCAAATGATGCACACATCATTATGACACATTCTGTCACTTCCCCCTGCCTACCTGAATGGGAATGTCATAGTTTTGAGAAAAGGCATGCATGTCAAGTAAAAAATAGGGTACATATTTTTATTTTCCTGAGAATTGAATAGATATTTGTTTTGAGAAATCAGTACATAAAATAATTTTGGTTGGTGCTGTCTGCTTGTTATATTATAGCACGACAAAAATTATCTCTCAAATTTTAGTTTTACTAAGATTAAAGTTCTTAGAGCAATATAATACTATTTCTCCACAATGCTGAAGCACTTTTTTTAAAAAAATATGTTATACTATCTATTCTTATGTTGATTCTAATAAAGATAATTATAGGTAGAATTAGTCAACTTCGAAATTACAATACATGGGTGTTATTGTATACATTTCAAAAGTTTTAAGGGACTAGATGGGGAAAAAGCAGACTCAGTCCAAGCAACATAGAGCAACTTTTTGGAAATGGTGTGCCAATCCCTTCTTTTCAAAACTGAAAAGAAATGACCAGTCCAAAGTTACCACCAGTTTTGTGGCTGGACTAGGACTAGAACTCACAGGATTAGAACCAGTCTTTGGTTTCTAGTCTGATTCCTTAACCATTACACCAAATTGGATTTCAACTATAAAGGAGAAAAATGTTAAAAAATTATATCCTTCAAGTATCAAATATGCTACCCCCACATCACTGCTTGTGGCTCTGTAAGGTGCAGTGAATCAACCATTCGTAAGGTGGCAGCATAGAAGATTCATTCAAGCCTATACATAAGATTCTGTTCAACACTAAATTGTCACTTGTTAAGGGTCAATGAAATCCAGGTGTGTGTGTGGTTGGACTTAGATTTCTTGTGGCAGCCCAAAGACTCTAAAATGTTGGGCTTAATTCCACCCTTCAGCTCCACCTGCTTTTTTCCTACATGCTCCTGGTCAAAGAGCAAGTGAAAGTTATGACAACCTTTGCCCAGCTTCAACTGGCATGCGAGCTACAGAGTTTTTTTTTTAATAGAAGCAAACACAAGAGTCATTCATGCCCTTGTCCTCACATTTGGACCATAATAAGTTGCTCATTCTGGGATTGTCCTTCAATACCATCCAAATATTCAACTGTACACAAGTCTTACTGCTATATTACATTATTACTATAGGAGCTACAATTTTAAGTTAAATCCTGTATAGCCCTATATAGATTGGGGCATAGTTATCTTCAGGATCATTTACTTGGAGTAGAATTTGCCTGCCCAAGATTGCATGCACAGAATAACAGAGTTGGAAAGTACCTTGGAGGTCTTCTAGTCCAAGCCCCTGCTCAGGCAGGAAGCCTTATACCATTTCAGAAAAATGGTTATCCAATCTCTTCTTTAAAATATCCAGTGTTGGAGCACTCACAACTTCTGGAGGCAAGTTGTTCCACTTATTAATTGTTCTACCTTTCAGGAAATTTCTCCTTAGTTCCAGGTTGCTTCTCCTTGATTAGTTTCCACCCATTGCTGCTTGTGCTTTGGAGAATAGCTTGATTCTCTCTTCTTTGTGGCAACCCCTGAGATATTGGAAAACTATCATGTAACCCCCATTCCTTCTTTTCATTAAACTAGACATACCCAATTCCAGCAATTGTTCTTTATAAGTTTTAGCTTCCAGTCCCCTAATCATCTTTGTTGCTCTTCTCTGCACTTCTTCTAGAGTCTCAACATCTTTTTTACATCCTGGCAACCAAAACTTTAGAATGCATTTAATCCACAAGTTGCCTATGAGATACAGTGGAAAGAAAGGTTCCCCTTATGGGAAATATGTTATTCTCTTTCTTCCAAAAATAAGAATAATTTTCTCTTAATATTCTGGAAAATAATAGAAGGCTTGATTGCTCCATTTGGGGGTCCAGAAACAAAAAGAATTCTTGGTACACTTACTGTGGGATGAGTGATGGGTATACTTGTTTCTGGGCCCCCAAAATTTATTTCTTCCAATCTTTTTAATATTGTAGATAAAAATGCAGTTAAGATTTCATTGATAGATGCTGGTGTTCTCTGAGCTTGATTTACTTAACTAGATAACCTCATGACATTACCTAGTTAGGTAATGAAATGTCTGAAAATAAATAACCAAGCTCAGAGAGCACATCGGACTCCATAATTCTGTCACGGTTGCCTCAGAGCCCAGTTCAGAGGAGAAGGAGTTAGAATTATTTATTATTTATTTATTTATTGATCGTATTTCTATACCGCCCCCTCTCCGAAAAGGGACTCGGGGCGGTGTACAGCCTAATAAATACATAAAATACAAGAATATAAAATTAAATAGAGTTTAAAACCGAATTAAACATAAATATAGCTGCATCCCGAAAGTTTAAAATTTTAAAAACCCTATTAACTTAAAACCCCTTAAACCCTTACTGGGCCAGGCCAGCCTGTTTAAAAAATAGGGTCTTAACTGCGCGCCGGAAGGAGAGGATATCTGTCATGGCTCGTATCTCCGGGGGGAGATCATTCCACAGGGAGGGCGTTCCCACAGAGAAAGCACGCACCCTCGGGGCCGCCAGCCGACAACGATCAGGTGGCGGTACCCCAAGTAGGGCGACCCTGTGGGAGCGTACTGGGCGGCGGGAGGTTGTTGATGGCAGCAGGCGGTCCCGTAAGTACCCAGGTCCCGAGCCCTGGAGCACTTTAAATACCGTCAGTACCACCTTGAATCGAATCCGGAAGGCCACAGGAAGCCAGTGCAGCCTGCGGAGAAGTGGTGTTACGTGTGCGCCCCGAGGGGCGCCCACGATCACCCGCGCGGCTGCATTCTGAACTAACTGCAGCCTCCGGAGACTCTTCAAGGGGAGCCCCATGTAGAGAGCATTGCAATAATCCAAGCGGGAGATAACGAGGGCAGAAGTGACTGTGCGAAGTGCGCCCAGATCCAGAAAGGGCCGCAACTGGTAAATCAGACGAATCTGATAAAAAGCCCCCCTGGTGACGGCTGCAATATGTTCTTCCAAAGACAGCCGCACATCTAGGAGGACACCCAAGTTGCGTGCCCTTTCCACGGGGGTCAAAACCTCTCCCCCCACGGCCAGCGAAGGAATAAGCTGGCTGTATCTGGGCGCAGGAAACCACAGCCACTCGGTTTTGGCCGGGTTGAGACGAAGCCTGTTACGACCCATCCAACCCCGCACAGCCTCCAGGCACCGGGTCATCACTTCAACGGCTTCGTTGGGGTGGCCCGGGGTGGAGATGTACAGCTGAGTATCATCAGCGTACTGATGGAACTCCACCCCAAAGCCACGGATGATCTCAGAATTGGGACTGTCTGACAAGGAATGTACCCTTGACATGTTTGGAGAGGCCAGGGGCTGAGGACGATACTTTCCTGGGCCCCTCAGGCATTATGGGAGGTGGTAGACCAGACAGAGAGCTATCTATATGCACAGACCACAGGGGACGATCGATTGCTGATAGGCAGTGGTGCTAATAGGCAGCAGATCTCTGATGAGTAATAGCTGTCTCCTCCACTCAATCCAAGGGCAAGAAGAGCAGAGCATTGGCAAGCCCAGAGAACAGCTGCAAGAGTACTCGGGAGAAGCTCGCCCACCCCTTCCCAAGGAACACCTGGAATGCAGTAACTTAAGGAGAATCCATGGACAGTTAGGCTTTGCAAGGAACAATTGTTTATTTTGGCTTATATTCTCCTGGCTTCAACTCACACCTGTTGCTGTTTGTTTTGGCTTGCTTCAAAGATTGCTCTTCACCTTTTGTCTTGAACATTGCCCTTGTCCTATGGACTGCTTTTGGCATTTGCTTTGCTGTGCCCTTGGAACTGCTATTTGCCTGGGATCTTTTCTTTGCCCTGAGGACTGCCCTTGTCTTGTGCTAGATTCTGCCTTGTGAACTGGACTTGGAACTTTGGACTTTGCCTTGTGAGCATATTCCTATTTGGTGGATTTTATTTATACTCCAGGGGCTACTGTTTGTGGGATTGAGGGTGGCTGTCTTCAGGGTAGCATGGGAGTGGAGCCTTTCCATTTGGAGTGCTGTTTATTGAGAGAAATAAAGGACTCTCTAGAGGCTTGCTTGCCTTGACCACCTGGGTCATAACAAATTCAACCCTGAGCTACATATATTCTCTTTTTTTAATAGTTCCATTAATTTAAGATACATAATAATCAAAATCCATAATTTGATAGTTGAGAATATCATCTACTCTGTTCTCCCATCCATTGCTTTCTGTACTGCCCATTCTGAAAGAGTTTTGAAGACTTGAAAAGATCAATTTTAATTTTTTTTTAATTTTTATTGTGTTTCCCACCAATACAAATTATATTCACAGTTTCAACAGTGTTTTGACATCTACAATATTATTATCTTGTAGTTTCTACAATATTTTACACATATCAACCAATAACTCTTATCTCTACAATTATTACTAATTTATATACTTGTTTATTTTACATATTTACATATCTACACACCATTCTTCTAAAGTCTCTTCTGGTTAATCTTCACTTCTTATTTCTTATCTCTATTTTCTAACCATTTGTGCCAAATTGAGTAATAGTCAGAATCCTCCTTTCATTTTTAACATAAACATGTCCATTTCCGCACATTCTATAATTTTTTGTAGGACTTAAGTCCTCTGTTGGAATAATAGGTCCTTTCAACATTTGTGTGAAAGCTATTCTGGCTGCTGGTAGAAAATGTAACATAATATATTTTATCCTTTTTGGGTGTTGATCTCTTATTATTCCCAATAGGAAAAATTCTGGTTTAGGTTTAATTTGATATCATATAATTTCCTGCATCCAATCTTTAATTTTGGTCTAATAAATCCTGGTCTTGGGACATAACCACCAAATGTGGTGGAAGGTACTGCCAGCTTGTTGGCATTTCCAACATTTGGGGTTAGAATTTGGGTATATTTTGGCCAGTCTTGCTGGGATTAAGTGCCACTGATAAAACATTTTGTACAGATTTTTTTTGTATGCCAAGGCTGCTCCATAATTTTTCCCATTCTTCTAAGTCTATGTTATATCCAGAGTTCTGCGCTCATGCTATCATAGTACTCTTCACAATTTCTTCTTCCATTTTAAAGTCTAACAAGTATCTATATGCTTTGGATATAAATTTTTGTTCTGGTCCAATTAAAATTTTATCTAGTTGATTTTGCCCCTTATCAAATCCGAATTCTTCTAAATCTTTTTATATCTATTTTGAATTTGTAGATATGGCCACCAATCAATTGTAATTCCCTGTTCTTTGAGCTCTAGGTTTGATTTTAATTTCTCTTGGGTGTCTAATAATTCATTATAGTTTATCATTTTACCTACATGGGTGTATCATGGCCTCCATGGTTGACAACCAATGTGGTATCTTCATATAGTGTTTTTTTTAATCCTTCTCCATTTTGGGGTAAGTGAATCTCTTATTTGGTGTCGATTGAAATAAGGCTTGTGCTTTTATCTTTTTTCTTCCACAAGAATGCATGATCAAACATCTTATAGAGTGAAAATGCCTTTTTTACATAAGCGGAGAATTGATTTAATAAAGTTGAAAACTTGCATGCTGTTAACCAAGCACAAGTTTCATTTATTACGCTACTGTTTCCAATTTAGGCAATTTCATATTTATTTCATGATGAAACAACTTAATTTGCCTACAGAGTTTACTTTTAAATCTCAATCACAAGCATTTCATTCTTTGTTTCTGTGTCAGAGTAGAGTGGAATAAAATAAATACTGGACAGAAGAGGATGTTAGAAATTGTATAGCCTACAGATTCCTTATTAAGATGCATTTACAAGTACAAAGGAGAGGGCTTTGATCACATGATCATACCAACCATCTTGATTGAAGGGATCTTCATAATGATTGAGAATTTAGCCATGAAGTTGTTTAATAAGAGAGTTAACATACCTATCTCATAACATGTCATTCTGAGAACCCCTCCAGAGCTTGTCTTAGATGATGGATAAGTAAAAGAATTATTGCCTCTTGAGAAGGTTTTCACAGAATGGTTTTAAATTATTCCATTTATAAATACTGTAAGATTTAATTTAGTCACAAATTAAAATTGTTCAGGCAGCAGCATTTTTCTTGTGAGATAACTATTGAACTAAATGAGATGTAATTCTGAGCCCATATACATTTATTGAATATATTTTCATTGTTAGCGGTCAGATTTCCTATTTAAATAAGGAAGGAAATAAATTAAGATTACCTTGATCATACTGATTTAAATCAGTCCTCTTTATTTCAAATAATGGATTTCTGTGATATAAAGAATATTATAAATTTCAGTTTAATTCTTCATCTCATACATCTTCACTTCATACATCTACAATGCAACTGTGTCAGAGGATTGAACATGGAGATAGCAAGAGATGACATACATTTGAGAAATGATACAAAAATAGTTGGACAAATTTAAATCCATTGGTGCTAAGAGGTACAGATATAGCATTTCACATCATCTTTCTCCTTTTCCACAAATCTTGGAGCATAATGAGTTTAAACAAATTTGACTAATAGAAAGTCCAGAACTTATTTTAATCTATGTGAATGCTTGAAATACAAGATTAAATTAGTACTATGGGAATGATACCATGCTTTCCACCAGTCACTTTTCTCCACTTTTTACCTGATCTTTCAGTGAAGCCCAGGTAACAAACCAAAAGATTATTTAAGGCAATTGGACACCAAAGCTATAATTGCCAAAGCATCTTTTAACAGATGATAGTGGCAAAATATATACATTTACTCAAGTAAGAAAATCCTCTTTAAGATATTGAGTTCCACATTTTGTCAAAAGATTCCTTCACAAAACACCTTCATTCCCAAAGTCATTACCCATGTGTGCACGCACGCACACACATACACACGGGTGATGACCTTGGGAATATGTGTGTGTGTAGATATAGATATATATTGCAGTGGACCTTTATAATCAACCTCACATTGAAAACATATTTAAGATATCTGGATTTGGATTTCGTGCCCAGCTTGAGACCTAAGACAAATGTATTTACAAAAGTACACATAAATCCACATTTTATGAAGCAGGAGAAGCTGAGAGGTAATCTTCATGTTCTAGTGATGAACAAGAGTTAGCATGCTCAAAATCATTCTGATGCATTTGAAGAATAGAATAGAATTATTTATTGGCCAAGTGTGATTAGATACACAAGGAATTTGTTTCTGGTGCCTAAGCTCTTAATGTACATACAACAATAATGATAAGCAACAAAGTTATAGTCAGGTGGGGCCGTGGAAGCCGGAGGAATGGGAAGAAGCGCGGGAAACCCGTGATTAGCAGTTTTTTAATGAGGTTTTTTAATGGGTTAAAAGGATCCAGGGTGAGAGGGGAGACAGCCCACATGGAGTTGGGGGCAGTCAGGCCGGCCCGCGTGCCTGGGGGGCCTCGGGGGTTTCCGTGTCGGGGTGGCAGACTGGGGGTGGGCTGCCGGGGGCTAATTTTATCAGCACGGTGACTGGGAGAGGTAGATATGCTGGGGGTAGAGGGCCGTATCCGGTAAGGGGATCACGCTCCCGATGTTTGCAAGCGGTAGCGCGCTCCGACCCTCCATACCCATCCTGCAGCCCTGGTTGTCCGGATTCTCAGGCCCTGAATACCCGGCTGTTGTTGTGCAATGCCAGGTCCGTGGTCAACAAGGCTCCCCTGATCCATGATTTGGTTCAGGAGGAGGCCGCGGACTTGGTAGGTGTCACCGAAACCTGGTTGGGCCCAGAGGGCGGTGTCCCTCTGGCTGAGATGTGCCCACCAGGTTTTCTTGCATTTTCACCAGCCTAGGGTTCAGGGAAGGGGTGGAGGGGTGGCAGTGCTTATAAAGGAAGCCCTTCATCCTAGGGAGGCCACTGTCCCTCAGACGGCTGGCTGTAAATCTCTATTTGTGAAGTGGGGGCAAGGGGTTCAGATGGGTCTTTTGATGGCGTACCTGGCTCCCTGCCACGTCTCATCGGCCCTGCCTGGACTCCTCGAGGTGATAGCCAGGCTGGCGGTTGAGACCCCTAGGCTTTTGGTCATGGGGGATTTCAACCTGCCATTGTCCGGTGAGACCTCGGGGTTGGTTCGGGAGTTCTTGGCTTCCATGACGGCCACGGACCTGACCCAGTTAGTTTCTGCCCCCACTCACATTGGAGGACACATGCTGGATCTGATTTTTGTCTCTGGGCAGTGGTTGAATGACTGTAATTTTGGGGAGTTAGTTATCACACCCTTGTCATGGACAGATCATTCCCTCCTTAGGTTGGACTTCTGTTCCGCCACCCCCCACCGCAGGGAGGCGGAACCACTTAGATTGTTCCACCCCAGGCGCCTGATGGACCCGGAGCGGTTCCAGAGGGAGCTTGGGCCATTTCCTGAGTCTCTGGCTCACAGCTCGCCTGGAGACCTGGTGGCCACCTGGGATGGGTTGGCCGCCGGGGCTCTAGATCGAGTTGTGCCCCTGCGACCTCTGACCCGGCACAGATCCCATTTGGCTCCGTGGTATACGGAGGAGCTACGGGAGATGAAGTGCCGGAAAAGACGTCTAGAGGGCATTTGGAGGGCGAGCCGTTCTGAGTCTGACCGAACACAGGTGAGATCTCATATTAAGACTTACCTCGTGGCGATAGAGGCGGCGAAATCTTCGTATTTCTCCGCCCTTATTGCGTCAGCAGAAAATCGGCCTGCTGCCCTGTTTAGAGTGACCCGCTCTCTACTTGAACCGAGAGCGCGGGATGACCTCTTGCAGGGTAGGGCGGAGGAGTTTTCCCGATTTCTGCATGATAAAATCGCTCAGATTCGGGAGGGACTCGACTCCAATTGGATGGTCCTGGGGGAGGTGTCCGGGGCAGGTCTTGTGAGTGTTATCTGGGGGGAGTTCGACCCTGTGACCGCCGAGGGTGTGGACAGGTTGCTGGGGGGTCTGAATGCCATCACCTGTTTATTGGACCCGTGCCCTTCCTGGCTGGTTTCGGCCGCCAGGGAGACGACACAAGGCTGGCTCCAGGGGATTGTCAACACTTCTTTGAGAGAGGGGGTGCTCCCTACCGCCCTGAAGGCGGCGGTGGTGCGCCCCCTCCTCAAGAAGCCTTCCCTGGACCCAGCTATTTTAAACAACTATCGTCCAGTCTCCAACCTTCCCTTTGTGGCGAAGGTTGTTGAGAGTGTGTGGTGGCACGTCAGCTCCCCCGGTACCTGGAGGAAGCTACTTACCTCGATCCGTTCCAATCGGGCTTCAGGCCTGGACATAGCACTGAGATGGCATTGGTCGCGTTGGTCGATGATCTCTGGAGGGCTCGTGACAGAGGGTTCTCCTCTGTCTTGGTCCTATTAGACCTCTCGGCGGCTTTCGATACTATCGACCATAGTATCTTGTTGCGACGGTTGGAGGGGTTGGGGATTGGTGGAATCGTCCTTCGATGGTTCTCTTCCTTCCTCTCCGACCGTTCACAATTCGTGTTGGCGGGGGGGAGAGGTCCACCTCTAGGCCCCTGGTTTGTGGGGTGCCTCAGGGGTCGGTTCTCTCTCCCCTCTTGTTCAACATTTACATGAAGCCGCTGGGTGAGATCATCCATGGTCTTGGAGTGAGGTGTCATCTATATGCAGATGACACCCAGTTGTACATCTCCACTCCGGACCACCCCAACGATGCTGTGGGGTCTATGTCTAGGTGCCTGGAGGCCGTGCGGGATTGGATGGGCGGGAACAGGCTTCAGCTCAACCCATCCAAGACCGAGTGGCTGTGGTTTCCAGCGCCCCGATATAGCCAGCTGACACCTTCACTGGCTATTGGGGGGGAAGTTCTGCCCCCCACAGAGAGGGCTCGCAACCTGGGAGTCCTCCTGGATGTACGGCTGTCGCTTGAACATCACATCGCGGCCGTCTCCAGGGGGGCGTTTCATCAGATCCGTCGGATCTACCGGTTGCGGCCCTTCCTGGATCGGGACGCCTTGCGCACGGTCACTCAGGCCCTTGTCACCTCTCGCCTGGACTATTGTAATGCCCTCTACATGGGGCTCCCCGCGGGGAGCATCCGGAGACTCCAGCTGGTGCAAAATGCAGCCGCGCGGGTGATCATGGGGGCATCACGTAGCGCCCATGTGACGCCTCTCCTGCGCGGGCTGCATTGGTTGCCGGTGGTCTCCGGGTTCGCTTTAAGGTTCTAGTTTTGACCTTTAGGGCGACCCATGGCATGGGACCAGGTTACCTCCAGGACCGCATTCTGCCAGTGATCTCCAACAGGCCGGTGCGTTCCCATAGAGAGGGTCTGCTCCGGGTGCTGTCGGCCGCTATGTGTCGTCTGGCAGCGCCGAGGAGTAGGGCCTTCTCTGTGGGTGCCCCCGCCCTCTGGAATACTCTGCCACCGGAGCTCCGTACCGGCATGGACCTGAGGGCCTTCAGGCGCGCGTTGAAGACCTGGCTCTTTGAGCAGGCCGGCCTGGGCTGAGATGGTTTTAATTCGGTCTCCATCTCATTTAATTTTAAATTAGGGTTTTAAGGGGGGGGGTCTTTTTAGTTTTATTAACCAGCTGATATTAATTTAATATTCTTTTAACTTTTGTATTTTCTGTGGGGTTTTAGATGGGCTGTACACCGCCCTGAGTCCCTCGGGAGAAGGGCGGTATATAAATTGAATAAATAAAATAAATAAATAAATAAATAAGATAAGGAGATAGATAATAGGGAAGATGAGAATAATGATGGTAATACTGCCTTTTTAGATATTTTGACGGTTTTGTGGGAATTAATTGTTTAGCAGAGTGATGGCATGGGGCAAAAACTCTTTGTGTCTATTTGGCCTGATCTGCAGAGCCCTATAGCCATGATGGCAAACTGATGGCATGCGTGCCAGAGGTGGCATGCAGAACCTCTCTGTGGGCATGTGAGCCATTGCCCAGCTCTGCTCTGCCATGCATGCGTGTGCGCCTCCCGCCACCAGCTGGTCTTTTCCGTGCATGCATGGGGTGCAGGGTGCATGCACTGGGGGATGCATGTGCAGGGGGTACGCATGCACGGGAGTGGAGTATATGCACAGGGCAGTGGTGGTATTCAGTCGGTTCGCAACGGATCGGGCGAATCGGTAGCAAGAATTTGGCGTGGGTCGCCGAACTCATAAGTTCTGGCTGGCCATGCCCCCCACCGGGTCGCCCTCCCACCTGATGCTCGCTCATCCCACCCGCCTGCCTGACATTCGCCTAAGGTATTTCTTTTTTTTCCCTCCCGACAATCAGCTGTAGATAAGATCAGCTGTGCCGGGCTCCCCCTCCATTTTTTGCCTTCCAGAGCCCCAGAGGAGCCTTAGGGGAACAAAAACGCCCCCCCCAAAGGCTTCTCTGAAGCTAGGAAGCTCCCAAAACGGAGCTTGGAGGAGTGCTGCATGCCCCTCCCATGCTCTGTTTTTTTCCTTCCTGAGCCTCAGAAGAGCTTTAGGGGAGCAAAAACGCCCCCCCAGGGGCTTCTCTGAGGCTAGGAAGTTCCCAAAACGGAGCTTGGAGGAGTGCTGCATGCCCCTCCCATGCTCTGTTTTTTTCCTTCCTGAGCCCCAGAGGAGCCTTAGGGAAGCAAAAACGCCCCCCCCCAGAGGCTCCTCTGTGGCTAAGAAGCTCCCAAAAATGGGTGGGGACTGCAAAAAAGAAAAGCCATTCCCACCCAGTCACATGGCCACGCCCACCAAGCCACGCCCACAGAACCGGTAGTAAAAGTTTTTGAATACCACCACTGGCACAGGGACATGTACAGGGATGCGCACACATTGCATTTTGGGGATGCGCGTTTGCTGAAAAGATTAGCCATCACTGCCCTATAGCATCATTTTGAGGATGGAAGTTAAAACTGTTTATGTCCAGCATGAGAGGGATCTATAAATATTTTCATAGCCCTCTTTCTGGCTTGTGCAGTATACAGGTCCTCAATGGAAGCAATTATTTTTTCTGCAGTTCTAATTATTTGTTGAAGTCTGTGTTTGTCTTGATTGATTCCAGTGCGAAACCAGACAGTTACAGAGATGCAGATGATAGACTCAATATTTCCTCTGTAGAACTGTATCAGCAGCTCCTTGAGCAGCCTGAGCTTTCTGAGTTGGCGCAGAAAGAACATTCTTTGTTGTGCTTTTTTGATGATGTATTTGAAGATGAGGTCATTCCTTATTGAGATAAAGGACTCATCTCTTTTTAATGCTTTCCTTGGATAATTTTAAGTAAGAGTTGAAGCAGTATTTGTTTTCAAGAATTCTTCGGTGAGTTACAGGTTTGTAATTAAAACATTCAATTAACTCATTTAAGATAAATGAAAAACTGCACAAACAGTTCAAGCTAATTCATGTCATACTCTAATACAGTTAACTGCAGGAATCGCTATGTGTCTCAACAGAGTATTTGTTTTGACAGGGAGTAAAAGAAATTCCCTAGAGAAGCTTAAGTCTTTACACATAAAGGCATTTTGCTGATCTGGGAGCTGGAAATGTTGCAGAGATAGAATTGCAGTGTTTCCTCTAGAGTTTGGGGTAGACAATTTCCTGCTGATGGAAATCATTTTTCTATCTACTGGCTCCTTGAATTCTGGCCCTTATTGTCAACGTTAAAAAGCCCTGTTGTGCTGTGCCACTATTTTCCAATAAATTCAATGAAGAAGCACAGCTCTTTTTATCCCCTTTTCCTAAAAATAGGTACAGTCGATAAAAGCAAGGAAAGGATAGTAGTGAGCCACTGGCTGGCTACAGTTTTTTACACCCTGCCATTGGTCAGTTGGAGGAAATACAGATTAATTCATGGAAAACTAAAAAACATAGAGTTGCATGAAACAGTTTCAATGGATTTGGGTTAACAGAAGTGTCCAATAATGGGGAAAAAAGAAAACATATTATATTTTTTATTAGTAATGGGGAAGCTTAATAGATGAGAATAAAACTACAGATAGTCCTCGACTTACAACAGTTCATTTAATGACCATTTGAAGTTAAAATGGCACTGAAAAAAGTGACTTATAGCAGTTTTTCACATTTACAACCATTGCAACATCCCCATAGTATGTGATCAAAATACAAATACTTGGCATCTGACTCATATTTAAGATGGTTGGACTGTCCTGGAGTCAAGTGATTTCTTTTTGGGACCTTCTGACAAGCAAAGTCAATGGAGAAGCAGATTAACATAACAACTGTGTTCTAACTTAACAACTGCAATGATTCACTTAACAAATGTGGCAAGAAAGTTTATAAAATAGGGCAAAATTCACTTAATGAAAGTTTCACCTAGCAACAGAAATTCTGGGCTCAATTGTGGTCGTAAGTTGAGGACTACTTGTACAGCATTCAGTCATATAGGAATCTGGGACTTAATGTTTGAACCACAATTACAAGTTCGTTAGCTTACTTTCTCACCTTTAACTACTACCAGAATCTCACAAGTGGTTTGGAATAGTTGCACTTTTCTTAAATGTGCAAAGGGCTTGAGAGATCTCTTAAAAGCAGACATGATAATACTGGGTTCAATGTATAGAACCTTCAATATTGGAGAAGTCATGCAATTATGTAATCTTGCTTATTCATACGAGTTCAGGCCAGAAAATAGTTGATAAGAGAAGAAGTTTCTTATATTCCATATAAAATAATGAAGGATATTCATAAAATATATATTACGGGCTGGACCTACTGTTTTTATTCCACTAGTGCAGGGATATCAAACTCACAGGGTGCTTAGATCTGACCTGCAGGGCTGCCCTGGAAACAGAGAAGGATCGGCCCGCAATGTCTCTGCTAGCAAAAACGGAGCTCGCAAGGGCGATTCATGGCCCTCCCTAGCTCCATTTTCCTAGCAAAGGGTTACAGGACGCCATTGCAGTTGAAAACAGAGCTCAGGAGCCAGTGGTGGGATTCAAAAATTTTTACTACTGGTTCTGTGGGTGTGGCTTGGTGGGCGTGGCAGGGGAGGATACTGTAAAATCTCTAGTGAGAAGTGGTATTTGCTGGTTCTCCAAACTACTCAAAATTTCCGCTACCGATTCTCCAGAACTGGTCAAAACCTGCTGAATACCATCTCTGCCAGGAGCCCGTTTTTGCTGGCAAAGTGCTCGGGCAACCACAGGCACCCCCTGACACAAGTGACATCATGCTGGCCATGTCTCCTGACCAAACACCCCTCCCCACAAAGTTCAAACAGAATCCTGATGCGGCCCTCAATGAAATCTAGTTCGAGGCCTTGCACTAGTGAGTAGTTTTCCATCCACAGAGAGTTTTTATTAGCTCTAACATAGGTCTGGTTAGGCTGGGAATATGGAAGAGAGCAATAAAACATTTATTTGTGGGTATGATTTATGAATCCCGCTTCCTGTGTAATGGGAGAGTCAAATGTGGACTATTCTCAAAGTTTCTCCCCAAATCACATTAAACAAATCAAGCTCCTCAGAGAAATACATTTGGTGCTGTATTCTTGAAATGCTACATTGCTTGTAATGTCTTGAGGCAGTTCTAAAGATGATCGGTTTATCAGGTAGTCTGGGATTTCTTACCATAGCTGGGACTGGATTTTCTGTTATAAGTCATAGCAGTCATAAGTCAAAGCACCCACATGACCGGGCCTGATTTTATAACTGTTTTCACAGTTGTTATTAAGTGAATCGTGTGATCATTAAGCAACTTATGCAATCACTAAACTAATTCCTTAACTGAAAGGGTGGGGGATTTTTATTGCCAGAAACCATTGCAAAATATGATCACATGACTGTGTAGAATACTGCTAACTTAAAAGTAAATCCAAGACATTTACCAAAAGCCCAAAATACAGCAATTTGACTGCTGGGAGGAGGGTAAGTAACATTTCACAATAGTTAAAAGTGCTTTCAGGGGCTATAAAAGACCCTTTCTGGAGCCATCATAATTTTGCATAGTCTGCATTAGAACTAGTTGTAAATTGAAGGCTACCTGTAATACATTCATGGTTCAATAAGTTAACAAAAATATATAACCCTACTATAATTTTTTTATTTGTTTGTTCACTGGATTTTTATTCTGCCTTTTTTACTACTATTATTACTAGGAATTGTTGATAAAGGAAAACATGAAAACATTTTAAAACTCTAAACATTTACTTAGTAAAGGCAATTTGGTAGTCCAAGCTATTGAAAAGAGATGCACAGTATAAAAGGCTACTGTTTTTTAGTCGTACAAATCTCCATACCCTTCCAGTGCAATTATCATTTAAAAGGAATAAACAGAATGACATGTTCATCTTCTAAAATGGAATTGTTTATGGAATGGGATTATGAATTGTGCCTAATTATTTAGCAAAGCCTTGATTCGTTAATCACTTCACTAAAAACAAAAATATGAAGAAAATTGGCCCCTGTTTATTTTAAAATCCTCTAGACTGAAAATTCTGTTGTTCCTAATGGCACTTTAATAGCTGTTTCTTCAAAGAGGTCTGCTTTTGAGTAATAAGAGAATATAAAGATATGGATTCCCTGATCCATTTATATAAAATCTGATGCAATAACCTTATATTAGAACCTCGGTATAAAGGAAGCCACAGGATATTGCTGAGCTGCAATAAAAGCAGCAGGGAAACAAAGCCATTCCCACAACTACATTGGCCTACTCATCAATTAATTCATTATTGGAGCTGAACTATCAAACCAGATGCAACAGAGAAAAACAAAATGCAAAGCTAAAACTACAGCAGAGCATTTCTGAATGAAACAATCATTTGTAGGAGTAAATTGCACGGTAATATCTTTTCATACATCAACATGAAATAAGTCTTTAAATGCCACTTCTGAAGCCCTGAAGAACTAGATAGTCATTAACAGTAACAAGAACTGGCAGAGTCATTAACAAACTATGCTCAAGTCAGTGTAATAGAAACATTTACACAAAAAAGCAACTGAATTACATGCCCTTCTTGCACCCTGTAGTCAATCTACTTGTTGAATTGGTGAAATGGGAAGTTTATTCTATCACCTCATTGTTAAAAACAGTAATGAAACTTATAGGAGTTGCTAGCTGTTGCTTTTCATCTAACAATTAGTCTAATTCTGTGACCAATTTAATATTCAAGTACTCTATTTAAGTATTTATGAAATTTCTGCTATGCAACCTACTAGATAGCCCATTTTTGGAGAGGGATTTCCTCCCTGTTTTCTTTCTCCACAAAATTTCTTGAAAATTTATTTTAGCATATATTCCCTGATTAAAACTTTTGATCATTTTGATTGTGCTTTTCTACATTTACAACTTATACAAAAAGGAAATGTCATTACACCATATATTTGATTACGGTTGTTAAGATATTAACACTTTCCTTTTTATTGCTCCAATTGTCTTCCTCTTCTGCAGTAATCTTACAAAGCTGTACATCACAGCACTAAGATATAGCAAATAGTGGTATGCATGATGCATAAAATAACCTTTGCAGATAAATAATACAATACAATATAATAAAACAGCATGGAAGCACAGAATAAATTTAATATAGAAAATAGAGAGCATAGATTAAAACTGGGTTTGCATAAAATAAAGTGAATTGCTTAACCAAATCTTATGGATTAAACCACAATTGTCTGAAAGCACTTAATATTCTAATCCACAAGGTATAGTTTTGAATCTGTAATGGTCTGGGTTCACAAAACAGATATATCATGTAACTTGATAGCTAGATCGCTCCTCCATTGTAGATTTTTCATATCAGAAATACTATCAGTATTAAAGAGATCTAAAAATCACCTAGTCCTACTCTTTGCTTAAAGGATACTGCAACCACTCCCTATAAGCATCCTGTAATAATTCCAATATAACTGCTACTTAGTGTACTGCCTGTCAGATTAACAACTGTTTTCTGAGTTTTTGAGCAAACTTGCTAAACAATATTGAATTTAGATACTAAGATAAACATACAAATTACTCTTACGTATTTTCCTGAGTTTTCAGAGGTCTAAGGTAAGTTATGCAAGGTAGTTTAATTTTCTTTGGTTGAGAAAACACTAAGGTTTGTCTCTTTGAAATAATGGTTTAATAAACTTTCATTTACTCATTCTCTACAAAGTGGAGCTAGTGTTCTCCTAGGTACTTCATCTGCAGGCAACTTACAGCTAAAGAGTTCCGGCTTCTCCCATTTCTGCTCAAATGTAAACTGTTCAAACACATTGTAACTAAGCTATCTTTCAGTCTCTTTCCTAATTAAATTCTGATACATATTAAACACTATCTCTTATGATATCTTAAGGAACTTAGGATATATTGCTGAGATGGTGTTTAGTAAGTGTGAGTTATGTAAATGATTCCAATATAATTAGCAGAAAATCACTAGTTTTTTGTATTCTAGATTTAGCATTAAAAAAAGAAAATTTCCTTATTTGTGCACCAAACAAATGAGAAAGGGGATGGTTCCATCTACTTTGAAGGAAGTAGTATTCTGCTTTTTCTTCAAGAAGCCATCATTGGATCCAACAAGAGCTGGACAACTTTCATTTCCAGAAGGTGTTGGCTTGCAGATCCAAAGGACTGGAGGGAAATAGATTATCTAGAGTCTTTTCAGTAAGTTTTCAGGTTAGATTACAGTGTTGAGACTGTACTGATCACACTTGATGATGACCTCCAGCAGGTTTGGGATGGGGATGGTACATCCATGTAATCTTCCTTGATCTAAACAAATAATTGGGTTTTTGCTTTTGTCCCACTCATATGACATGAGCATGTCATGCAAGTAATATAATAATTCATTGCTGTTATAATGTAAGACTGTTCAAGTGAATATCTAACTAAGTGCCTGAATTCATTAATGTTCCTGCAGCTTAGCATTTACTTCTCTGAGATATTTTGTGCACAGAGATGTTTTTTGTTTCTTGAGAAATGAGATTGCCGTGCACTAAATTAGTTACGTATGCATTAATCTCAAAATATATTTGCAAGTATGTCAGACCAGCTCACCATAAATCTGTGCTGACAGTGCAATGTTATGAGTGCTCATGTTAGCACGTCAGTAAGAATGTTATACGTAAGTAAGAATGTTATGCTAATTTAAAGTGGAAGATGGCATTACATTAAACATATGGCTACCACCAAAAATGACAGCCTATGCTTCTGTTGTTATGACCTGTGCATTACCTTCCCGCATCACTAATAGCACTCACTAGTAATGTACTATATCAAGTGTTTTACCGGACACTGTATAGAGGGAGAAAGATTTAAAACTGCAACTGTTTGATGTTGTTCCTATTCTTTGTGCTGTCTGATATTGTTTTTTATTTGTGTTATAAAAATTCCCTATGAATTTGAACTTGGGAAAGAGAAATAACATTCAGTAGAGGCAAACAATAGGGTCTTGTTGAATTTGTGGAACTTCAGTTAATGTTAAGCTATCGGCCTGTTCTGCTCAAGTGTCCAATTGAATCTTTATATGCAACTTGACCTTGACAATTTCCCCACTTCCTAAGCAAAAATAGCACATCTCCACTAATTCTTATTGAATGCATCAGTAATGTTAGAGTGACAATTATTTGGAGTACATTCCTTGTGATATGAATGACTTTGAGTTCCAATTGTTTCAAGGTTCAGTATAGGTTAGGGGTGTTGTATCAGGATTCTGATCTAATATCTCCATGCTCTTCTTCATCATTATCATTTTCCTTTACTTCCCTCGTCCTCCATTTTAGTAGCCAGAATGATTCTCTACACTGGGAGCTTGATAGAACTGTGATCTCAGAAAGCTTATTTAAAATATTTGAATCACCATTGTGTTATAATTTTTTTTAAGGATGCTTGGTAACAACTACTTTTAAATGAGCCTGTAATTTTCCTTCAGCATGGCAGAACCGATCAGGTCAGCTTGCAAAAAAAGTCTCAAGCCAAGCCATGCTATGTGTCAACTGAAATGGATATTTTTTCCTTCCTTTATAATCTACAGACTTTAGTAACCCTCAGTAATTGTGACTGCTGTCCAACAGCTCTACTAAGAACAATTATCATGCAATTGTCACACAGTTGGTATTAAAATACACCCACATAGCAAATAGATGCATATGAGTTCCTTTATTCAAAATAGAATAAGCCTGAATTGAAGCTAATCCTGCCATGCTATTAAAAATTTCCAATTGCCTAAACCTTAGGTATTTTCATACTACTGTTCTAAAGGCTTATGCTTTCACTGTGTGACATACTTTAAAACATCATTTTGAAGTTAGACAATGTTTCAAATGAAATATTATTATAATTGTAAATGTTGCAACTTCAAGTTAATTATAAAGCATTTTATGTCCATGGATGCAATGTTATTGTCTAGCTGGGAGGCACAGAGCCACATAATTCTGAAGTAACTAGGTCAAGTTTTCCTGTGAAAACTGTGTCTTATTATGAAGTGGTCAAATAAACATGTACTATTTTAGTTTCGTATCAAAGATGTAGTATTAAAGTAATCATTTCCCTAACCACTATATTAAAGTATAAAAAGTATACCTTATGTTGAATTTTTGGCTGCATTCAGTAAATGGTCCAGTAAATGGATATGCAATGTATGTAACACAGCTGCATTAGTTACCAATGTGTTTCCAGGTACAATTAAAAGTGCTTGTTGTCTTAAGACTTGGTTACCTAAGGGACGGACTTTTCACAATAGTTTCTACCTATCCAGTCTGACAAGTTGAGTGTGGTGTGGTCTTGTCAAAAGAAATGTCGGCTGGCAGGGATTAGGAAACATGCCTTCTCTGCTGCATCTTTTGCCCTTTGGAACATCCTTCCTTCTGAGATTATTCTAATGTCAACCCTGTTAGCCTTCTTTAAAAGCTTGGCTAAGGGCCCAGGCCTGGGACCTGATGCCATTTAAGGGCCATTTCTTGGCTTTACTGAAAATTATAATCTTTTTAGTTGCTGTGTATATTTATCTTGTACTGCTTTTATTATTTTAACAGTTTTAGAATTGTTTGCTACTCAGAATTTGAGATGTTTGAAATGGTGTCAGGCCCGAGCCTCAGAAATGACACTATGAGATCCATTCAAGTCCACAACTTTCTGTGCTTACACCTAACAGATAGAATCTTGCCAGGCTAAAGATATAACCTTCTAACCTAACAAATACATCTCTATTTTACAGGGGTAGGCTTCAAATTTTTTAGCAAGGGGCTTTCGGCCCTAATGACTGGCTGGGTGGGCATGGCTGGGTGGATATGGCCAACTCAACACCACTCCCACCCAGTCACATGACTCCCATCCATGCCTGGTGAGAAATGGGTCTCCCCCTGTCTCTCTATGTCCCTCCCTCCCTCTCATTTCTGTTTCTCTTTTTCCACCGCCTCCCTCTCTTTCTTTTTCTTTCTTCCTTTTTTCCCTTCTCTCATTTATTTCTCTCTCTCTTATTCTCTCCCTCCAGCTCTTTAACCCTCTCCCCTTCTCTCTCTCATTCGTTTCTCTTTTTCCTTTCTCTCTCTCCATCGTTTTCCCATTTCTCTTTCTTTTTCTCCCCCTTTCTCTCTCATTTCTCTTTCTGTCCGTTTTTTTTTCCTCTCCCTCTTTTTCTTTCTTTCTCTTCTCTCTCTCATTTGTTTCCCTCTCTTTTCCCTCTCCCTCATTCTCTTCCTCCAGCTCATTTCTCCCTCTCTCATTTCTGTGTCCCTCTCCTCCTTCTCTCTCTCGCTAATTTGTGGCTGGTTTTTTATGATTCCACATCCTTCGTGGGCAGCTCAGCACCAGCCATGGTCCCCTTTGTGTCAGATCAGGAAGGGAGGACCAGCTGCTGCCACCTCCACGGCAGGAGGGCCGAATGCAGGGAGGGAAGAGCTCTGGATCTCCTGTGTAGCGCAGCTGGCTCCTCATGTGAGCATTCAGTGGCGGCAGCGAGGAGTCACCGTTGCAGTCGCTATGATTCCGGCCCAGGAGGGTATCCTGCTTGTGTGTGTGTGTGCATGCACACACCAAAGAAGAGAGATGAGAGAGAGAAAAGGGGAGAATTCCCTTTTCTCTCTCTCATCTCTTTCCTCCCCTCTTATGTGGCAGGAGGTTGGGCAGGGCAGGGCCAGCCAGGAGTGGGATTTGGGAGCTCACTGAACCCTGCAGAGTCTTAGCTAGGGGATTGTCCGAGCCCCTGCGAGCCCCCAGCAGCCCACCCCTGCTATTCTAGGATGTGGCTAGCCTGAACATTTACCCCCACCCCCCACTCCACCTTCCATTCAGAAATATGCAATTATTGTTTTCTGCCCCTCTTCAGAATGTGTTGCCACCTCCCTTGGAAGCTATGGTGTTACTACCAAAATTCCCCCCCACTTCTCCTTCAGCTGCACATTTCATCACAGATGGGTAGCTATAGAAATTAAATGAATAAATAAAATTAAAATGTGTGACTAGGGAAATTATTCTCTTTTTTCATTGTCCACTCTTTGGGAAGATAGGCTAATCTTACAACAAATATATAAAATCAAACTTTTTTTTTAAAAAAAGGGAAAGAACATAAAACTATTTCAGTACTTAAGGAGATTCAAGATGTACAGATACACTAGAAAAATATATCAGGAAAATTCAAAGTTTGGGCAGATCACAAGATCATGTCAGTCTGCTTCTAATTAGAGAGAGAGTTTAAAACTGCCAAGTGGCAAAAATTGCCAGTTCAAAATGGATAAATTATATATCTTGATTACAACTCTTGCCTATCCAAAACAACAGGGTTGGTTGAACAAATTGGATTCCTACTTTTTATTTCTAATACAATTTTCTCTTCCAAACTGAAGTTGAGCCCTGGTATCTTCATGGATGCATGCATGCAGTAGTATGGGAATGTTTGGTTAGTTAGCATTTACTTCCCAGTATATCATCATCATCATCATCATTATATGCCGACAGACTCTCATTGGCTCGGGTCAATTTTCTTTAATTTGCAATCAAACCTACAGTCCTGCTATTTGTTTAAGGTCTACCACCCAAGTTCTAATCAGGCTCAACCCTGCTTAAGTTAACCAGTATTGCCATCTGTTGAGATTGGTGTAAGGAAGGGTACACGGCAGTGGTGGTAATCAATTTTTTTTACTACCGGTTCTGTGGGTGTGGCTTGGTGGGCATGGCAGGGGAAAGATACTGTAAAATCTCCAGTCAGAGGTGGTATTTGCCATTTCTAAAAACTCCTCAAAATTTCCGCTACTAGTTCTCCAGAACTGGTCAGAACCTGCTGAATACCACCTCTGGTACATGGTGAGGGTAAAATGTGCTGCCTTTCCCCTTCTTTTTGATGAGCTCTTTTCATGAATCATTGTACTCAGGATCTTTTAAAAAGCTGTGTGGAAAAATAAATCCAAGATGAACAAGGGAGATTTGTACTCTTTTATAACAATTGCTTGAATTTATGCCCCAAGTAGCAAGAAAATAAAGTTCTGCAAAACAATGTTTTCAATTACTTCTTCAAATTGCATAGGAATATTATATTTTTGTAGACATGTTTTTCCTCTCCAAACATAGATAAATCTGCTTTATATAAAAGTGTAAATTATCTAAGATATAAATTAGATAAATAAATACATAAATTTCCTCAAAATATGTCCTTATATCTCATTTCAAAGCATGGCGATAAAAATACCCCTGCAGAGAAAGAATATATATAATAAAATTCAGTCCATAAAACTTACTCTAAAACTTACCAGTCTTGCAGATGCAGATGCAGAAGTTGCAACCCAATAAGTGGAAGATTAAACTCCAGACTAAAGGAGGTTGTGTTGCTGTTAGCTTAATAAATTTCTTTAACTACAGTATAAGACACCAGACAAGCATTTATGAGACAGAATTGTTATATTCCTGGCATCAAAAATAAAGGAATGTAAAAACAAAAACAATGCTAGTGAATAAACCGAAGCAATTAGAATTAAAGCCCAAGTATATTTAGTTTGAGGCTTAGAACAAAGTTTTTTTAAAAAGTCCAACTAGCAGAGTTTAAATAAATGAGACCTACAAAATATTTTTGTTTAACCAAAATATTCTGGAAAAGTCAAGAAGTCAGATAAATTGTTAGCTTATAGTGTAAAGAACTAAATAACTATTATTTTTATTTGGGACAGAACTAAGAATATCTCCTCAATGACGGGTGTGATGGATCAATTTATTAAGTATCACTCAAGATGATATAATAAACAGACACCTGCTCCAAGAAAGACAGAAGAGTATTTGAACACAATACATACAAAATGTATAGATCAGCAAAAGGAGATTCTCCAAAAGCTCATAACAGAAGAGCAAACAAAAGCAAATAACACTGAAATTGAGCAAAGCTTCTAGAATTGATAGCATTTATATAATATACTGCAAAAAAAATTGAGGAAATTAATTAAACTATTAACTGAGGTAATAAATTAGATTCAGCAACATAAAGAACTTCATCTTCATGAAAAGAATACCCATTCAGTTTTCTAACCATTGACATTTCACCAGCTTAATGCAGATATAAACAGAATACATTTTCTAAAATGGAAAACTTCATAGTATGCATTGAGTTCTTTCAACCCTGGAAATACTTCCATCTCAAACAATAACAAGGGAATAATTTAGAACATCTTAAGTGCTAGTTGAGATATTTTCCCAGGTTGAAAATATAAAGAAGATTTAAGAAAACTTTTCCTTCTCTCTACCACACTCTTCCTGTTTCTCAGTGTTTTTGACTTATGTGACTGAGGTGGAATTGCCTTGAGGGTTTTGAGTACCAATGCAACAGCACAGAACTGTATCCTAAATATAGGACAATGTAAATCTGGTTGTAGATGTGGAGATGTTTGTAGTTGGAGATGTGGATGGTTGTAGATCAATGTCAGTGTGGGTGCTCCAACACTTGAGGCTTTCAAAAAGAGACTGCACAGCTATTTGTTTGAAATGGTATAGAGTCTCCTGCTTGAGCAGGGAATTGGACTAGAACAGGGGTCGCCAACCTTTTGGACCTCAGGGACCACCAATTTTAAATTTTAAATCCCAGGGACCACTAATATGAATTTTGACAGATGGTGGCTTGTTGACATTGATGGGAGAGAGAGAGATCTGATCTAACCTTTCTCCCTCTCCCTCTCCCTCTCTCTCATACACACACACACACACACACACAAACACACAGAGGCAGGGGTTGGATTCAAATTTATTAACAACTGGTTCTGTGGGTGTGGCCTAATTTGTGGGTGTGGCTTGGTGGTCATGTGACTGGCTGGGCATGTAAATATTATAAATATTTATATAAATATTGAATTTTTTATAAAAAAGAGCAACTTTTACCCAAAATCAGGCAAAGCAGGCAGGCAGATTGAGTTGCTCACAGAATCACAGATTCATTCAGAGATCTGTGAGATCAGCTACCTGAGCCTGTCACATACAATTTGCTTGCAAGCAAATCCATAAAATTTGCTAGCAAGCAAACTCACAAAATTAACTCACAATACACCATGTATGTAAATATTGAATATATTATACAAAAAGAGCAACTTTTACCCAAAATCAGGCAAAGCAGGCAGGCAGATTGAGTTGCTCACAGAATCACAGATTAATTCAGAGATCTATCATTCTGCCATCAGCTACCTGCACTGAATAATAGAAGCTTCAGTCCTAAGGAAGGTTTGACTCTGCTTAAAAGCAGAGCTGAAGATCTAAAGATCCAATGGTTTCCTGCTTTCTAGCTAATCTAAATCTTCCTGCACAGAAGAACAGCTGATGGTCAGAAAAAGGAAAAATAGCAATTTAGCAGGCAAGTTTGCCAGGTAAGGAGTGAGTGGATGAGGAGGGTTCCCACACGCCATGTGGGTGGTGCAGCCTTGTGTTCCTGCGCAGCCTGGATTAATTGCTTGTGGGAGGGGTGCTCTGTGGGTGACATTTCTCTGTGGACCACCAAAATTTTCTTATGGCCAAGAGAGGGCTGCGGCCCACTGATGGACTAGAAGACCTCCAAGGTCCCTTCCAACTCTGTTATTCTGTGTTCTGTGGTTGCTTCCAATCTTGTGACAAAGAGGTATATCACAACTGATGGAACACCATATGGTTATATGCATTAATTATTCATTAATTGTGTCCAATTATCAAAAGAAGGTCCTTCAAAGTTTGTTCAACAAACACATAGTAGATCTGACCATAAGACACAAGCATTCACATGCAAAGAAATGCACATTCAAAACAGCTTTCTCTCTCTTCTGTTTAAGCACAATGATAGGAAGGAAAAGATGGCTCAATCAGACAATCATACTTGGATCTCAGCTTATCTGTACCCATTCATCACAATGTCCCCCCCACTCTTAAAACAAGATCAATATAATAAATTAAAGGGAAGACATTTTTCAAATATGATTAACATATTGGACTTTTTGGGCACTCTAGGCTGAAGTTTGCACAACACAATACAATAAAACACCTTTTAACTGAGTATTTTACTTTTAAACAAAACACAAAAGATTCCAACTGCATTTAATAAAATTATTATAGATAGCTCAAACCTTACAAAAAATGCAAAGGTTTATTTAAATAAATCATAGAATTATACAGATTCCAACTTTGAATTTCAACAGTGCTACTGACAAGCATTTGACAATATAACAATATTGTCATCGTTATAGTCTGCTAAAAATATTTACTGTTTTAATTTATTTACCAAATACCCATTAACCTTATATACCTCACTGAACATATGCACTGAAAGCATGAAGTGTAATATTATCCAGTTCTAGAAAGATTAATTTATAGCATATTATATAAATATTCCAAATCCATAGTTGAGTAATACTTTTATAGCATACAAGGAAGATAATACAAAATGATATGTAAGCTATTCAGCCTCTAGAATTTTTCATCAGAAAAAAATGCAGGATAGGAATAAACAATGAAGTCAAAAAATTTGGCAAAAAATGCAGTAAATGGACAGTCCCAAGATTAACTTAGTAGGTTGAATGTAGAATCACTATTGGGTGGCATTATCAGAAAATCTGTTGACAAAATGATCCCATATCTAGTAGGTGATGAGACTAAGACTCCTGTTGAAGTCAATAGTATTTGTTCTCAAGAAAATATGCCCAGGGATATCATTTTAGACAACAATCCAATACTCATATACCTGAGAATATGAGCCAATGAATATAATGGAGCTAATTTCTAAGTTGGCATGTTTTATGTCTTTTCACAGGTGTCTTTGAGAACATAAAACATACATGCTTACTAAGAATTTAGAATTTATTGTTTTATCAAACAAGTTATAATACATAATTAGATAGACACTGCAAGCCCACATGTAAAATTGTGAGCTGAATAAATGTGGTTCACTTTCCATCTTTAAACTGGTCCTTTCAAGACATAAACAAAGGATTATCCCTATGACTGTACAGTGAAGGTTCAGTTTCTTCAAATTGAGCTGCTTTATAATGGTATTGTGTTTTATACAAACAATAATGGTATATAGTATCATATAATGGCATTGTGTTTTACACAGGCATGTAAGTGTAATGTATGTTTTCTTATATTTGTTTCTATAATTTCTGTCTACATTTGTCTGTAATTTAACCAAATTGTATTTTATTTTTTGTTTTTTCTTGTAGTTACTATTGTGTTTGAGCTGCTCATGGTTGTGTTGCATACAATTGGCAGGTACATAGATATTTTAAATGAATAAATAAAAATAAATAAATAAATATTTTTAAAAACATACATGTTGCACTACCAGTTTCTCCTTTTTTCCAGGAAGTCATTTATACTGTATTTTTTTCACTTTGCAGCTGGCACATTGATGGGAAAAAAGGGGGGCTGAAGGAATAAGGTATTCCACTCTATTCAACATAAAATATATTTTTATCAATTAATGCAACTGTGCCACACCTGCTGAGATTTTAGGCTACTATACTATTTATCTTTTCTCTCTTCAAAAATCATAAGTTATGGCAGTTCTTTGTATAGGGAATACACTTAGTTGTAGGATTTCAGAAGAAAATTTCACTGGTTTTATCGTCAATAAATATGTTTGGGAATGTAGCATTAAATATGTCAGCACAAATATTTACTGTATTTGTGAGCATATTTCATAACAACACAAAATGAACCACACAAAATGAAAAGCTATCAGCATTTTGTTCTACAACCTCTACCATGATGTAGATCTAATGGATACATAGGGAAGAAGGAAGGAAGGAAGGAAGGAAGGAAGGAAGGAAGGAAGGAAGGAAGGAAGGAAGGAAGGAAGGAAGGAAGGAAGGAAGGAAGGAAGGAAGGAAGGAAGGAAGGATGTTGATTTTAATTCAACTGAAACAATTACATTGATATGACAGAGCTCCAGACAAATATGTACTGCAGGGTGTAGACCACTGTTGAGGCATTCATTACATTACTCCATTACATTACTTCCAGTAAGAGGAATGCAATGTTATAGAATGCTTGATATAACATAACAGTATTATTATATATAACATAATATTATTTTACTGCACTACCTATCCTAATTCAGCATAGTTGGAACATTAGCATTAACCATTAAGAATAACTGAGTGCAATTTGAATGTGTTTTGGCCCTGTGGTCTCCCAAGATATGTTTCCTTCAGTCAGTGAAATCACAAAAAGCCAAATGTTTCCCAACTTTTCTCCAGCATATGATTGAATATGGAATATTGCACACATCTAATATCTGCATCTACTTGACCACAGGTCCAGAGGATAGTTGTCTTGCTTTCAAGTCCCCCTGGGGGAAAAGGGTACAGAAACAATCTTGTTTGTGACAGAACCTGCACTCTGAAGATAAATTAATATAATAAAAGTCATACTCCATCACCTGAAGATGAAACTGTCTACTTCACACATTATAAATATCTAGTTTGTTTTATCCAGGGAAATAAAAAAAAAATGCAAGTTTTAGAACAAAGGGAGAAAAGATGAAAATGAGCTTGCTCAGCCATCCATCACTTGATTCCCCCCACCCCCCGGCATGTGCTGTCACCTGTTATTCTTATAGGGCTTTATCTCTCACTCTTTTATATCCTGTATGGTTCCTGGATTTAAAGCTTCCATTTCTTTGCTGTGTTTTAGTATTAGGCATCATTGCAGGCAGGATCTTTATACGGTCATCTTTGTTTTCAGTCTTTTACATAATCTTTAAATTAGGAAGTCACTAAAGCGTAGATCATGCTGAACATAAACAGAAAAAAAGAAGAATATGAAAAGATTCCTTGAAAGGTGCATATTCTTTATATTTTTATAAAATATTTTATATTATGAAGTTCTTTACTTGGTACCATTGCTACCATTGTATCTCTACAAGCTATATTTAAATTGCAATGGACTCAACACTGCTAACAAGAAATATGCATTACATTTTTCTTTACAATTTCCATTTTCTTCACAAATCTGACACTAAGTCACTGCATTCCTTATGCAATAGCTCTAAAAGATGATCACTGGAATTTTTGTCATCTCTGAAATTTTTATCTCTCTGAGATAAACTTAGAATTTATATTTAAATATTGTTTCTTTATTTGATTCTCTTTTTTTCCTCTGGGACAAAAGCAAAAATAATTAGTGAGATTTTTAAAGAGCTGCAATGTAATTTTTTGAAATATAATTATACTTGTGGAGTCCATTAAAATGCCCTTAATTATAAAACACTGCTTTGTAAGAACAATCCCAAATGAAATTCACTCAATGCTATAGCAGCAGTTAAATGAGATAGGACTATTTCTACATATGGTGATTTGTTTTTATATTGTATGGTGCATTTACTTCTTCCATGGAGCTCAGGGCTGCATCCATAAATTCATAAGATCATATCCTATTGTGAAATTGTCCACATTCACTTAATTTCAACAAGATTCTTGTATTTGTAATATCCATTCATCTAGAACATGAGAGATAACTGCTCTAGGTTTTGAAAGAAAAGGGTAAACAAAATCTGTTTCTGACTGTAACACATGTAGCTTTTTTAAATTGCCTTTTCTGAGTGATGTATAAATGTGGTTTATATAAGAAGGAAACAAAAAGATCAGAAAACATCCTCCCCAGCAACCAATTATCCAGATAAACAGAGATTAATATCTGACAAATAATCAAGACAAGAACAGTGCCCTAATCAAAAAACTATCAAGAAGAAAGCCAACACTACTAAGGCAAGCTATTACATAAAGAGGGAGCAAACCCCATACTCACTAGCAAAGATATTAAATTAATGATGGCTGATTACTTAATGTATACAAAGTATTTATTGTATGATTGCCATAAGTTATGTTGTTGTTTTATCCACAATCTGGAATAAGGCTCTCGTAAAACAGCCCATATGTAAATATAAAGCATTATAAAATTTGATATTGGCACATATACCAAATAATGCTCTTACTATGAGATTGCACATCATTTAAACAGAGCAGCAATAATGGATAGCCTTAGTAGTAAAAGTGCCTTCTTAGAAATACAGTGCTAGTTTTTACAGTGCATTTTACGGAATCTATTTTATTTGCTGAGGAGGTAAAAATGTGCTTTATTTGGAACAGTCTGTTGCTTCACATATAGACATTCACTAAATTGTTTGTGAACAAATATTGATGCCTGGTGCTAGGCAGCTCTCATATCTGTAACTAGAAAAATAAAACTATCACTCTGATATACAACATTACGTATAAAGTTAATATAAAAACAGCATTCCCAAATCCTGCTGTTAAAAAGCCATCCATAAAACTAATAGATTTTTTTCCAAGTCCCATATTTGTAAATTAATAATTACTTTTATTTATGGCAAAAAGATCTAAATATTTGATATAAATTATGATCTTTTGAGTGATCCAGTTACTTTTCCTAATGAGATTTGGCAGGCAGAATCACATTTATAGTGACTGATGATTGTCAAAAAAAATCCAAAAAGCAAACAAACCCCAGACAGAAAAGGGAAAGGCAATTTATGCTGAGGAATGTTCAAAAACATGTAATCATTGTATTTGATTGTTATCAACCTAATGATTAATATTTGGATAACGTTTTTAACAACTTAATGTTGTTAACAACTTGAGCTAGTAGAAGCTGTTCTCCCCCAAGAACCTTCATAGGATAGCAATGCAGCACATAGAGAGGAAAGAAACATTTCTAAACGTTAGCAATTGCCTTTTACAAGAAATGAGGTCATGCTTACCAGTACAGATAGTAGAAGAATGAGAGGAGATAGAAAGCTAGTTTACACCAGGCTTCTCTTTGACAATAACGCAAGGTATCTGCATTCATCACTGCAGGTGGATCATAGGCTAGCTCTGTGCTGTCTGCTGGACAATGGAAATACCTGAAAGAGAACACAAGAAAATATTCAAGATTCTCACTAAAATTATATCAAGCCACAAGAAGGTCTTTAATCATGTGTTCTGTTCCCAAAGTGTTTCATTGTCCTCTCGCTATTTCATTCTTGTCACAACGTCATAGACCTCCATGCAATTAGGCTAAAGCACAGGCAAGAATCTTTTCTATTTGTGCAAAGCTCTTTACAAAATTGAGAAAATTCCCTTCTCACAGGTTTCTAAGTCCAAAGGAGAGTCTATACCACAAGAGTAGGTTCTATCCTATAGAAAATTAACTCCCTATGAGTGTGTCTTTTTCTTTCTCTTCATACATGAGTGAAGAAATACTAGAGTAGAATTATGAAGTTGCCTTATAATTATTTTATTTGTGCGTTGTGACTCAGTGATATAAACAAGTCCATTCAGTTTTCTTGGAAACATTTTTGAAAGCAGTCTGCCATTACATAATTCCTATGGCTGAAAAAGATTACCTCAAAGCCACCTAGCTAACTTCCATGTCTAAGATAAGACTAGAACCTAATTTTCTCCATACTTAGTCCAGTACCTTAATAACTAAACCAAACTGGCTCTTTTGTTTGATCATATGTTAAACAAATTATCTTTCTGGTCCATTGCAGTCTATGCTGTAGGAGAGCCAGACAGTTTATTCTGTAAGCAGTGGTGGTATTCAAATATTTTTACTACTGGTTCTGTGGGCGTGGCTTAGTGTGCAGGGCAGGGGAAGGATATTGTAAAATCTCCAGTCAGAGGAGGTATTTGCCGATTCTCCAAACTACTTCAAAATTTCTGCTACTGGTTCTCCAGAACTGGTCAGAACCTGCTGAATACCACCTCTGTCTGTAAAACAGCCAGACTTTTTTTTAGCCATTCCTTGTATTTTTAACATATAAGTATAAAATGGACTTTGTCACCAAGTCATGAGACTTTACCCTATTCTATGCATCACTCACTACATCAGAAGACAATGCTTTACATGCTGGATGTACCCATGCCCTTGATATCCCCATGTCAGCTAGCAAAATTAACACAGACTGTACAATCTTACACTTCATAGCAGATACAGTTTTCACATCATCATCTCCATATAAAGAAGGATATTTATTTATTACATTTCTGCCTGTCTGGTAGCTACTCATAAAACAAGACCAGGGAGCTAGAGATGACAAATTTTTGAACACAAAGGAATCAAAATAGAGTTAGATTTACCTCCAAAAATGATAGAAAAGCAGAGGAATATTCAAGCCCAGAGTTAACCATTCTTGAGCACACAGAAACATTATGCAGAAAAGACTATGGATGGAATATTCTGGCAACACTAACTAAAAAGAAAGGAAACAAAGAAAGGATTATAAGGTTAAAGATAAATTACATAAATAATTCACCTTGCCAGAAGATCAGTCATAACTGATATTCAATTACATCAGTCTGTCTACATATATTTGAAGAATCATTATATAGTATTGTAGTTCTGAGCAACATAAATCATGAATGCAAGCCACATCTATCCTGCTCTCTATAGGACATCCTCAACTTACAACCATTCATTCAGCAATTGTCCAAAATTATGACAGTGCTGAATGAATGATGGTTACAACTGGCCATCCCAGTACCCCTGTATCACATTGTCAACTGGCTCACACTTATGACCAGTTACAGCACCTGATTGCCATTTGCAACCTTCTAGGCCAGCTTTCTCTAAACTCAATGGGAAGTTGCCAGGAAAAGATGCAAGACACTGGGGAAAGTCACCTCCATTCACACATCCAAGCTCCTCTGTGCTTACACCAGCTACTTGCACACCCCTGTTTATCCTCCCCAAACCTCACCATGCCTACCCACCACTTGTGCATCCCACACATTCTTCCTGAGCCTCACTGTGCTTTCCTCACACTCTCAGACATTCTCACTGAGTTTTGTTATGCCTCCCCCTCTTCATGTTATTCCTTCCCCCTCCAGGCAACAGCCATCCCAAGCCTAGTTGCACTGACCCTGCACCATTCCAGCCACTCACCCTGCACCCTACATGCTCTTCTCCATCTAGCAGCCATCAGTTACTTGAATGCTAGCCTGCTTGTGGGCCACCCATGGCTTGCTACTTTCTGTCCTCACCTAGCAACCACTGCAATTCAGTTAATGACAGAAATTGAGATTGCAATGAAAAGTGATGTAGTTGTACATAATGACCACATTGATCAGTAATGGAAATTACTAATTACCGAATGCCATTGTAACTATCTGTATTTAAGCCTGTATTAAGCTTACCTGTATTTCAGGACTACCTGTACATAAGCCAGATATTTTCTTCACTATTTAGAAAAACATTAAAAATGCTTCATTTTTGCCTCTGTTTTGTGTGGGAATATAAGTAAGAAACTTATAATTTGTGATGAAAAAAATGACATGACTATCTGGAGGATGATCAACATTAACTCTTTCTTAATAAAACTTAATCCTTTTTGAGTTTTTAAAAATGAGAACCAGAACTCTTAAAATTGATTATATCTGTATTGATAAATTCCAGTGAATTTGTTAAATACATCAGTTATATATCTGGCCTACCCACAGAATAGATAAAAGATGAATAGTTAGTATCAACTCCTGAAGAATTTTAAATAGATTTACAGCTTAATTTTGGCAACAGATGAGCAACAGAGAAGAGAAAATTGGTTGCAATCATGATAAGCTGTATAGTATATTGCTAGAGAGTCATAGCATCACCAAGTTAAAAGGGACTATTTAGACCACTGAGCCACCTCCTATTCACAACAAGAACTCAAATTTATGCATCACTGTACAGGCTCTGCTTCACCGCATCCAGTAATAGGGAGCTAAGGGCCTCCTGTGACTCTCTACTCGCATACCTTTCTTTTTGATGATCAGCCAACTGTCCAACTGCAGCAGAGAAAGCATTCTGTTGAAGCCACAAGGTTAAAGTCTTTTGAGACAGAAATTTCCACCACTTTTTTACCCCTCCATTTTTCTATTAAGAAAGATAGAGCAAGGAATGCCTTTGGGAACCAACAATTGGAGTTTGGTACCCTTTCCTGAAGACATTCTTAGCCCAGTTTGTTTAGAGAGAGACAGCTGTTGTCTGGTTCTGATTGCTTGGCATGAATCTCAATTTTGCCTCCTCACTTATCCCATGATTCTGAAGTCCTCTCTTCTCTCTCAGTGACTGATTTTGCACCTACTAGGCACTGCCTGTAGGTCCAGCCTGATCCCGTATCTTGTTCATTTGAAATATGCTTCTATAGCTTGCTATATCTGCAGCATTTGTTTATGTTTGGGACAGAAGTGTTTACTGTGAAGAAAATCGGGTCATCTGCCAAACACAACCCAGTAGTGATGCCTACATAAACAGTGTGTGACTTCACTTGGCCCACCTGGCAGCACAGCATGTAGCAAGCTTTGCGATCTCTCAACAGGTGGCGTGCCAGCAGTATGTTCTGTGAAGCAGACACAAATAGAAGATTGTTTTTAATCCTAAAATTTGAATCTTTTTAATTCTAGGGAACCTACCAGAATCTGAGTCTCAGCTTCTGGCTTAAATATAATATTTTATGACATATCTATAAATTAGGTATACCTTTGAAAACAAGTAGCAAGTAAACAGTGTATTTCATAGACACATGGCCTATGATAGTAAAAATATTTTTGGCCTTAAATCAAGTGGATTTTCATGCCAAGCTTAAGAAGTCTACTGAAAAATTTATGAAAAGTTCCTGGTGTTCTTTCTTTTACTGCTGGTTAATTTCATTTATCAGATGCCTAAAATTTTCTACAGGCCGTACAAAGATGACAAAGAGATGATATGGAGTTAACAAAAAAGCAAGCAAATCCAAGCACTAATTGTTATAAATGTATATAAAAGCTTAAAAGCCTTTATATAGCTGCTGAAGCTCACTTAGGGAAACCAGAAAGCAAGTAATCTTGCTTGCATCTGCTGGCATAAGAACCAGAGGTGGTATTCAGCAGGCTCTGACCAGTTCTGGAGAACTGGTAGCAGAAATATTGAATAGTTTGGAGAACCGGCAAATACCACCTCTGACTGGAGATTTTATAGTATCCTTCCCCTACCACACCCACCAAGCCATGCCCACAGAACCAGTAGTAAAAATAATTGAATCCCATCACTGATGAGAACGATTTGGCAGTTTCATTTTTCCTCCATCAAGAATCAGTCTTCAGAGCCGATTCAAGTGATCTTTAATTCAATCTGGTGATTTTTAGATATACTGGATTATTTTACTCATTACATTTAGATTTTACTTTTTCCCCAGTTCTCAAAGCTGCATCCTGAACACATTCTAATTTTATTCTTCCAACAATCAAGAAGAGATAATGGCTGTGAACACATATTATGCAAAGTCAGAAACATACACAGCTGAACAGCCACAAACTAGCTTACTTCGGTTATAGTTCCACAATCTTACCAATATATCATATTGAGTACAATTCCCATAGTCCAGAGATGCTTCAGCTTAGACTGCAATTTGTTGCAAAGCTATGTTTTTATTTCTTGCCTTTTCTTTCTGATATTTTCAACCACAATGAAAACTGAAAATTCAAAAGTTTGCTGTGTCCCTTATAAATCTTTGGTAAACCTAGTGAAAGCATTACTTGTTCAGTCTGTAAACCTGAAGGCAAAGTTTATAAAGTATGGATTGTATCAGTGGTGGGATTCAATTTTTTTTACTATTGGTTCTATGGGTGTGGGTTGGTGGGCATGGCAGGGGAAGAATACTGCAAAATCTCCATTCCCACCCCAGTCCTGGGGGAAGGTTACTGCAAAATCCCATTCCCTCCCCATCCCATTAACCTGATTTCCAACTCTGTTCTCCTGTGCAGAAAGAAGGCCCAGCCAATCAGCTGGAACTTGGGAGGCAGAGAATAGATGGGGGTGGGGCCAGTCAGAGGTGGTATTTGCCAGTTCTCCAAACTACTCAAAATTTCCGCTACCGGTTCTCCAGAACTAGTCAGAACCTGCTGAATACCACCTCTGGATTGTATAATTCCAGGACTGTTCCCCAAAAGCATTAATAAAAATTACGCTCCAGCATTAATCTCATCCTGTATACTGTAAATGGCTTGTATGGAATGTTACCATGTAGTCCCAAGACTTTCATATCTGGGCTGCAAAAACTAGGTTCTCTCTGACTCTTTGCTGTCATTGTACAATTCTCTGGATTTTTGCAATATGGTACCCGTAATTACAAAAATTCAGTCTTCAGTTTCCTTTTAAACTGATACAAATGGTGGTCCTTTATATATTTAAATTTGTCTCTGGGACTTTTTGATTTAGTTTTTAATTTCTTTTCATTACTAATTATATAACTTACTTACCAAGCCTTTAAAATTAGCCTGATTTTTCAAATCTTGTTTTCTAGTTTTGCAACTCAGCATGCTGGAAGTAATGGTTGAAAGGATGACCAATTGCTGCTTCATGTAATAATCATATCAGGTGTTTAGTACTGAAATGTTTTTTGATTATAATTCTGTTCTGCTATTTTCTGAAAGCCTTTGATGAACTGCATTTTAAATAAAGCATTATACCAAAAGACATTCCTATCTTGCAATCATTTAGGCACTGCTAAACAATTGGTGTAGGGTTTACATCAGTGTAGTGGTTAAATCATCAAGCTAGAAACTGGGAGTCAATGAATTCTAGTCCCTGTTTAGGTAAAAAGATAGTTGATGACCCTGGGCAGGTCATTTTTTCTCACCCCTAAACCACCACTTCTGAAAAACCTTGCCAAGAAAACTTCAGGCAGTCTCTGAGAATTGGACATAACTGAATGGAATAAAAAAAAACCTCTTAAGTTTAAATTGCTTGAAAGTTGAGTGGCTTGGTTTGCTAAATGTTCATCATTAAAACACTTTTTAATAATAATTCTTTATTATTTAACCCTTTAATGTTTTATTTTAAATTAGTTATTAATTTAATAATTATTTAATAATAATTCTATTGGTACTTTTTAATAAATCGATGGTCACAATTTTTTTTTTGCTGAAAAAGTGGTACGTATGCTATAAATCAATGCTGAAAAGCAATGTCCAATTGTTATAAATTTTGCCAATGCTTGGAGCTCATAAAACTATTCATTGGTTTATGACCTGTAAAAACAAAACACTGGAGATGCTCTCACCAAAAAGACAAATAGAAAGATGAAGTACAAGGCTTTAATCCTGGTGTCAGCCTAGAACAGTGCTGGCAAACCTTTTCGGCACCAAGTGCTGAAACGGAAGAGCGTGCACACGCATGGTGGAGCACCAGAAACCAGCTCCCTGGTATGCATGTGTGTGCCAGGAAGCTGAGCTTTCAGTTTATGGTGCACATGCGCGTGTGAAGATCAGCTGGCAGGCACGCATGCATGCACTGGAAACCAGAAGCTCAGCTTCCCAGCACGTACATGCACGCCGGGGAGCTGCTCTTCTGATTTCCGGCGTTCCCGCACACGTGAAGACCAGCTGGCCGGTGAACATGCGAGCACCAGATCCTGGAAGAGCAATGGGCGATGGCTGACGTGCCCGGAGAGATGGCTCTGTGTGCCACTTCCAGCACGAATGCTATAGGTTTGCCATCATGAGCCTAGAACTATTAATAACACTTGCAAAGTTTTAGGTAGATAGACTTCAACAGTTTGAGGTAGATAGACTTCTAACCATTAAATATCTGGATTTTGTGTAACTTAATATTTTGACACTTAGGGTGCACCTGATACCTATCATTTTTTCAGTTTTGATACATAATTGAACTAATCTCCCTAGAAAGCAAAATATTCCTAAGCATTTATACATATAATAGGCACCTATACTTGATTTGAGCTGGCTACAAAACCAGAAGCTTATGGTTTTATTTAATATTGAAAACTTGAAGGAAACTAAGAAAAGGGGATTATTCAGATGAGAAGATGAGAATTTTGTTAAAAAAATCTCCCCCTCTGTTTAACATTAAATGGGAAGAGAAAAACTCGAACAAAACTTCAACATTCTCTTATTCTATTCTACAAAAATAAAGAGTGTTATAAAGAGCATTGCTGGAATTTCTGCCATGCCTGTTTCCTGAGCTTGCCTATATTGAAGGGCTTCAGATCACACATAGAGGATGGTGTACTTCCCTCAGCCTTTTTGGGGAGGCTGGCATTTTTACTTTTTTCACTCATTTATAGTAAAAATACAGAAGGACAAGCTGTAAGGAAAAACATTTAACTATTTCTTTTTTGGAAAACTCAAAAGAGCTGGAAACCTCTGGGGAGATCTGTGTTCTACTGTTATTTGTTCTACATTAAAGGAAAGGGAGGAAAGGAATCACTTCACCCCTTCGTAGCCGTCAACCCAACTTTACAGATCAGAAAGGAATCCTTGTTTTTTAGAGCAAGGAAATAACTAGATTTCACTTTCAGTTCCTCCAGCAGCTTAGCCTGGGTTCACTGAGAAATATCAGCTCTGAAGGAACACCTCTGCAAGGATAACAGCCAATTACCCTATTTAACAGCTATTAAGTGGTGTTAATTGCAAGCTATAGAGCACAAGCAGGATGGTTTAGAGAAAACAAGGGGAAGCAAGAGGACAGGATGATACAAGCATGAAGAAGCATTTTCAGACGTGTGCAATGAATTGGAATAAGCTTCCAGCTGGGATGCACATATGGTGGCAGCTTCTTCCCTATGTAGTAGATCTTAAAATGCTGCAGAATACATCTACAAGAAATAATAAGATAAAATACTAATCTATCCATCTCTATTTATTATTGGCAAACATCTGGGGTAACTAACAGAATAGGCACATTTTATAACATATATCATAAGAATCATGAGCTTTGGTGGTGCAGGCTGTTAATCATCTAGCACTTAGCTCAATTGCCTGCAATTAGTGCAGGTTCAAATCCCATCAGGTTCAAGGTTGACTCAGCCTTCCATCCTCTTGGGGTAGGTAAAATGAGGACCCAAGATTGTTGGGGGCAATAAGCTGACTTTGTAAAAAAATGCCGCTTGAGGGGGCCAAAAAGCCCTAGTAATAAGCAGGCATATACAATGGAATGAAGGCTATTGCCGAGCACTTAGCATGGTGCTCTAAAGACTTTTTAAATTTCAAGAAATTGTTCCTTATAGTCTTTGTTTCCTGAGCTCATGCAGATCCAGAGGCAAACCTCTGAGAGAGATGAAGTGCTCAGAAAAGTCTAACTGAAAAAAAAAAAAGGAACAGCCTATTTAGGCATTACAAAAAGAACAAAATATCCAGGCAAGTAGCTGGTCACACATTTGCTAATTTTCAAGGAAACTTTTGAGAAAAAAAAAGAGGCCTGTAGGGGGCGTGCATAACCACACCAATCTTGCCTACTGTCCTTGCCTTATTGTTTTTTTTATTTTTCTTATAAGTATCTATCTCATGTATTCAAAACTACATTTATTCTTATACCTGTATCTTGTAAGCGATTGACAAATCAAATAAATACTAAAAAAAATACTAAATACTAAAATATATTGGTTTGTTTGTTTGTTTGTTGTTTGTTTATAAATCAAATTTAGAGACTGCCCATTTCACTCATTGAGAAACTCTAGCACAGGGGTATCAAACTTGCGGCCTACAGGCCAGATGCCTCATGCACTGGCCACCCTCACCCCCAGGTTTAACAAAGGGGAAAAAACTCACGATACATGACATGACGACAACATGATGCTGCAAGTTTGACACCCCTGTTCTAGCAAATCTCTATTTTCATGTTTGCAGTCATTTGCAATGAACTCATTTCCAAAACTCTTAGAAAAGGAAAGGCAGCCCTCAGTCCAATCTCCAATTATTGGGAAGAAAAACAAAAGTCAAACTTTCAGCATACTTTCCCCAGATCACAGCTGGCAAAGCATTAATAGTATAGAGAAAAAAAATAAAATAAGTGTTTCTTCTTTGCATCTTTCTATAGAACTAGAGACTTTGACAAGCATCACTTTAAGCTCTTCAAGGAAATGCAGAAAAAGCATCTAACAATTTGAAGAGACAGGGAAATATTATTAGCACAGAATGTACAGTCCAAAGTCTTCTCTTAATTTGTCATATTCAATAGTCATAACTAACTGAGAATGAAAGGACTATAATTCTTCACATCTGGAAGTACCATGTTGGAGACTGGATTTGACTTCCCTAACAATACCTTTATTACTTTGTTTAATAAGCCAGACTATGTTGCCTTTTCTAAACTATTATACTTGCCAATGATTGTTTAATCTCTTTATTTGTGCTTGAAATCAATCACATTATTTAAGAAGCTAAGGCTTTCATTGATGGGCTTTTTCTTTGGAAGGGCAGAGGGTACAAATAGCTTCTAGTAGTAAACATTCAAATTATTACTGCTATTACACTTCATTCAGGGATCATTTTTTTAAAAAAACTTCAGAGTATAATCTTAAATTCTAGGTAAGAATATATAGAAAGTAGCCATGATTTATGTAATTTGAGCCCACGTCTTGGAATTTTAAATATGAATGAAACAGTAAAGTATCAGTAAAATATTTGAATATTGAGCTTTAAAAATGAATTTGGTAAGATACTCAAATATTGTGATATTTCTATACATACAAGGATCAGAACTGTGCAAGCCATGTGACAGTCTATGGAAATGAATGTTTATATATTTTATTTTTAAAGCATTTATACAGCCTCTCATCTTTCAACCAAATCTGGGGAGCTACCAATCAAAAATTAAAACAATATATAAAATACTAAAACTATAAAATTAAATAGATTAAAGCATTAAAAGATGAAAAACAACAAAGACCTTGCAACAGGTCAATTTTCTAATGTGCAGTTATCCAAACTTATTCCAGCGCTTGGGGAGAAAATTAAGTCTTCAAAACTTTATGAAAGGCTAAGAGAACAGAGTGTTCCCCAGGGCAAGACCTGCTAAAGACTTGAAGAAGCAACACAGGAAAAATGTTGATGCTTCTGAACTCTGGTATTGGAGAAGACTCCTGTGAATACCATGGGCAGCCAAGAAAACAAACAAATGGTTCATTGAACAAATCAACCCAGAGTTCTCACTCTCAAACAGCCAGGCTCAAATGATCCTTCTTTGTGTGTATTATGCAAAGACTTAGCTTTCTGGAGATGGTTCTACTGACAGGAAAGGTAGAAGGAAAGAGAAAAAGCGGTAACCACTGGCAAGCTGGATAGTCACAGTAGCAATGCATGAACCAAAAGGACCACATTAAGGACAGTTCATCATGTAGAAAATCTATTTATGTGGTCATTAATAGTTGACAATTACTTGAGTTGCTGGAGAAAGTCATGCAACATAAATTATTATTGGCACATAATCAAAATACCTTTAAGAACCTAAAAACAGAAGATAAGTAAAATGGCTAAAAGTTGATAACCTGCTCCTGTTACATGCTCCTATTTTGAATCTAGTTTAGAGATGATTTTTAAGTGTAACAATGAAATTGGGAGCACCAAGCACAGATAATTACTACTGTATCTCATCCATAGCTAAGGCTCAAAAGTTATAAAGCTCTGAGTAGTCCCTCACAACCTCATTCATCAGCCATAGAACAGAACAGAAAAGAAAAGAACAGAACAGAATAGAATAGAATTCTTCATTGGCCAAGTGTGATTGGAAGCACAAGGAATTTGTCTTGGTGCAAATGCTCTCATTGTACATAAAAGAAAAGATACAAAAGAATCATAAGGTAAAATACTTAATAATAGTCATAGGATACAATAAGCAGTTGTTGATAAAAGATGCTCTACGCAATTGTATTTCCAATGCTGAATCATAGAATGTTGCTTAACCACACCTCTGATCCTTTGGAGAGAGTAGAAAATACCCTTTCAGGTAAGACTAAAATTCTTCTCAGTAAAGCTCCATATTGCCCATAATTAAACTTCGGCAGAGTTCACATATGGTAAAAACTATGAGTTTGCTAACTCTGGTTTGTTAATTATGCCATAGTAAATGATTTTTATATCATGGTAGATTATAATCTATGATTTATATATCATAATAGAGGGTTCACATGATCTGCTAAACTTGGTTCATGTCTCTGCAGCTTTACTGGGAAGTTTCTCAAAATAAACAAAACTCCCATAATCTGCCAAACATATTTTGGAAAGTAAATGCTACTTCTAACACTGGAATTAATGCTTGCTCTAAAGAAAGTAAGAAAAGCATACAGTACAGTTTCTCACAGGGGAATTGTTATTGCTGAAATATCTAAAAGCAAAGCCTCTCAAGAACGAATTGTTTCACTTCTTCACTGCCACCATCCATTTAACTAAAGGGAAGGGGGAAGAAACCTATTCTAATGACTCACCCAAAAGAAGCAGCAAAATATTCAATTTCTTCTCTGACAAGCTGCAGGACATTTTTCCCCAAATAGGCTGAAAATAAATTATTCATGCAGGAGGGAAGGATTTCCAATAACCAGCAAGGAGTGAACTGCTTAAAATTGAATTTTCAATGTGAACAAACTTAGGGCAGATTATGGAACAAAATCAAGATCTTGATAGAGCATAAGCAGTATTTAAAGTTCAAATGCAAAGACCACAGAACCATATATAATCTGAAAGCATTTCAAATAATATAAAGTTCATCGCAACTGATGATATGTCAGACCAAGATATGTTTAATAGTACAAGAAAATACTAGTATTTGTTTTCACACATTAGTTACCAAGATGCTGTTTTCATTTAAACAGAAAATTATTGTCAGCTTTCCTGAGGAGAAAAAATGGTTTTGAATAGTATATAACCATGTACCTTGACTCAAAAATAAGTTCTACTCAATTATTCCAACAGAATTCTATTTTTTTGTTTAACACTGTTCAATTGTCTTTAATGCAATATCCTCAATTCATCTATATTAGGGGAAATGATAACATATAATACATAATTTTCTTTATCATTATATTATTCAAGTTTATGTCTCTCTGTTCCACATTCCTCTTTTGTTAAGGATTATTTACATGCTAACAACAATGAATTAGGAAAATAGCCACAGAAACACACATGTATATTTCTGAAGAATGATGAAATAAGTTATTTTTATAAAACTAAGCACACATATCAGATTTTATAAGTACCATCTCCAAGTTCTGTTGTTTACTGAACATTTGTTGTTTTCCCAAAGCAGCATTAAAAAAATAATAAACACCTTTCAAACTCACTTTTTAAAAACATTTCTGCTGGTACTCTAGCTGTAAAGTACACAGAGAAAAAGCTTACTGTGAATGTTCTCAAGCTATTTCTAGGGCAAGTGAATCCAAGCAACAACATATGCACTCAGAAAGGGAGGATGGATTATGAATAGGGAGAAAAGAAATGATGTTTTCTGGGCCATCATTAAGAAAGAGTCTTGCTATTAGGATTTGGGTCTCACACCTGGATCTGCAATACTCCGGGGAGGTGCTCTATTTAATACCTCATCTAGGACCTTTCTTTCTTTTTTTTTTTTGCCTCCCATTCCCTTCCCTTTTTTAAAAAAAATAGAAACCTGTATATCACAAATTGCAGTGCCAGAATAGTGTAAGTGTTATTATGAGTATTATGGGACACTCAAGGTTTTGATAAAAGAAGCAGGAAAAAAAACTCTGATGATATTCACTGGACTGGTTTTAATAAGGCTGTTGCTATTCTTATTGTTGTTGTTGTAAAAGTGCACATTAAAGCCTGAATTTAGAACTCAATGATCTATAAAATAACTGGGACAAATATGCTGAAAAACCTGCTCAAAGATATCTTTATCTTTGAAAGTTCTTTCCAAGAGGGAAAGGGGTGGATTACATTAAATGTCTCTTCTTTAGTGTAGTAGCTATCTTCTTAAGAAGGTGTTTATATTTTTAGAATAGAATACTTTATTGGCCAAGTGTGATTGGACACACAAGGAATTTGTCTTGGTGTAAATAGTCTCAGTATACATAAAGAAAAGGTACATTCGTTAAGGATCAAGAATCATAATGATAGTCATAGGGTACAACCAACAATCAAATCATACTAGGAAACAGTCAATATAAATCGTAAGGATACAAGCAACAAAGTTACAGTCCTACAGTCACAAGTGAGAGGGGATGGGTGATAAGGAGCGGTGAGAAGATTAACAGTAATATCAGAACTTTCTGTGCATGTGCAAGATGGCGGCCAGATGCAAAGAGACGAGCTCCATCGGCTGTTCCGCGTTCTAGGTTGGGCTTTCGCCCTCCCCGGAGGCCTGGCAAGGTGAGAGTGACTGGACCCCTGGGGGGGGTTGGCCTGACCATAAGGATGCAGGAACGGTCAGCGGGGTTGCCTGGACGGCCACGTAGGCAGCCTGGGCGGCGGGCGGGAATGACGGCGCTCCTTTTTGCGCCTCCCCATCATGCCTCGTTTGAAGTTGAAGTTGGCCCTGGAGTGTTCATTTCGGCCTGGATTTACAACTGCCCTATCCTCCTCCTCCTCCTCCGCCTCCGCCTCACCTTGGTTCCCTGTGGTCCGATGGTTTGGTTTTGCGCCCCGGCATCACTGGCGGTAATGCTGGTGGCGCTGGTGATGGCGCGACCTGACCAAGGACTGGTATTTCCAGCTTCAATTACCCTGGCTGGAGGTGGCGATTTGTCAGTAGTCAGGAGGGTCGGTTCTGGCCACAACCGGACCCACGGTTTAGCTTTGGGTCCAGGCAGCGATGGCAAAAGTGGTGTTGGCCAGGATCGATGATGGCTGCACTGCCCGGCGTTTCGGAGCTATCGACCTCGGGGATGGGACCCCAGGCCTGGAGGGCCCCAGCAATGGCCCCAGTGGCGACACTGGCCCCGAGGATGCTGTGGAAGACTCGGTGGTCATGTCATCCCGAGTGGCAAGAGTGGAGGTACGGCCTGGTGGTGACTACTCTGGGGACGTGGACTCCGATGGCTGTGGCGGCAGCGGCCCCGACTGGATTGCCCCCCCAAGATGAAGATGGGGGTGGCCCGAATGTGTCACTGGTGTCGGCGTCGACATCGTCGGTGGAGGCCTGACCCTGCATCGTCGATTTCGGTGAGGGGAGCATCTGGTCAGAGAACAGTGATAGTCTCGACGACGAGGGCTCCAGTTTTGTTGGCTCCGGTGATAGTGCCGGGGCCAGACTTACGCCGATCCTGTCCCCGCCGATACCGACGATGTTGGCGTCGACGAGGACAGAGACTACAAGTACCATCGTCAGATAGTGGGGCCTGGGTGAGCTGGCCCCAATTGCCTGGGCCTTCCCATCCCTATTTTCAATCTGGGACATCGAGACCACGACCGGCTGGTCGTCGGAGGACAGGACGAATTGTTTACACTTCAGCAGAATTATGGGCCCTCAGGGGAGTTCCCCTGTCCCTGAGATGGCCCTCCGGTCTTTCGATGGCATTCCTTGATGACGGATCCCACTGGGATCCCGAGAGGTGGCACAGCGAAGGGAAGAGCGCAAGAAGTTATTCCTGCTTGTATTCTTTTATTTCTAAATTTTTAATGGGGTTAGGGAGAGAAACCAGACTGGGTTGGGGGATAACCCGGCTGAGACAAGGGCCAGACCGGGGGTTGGGTGTGACTGGGAGGTCCTGGGAGCGGGGTTGGTTGGATCGAGGATGGGGGCTTTTCGGGGGGAGAAGGGGATGGCTATTAGCATGGTTAGCGGGAGAGGCAGGTATGGCGTTGACAGGGGGCTGTATTATGTTATGGGAGCCCACCCCCGTTATTTACATATGGTGGCGCACTCCGACCCCCAGGTCATTTCCTGTTCCCTAGGTTGTCCGAACGATCCGGCCCTGGGCCTTCAGCAATGCCAGGTCCATTGTTAATAAAGCCCCCCTTATCTCTGATTTGATCACTGATGGGGGGGCGGACCTGGTGGGTGTTATTGAGACCTGGCTAGGCCGTGAAGGGGGTGTTCCCCTGGTAGAGATGTGCCCAGCTGGGTTTCAGGTTTTCCATCAGTCGAGGACCCAGGGGAGGGGTGGGGGGGTTGCAGTAATTATTAAGGAAGATCTATGTCCTAGGGAATCCACTGTTCCTCAGACGACCGGATGTGAATCCCTTTTTGTAAAATGTGGTTCCGGGGTTCAGATGGGCCTATTGATCACATACCTGGCTCCCTGCTATGTGACATCGGCCCTGCCTGAGCTCCTCGAGGTCATAGCCGGCTTGGCGGTTGAGACCCCCAGGCTTATGGTCATGGGGGATTTCAACTTGCCTTCAGCTGGCGGTACCTCAGAGATAGCCCAGGAGTTCTTGGCTTCCATGACAGCCTTGGGCCTGACCCAGTTAATTAGGGACCCCACTCACATTGGGGATCACATCTTGGACTTGGTTTTTGTCTCTGGACAGTGGCAGGATGATCTAGGTGTAGGGGACGTAGTTGTTGAGCCCGTCATGGTCTGATCATTCACTCCTTAGGCTCGACTTCCATACTGCACCCCCTCGTCGCAGGGAGGTGGAGCCGATACAATGGTTCCGCCCCAGGCGCCTGATGGACCCGGATGATTCCTGATGGAGCTTGGGCCATTTCCCGGCGCTCGGACACATGACCCGGTTGAGGACCTGGTCGCCACCTGGGATAGGGTGGCGGCTGGTGCCCTTGATCGGGTCGTGCCCTTGTGGCCTCTGACCCAATGCTGATCCCAATTGGCTCCCTGGTTTTCCGAGGATCTGAGGGAGATGAAGCGTCGGAAAAGATGCCTAGAGAGTGGTTGGAGGACCACCCACTCCGGATCTGACCGAACACTATTGCGGTCCTATATTAGGACCTATTTAGTGGCGATAGAGGCGGTGAAGTGTTCTCACTTCTCCGCCCTTATTGCATCCATGGGGAATCGCCCAGCCGCCCTTTTTAGGGTGACCCGCTCCCTCCTAGAGGTGGGAGCGCGGGATGAACCTCTACAAGGGCGGGCTGAGGATTTTTCGAATTTTCTCCAGGACAAAATCACTCAGATCCGGGATGGGCTGGACTCTGACTGGGCAACTCCGGACGGGGGGGATGGGGGTGGAGTTCAGTGAGGTTATCTGGGGGGAGTTTGATCCTGTGACCCTCGAGGATGTGGACAGGATGCTGGGTGGGCTTAATGCCACCACATGTTTATTGGACCCGTGTCCCTCCTGGCTGCTTTTGGCCGCCCGGCAGGTGTCATGCAGTTGGTTCCAGGGTATTATAAATGCTTCCTTGAGTGAGGGGTTCTTACCTCCTGCCTTGAAAGAGGCGGTGGTGAGACCCCTCCTCAAGAAACCATCCCTGAATCCGACCTTATTGTCTAATTATCGTCCGGTCTCCAACCTTCGCTTTATGGCGAAAGCTGTTGAGAGTGTGGTGGTATGACAGCTCCCCCGGCACCTGGAGGAATCATCCTATTTGGATCCACGCCAATCAGGCTTCAGCCCCAGGCACAACACAGAAACGGCATTGGTCGCGTTAGTTAATGATCTCTGGAGGGCCCGTGACAGGGGGTTTTCCTCTGTCCTGGTCCTATTAGATCTCTCAGCGGCTTTTGATACTGTTGACCACAGTATCTTATTGCGGCGGCTGGGGGGGTTGGGAGTAGGAGGTACCGTGTTATGGTGGTTCTCCTCTTTCCTCTCCGACTGCTCGCAATTTGTGTTGGCAGGGGGGCAGAGATCGACCTCCAGGCCTCTGATTTGTGGGGTACCTCAGGGGTCAGTGCTCTCGCCCCTCCTGTTCAACATTTATGTGAAGCCGCTGGGGGAGATCATCCGTGGCTTTGGGGTAGAATTCCATCAGTACGCTGATGATACTCAGTTGTACTTTTCTACCCCGGGCCACCCTAATGAAGCTGTGGAAGTGATGACCCGGTGCCTGGAGGCTGTGCGGGGTTGGATGGGGCGAAACAGTCTTCAGCTCAACCCGGCCAAGACTGAGTGGCTGTGCTTTCCGGCGCCCCGATACAGCCAGCTTACTCCTTCGCTGGCCGTGGGGGAGGAAATTCTGGCCCCCACAGAAAGGGCATGCAATTTGGGTGTCCTCCTGGATGTACAGCTGTCGTTAGAAGATCATATAGCAGCCATTGCCAGGGGGGCTTTTTGTCAGGTCCGTAGGATCTACCAGTTGCGGCCCTTTCTGGATCGGGACGCACTTCGCATGGTCACATCCGCCCTCG